>CM060900.1:385076131-385696131 GCA_030762935.1 Hymenopus coronatus
TACATACATACATACATACATACATACATACATACATACATACATACATACATACATACATACATACATACATACATACATACATACATACATACATACATACATACATACATACATACATACATACATACATACATACATACATACATACATACATACATACATACATACATACATACATACATACATACATACATACATACATACATACATACATACATACATACATACATACATACATACATACATACATACATACATACATACATACATACATACATACATACATACATACATACATACATACATACATACATACATACATACATACATACATACATACATACATACATACATACATACATACATACATACATACATACCGACCTACTCACGCACCTGCCTACCTAAAGCCTATTCAGCCCTAAGTTGATACTTGCTTATAGAAAACCCAGGCGACCAGTGCACCGTTACAATATAACCTTCCGCCTTTCATGCCATAAATACTTTCATACTTTCACATCCACTCGGTGCGTACACGTAGCATATTGTGATGTAAAACGAACGGAGCTGTTAGTTCCATAACTTAAACGGTGATTAAAATATTCTGTTAGGTATAATGTAGATAATATTGATAGTTATATCATAATATCCGGTACTTAACTCTAAAAGAACACGAGCGAAAAAATAGATACAAATTGTACGATAACTTACATTAGTTTGCTCTCTGGAAGCGGCTCTATTCCCTCCAGATCAGAACCGTCGTCTGAAATATTTGCTGCTGATTTCCTCTCAAATGTTGTTAATCAGGTTATCAATAATGGTGTCACTTAAACTATCCATCTCCCAAAACACGCTTCTTCTTTTGTTACATGTAGCACTTTATGAACTGTTGACGGCTCATTTTTAAGAAAATATGTTGTACAGTACTACGAGAATTGCATTCTTCACAAAATCATCACATTCTTGCATCGTATATTTCACACGCTTTTTTGTTTTCCCCGGGTGCAACCACTTTTTCCGTTTCAGGTTTTTCGTTACGAGCACTGTTTATATTTGTAGCCTAAACACTGAGAAACTCAGAAGTTAATTCCATCACTTTTTTCACGGGAAATATTTCTCACAAAACTTACCATACATATTCAACGCTATAGTTTTTTCACTGTTAGTCAACGGTTTACCAGCCTTATGCTCTATGTAATTCGAAAGTTGCAAGAGAAAACTCACCCCTCCATGATTCTAAGCAAAAGCAACCGTTACTGTGTAAACAATATTACGGAAATCAGGTGACTCATGCGAACAGCATGTTGGGACATGTAGCTCTGCTTAGCGGTACAAATCGAAGTCAATTTAACTTTTTCGAAGTTGTATAGAATATTGTATAGTTTAAGAATAAATTCAGTGTGTAATTTAGATTGTTAGCAT
This sequence comes from Hymenopus coronatus, assembly GCA_030762935.1. Classification (NCBI taxonomy): domain Eukaryota; kingdom Metazoa; phylum Arthropoda; class Insecta; order Mantodea; family Hymenopodidae; genus Hymenopus; species Hymenopus coronatus. Next base: position 385,077,557 of record CM060900.1, read on the forward strand.
GGATTACATTCTTGCGCGCACTGATACTGTGTTGAACCGCAGTGCACTGATCACGTGGACCTGTTTTGACGCGGATCAACCTAAGAATGAATAGAAAATAAGTACCTGAATATCTGTCTTCTTAGCTACCAGCTAAGATATGACGTCTTATGCCTCCCAGGTGACATGCATCATGATTTTCTTTACTTTACGGACCATACACACCTCTAACGCTCCCTTCAAGCAATCAATTCTCTGCAACAGCTTGCAATGACACAGCACACAACTGCCTGCAACTAGCCATTTCACAATGTGCAACTTGCGCACAACTACGGTACAACTAGAACTAGAATTAACCCAATTTCAGAAGTGTCAAATATGTGTTAAGTTATAATATGCTAAGACCATTGTGCGAATATAAAAATCTAATATGTTACATTAACGTGACTTTCTCTACCAATTTTCAAACTATTCTTCAAAAGAAAATTATTTAAACTACTTATAGTTTGTTTATATAAGCTTACATCTTTACATACTAAAGAATATGGATGCACGCTAGATTTAAGGGATACTGAAATCCTTTTAGGGTATGTCGTTATGTGACAGTATTGAAATCTACTCTACCAGGAACAGCAAAAAACGAATATCCCAATTAAGAATAGTATAAGTATTTTAAAATTGAGACCATCACAAGGAATAACTCGTGAACGGTTAAAGCCACAAAAATCTAGTTGAAATAAGTTTGTGTCTTAACGAGATAAGCTTTTGTCTCCCTCTCTCTCTCTCTCTCTCTCTCTCTCTCTCTTAGCGTTTGCCATTTATGCAAAACTAATTTATAATGAAGAAGTCCTCGAGAGGATATTCCAATAAATCCAAAATATAGATTTTATGACAATATCTTAAGTAGATGATATTTTAATCAAAATCGTTGAGCACTTCTGTGAAAATCAAAATTTCGAAACTTTCTATAAGTAAAGGGTGGTTTGGGGAGCGGGAATTTTCTTTCCGCTCACATTCTTGTAAAATGCTGAAATTAAATATCAAGCTTAACATATAACCGAATTTCGGTTATGTACTAATGTATTTACAAGCATGCACTCACACACAAGAATATTCTTAAATAATCTTTTTTTCAGGGGACCTCAAAACGCATATTTCTAGTGAAATATCGGTATCGACGTTTGCATGGAGTGCAACACACTATCTGTCTACTATGTATGTGATAGAGTAATTAAGCCTACAAATATATATTTAAAATAATGAATTTATAAAATTCCCTGTCAGTAACTCTGCCTGGAACATTTTCATACCAAAGCAGAAACTAACAAATGTAGTGAAATAAAACTGTTTGTAAACAACACATTTCATAACACATTTTGGATACAGATGATAGAATCAGACTGAACATTCAATGGTATAATCGGGATTTAAACCGGAATTGGAGTTTTCTTTTACATGGTTTATTATTTACCTTCAAATTCTACGAAAAATAAGTTCATGCAATTTTACATGAAAACAGATAATGCATGCCAATTCTAAGCCTGAAATTTCCTAAGGCCTGTACCATTGTCAGTATCTGTTATGAATTTCTCTCTGCTTTTCTCTGACAAATTTCTGAAATGCACCATCAGATCAGAGCACACTTCCTTCCAATCCTTATTAGCATATTCTGCCACTCGATAATCCCATAATACCGGTCTACTTTTAATTAATAAAATAAATATTTCGATATCCAACCTCTGTTGCTCTGCTTTGTTGTCAAGTTGATCCTGTAAAGGGTTCCATTCAAGTGTTAACTCCCTCAGTTGCTTGGAAGTTGCGTGTCGTTGCAATCAGTTGCACGGTTTATGCTGTTACGCTGGGTGTCGCAAAAGTTGCAGGCAGAAGTGGTATGTGTGAAGAGACACATAAAACACGTGATGTTGCAAAATATTATTTATCTAGTTTTTCATTGTTGCCTTGGTATGTAAAATAGGTAACAGGATGTAGTAACATTGTAATATATAATTATCATAATGTTGGTGACATTGCTAACTTGAGTGTTCATAAAAACCAGGGGAAGCAAGGGTTTGCTCTCTTTTTGAATTGAAGTGTGAAGAGGATGTGCAACTAAGACATCAAGTTTGGCCACGCGCCAGTAAGGACCATGAAAGAAAGGTAAAATATGATTTTGATTCGGACATGTTAGCTTTAAATTAGTGGAATTAGTTAACCCATCCACACTCCTTTTTATTGAATCTATGTAACTTACTTTCCCTATTGTACAGTTAGAATAGGTATATCACTATATGCACACCCAACTGAAGCAAAAAGTACATTTTTCTTAGTCTGACCTCTCGCTGCCAAGCCAGTCCCTTGATTAATTAGCAGTTGGATGTGACAATATATATACTCTTTATCACATACATAGTAGGCAGATAAAGCATTGTAATGGATACCGATATTCCATTGGAAATACATGTTTTGGGTTCTCCTGAATAAAAAGAAAGTATTTTTAGAAAGAACATCAGATGTGTGTGTCTGCAAGCAAATAGCTCTAAAAGGAAAACTTAATTAAATAACAAACTTTATGTTTTAGATCAGCTTCTCACAAGAATGGGACGGGAGAACGTTTTATAGTGTTTTGGCGGCTGCTTTTACTGCTATGGCACTGCAGGGCTGCTGACGATGACACTCATGATATATGGAATGAAGATGGAGCTTTGGTGGAATGTGATGGCGGGGAAAACCCGAGAACCACTCGGCCACGGCGCGGCCGGATCGGAAGCTTTTCAAGAAAACTCCCAATCTCAAACTCCCCTTCACTTGTAAAAGTTTATAAAATTTATTTTCTAAACAGTGCCTCTAACAATTGTCATTAAAGTACCATATGCTAAAAACAGTTTCATTACAAATAAAAGGCACATCTTTAATTTTTAGGAATAGCCTCTGCAGAACTGTTCATTCCGTATGGGTTTTGAATAACTGGTAAACCTTAAGAGAAAGACAGAGAGAAAGAGACAAAGAAAGGGATACAGAGAGAGAGAGAGACAGAGAGAAAGAGAGAGAAAGCGTACAACATAATAAAACTAATTCTCGCTAAAACACACAATGTCAATAAGATTTTTTGTATACTTAAGTTAAGTACAAGGTACTCCTTGTGATAGGTTTCAATTGTAAAGTATTTATACTTTCTACAAGTAGGATATTCGTTTTTTCTGCTTCTGGTAAAGCAAAGAAAACGGAATTTCTAAATTATCACGTTGTGACCCGCTCTTAAAGGATTTCATTACCACCTAAGTCTAGTTTATACCCTTATTCCTTTGTATCTACAAGGAAAACGCAATAAAAGCATATACGTAAATGTTTATCTAAATTATTAACGTAAAGAAGTCCAAAGAATGCACTTTCCTTCAGAATGGTTTGAAAATGGGTAGAGAAACCCGTGTTAATGTAAAATATCACTTTTATGTTGGTACACTGCCACATAGCATATTACACCATAACGCATATTTGATATATTTCAGTACTTTTAGAATTTGGATAATTCTGTTTACAGGCACTTGTTAAATTTCACATTGTGAAATGGCTAGTTGAAGGCAGTTTTGTACTGTCGATGCATGCTGTTTTTTGTCAAAGGAGAGCATAGCACACATTAGATGTTTGAATGCAGACTAGCAGTTATGCCTTTTGCCATTTCTCGCTATATCAGAGTCGAAAACTTCATAAATGGAATTAGTCATATTCTGAAATTGGATCACAATAAATTAAAATAACGCATAGATATGCACCCAAAGTTATGAAGTATTTATAATATTTCGTATATACAACATGCTGCTTGTTTCATTTTGCTCGTTACATACCAAAATCAGGTACTATTCTTATTATAGGCCTTCATTAACCTAAATTCATCGAGAAAATTGTGGTTTAGGAATATTAGCTGCACAGGTAGGCTTGGACCTCATTTCTGAATCAGATATTAATCGAGTTTTCATAAAAGCACACAGCAACTTATATAATACGCACACACCTTGGGGCTAGTTTTACGTGGAAGAGAGGACTGGGGGAAGAAGAGAGAGCTCGCCCACCTGACTTTCGGCAATGTTGGAATGAGGGCTTATTTCTTTAAAGCCTTCGGCGATTAAGGTGATTAGGTTATCTAATTTACTGCGAACTAGATGAGTTATTAAACGAAACGCAGCGACGTGCACGTGCGTGAGCTCTGGGACTTACGTACAGAATGAAACCTTACCATTGAAGCCACTAGATATCAGAATGTATGACGCACTTCATGGCATAGTCTTATTGTTCTGCTCTTCTGCCGAAACAACGCGAAATTTATGAATCAAGGCTCGGCAGCCGAGCGCTCAAGAAAACGTGGGAGCATAGTAACGCTGTATTTTTAGTGAATTTTGGCAACTTTAATTTGGCAAAATTTCTTTTATGACGCATGGGTTCTCAGCGCACTAAAAGCTGTTAATTTAATACTTATATTCGTAACGTCAGGAGCTCCTGTGCTCGTGTGTCTGGGCCGGTAGATAAAGATAGGCAGTGTATATGTAGCAGATAGACAGAAAATTGCCCTGCATACCTCCTCACATTTGTTGCTCTGCTAGACTACCTAGGGAGTTTTGTTTCCTGTTATCCTTTTTATCGTAAAATTAACAATCCGCAACTCAAACGTTTTCCTCAAACGAGTAACAATTATCAGGTTTGAAATGTTTCCGGAAGCAGCCCTTTTACCATGAAAGTTATTCAATTAGTTTTTTATAACAGTACTCGTATGTCCCACAAGTACAGCTTTATAAATCAATATAAAGTATAAGGAGTTTTTTAGACTATTTAACGCCCTCTATTATTACATATGGCAACTGCAGTCGTTGACACTGATGATACATGGAATGAAGATGGAGCACTGGTGGAATGTGATAACGGTGGAAATCGGAGAACTCGGAGTAATCCCACCCCTGCACCGCTTTGTCCACCACAAATCCCACATATACTTGGGATCGAACCCGTGCCCCGTAGAAGAGAGGCAAGTGGTCTAATCACTCAGCCACGGCGCGGCTGACAAGAGGATGAAAGGTTTTGAGTCTATAAATGGGCCTGTCACAACCAAAGTTAATTAATTAGCTAATTGTGCCTTGAAAGCAAGGGCTACTGTGTTTTAGGAATCACATCTGAACGCAGGTCTTGAACTAATGCAGTGAACGTTAGTTACACTAAAGAATGTCTTAATGGGACATCAGACATTGTGCTCACTGAGGACATTTTTTGTTGTTTCTTTAATAATTAGATGGGCTTTAAGAGTCGAAAGAATAAACAAACTGTAGTAAAATGTTTCTCTTCCTTATTAATTAAAATAAGTTTGCTTATACTTGTGTACACTTTTAAACAATTGAGAACTCTTAAGATCATAAAATGTGGTTTTCTAAGGCTCATGGAACGTTTGGAAGAATATAACAGGTTTTGTGAACTTCAGTTCAAGGATATGTTAGTGGTGATGTATATATCACAAATTGAATCACTATGGTGAACAGAGTAAGATAACTATCACACAGCAGCCCTTAAATAATAGGATTTGTAGTTTGATAGTGAATTAAAACTAGTCTGGATAGTAATCCGTGTAAGATGACATCTAGTAGAAGATACAACTTAGGAGGGAAAATATTGCCAGGAATTTAAGAATCGCGTTTAACGAAACTGTTAACAGCTTATATTGAACTGTCTGTGTTAGGGCGATTGCTACTAAAAAGACAGAAAGTGAATGGAAAAAAAGCCAAATTCTATTTTAGTGTCAACCAATGAACCACAAATAGACGTGCATGGATGGTACTGTGCATGGCGCAGATCAATAGCAAGTGACTGCTAGCCTTGCCCCAAAGACAAGAGGGAGACCAAAGGTTTACTACCCTTAAGGGCGACTGGCAGCAGGAAAATAAACGGAGAGATTTACTATCAGGGGTTCATACTCCCTATTCTGCACGTCCACTTCAAGCACTGGAGGTGTCTGCGTTGTTTGGAATTCCTGTCAGTGCAGAAAGGAGCTGAGTGCTTTCTTGTAGAAGAATTTCCACCCGGTGATTCTTTTTTTATCATTCTGGAAAACAGTTTTCGATGAAAGACCAAGATTTGGCGGCAAAGTAGCGGTCATGAGCTACTATTCATGGCAACAGGAAGTGGGACTTCTTCCATGAAAACCAGCACAAAAACGCAAAGATAACGTAAGAATAAAAAGATAATGCTGTTTCAGTGCTACTACCTCTGGTATATACAAAACACTTTGATATTCTTGCGCTGAACCGCAACGGAACGGACAAACTTTAGCACAGAAGTTAGTATCTGAAGTATTTTTTGGCATGTCGAAGCGGAACACAGCGCTCTCAATTAGCAACACTCTCCTGTACTTCATACATGAACAACTATTCGAATTAACAGAGAATGTAGAACTTGTAATATAAGCATTTGCAGAGGGGTGGACCAAACCGCACTAGGGCTCCTAAAGTGGGCCACTTCAATTTCTGTTGAGCATGTTATATAATCTAGCAGTAATAGGTTGAAGTACTAGCAGTCTATACTAGCGCCCAAGCTGCTCACTAGAACATTTTATTGATACTGGTAACATTTAATTTTGTTGTGAATACCGGAAACTCTTATACTCATCAGATTGATTAGAGTTTGGAGGATGAGGAGTCTAATTACTAATCTTACTTATTCCTTAATGTCGTTGCTACGAATTGCTATATGATGTTGTACACAGCTAACGGAAAATAATAAATAATGTGTTTCACGTGGTTGTCTTAATCCTAATTGTTTCTAAAGTGGGTTTCCGTATTTTTAAGATTACTTGTTCGTATTTCTCATCATCTAGGAGTTTTCTTGCATGATCCAAGAGTGTGACAAAACAAACGAAAGAATAAAGATTGGATGATAAAAACTAATATGGTTTCAGGCAGACATAGATGCTGCATGAAAGAAACAAATGGTTTAGAAAAAGGCAAGTAAAACCTCTAATAATCCGAGACACAGTATGAAAGTTTCTCAGGAAATATATGGGAGTATTTTAACTACTTCTGTAATCAAATTTGAGAGGCCACAAATTCTTTTTCCTAACTGAAAAATGGGCTTGCTTAAAAATAGAATCTACAGGTTTTCGACTTCCTTAAATTGACTTACGTAAAATGGCGTTGCAATTAACGGAAAGGAACAACATTCAGAATCCCTTTGGAACTGAAATAAATGTAAGAAGCAAATTACTTAAGCTGTTTTTAAAAACGCCATAAAGATACACTGACATTTAGAAATCCCACTGGATGATGATGATTATGATGATAATTGGGGTTTAAGGGCGTGCAACTGCTATGTTCACAAAGAGTCTGTAACGAATGAAAAATTATTTCAACTGGTTCTCATTTTCAACACAGTTATGAATATTTTAATTCTTTTAATCGTATCATGGGCAACTATTATTATGGAATCATCATCTCCTTATATACGAGTAGTCTACAAACTGGGGGTTGCCTAAATAGCGAAACCTGGTACCTAAATCAGATTAAGTGCTCAACAAATGCCGTCTTATCAAGTATAACCTGATCATATCTACCCCGTTAGATACGTTTGAATGTGGCTCACAGTAATATGCTGAAACTCTCCCAGGGTAGAATTTGAAGAAGCTATTTACAGAATTACAATGATTATTGTACCTTGAAATATACTTCAAGATCCATATTTAGCACCTATTCAAAAACTTAATACAGATTTTACTGCTTCTTATATTGAAGCTAATGACAGATATTCTTATCGCTATACATTTCATTCTGCTGTAGGTAATTGATTGAACTTTGAGGGCTCCTCATTTCGTTTATGCCATCTGTGGTACATGTTTGTTTTATATATTTGTTTGTTTTAATATTAGGAATTGGATAGATAAGAGTCAGACTGAAAAATTCAGTGCCATATCTGGGATTTGAACCAGGGATCTCTTGGTCTCTAGCCGGTTGTCTAACCACTGAGCTACCATGGCAACATACTGGCACGGCATTATATTTCTTAACTAACTCGCATATTTCTCGGTATACCTCAAGATGATCTCAAGTTATTTTGAAATGGCATACTGTATGGTGACTTACAATGTCGTAAGCAGTTTAAGTCCCGGGCTTCGTAGTTCAGTCTGGGACTTAGTTCATAGTTAGGGCAATTAAAATAACACGAATTGACTCTAAACTATGAAGCCCGGGACTTAAAGTACTCATGACGTTGTAAGTCGTCATTGGGGTATGTAATCTCAAAATAATTTGAGATCACCTTGTGCTTCATCGGGAAAAGTGCGAGTCGGTTGAGAAATTGAATGCCGTGTCGGTATGTTGCCATAGTAGCTCAGTGGTTTAGAGCAACCAGCTAGAGACCAAAAGTTTCATGGTTCCAATATCGGCTATGGCATTGAATTTTTCAGTCTCACTCTACATATCCAACTCCTGTCTTACACATGGCTTGTGTGAAAAAAAAGTAAATTAACAATATCAGGAACTATTCCCGAATATACACTCGGAACATGCTTTGATTCTCTTGTTTAGAGCGATGTGGTGCAGTAAATAGCCGGTAGAGTGTTTTGTGCGTGCTTAGAGCGATGAGTGACAGTGGTCGCAACTAACATCTCAGCATGGTGTTGAATCACCCCACCCAGTAACATGCTTCTGCTAATTGCTGCAGTCAACAAATGCTCTACTGTCACGAATCACGTGGGATTACCAAATCTCTCACCGCGCCACCTCAGTTTTCCCCATCATCATATAACAAGCACATTGCAACTCTGGTTTTCCGCCCCGAACGCACTTCGGTATGCTTACAGCACACGATTTTATTCTTACTCTTTAAAAATGTATGTCTTTAATTTTTATTAAAACTAATAAAACCATCAGGTATGATGTTATGGATATTTTCAATAAAATGAGCAAAATACTTACATTACATATTATTTTACACGTTGATATTTTATGAATCTGTGAATTTATATCATAAAGAAATAATTTAAGATAGGTTAAAAATAAAAACACTAAATTCAAAATGTTCATTAAGATCATAAAATGCACCTTGAGCAGCCATTTCAACATCTTGAGCTTAAAATTATTAAACGTAACAGTTCGTGCCCCATGAGGCAGTTTGTTAAGGAAAGACACAGACAGCTATCTGACAGAAGGAGATTTTATATTTGTCAATCTGACAGTATATTCCATCAAAAATTCTGATTCTGTAGAGTAATTATGTATGTGAGTTTAATTAGCATATTTGCTACGAATGTTTTTGTTTTTGTTTTTTTTTCTTTCAAAACGTATAAACATTGACAACGGTTAAAATCTTCTCGCCTATAAACAAGTATTATAGACTGATATTTTTTGTATGTATAAAGCCATTTTCTGTGATTCTATATTTTGAATATACCAGACATGTTGTCCCAGATACAAATATCGTTGTCCTCCGTGGTCTAGGAGTAACATGCTAGCCTCTGGTTCCCAAGGTCACGGGTTGATTCCCGCCGGACGGCAATGGATTTTTTAAGGGCATAAAACACCTGAGCATGGTTTCCTTCGGAGAGGAAGTAAGACCGTTGGTTCCGATTTATACTTAAAAGAATGTCAAGCGTAATAAAGGGACCTCTGAGCGAAATTAAACGGTCTTTCACGTCCAATATAAAACGGAACGCTAAGAATCGCAGCAGTTAAAAAGCGTTCATAAACAAAACTCAATTTAATTTAATTTCAGTTTGAATGCTTCGTTTTTTAAGAAAAAATATTTTCGATACCTTTCACTAATAATTTAGTGGCACTAAAATCCATGTGGGTCTGACCTACCATCTCCTCTGTCGGCCTCACGCCAAAGTACGTAACGCAGAGATGGGCGATCAGACAGGTGATCGCTCTCTACCGCAGCTCCTCGATTTCTATAATGCAGAGTGTGCACCGGATCTATGCCCGGGATTTATATTCAGTACCCCATCGATGGGATGGAATTCGGGAACATTCCGTGGACAGGACTAGAACTCCATACTGCAGCTAATTGCTTCACGACGCAAGATGACATCTTGCACTCACAGAGACAATATATATATATATATATATATATATATATATATATATATATATATATATAAGAATAATATGATCTTTCATTCTCAGAGCATTTGATTCTTTACTCTAACATTGTCGTCAAAGTAAATCCCTTGGACAGTAAATCCTATCTGCTAGCCTCCGTGTCCCTTTTTGAAGTTCCTGCACTAATTTATGTTTTAAGTTTGCATACGTTCATCGCTTGAGTCAAAGTTAGCTACTGCATTGTGTTGACTTGAAAGAAACCCCGAATTACGGTAAATATTTGTAGTCTGTGATATCCACTTTAGAACATATGCTATACTACATGCAAGTACCTCAGTACCTCAATAGTAACGTTGAGATAGTTAAAACCAGATTTTCTTGACTCGACTGATTTATTTGTGTTTACCAGAACATTATTTGTTTAGAAAAATAGAACTCGATTGAATAACTCAATATAGTTAAATATCATGCAGCTAGAATTTTGACCACAGATATTTAGTTGGCGACACTATGGATAAACCGCTCGTCTCCCACCTAGGCAGCCCGGGTTCGATTCCTAGCGCACGCATGTGGGATTTGTGGTGTACGAAACGGCATCTGGGCTGGTTTTCTCCGGATCCTCCGGTTTCACCCACCACTCATGCCTCCAATTACTTCAGCATCATCTTTCCTTTCAGTTCATCCACTTCTTGGCGCTTATGCCTGGCTATCGGCCGACCACTCTTTCAAGGTTCTACATTCTGTGGTTAGATGCCGTTGGAGCCCTCACAAGCTTCTGATCCCCAGGCACTCGCTCGGAAGTCTTAGGGGGCCGGCAGTTCTACATACGTGGAGGAAAAGCCGAGTACGAACATATTCGGTTTGCTGTGGTGGCCGTCTGACCGACTGTGCCAGCATAGGAACATGTAGGCACCCATGACATTCTCCAAACTCTTATTTTCTCCTGTAAACCCCAAATCTCATTTAATTTGTTAACTCAAAATAAATTAGCGTACTCCCCATATATCTCATTATAAAGCTTCTGAATGAAATCTGTTACATAAGCAGAGCTAGAATTAACTACTGAAGTTAACTCACTTTGTGCATTTTATGGAAGTGTTAATAAACAAAGGAAGCCTTTGGATGCAGCTAGGGTGCTTAATTGATATAATTTCAGTGCTATTATGAATAGCTTTATGCTGTAACAGCTTTACTTTAGGCATCACATGGTGTGATATTGACCTTGTGCATAGTAATGTTAAATGAGGTATAATCACACAGCGATAGATAAAGATATACAGCCAGGAGCATGACTTCAATTTCTTCTTGAGGGAGCAAGGTTCTCTGAAGAAGTTCAATTGAATGTTTGTGTGGAGTTTAACGATAAATGTAGTTTTAATTTTTTCTCTTTTATTTCTGAAATGTAGAATACTTATTATAAAGTTTGAGTTGTAATAATTTTCCGTTTGGTAGAGCATTCATAATGAGTGGTTTAATTATTATTTCTCGTAACTTAGGGAGTATTTGGTCTGGCTCTTATTAAATGCAGATACAGTGTCAATTTTAGTATGCAAAAATTATTAATAAGCACTAAAAGCTGGCCAATTGGTGGGCTATAGCTTTTTGAGGCCTTATATAACTTTATGACAACACAGTAAAACACTAGTTACCCCCCAATACAATATAGTTTAAACTCCATACGGACTCCTTACATTCCGTTTGGAAATGTTGCCAGTAATATCGAAAGCATTACCATTGTTAATACAGTAGTGGCATCAACTCTGGACACTTTGTAAAATTAGATTTCAAATTTGAATAGTGTATACAACTCTCATTCGAGATCATTCTTAGCTGATGGACTATATCCAAGAAGTGTTGCCATAATACAATATTGAATATTTATCATAAACTGGAACTAATTTGTCCCTTAATGGATTACTTTGGCCTAACTTTGAAAAATATATTATTTTATAAATATACTATCTATTTTATTATATATGGTGTCAATGTAAAAATAGGAATTATTACTGTCATATTATAACAGAGGAGCTCAAAATTTGGAGAAATCAGATAATCTTGAAATAATGACACTTGAATACCATGAGCAATATATTCTTAAAAATATTACATTTCTTCACTTGTGAGTCCTATATTATATGAGAATCATAATTCATTATATTTCATATTGGGTGCAGTATGAAATAAAAAAATAATTTTTATTTTATTCTGAGTCCTATATTATATAAAATATAATAAATTACTACTCACAATAATAAGAGGGATCAAAGTTGGAAAATTACAGGATTTTTAAAATTATGGTGTTCGTGGTAATGTTAGATGCATTGAAATGTCAAAATCCTAAAATTACAAGATTTTCCAAAATTTTGAGCTTCTCTATGTAATATGTTAACAATAATTCCATTCTAACATTTCACACCATTTAAAATATATAGTATACTTATTAAATGTCATGTTTTCCAAAGTTGGGTCGAAATAATTATTAAGGAAGAAATTACCTCCAGTTTGGGTATAAGGTTCAATACTGTATTATGGTAACACTTTCTGGCTATAATTTATCACATAAGAATGATCCTGAATGACGGTTGAATGCAGTATTTAAATTTGAAACATAACTTAACTCCATGGCACAGCCTTGGCCTACCAGCCGGCCACTACGTCCCCCATCTCGGTCCATTACAGACGTCATGGATGGGGTGCAGTATTGGGGAGTGAGACGTGGTCAGTGCTTCGAACGCCCCCTGCCAGTTAATGCGGTCTTCAAGACCTGGAACCGCTACTTCTCCATCAAGTAGCTTCTCAATTGGCCCCCAGGAACCTCATGAGGCTGAGTGCATTAGGTACAGGTCTCCCAGCGGGGGAAAAATCCTCACGCCGGTACTGGGAATCGAACCAGGTCTCCCGGTTGGCAAGCAGCAACGCTACCACCGCGCTAAGGAGACAACCTAAATTTGAAACATAATTTAACTAAAAAAGTGTCCAGAATTAATGCCACTACTGTGAGTAGCGAGTTTAACAAATCTTGACTGAACACAAAAAACCAATCCCATATCTAAAATACTCAATGGTATGTGGCACTCTCATTGTAATCCCCAGACTCGCAAACAGGGATACACTTGGAAAGGTACAATCAGACTGAAAAATTAAATACCTTAGCCGCGATTGGAGTGTTGGGTCTTCCGGCTTCCGTCCAGTTGCTCTAACTACGAGCCACATAGCAACAATGTAGCAAAGTGTGCAATTGCATTTTCTTCCGGTAAACCACAAGGAGAACTCAAAGTCATATTAGGATTAAGTACCTCACTGGGGTCTTATAATATTATAAGTACTTTAAGTTCCGGGCTTCAAAGATTAGCACGCTATTAAGTGATGTAACACTAATTTATAATTACTTGGCACAAGTAATTAGGAAGATTTTTTTAAAAAGAGAGCAGTCTAAATATGTATACGCTGTAGCTGGAATTTGAACCACGGCTCTTTCGGTTTCCGTCGGGTTGCTCTAACCAATTAAGGTACCAGAGCAACATGTCACTCGAGGTTTCTCCGGATCAGTAGGCGAATACTTGGGTGGTTACCCCTCTACCACGAGTTTCATGTAGTTCGTCATTTCATTTCATCTGTTTCACTTCATCAATTTCAGGGATTTTTAAGTACAGGTGACGGCGATGGAAGTTCTTGCGATAGGACGGTGGAATTAGCCGTATAGATCAGGTGAAACTGTAAGTTAGCTGAAAATAGGAAGTCTTATATTTTAAAAAAAAAATAGTGTATTTTAACATGTTTATTAGACATAGGTATATAATACTTATGTATTATTTCTTATTATACAAAACAATATTTTTGAAGTATTCACCACTGTAAGATATTTCTGTTGGTAAATTGGGGGACATTTTTTTATTCCTCAAGCGTTTCAAACTAAAATAAAGACTACACTAAGAAACTTGTTACATAGAAAAATGTAAGAACACTTAACCCTGAAATATAAAAGACTGAGACTAAGTATAATACGAAACGGTAAATTCTCATTGCAGTCTGAACTTTTTCATCTTATAGGTAAAAGTTGATTGTCTTCCGAACGCCTTAACTTCGTTTGAAAATGTGTCTTTATTGTGAGCATGTCTCTTTATTGTAGCTTTGGGTACTCGATATACACGAGCACTTTCATCAAGTCCATAGTCACCATTTCTGTAAGCTACCACGACGACCCTCAGCTCATCTTCTATTCATTTCCCATCAGTAAATCTTAAAACGTTGCCCCTGACAATTATTTATTTACCACTCATTATATATTTAATTTTATATTGCATTGAAGTATTAAATGTTAAGATTTTGTCGTAGAATAGACAGGTCGAAATTTGGAAACACGCAGTTATCCAACTTCGACAACTAGACGTCACGTAAGAAAATATAATGCTATAGGAACACACAAAATTAAACTGTGGTTTTGCAATGTGCGGCTATTAACCAATGAATTGCATTTATCAATTACACTACAGATAGTTAATTTATTTACTGGTACTGTAAGCAGAAGCTTATGATTTGCAGTGCAACAATTAAAATACAAACGAAAAGAATACAACAACGGCAACTATTCCTGCTTCAATGGCACCAATCGACTGGCCGTTGGGGTACGCCACCTTGACCACGTTTCTCACCAGGGGAGCCAACGTTAAGACTTAAATTACCAACACAGAACGAAATACGTAGGTGGTCCAACCGAGGAAACGGTCCAACTTCGGGAACTTTCCCCTACATTACCACACTCACTCCTTTTAACTATTAGAGCTTGTTTATTGCATTCTCAGCTTGATATAGAGACAATAATGGTCAACAGTATATACGCGGTGGATTTAAAATTGAAACTATTGAAAACCAGCGCATGGCAATGTTTGAATATCTGCAAGCTGGCCTCAAATTGGTCACTAGGACATATAATAATAGCGCCCTGCTCAGTTCAATAGAATTATTTGAAAGGGATTATATCTAAATTATTTGTTAAGGTTCAAAATCAATTTTTGCAATTTTCGGCATTTTCACCATAGTATCCCCTAAACGGGTGAAGCAGTTTAAAAAAATTAATAGTTTTACACTTTCTTACACTTTCAAGAAGTTTATAACACCCAAGCTTATTCTCAAACATTGTATAGCTATATTGCCAGCCAAGTGAAAGAAGCTTGCAAGAGTTTTAGAATTTTACTAAACTTTGCAAAGCTTCTGCTTAAAACACGCAATAAATAAGACCTTGGTGTGATCAAGTTGGTCTTAAAAGTATAATAAATTGTTGGGTTTTAATTCAACAGGTGCCCTAATCATAAAGGATTTAAACCATTTGAACATGCCAACAATTTAGCAAAATTAGTATACTGCATTTGAAACTAATTAGGAAAATCTAACACTTAGAATATAATTGTAAAACTAAGGTTAATTTTGCGCAACGTTTACTAATGTATATTTTCTTAATAATCAAAGTGGTTTGGTTTCCATATGTGACTATATTTCTCATCAAAATACCTACATATGTGCAGGTCTCGATTACTAGCTGGCATTGTTGTAAAGTGACAAAAAGAATCATAAGTAAGTGAAAGCGGATAAGATGCCACTAGTTCACAATAGGAATGGAAGTGACTTATACTAGAAGAAAGTGTGACAGATATAAACTGAAGCTATAGTTGAACGGCCAACTTTAGAACATGAGCTGTTCACTTGATAACAATCTGTGTTATCCCCTTAGCACAAGTCCGCTGGAGACTACATCTTTCTGTGTTCCATATTAAGACCGACAGTAAGTTTTAAGTGTTTAAATTTACCTAGAAATTCTGCCTACTGGACGCTCTAGATACGAGGGGTACAGTAATACGCTATTAAGGATACTTTTCTACCAAAACTTGCATTTTTATCTCTTTGTTTAAGAAAAGTTCAGTCTTTACTTCATCATAAAATAATAATTCACCTTGTTCCGGCATTTTAAAGCACATTTTAAAGGCAATATTTGTCACCTTAGACACTACATGCCGTTTGACAGCAATTCACAAGCCCAAAAGGTAAAATATCTTGTACTCCCATCCTACAAAGATGAACAAGAAAAGAAACAACTAAAGAAGAAGACAGAAAATGCAGCAACAGAGGAGAGGAAAAAGAAATGTGAGAATCTAACCTTCCAAACTGAATTATTGAGAGTTGTGCATTCTAAGCTTTAATCGCCATTTTCTCATTATTGACATTTTCAACATTTCCTATTGTAAAATGGTCCTTGCTTTACACTTTTTGTGACACAAATTCAAGATTTACAATGAATAAAAATTGCCTTAATCTTTGTGTGCGAGGTATTGAAATAGAGTTCTTAATTTACAAACACAAACAATCCACATTTTGGCACAAAATACGTATTGAAAAACTTCATAAAATTTCGGAGTTCAAACTAAATGAGACACAACAAACCTAAGGCAGTTTTAAAAAGTGCATCCGTTGTAAATAAAGGGTTAACATAATCAGGCTAAGGTTTTAATAATTTTACCACAATGGACTTTTGAATCGACGTAACAAAATAACAAACAAATGTATCCATAAATTTTAAATTATCCCAGCAAAATATGTGAAATTTGGACTGTAACATAGTCCTATTTTAGTGCATATATGTTATGATTTCAGAAAGCTTGCATTAATAAATTAGAATTTCAATATTTTAGTCATAGGTATCCTTAATTAGGTTACCTTAAAATATTTTCACATGTTGTAAATGAGTAATAGCAACACTGGGTGTATTAGGTGTGGTCAACCAGTGGCACAATGCTTCTAAATGAGCTAATTAATTTAAGAAATCGTGTCGATGCAGTGGTGCCGAGGAGAGATCCGTCATTTGTCTAAAGGGGAGGTAGTTTATGTTAAGCTCGCATAGATCATTTGGTAAACCTTGTGACTATAAATCAACACAACCCCCTGGAGTGATGGAATGCCCTCTAACACCGTAATCCAGTAATCTGATACTAACTTAATACCACGCAACAGGGATATGAACCTGAGACTAAAAATGTGAACTCTTCGTAATTCGTGTTTAGATTGTAAACAAATATAGTAATTATTCGGTAACTTCAGAGAACATTTCTTCGGATTATAATGCACTAAAACGCTATAGTTCCGACCGGAAAATTTAAAATCGCAAATCCTGTTTCTAGGTGGACGAAAATAACGACTAAAGTTCCATATATTTGCTCCGTTTAACACATACACGCCCCTGAATTTTCTATATCTTTATTGAAAATATTCGAAAACATTTAATTTTGCAGCAGGCAGCACTCTCCGACATAACGTTATTGTTGATTTACTAAGCAGAGAGATTTATATCAGGAATTTAAGAGAGGAATTCCTAGTTTCAGTATATATACATATAAATAGAGAGAGAGAGAGAGAGTGTGTGTGTGCGACATTCCCTGAGTACTGGTGTATATCCGTTTTTAGGTAATGTCTACAATGCTGTCTTCACAAGCCCGAACAAGAAGTAATAAATACACTAGGCAAGGGCTTTATGTTAGATGATATAGTTTTACTCAAGGCACCCGAATTACACTCTGCCAAGGGACTGTCGCCATAACATTCACTGCACATAATGTTTCAATGTTTATTGGTCTCATCCTTTAGCACAATTCTCCTTCGCAGAGGTAAATGACTGTTGTCTTCTTCATTCCTCATAGGTTGATTTTAATTTTCATTACGCGAAGTGAACAAACTGTTAAGTTCTCATCTTGTCAAACACGGATATGGCGCTCTATGCCAATGAAAATAAAGTGCTATCGTTTGTCAGTTGTAAACCAACAACTGACAAACACAGTTGTATGCTGTTTGTTGTCACAGCAGAGAACATTTACTTTTGAAGTTTTACCTCAGCTTGATAACAGTATTGAATCCAGCCGTTCCTGAGCACGAATAATTGTTTCGCCTTATGCATTCAGGAATTTTATCAGAGTTTGCTGTTTCAATATCACCCATTTTCTAAAGCGACATAGCATAGTAATTTGTAGGCGCGGCTCGTCAATATGTGCTACAGCACAATAATTATTTTATAGAAAATAGACCTCATTACGTATTAAACATATATTCAATTATTATAGCATATTTTCTTTCATTTTCCTAATTTTCACCGATTTTATATATGCTGCGCGTTAGTGTTGGTCACTCATATGTGTAAATGCCACGCATATCTCGCATACACGCGATCGGTCATGCTTAGGCTCTACTCAGATCTTCTGTCCGTCGGCGGGAATACTGACCAATCCACACGTGCCAAACGTCGATGGCTGATTTGAAATCTCTTGTTCGATCGGCTGCATTTAGCTAGAAATGTGCTACCATTGTCTGGAGCACAGGAGTTCCTGCCGCTTGCTGTTGTAATATAACCACCGCCATCTATGTGGCGTTGATGCATTTACTTCTGCTGCCGTGCTTGATACCAATGGCAATAGACTGGGTCTAATATAACGTAACTCAGAGAGAATAACATTATCGGGAGATGCACATATGGAGCAACTGTTGGCACCACTTATTTTGTAACAACAAAATATAAACGCGAAATACTCCATTCCGGTCAAAAACTCAGGTTATGTCCGACAGTAATATTTCTATTGTGTGCATAAACCTGAATTCTGTGAGCAGCTTGATGAACTATCCTTTCTTTAGGAGGGCCCTAGAGGAAAAGACCAAGTGAAGTAGTTAGGGAGGCAAACTCCAATTCTTAATATAACGCAATCAGCAAAAGCAGGGAGAAATAATTCATACACCAGGCGGTTCAATCCCAAAATTTATGAAAATGTATGGATATGTGGATGCCAAGAAAGAAATGCTCGTTTTTGTTTTCCATGTTTGCTCTTTGGAAACAGTGATGCTTGGAGCACAACAGGAGTGACAGATCTTGGACATATTAATATGCTGATTAATAAACATAAGTAAAATATAAAACATTTAAACAACGTGCTTGACCTAAGTGCTTTAGGCAGTACAAATATTGTTACTCAGTTAAGCCGCGCTTATCAAGAAGCAAAGCTGAAGTTGAAAAAAACAGGTATGTGTTGTCGCGCATAATTGACTGCATCAAGTTTTGTGGTGCATTTGAGCTTGCCTTAACGGGACACGATGAGACTGAATCTTCTGAAAATCCTGGCGTGATTTTAGGACTAATTGATTTCATAAGCGATATTGACAGTACTGTGAAGGAACACATAGACTCAAGCCAAATTTTCAAAGGGACCTCCAAAACTATCCAAAACGAGCTACTGGATTGTATGTTAGAAGTTTGTCGTGAAGTGATTCCGAGGAAATGAAAGAAGCTGACTTTGTAGCTGTTATGGCAGATAAAACCACAGATGTTTCTCACCAGTCCCAGCTTGTACTAGTATTTAGATACGATAAAAATGGTTTTCCGTATGAGATATTTTGGGGATTTTTGAAACCAGAGGGACAAAACGCAGAGGCAATTTCCGAAAGCACATTAAAAGTGCTCACTGGATTATTTAGAGACAAACCTCATAAACTAATTGCACAAACTTATGATGGAGCCTCGGTAATGAGTGGAGCAGTTGGCGGAGTGCAAGCGAAAGTCAAATCTCATTTTCCAAATGCACAGTATATTTACTGCTATGCACATCAGTTGAATTTAGTAATGGAACATGCGGCTTCTCAGAATATTTTTTCTTAATCTCTCAGATTTTCCTGCCTTTTTCTCAAGCTCCCCACAGCGTTTAACGACCCTAGAATCTGCAGTAGCCAGAACAGTTCCTGGAGGTTCTGCAACTAGGTGGAATTTTAGATCCAAGGCTGTTAGTGTAGTTTATAAAAATCAGGAAGAATTGCTTTTTTCGGAGCTGGAACAAATGGACTTCGGCGTTACTTAGAAGATAGCAAATTCCTTTCATGGTTGAAATTTTTTCATAGAGTAATGTTGATGTACTTTATAATAAGCTGCAGACAAGATCAACTGAGGCAGTTAAAGTAGAAAATGCTGTGTCTCTATTCATTCAGTGCATCTGTGATATTCGAGAGGCAGCCGACGGTATATTTATGTTTACATTTGACTCAATGAACAATTGCCAGATGGTAGAGTCCTTGAAGATAGAAGCCAAAGAAGTATGTGATCGCATTATTGGGGAGGCTAGACGTCGTTTTCATCCTTGAGTCATCTCGATGCAGCAAAGTTGCTAAATTGTACATATTTTGAAAGTTTTATAAATAAGTTTCCCAAGAGTGAACTTCAAACTCCTGTGGACACATATACAATGCTGAACAAGAAAATGCTAAAGACGCAACTGAGCGTTCTGTATGCAAGGTCTGACTTTAGAAGCATTGGTGGAGCTATGCATTTGTTGCAATTTACACATTCTAATAATTTGGAAGAATCATTTTCGGAAGTGACTGCTTTGTTAAATTTTTTGATCACAACACCAATGACCACTGCTGAACTAGAAAGATGCTTTTCGTGCTTAAAACATGTAAAAACATTCTTGCAAAACACCATGTCACAAGATCGCCTTAATGCTCTGGCAATGCTGTCCGTGGAAAAGAGTATCGCTTCTAAGATGGAGGAAATTAACACCAGAGACATGGATAAGTTCTGTAGTAGGAAGGAGCGCCGTATGGACTTCATATTTCGCCATTAGGTAAGATAATATGTAAGCATGTGTACACATACGAAAGTACTGTAGCACACACTATATTCTGTTCACCAGCCGCCACTGGTAATTTGTATGTTGCATACGCGACCACCAAAAAATAACTCCATGGCACGACAGCTCACGGGGAACCTTGGCCTACCGCCCGGCTGCTGCGTCCCCCATCTCGGTCCACTACAGACGTCATGGATGGGGTGCAGTATTGGAGGGTGAGACGTGGTCAGCGCCTCGAGTCCCCCGGCCGGTTAATGCGGTCCTCATGACCTGGAGCCGCTACTTCTCCATCAAGTAGCTCCTCAATTGGCCCCCAGGGACCTTACGAGGCTGAGTGCACCCCGGGCCAGGTCTCCCAGCGGGGGAAAAATCCCCACGCTGGTACTGGGGATCGAACCCAGGTCTCCCACTTGGTAACCCACCAAAAAATATAGAAGAAAAATGTAGGGTACTCTCATATTAGCAACTTACTATAGGGGAAAACACAAGCATTGTTGTATGATTTCCGCTTTATAATAAACCTTAATTAACGTTAGCTTACAACAATGGTATCATCAACTTGACTATGTTGATATTATCGCCATATAATACGGATGCATTTTTCATGTATTAAATACTCTATATGCTCCACTATCGGCATAGGACTATATATTCTTTACTTTTATTATATACAGTAACTGTGTTGGTTATATAAATTGTGTACTTTTGATATCTACTTATGCCTGTTCTTTAATCTTTTACCCTTAAAACACTAAATAGTACGAGTGTTTCATTGTTTTTACGCTGGTATGTTAGTGGGTGATTCAGTAGTGTTATCTAGTTGCGTTGTTATTTGAATTTGTTTTATGCTGATTTCAGTTACTCATTAGTATTTTTCAATACCTGAAAGTTAGATTTTGAAATTTTGTAAATGGTGTTAGATTTTTTTGACTATATGAGACATGTACACTTACAGTTGTTATTTCTAAGAAAATTGTTTACTAAGATTTCTTTTTCACTTTTCACTGCACCGCACTCGGATATTGGATGGTTCACTGCTGTGGGTGCCATCTCCCATGAACAATTGGGACTGCTTGCAATCTTAAGTCTGTGCAGATATGAATCGATGTCTCTATGGCCCGTTACTATTTTGCTCATACTTGGCATGAGATTGACTTTGGTTGTTACCCAACTTTCCAGTGTTTTGAAGAATACTCTTTTGTTGTGACTTTTGAATTATCTTCCCATTTCTGTAGCCACATGTTTTTAGTTTCCTATTTAGATGTTCTTATGCTGTTTTGATGGGTAACTTGTCATAACAGATACGTTTTGTTTTCATTGCTTCCTTTGCTTGTTTAGCAGCCAACTTACTTCTCTGTATTCTTATGTGTGTCTTTACCCAATAGAATATTGTATTCTCCAGTTGTGTGTATTGCGAATTTCTGTGGTTCTCCGCATTCTCTCAATTAGATGCTTGTGGTCTTTGTAATCTGCTATGGAGTAGTTTGCTGTCCTGGGCTCTGTGTGTATTGTAACTTAGTTCTTTTTATAAACAATTGTTTGGTTCGGTATCAAAAACTTTATTCAGATCCTGATAAATCCCTTTTCCATATGTTTAATTGCTTATTTGTTTACTTTCTTCTTACCCTTTATTTCGAAAGCATAATGCCTCAAGCTAGCAAGTAATACTAGGTAAACCATGCTTTATGTTGCAAAGAAGCAAGCTTATTTTCAACCGGCTCATAAGTTTTAGCAAACATATCAGTAGCAGGTGGTGAAGTGACTCTGGTTAATATGTGCATTCAATTTGGGGAGCTCTGATTGGTTAAGTATTCGCAGAATAACAAAATTTAATTACTAGATTTAAATCTTTCTGGGTGCTACTTCATGATAATCACCTCTCGGAATTGCAAACCAGTAAATATTGAGTTATCAACCATGCCTTCGGGCATCTTATTCCTTGGCCTTCCTAGAGGACATTGAGTAAGATGCCAGTAGTTTACACTTGATTGCAATCTCCAAAGCTGCTAATAAAGCTATTATAACACTAAGGCATTTAATTAAGCATTTCTTATCCCGTTGAATGAAATCTCACTACACCCGTTTGCGGGTTTATGTTTATTTTGTATAGAAGCTTAATCAGCATCAATATCACCAGGTTTTTCGCTGTCGTGGAATGCTTTCTTGCTGTTGGATTCATGGAAACCATATCAGCGGGCCGCATGTTAGGAGTTTTGATAACTGAATATGAGTATGACCCGGGCATAATACTACCCTTACACTTCAACTGCACGACCCCAATCTTATTTTTATTGATACGGAAGTTTTGCGCTTAAAGTGGAACTGTGGTGTTTGATAACAACTCTAATTTTGTGAAATTACTACAAAAAATGAGGGTGCCTTGGTGAGCAAGTCCTCTGCATTCACTCGCTGGGACATTCTGCGCAGGATCATTTTAACGGACACTTTCCTGTAAGGAGACGTTGCCCATAAGATTGTGGTCTACTCAATTTCTTGTGACCTGTAGCTCTCCTATCTCCTTATGAATGAATGAATGAATGAATAAGTGTATTTAGCAATATCATACATCGACTTTCAACAGTCGCACGGGTCCACAGACCGTATGTGCTTTTGTAATACACATTACAAGCAATATTAAAACAACAACCACAACAAAGAATTAGAAGAGTAAACACGAAAATAAAAAGACAAAGGAAATACACAGTCAAAAGCAATATTAAACAACAATAAAACTAAGAGTGAACCCGAAAATGAAGATACAAAGATATTAAAATATAGCAATTTAAATTTACAGCACAGAGTACACATCTCCTTATGAGAGCCTTGTAGTGCCTAGATCTTACAAAAGACCGTTCCCTGAGAGCCAGCTTAACCAGTCGTACTGAGAGTCCCACCAACGTTTCCGCTCCAATAAAATGTTTCTCAGTTTCTATCTTGGCAGCTTCTTCTGCCCTTCCATTGTCAAGGATCTCCGCATGTCCTAATACCCACTTCAAAATTTTTTGGTAGTGTTTAACGCCCGCTTTAACTACTAATGACACCGCAGGCGGTGACACTGATGATACATGAATGACGATGGAGCACCGGTGGAATGCGATGGCGGGAGAAACCGGAGTACCCGGAGAAAACCCGCCCCAACGCCGTTTTGTCCACCACAAATCTCACATGCGGTCGGTTGGGATCGAACTCGCGGCCCCCACTTGAAATGAACTGAGTTCTGGAAAATAACCAGAGGTATTATCGGTATTCTAAGACCAACTTGGACTTAACTCTTAATAGGTGCAGTGATGCTTTGCATTACAAATGGTATGGTGCGGTCGAATGGATCCTATTCCTTTTATGACAATTATGAAGGATAAGGATGACAAATTGTAATGAACTAAAATATGATTATATATTACATTAATATATAGATATATTATGCTTAGAGGTTAATCAGACAAAACTATACTGTGGGCTTTTGCTTGCATGCTCATAAAATATTTTGCTGTATACGTGATTTTCAAAAGCGAGAGCTTAACAGGTTCAAAAATCAGTTACTTTTAACCTAATTACATAGTTTACTGTAAGAACAATGCTTTGAACCTCTAATTTAAGGACAAAAGCAACTAATAAAGAATAGAAATTAAATGCATATGGTAACGGGACAAAACTAAAGTATGAGCTTCAAGCAATCATCACAAATACTTCTTGCGGGTTTAATATGTGTTGATGTATTGCAAGTTACACAACTTACTTTTGTGTATATTGTATTTTTTCTAAGTCACTTTGATCACTATGCACCCTTTTTGGTAAAACTCCCAATACCTTGAAAATCTCGTATTATATTATCCTGGCAATGTTATTTGTTAACTCTAGTGGGAGGTGCGGTGTACTCATCTTTCTTTGGAGATGTTTAACTAGCTGGCATGATATTGGGCGAATTCAGAGCGTGATTTCTTCTAATGATGAATATCACAAATGCACTTACCCATATGTCGTCGCGACCTGGCTCTTAGCCCTTACACGTAGGTTTTCGTGTTGTTTGTATATCTTGTGCCGGCAGTGAAATGGAGTAACAGAAAATACTGCGTAATATACTATAAAAATGATGTTTAGTAAGACAGTGCAACGGCTTTTGAAATACACAAATGGATGCACACACTTTGGAACTAATTTCAGAAGAGGTGCATACAGTTCAATTGCTTGGGAAAGAAAACGCTGTTTATATTAAAATTCCACGAGTACAGTATTTATGAAGGCACGTTACATAAGCATGAGGGAGTCTTTCAGTTTTCGGTGAAGTGACAAATGGTCACATTCCAGCAGCAGACAAAGAGTATGCTTTGCTTCGCGTCTGCAAAGTGCCACTTAAATCCAGTAATGACAGGGTTGCAAACGAGCTACAACAGTACGATAACATTTTTAAATATCTGGTCACTATAGATTTTCAGTTTACAATGGAATACATCTGCTAAACATTCAGCTTAGTAAGCCAAACCCTTCAGTGTTAAATGTTGAAGGTTTTTAGGCCTACGTCACTTACAATGGGCAGGAACAAGTTTGTTTCATTTGCAAGGATAACACGCATCTGAGAGCAGATTGTCTTCAATACTGGTTACGAGAAACCACTTCTTCTCATTCCCGACTTCAGCGGAGGCTTCTGAGTGTCTATTCAAGTAGAGACGGCCACTGCCGGTGTTACCAGTGATGAAGTGTCTACAGCAGCAGAACCTGTTGGAGTTTACTACAGTTCCATCCTCCATTTCGGATATATGCAGCACCGACACCGGCAACCTCGAAAATTGCCAATATTGACATCTCTGCCATCCCTTCTAACTCATCCGATGGTGCTGCTTCGGACTCCTTACAGAGCAGTCTTCCGGAAGGAGAACCAGTCTCCAAGAAGTTGAAAGGGGAGAACTTCCTGTCTCCGAGGGTTGAATCTGTACATCGGAAATTTCACTAGAGAAAGAACCGCAGTCTCGGAATCCCGGACTTCGTAGAATGGAACCTCCGCACCCCAAGGACGAAAAGGATTATCCCCCCTGGTCAGAGGAAGTGAGCCGTTTCTTACCATTGGTGGTTCAACTGATGGATTCTTCCGCGTGTCACTATTAACCGCATTAACCCCAGATGATGATTATGAAATGACCAATCAACAGACAGATAGCGCTTCGCAAAAACATAAAGCGCGTCCGAATGCCTTACCTAAGGCTCCACGGGACAATCCCAGCCAGGACAGAAGCGGAATAAATTAAGTTTTTTCCGGTCTGCTGATATATTGCTTTCTTTTTAGATTTATGTGAGTCCTGCCTCAAAAAACGTGCTGAACATTGGCACCATTTCCTGATATGAGTTCCTTATCAATTTGATTGCAGTAAGTCACCAAGTTCCTCACTGCCTCTGATGGTAAATTAGATTCATCATAAGGTAAGTACGCTGATGAGAATAGCAAAGCTCCATTCTTGCACCCTCCATGAAGAATATTTCAACAACACTCAGATCCCCAGAATATTACAGTAAATGTAGCAATGCATTTAATCAATTGCTTGCATTGATGCGTGTTCTTGGGTTATGAGTGCTGGGTGTAAACACTGTACTCAACACAGCTTACTACCCTTACAGTGGTCTTGCACAGCCAAGGTTGCTGTATAAATGTTCCATCAATGTTTTTCTATGCTAGTTTTCTTGCTTAAATAACAGAGGTTGCTTTATAGTGCTGCAAATTAATCTGAACTATTTTCATAGAAAGATTAATCGTCACATACCTTTCCCATTACAAGTACAGATCGTGGTAGCTAATCGCCCCCAATTCTTCTTCTTTCTCTGGGCTTCCTTTTTATTATTCTTTCTAGATCAAATGAACTTCCAGATGTAGTCTGTTGATATTTGATAGAGCTTTGCCCAGCTCTTTTTCTGATGATGATATCCCTCAAATGTAGGGTCTCTATCACTCCTTTCAGTAACGTTTCCATAAAAATCTCACGAGTACCGGAGAAAATGAAGATCACTCAGCACAGACACGCTTTACACTGGGAAGTCAAAATACTACAGGTGTTGCCCAGTGCCCTCTACGGATCGTACACAACATTGTTTTCTGCTACGCCAAAGGCACTCAGCCATTGGTGCGATGCATTTTCACATTAAACAGGTTACACCAGAGTCCAAAAACATTGAATGGGTTCTGAACTGGGAACCCCGTAAAAGTTCTGCAACTGGAACCCTTGGATTGGACTTTGAGATACGCCGCATCTCTGATTGCAACTTCTCTGTAGTCTCCCTGGCCTAAGTAATTCTACTGTTGATATCACCTACAGTACAGTCCACAGATTCTCGTGTACGAGGAAGATCGCTCTCCAACTACTAGGACCTACGGCATCTAGGAGGAGGAGGAGGCGGACAATTGTATATACTCCAATATAAAATTACAAATGTTTCTTCCTCGGTGTCAACCATCTGAACTTCGAGTGTCTTATATATCTTAACCACGTATCAAATGTGATTGGGAGACCTTCATCAACACATTTCGAACATACTACTGTCACTAATGATTTATGCAAGAGTAGAAAAAATGGCTGAGAGTAAGCGGGAACCCATATCTCCTTCGTCTGCATGCCTGGAAACCTCTTGTCCAGTTCAGCATTTCTCAAATTGCAGCATTGGTATAGCAAAACAAATCAAGAACACCAATATTTGTCGGCCTAAATGTGAGTTAGTGTAGAGGCATATTTCATTTTTAAAAAGCAGAAGATATGGCTTTGTTATCTGAAAAATTGAATGATACCTTACAAATATATTTCTAAAATAACCTCCATCTTTTGTTCACACTCAGAGGTTCCTCACACTAAGCCATAGTCATGTTCATATGTTTCCATCGTCTGCTGTGGCATAGTAGTAAAAGCGGGCGTTAATCACTATCAAAAAGTATATGCTTGTGGCTCTGAGGACTGACAACTTGAACATCTAGTAAAAATGGAGCATTTTTAAACATCAAATATTAGAGGCCTCATTAAGGTTACAGTTTCAGTGAAAGATCCCATCACGCCCAAGGAATTCTCTGTTTGTATGGCGATACTAATACTCTGTTTAAGGCACTCTGTGGAACAAGGATAATCAGGAAATTATTAATATTCTCGCCCAATTTCTATTATCTCTTTCGCCGCTTGACCCCTTGACCTACAATCTCAACCGAAAACACAATGAAACGCCTGCTGTTTTTTCAACATCTGTATTCCGTTTTCATGTCAGAAATAACTTGATTAATGGTGCTTGGCACATTTGAGGAAGATATCGTGTGCATATAAATAACAACCTTCTGCTTTTTTCAGTTCTCAAAAAGTATAAGGAGTCTGGAAATTCGTCCATATTCCACGGCAGCTTAAGAAATGATGCCCGCGATAATATATTTTAGCTTCATGTGGACAGGAATTCATGGATTTGGTAGAATTTTAACTAACTATTAAGCCAACGGCTATTGTGGATGAAATATTATCCATGAAAGCGTCTACACCAGGCACGTGCAAATGTATCTCAAGCGAGGTACTGACTTCGTTTATCCCAGCTGCAATCAGGAATGTTGTTGAATCACACATACTAACACATATGAATACAGTGTGTTCAGTAACGAACGTGCTGCACTTAAGCAAACATGAACGGGCTGTGAGCTTCCAAATTCGGGAAATATAATTTTATGATATTTTCAGAGGCTGCACACAAACTGAAAATGGAATTACTATATGTACAACATTGTACAAACATAAGGTGTTCGAAAGAAGGAGACGATAGAGTGTTTAAATTACTTTATAAGTACTCATTTTGCAAACTGCAATAATTTACATCACATTTAATGAACATTTTCGATTTCACGCATATTTACGAGCAAAGCTTCCCTAAAATGAACTATATGAAAAACCAGTGTGACCGTAAACTATGCCACGATCATTTGGTTGACATTTTCAGGCTCCAAACATTATCCTTAGCAGTAAATATTGATGGTCTCGTCCAAAATAAGACATATGACCGAAATAAAAAGAAAAGATAATTTTAGATGGACAACAGGAAGGTCTTTGTTTACAAACATTCCATTATGTCACACAGGAGCATACACAAATGCTTTACACGGAGGAGTAGAATAACTTACTGCGCTTTTCCCTCTGCTGAATTATTTTGTACGTCCTGGTCTACATCCCTTGCAGTTACAGCTCCGAGCCATGAACTAGTTTTGTCTTGGATATGAAGGTAACGAACTTTTATCCAACATATCCATTCCATTTATATTGGAGAGCATTTCAGCATTTATAATGAATTTAAATTTTGTTTGCTTATAGAGACTGAAGATAATACGGTTTCTTCAATAATAGTAGTAACGTATCACTTACAGTTTTCATTCTTTCTCAATAACAAGTAATTGCAATTTGCTACTTTCCAGTTAAATAATTAGTAAAGTTTTTCTAATACGCAACTGTATATATCTTCTGATAATCTACTGTATTTTATTGACTATAAGCTAAACAGAAATACATTTTCGGGTGTTAATATGATAAAAAATGAAGTTTATGGCTGCTTGGTGTGTTATTTCATTAAAAAAAAACAAGTATACATTTCCATAGCATTTGTAGGGAGAGATGCCACCTTTCAGTTTAGTGGTACCCTGATTGAGTGCGAGAAAATAATTCTTGAACTTTGCGGAGGGAGGATTTGCGCCCTCCAGTATAATACGTACTATCCACGCCCACTTCTGATCACAGCAGTTTGAAATTGCCAAGAACCCTAGACAGTGCGTGACGTGTGATTATACGGATGGCCGTTTAGGAAATGCTCAGTTGATGCCACAGTTGATGTAAGTGAATAACTACTAAAGAGGTAAGTAAAACTTACATTCAAAATAATAACTTATAACTGATATATGTTATTGTTATAATATTCCTAGTCATACATTTATAGGTTTCTTTATAGTAGAGACAGAGTTTCCAGAAGTGGTTGCCTCTACAGAGCTAACATAAAATGAGACAAAAATGGAACTGAGTAAAACAGACCATACATGGCTATTGTATTCCGAAAAGAACGACAAATCAAGCTAGAATTTTCATAAAATGCAGGCTAAGGTTAAAGATAATTCGGGGCTCCGAGGGACTCATAAGTAAAATTACTATTAATGTAGAAATATAACCTAGCAATGTGCAATTGAATACATTAGACACTGGGAGTGACACAGGTTTTCTTACACACTTGTTTTCCTATGCTCGCAGGCAGCACATCCATGCCTGCCGTGTGCCTGAAATGGCCAAGCTATATAGCAATTTCTTCAGTATGGTGAGTGAGGCCCTAGACAAGTCTACAAAAGGAATAACTGTTCACGTACTAATATTTCTTGTTAAAATCGTTCACCCCTCGTCGTAGCCGCTTTTACTCGCTGAAAATACATTGCATCCGGACAGAAGATTGGAACATATTTTACTCTTGAGCTGTGACTTTTCCGTTTAAAGGCGGATTTCCTAGTGTCATTTTTTCTGTGGAATGATTGTGCTGGCGCAGGATGTATAGTGGCTTGGACATGGCCGCGTTCGCAATGTAGGAAGTGAAGGCTGTGTTCGGAAATATGAGCTTGACCAACATTATAGAATTATTTAAATAGTCCGTTTATACAGACTGGTCCTCAGTGCTCTGGCCGGGACTTCCACGGCAGGCTTGTGCGTCCAAATGAACTCAAGGCCACGGGCTCTTGCACTAATCGGACATGTGGTAGTGGGCTTCAATCAGCTGTTATTTGCTCCTTGTGGACGCGAGATGCATATGTTTTTTTGTGAGATTGTATTATCGGAACATTACAAGCCAGAAATGGTACTCAAATATTCGCTTGAACAATGACTTTTTATGTATGACACATGTGAAAACCGACTCGTGTAGACCAGTTTGTAGGCAAGTTCACGACAAAATTTCCTGGTGGTCCAGTTCCGAATAGAGAAAAAGTTAGATATCTAGTGAATAAAGTGAAGAGAACGGGATCATTTAATGTTGTAAGTTGTAAAAAGAAACGAGGGGTTCTAACGGAAGAAAAACTTGATGAAATTGGTGAAGCATTTAAACGGTCTCCGAATAAATCTTTACGACGTGCAGCACAAGTCTGTGTTTCAAAAACCTCAGTACACAGGTCTACGAAACTGTTGAAATCAAAACCATCCAGAGTGACTATTATCCATCAATTATGACCGCGTGATGATGAAGCCCGCGTAAAATTCTGTAACTGGATATTACAAAATATTGCTGGCGGTACTGTTGACCCATATTTAATACTTTTTTCAGATGAGGCATGGTTCATTTGACTGGCCATTTTTCTTTACAAAACAAAAGGTATTGGTGTACTGAAAATTCACACTTAATTCACGAGGTTCCTTTACATGATAAAAAAATTGGTGTATGGTGTGTTGTAACAGCAGAGCGGATAATAGGCCCCATACTTTACAACGATACCGTAAATTCCGATACGTAACGCAGAAATATTCTCGCGCTATTTTTTCCAATGTTGATAGATAATGAGTGGTAATATGGCTATTTCAACGAGATTTTGACACAGCTCATACTGTGGAGGCATCCTTGGAAGAGGTTAAGAATGTTTTTGATGACAGTATAATCTCTAAAGGGTTATGGTCGGCTCGATCACCGATCTTACTGTACGTGACTTTTATCTGTGGCTTTATCACTTCTAAAAAAGACAGTGTATAGGAATAATCCTCGCACCATAGACTTTTGCGACCCAGAACAGCAAGAAAATTGACCGAATTGACGCTCTCGATTCCTCGACTAAGAGTTTTATCTGTTATATGCGTATTTTCTAGGCGACGTGGCCTGAGCCAGTTTCGTATTAACGGTTCGCTGTCGTTACCTAAATCGTCATTCGAGGATTTAATCTCAAGATTAATGAAAAATTTTACTTCCCAGCAGAGCCACTCATACTAATAGAATATATTTTCACACGTCATTGGCTTCAATAGCGGATTAGCTACATATGTTTCGTCGTCGCTGTCAATGTTAAATTTTGAGAATCTCTGATTTTTGTTTGCGAGCACACACGTTTGTGGAAATTATTAAGGCTGGATTGTTTTTGAAGTTTTATCACCTGAGATATATGGAAGGTTGGGAACAAAAATATACGAAATCCACTTTCTACTCAATTGAGAAGAATAGGTGCAATTTAAAGCTATATATAAAATTCTTACAAGATACAATGTTTATTTTACATTACAGAGGTGAAATTAAAACTTAACACTCACTAGGAATTGTGTTTAAAATTTGTATAAGTATTAATTTTAAATGTTATGTTAAAAATTCTGAACTTGCTACTCTATTGCACTGAAATGTTTTTAATTAAATTTTGCAGCAAAGCATCTTTATTATTACTAATATTATTTCACTAATATCTTATTAATTTATGTTTTAACTTATCATGAGCTTTATTTGCAAGCTTTACAAATTTTGTTTCACACAAATATAACTTAATTCGCACATGTTGAACCAACTTCTTGCACCACAGTCTAATTAACTATTATTAGCTTGTGATGTTTTGCTTTTTTTCTGTATTTTGAAGGTTCCACTAGTAAAATGGTGCAATTTTGGAATACATTTCAGAAGATGAAGCATATAAATACTCTACTTATCAGCTTCCACTATCCTACTGGCCTTGCAGAGTAGGTTCAATGGGATATTAACCAATGGTTCTATCGGAGCCCCGCCCTCTTTTTCATATTATGATGTAGCCTCCTGTGTTTAGTTCTTTAACTTTGTGCAGCTTTTATCTTGAGTTGTATTACATTTTCACCAACGTATTTTCAGCTTATACTCTGTATTTAAGTCTGTATAAGTAATTTTCAGGAGAGTATTCCTGCTTCAGAACTCAGCTCTAGTGTATTCTAATACTTTCCTATCAGGGACCTGAGAGTGATATTACTGCTTTTGTTTGTTTGCTTGTTGTTGTTTTTTGCTCATATAGTAATTATTTTAAGATGATTTTCACTACCAATGTAGTGGATAGAAGTAGGTTTAATGGAAAAGTCTTAGCGTTTACTTCCATTTTTCTAATTAACTCAAGCTAAATATTTTTACGATCATGATTAAAATACATAAACTTGCATTTTGACAGTCTCAGCGGCAAAGCTCAGTAATTATTACTGAAAAAAATGTTTGTAACTATTTGCTCTTAATAATAGGATACATATAAAATAAATCATGGCATTTCATATTTAAAACTGCTATACCAGCTATTTACAGTAACGTTAAAAAAATGGGTGTTACTGTTTCACATATAAGTTTTACTAAGGGTGCCAATGGACACAAACACGCAGTAAGTTAAGTTGATTGTGAACTAAACGCATTTAGTGTGCACAGTCATTATCACCGATATGCCTATTCTTATTTTTGACTTTATGACTATAAAGCGCTTTACGTTTATTTTTCTTAAAAGTGACAGCATACTGCTTTTAAATGCTTTTATGTAGCGTTTTGTTATGCGGATTTTATTTAGGTTGATCCCCTCCACCAGCGCTAGGCCCCAAGTTAATTTAATGATTTTAAATATTCGAGGGGGACTGTTTAATCTCTCTTTTGTTGGTTTTAAAGACCAAATGTGTGTAATACCTTCGACAAAAGCATAAATTGCTACTTTGTTCAGTAATAATGAGGATTTCAAATTTAAGCCTTACATTTTCCAAATATGGAGCTTAAATATGTACCAAAATATACGACAGCCCGGAGTAAATTTACATTTGGGATTTCTAGTTTGCCTATGGTCCTTTACTTTAGTAGAAGAGTCTGTCGCTTGAGTTGTGGTGTAGGACAATGTATCTGATCCACTGAGAAAAGGGACCGTCTGCTCTCTGTGCCTTCGTTTCTCTGAAATCCCTCATTTCATCTCTTCAGGTCTCCTATCTTCTTTCTCAATCTCACGGGATTGATTTTGTGTCCCTCCATCACATCCTCCGCTTCTCACCAAATTATCTCCTAGTCCGATGCTATTTTTCTTTCATCCTTGTCTAACCTTGAAGATTCACGGGGAACATGTTGATAGCCACAAGGACTCAGTTTGAAGAGTATTGCCAAGCGTATTTTCACGCGTCGCCATCTTGGGTGCAGATGTTATAGACAGCATTCGTTCAGAGAAAGAAGCTGATGATTGCAATCTTAAGAGCACTGCCTGGGTCTTCATTGTGAGCAACGCAATCTGGAACATTAAACAAACGATGATCTTTTTCTAGCACCCGAACAGACTTAGGATGAAGACGGAAACTAAGAAACGCCTATACAGAAGATATCAATTACAAGGGAACTTTACGCTTAGAAAATGCCGCCAAACTAATTTAACCTTAAAAATTCATGCGGGTAAAACAGGCAAACCATAAATTTTACCTCTGCTAGCGCATACTTTCTGAGTGTGAAGAGATAGGAGTTCCATTATGTTTACCCCATTACTAATTCCTCAGATGATGATAAGGTTATCTATGAAATATGACCAAAACTTATGAAAAGTTAAAACATATTTTTATAAAATAATTGAACTCTAAACTTTAAGGGGACACCGAAGTTACAAAGCTCACTTTCTGAAACATTAAAGCTGGAGCTGTAATGGTTTGTACAACCATTATTGGTAACGAAAGAAGTATTAATACAAAGTGTCATTCAAATATTCCGTTGTTTTTTTTTTTTGATATATTAGTCTGTTCGATTTAGTTAGCTAAAATCAAAATCTATTTTCTCCCACAGATATTGAAATATATATACACCAGTTTTTAAGTTTTAAATTTCATAACACCTTTATAACATTTTTTGTTTAAATTTTCGTGTACTGCATATTTTTATAAATATTTTTATATTACAAAGCGGAAAATATTACAAAAACACATATTTATAGTAATTTATAAAACTGATTTATGACCAATATCAAAATTTCAATCGAAAATTTGACCATACATATTTTTCAGTTTGAGGAAATATTTTCAAGTCTTTAACCGTATTTTTGGGAGAATATAGAATTTAAATAACGGAAAATAACCAAAAATTTTAACTTGAAAAATAATGTTTTAAAGTTTATCACAGAGAGCTATTAACCAGCGAAATACTTTAATATGTTTTGCATCTGGCTTAGAAGAAGTATTATAAATATATACTTTAAACTGTGCTAAACTTTTTCACCAGAAACAAAAAATAATCGATAATTTTTACCAAAATCGCTAAAAAGGACTTCTGTGTCCCCTTAAGAAAACGTCGTTTCACCCACTTTGCAGGTACATGCTTATTAATAGATATGTCCAAGCTTAAAACTTGTTTTCTCGCAAACTTTTTCCTGACACAATTCGTACACAAAATGCTTTACTAATGCAATGGTTACTAACTTGATTACAATTTTTATACTCTCAAAAAAGCACATTAAAGAAAACATTCCTATACTTTTTCAAAATTTAGCTACAATTTCGGGAAATTATTGCATTTAAAAAGGTGAGGAGTTTTAGAAAGTACGAAAAGTAAAACGCTTTTTGTCTAGAACTGAAGATAGTATAAGAAATATGATATAATACACATATTTGTAAACTGGTTTTCTATAACACTTCAAATTTATTTGAATATTTTTAAAATGTACCTATCTTATGGCTCAGTTTAAATAATCATGTAAGCTAGAATATTGATACACGGTTAAAATAATACTATTATTTGGTTAGTCACAGGTATAAATTTTAATAAGTTTTCTTATATATTCTGGATTTTCCAATTTCACAGGTGCATTTTGTTAAAGATGGGAAAACTTTAATAGTTTTCCAACAGGCTTCTTGTAGCTGTAATTATTTAAATATTACCTTCTGATCCTATTGTAACTTGTGTAGCTACTTGTTATAAACATTTGCCTGTAATGGATAGGGAACATGTTCGTTCGTTGTAATTGTATGACACGATAAAAATTAGCAGATTAGTTAAATGATAAAAATGAATGAAACTGATGCTGAATTCGAGTACAGTGATTGAGGTGCAAAACAGCATGTTGTGAAGGATTCGCATCATACGGATAAAGAATCAAAACTGTATGATGCAAGTGCTTACCGGGCCATTTTGCGATTATTCCGTCCATCACAATCATTATTGAAGTAGAAAAAAGAAAATCTGCCTCGAAGTACCACCACAGCAATAATATACCATAAATATTTATAAAATTTAAGTTTTTGCTAAATTAAGCTACATCTATGAATATTATATAATATGTGTGTGTGGATGACAGAGAATTAGTGTGTGTTCAATGCAAGTAGGTAGTAAAAACGGTAAAGTATAAAGCTATAGAGCATGAACAACTCAAATGCTTCCTTAACCAAATCATTAAACATGCATCAGACGTAACGCCTCCTAGCAGTATTAAGGAAAGTCGGCTGTGAAATTTAAGAAAAAATTCTATGGATATGGGATATCTGCTTGAAAATTCTAACTTATAGGGCTATCAAGTGTTACTTCTGTTGCGTAAATTCATTGATGTAATAAAAAGATTCTCTATAATGCTTTTTTAGAAACACAAATTCGGATTTTACTGTAAATGGGGTTACAAGGACATGTATAAAAGAAGACATTTAACTGCTTCTGCTTTCCCAATGTCATGCACCCATGTGAAAAAGCATACTTAAAAAGATAAAACTAGTAACAATAAGTTACTCAAGAAGCATAGTGAGATCACAGTATCCAGAAAATTAAAAGAATGCAATTAATTCAGTTACAACATACAAAAATATAAATATTGCATTAATTAGTAAATATAAATATTAAACATTTTTTATAAATGTTTATAAATTGATACACAATCTCTTAGTACCTTGATAGTTATACATTATGTTTTCTATCCGGAATTCGCGGCAGAGCTTGACGAAAACTCTGGAATACTGACCCTGGCACCAAATATTTCATAAATACTCTTAATTTAGAAGAAATATGTGGAATGAATAGACGTTCTTCATAAATGTTCAGAGTCTGGCTGTCATAAAATTCGATTTTAACAATAGGAACGATAATGATTCCTTTAGAAGCCTGAAGTAAATTGTGATTATAGGAATGCATCCGTTGCTGCCATTCTGTGCTAGTGAGTAATCAACTGAACATCAACTTTGAAACGTTTCCCTCTTAACGCTGGTTTTGTCCTTATTTTATGGTGTCTGGTATTACTTAGAAGCTCAGCGTAAGATCACGAAACTAAACGTAGCCGATGCTTCCAATAGAAGAAACATTAGCAGTAGTTTTCAGCGATTCTTTCCATTCTATGCTGGTGAAATCCTAAAGTCTACTTGTACATCGATTGGAAGTCAAGTATTATTTTCACAGTATCACTGCCTTGGCTTGGGACGGGATTCAAAACGGAGACATGCGAAATAATTTGAGTAAATGAATAAACAGTTACAATTTTTTATATTTGCGGAACATGTTTTACAATGTAGTTCATATAACATTGTTAAGTAAATGTAGCATAAAAACAAAAAATGAGAAAAAATAAAAGCCTATCATGAATAAATATATAAATATATATGGAATCCCCTTAACAGAAAGCAGCAAACGATTATTGCAAATATATTTAAAAGTTATCTTTGTATAATAGTTTACAGTGGATATACAGGGGGATATAATTGCTCTGTAGCAAAATAGCAAATAAACTAAACAGTTAACGCCCAGGGAGAATCGAGTATTATTCAAAGACAATTCAGAGAGGAAAAACGAACAGAAAGTACTATAGTGGGTAGTGTAGTGCAGCTGAGGGGATTCCCCACCTGAACACGTGATAGATTTCTTGTACGTCAAACCCCGGGAGCGGAGGACGAGATAAAAGCAATCACAAAGGACACAGACACACACACACACACACACACACACATATATATAATGCTTTTATGATCTTCTGGACAGCCATGGAACCAGTGTTTGTATGCGATTATTCTATTCTTGATTTCTGAAAATTCAAAATAATTATTCCCGTATCAGGTTGCGTGCTTCATTAATATACAGTGCCATACACATTTGTCAGTTGGTTTCTGATATTCGAGGGCTGTAGGAAAGCTTCCCATTTCATTATGAATAAATCAGGTCTTTCATAATTTAAACATGTAATCAGGTATGTTTCCAAGAATTTGTAATGTTTATTTCAGCCTCCTTTTAATCAGTGAATCTGTATCATTCAAAGCTGGGCCGGTATTAGATTAACTGGTGTTATAACGAAAGAATAGACAAGACCAAAATGTATAATAAGAGTTAGAACTTTGAGTTTCTAAAATTATTGTAGAAGTGTGCTGGAAGCTAAAAATCTGCTTTCAATCTTTCTATTTTGTTTCTTGAATTGAATGTCTCCTGGTCATTAAATATAATTTTGAATATTTTACGCTTTCTCAGATTATAAAGTTAAATATATTGATTACTGGACAGTATGATAGATGTTTTGGATAGCTGGACAAATAGAACAGAAATAAACTTGGACTTATTTGAGTTAATCTCAAACGCTATATCTTTGTTATTTTTATAGTTTTTTTCGGTAAGCTCCCTTACAAAATTATAGGTTTTGGTGTCAGAATAGTATCGTCATCAAATACTACTGTTACTAAATTTGATAATCCTCACACAAAAGAGTGACCATGATCTTGGAATGACTCAGATTCATCAAGTTCTTCAAGTTATGATCCGTTTCTAATTTTATACCAGGTGGCCCAGTTGCCACGCATTTGTCGTTTGCAGATATCCCTTCGTGCGTTAAGAGTTCCAGAACTCAACTAGGCTATTTCAAGAAAACTGACCAGTAATGACCTGACGTGATTGACCTTTGTCCTATTCCTCTCAAGGAGCGCGACCCGCTCACCTCTCCTCTGATAAGAAAGAGATGTGAAACAAATGACGATCAGCCAGTTCCCCATTTATCGATTTTAAATTGAAATAACCCCTTTGAGTTCTGCAGCTCTTATAACGCACAAAGGGGAATCTGCACCCGTCAAATAGGGGCAGTTGGGTAACCTGTAACACGAGGCTCATGTGAAATATCCTTGCGTAACCCCACACAATATCTGCAAAGGTTTTGCTCTTTGTCCGTTCACTTCCACTTGTGTAGTGTTTCCTTGTGTAGATTTAAAACAATTTTACAGAGATTTGATGGCATCGGCAGAAGCTGATGCATTTTACATAAATGCTTATGTTCTATGTTCTCAAATACCTTGCGAGAAATGTAGCTTAATTTATGGACGCTTTTTAGCTCCTGTAGTTCTCAGTGCCCCATTTTATGTTGGGCGTGAAAGACCACATAGTTTTGCTCAGAGGCATCTTTATCATGCTTGAAGCTCTTTTAACCACCGTAAACCTATGACACGGGACCAACGGCTTTCTCTCCTAAGGAAGGCATTCATGCTAAGGATTTCACACCTAAAATATATCCATCACCCTCCGCCGGGTTTAAACTTTGAGACTTTGGGTACATCGTAACCACTACTCCACGAAAGACGACGACCTTACGATATCGAGATATCTTTGCTTTAGCGTTAGAAATAAGTGGGTTTAATAAATATGTGTTTTTAAGATAATGTGGAGAATTATTGAAGCAATCTTCAGTTGCATAAAAATAATGTATAGTTTCATGCGTATGTCCAGGACAGGTACATCCCTTCCAGCACCATGAAGATTATTTTGGTAATATAAACCAGTTCAAACTCTTTTTGTGTGAAAACTACTAGCACTTTAGTGAAACATAATGGTACTCCACCTCTCGTGAACTTCACCTGATGCAGTTGTTTCAAAAGCATAAGCTATGTTTAACATCTGCCATTAATTTTCAATAAGGATTAGATGACCTGTCAATAGTAGCCGCTCTTAAATCTGAGGAACCCGCTTTTTTGTGACTACGGTATTTTCGAGTTTTTTAATGGCAGATTCAGCCAAAGCCTATTTCTTCAGCACGGTAATCAAGTTTTGTGTTGTCAATAGGTGTCGATAATTGTGTAGAAAAATAGTGCTGTATTTTGTTAACGAGTGTTCGGGAAAAAGTCATGACAACTATTTATTTTCTTGAAGATAAATATGACAGAAAAGATGAAAGGACAAGGTGTTAACTACATGTGAGGACAATCAATAGCACTGAATATCGTAACACACTAATTTATTACGGTGGTATATCGGGCAATATGACCTTCGCGGTACAAAAGAATGATAACACAGTACACATACAGTTTACATGAGAAACTTGGGCCTAAAGACCCTCAAAGTAGTCCCCTGCTACTGTCGCCACACGCTGCCAACGATGTGGGGGGCGCTGAATACTACCTGCCGCAGCTTTGACGCAGCATTTGCCGCACCATGTGTGATTCGGGTCATCTGTTCGCGCACAACATTAGCAATATCCTCTCGTGTTGCAAACCGCCTACCCCGTAGTGGTTCCTTAATCTTTCGAACGAGATCAAGGTCACAGAGCGAAATGTCGGTAGAGTACGGTGGGTACTCCAATTCTTTCCATCTCCAACGCCGAACTAGCTCCCCTCACACTTTGCTTTATGTGGTTTTGCATCGTCGTGCAGGATTATTGCACTGTCCACAAGATCCGGACGCTTCTCCTGAACGCCACGTTGTACCAGTTGCACCAGAAAGTCCCTGTAGCACTGTGGGGTCACTGTTCTGTCATGTGGAACAAAGTGGCACATAATGACACACCCTGACGTCATACGCGACGATCACCATCAATTTGACTGGGGAAGGATTCTGACGGAACTCTGCCACCTTGATGATCCAGCATGTCGCCACTCCGCGGACTGACGTTTCAGTTGTGGTTCGTATGCCCTGACCCAAAATTCATCGATGGCGATTATTCGTGACAAGAATTGATCGCCGTCCTGTTGCCAGCGTGCAAGGTGGTCGGAGCATATTGCATAGCGCACCCACCTTTGAACTTCCGTCAGTGCAATGCAGTACCCTCCGCGATGCCATTTTGCGTAGTTGCATCTCATTACGCAATATCCTGTGGACGCTGCGTTTCTCGATGCCACTTGCCCTCTCTAACTCCAGTAGCGTCCATCGT
The DNA here is from genome assembly GCA_030762935.1 of Hymenopus coronatus. Classification (NCBI taxonomy): domain Eukaryota; kingdom Metazoa; phylum Arthropoda; class Insecta; order Mantodea; family Hymenopodidae; genus Hymenopus; species Hymenopus coronatus. Next base: position 385,118,281 of record CM060900.1, read on the forward strand.
CTGTGTTCATCAAGGAGCTGTTCGATGTCAGCACGTGCCACATCAGTCCGCGACTGACAGGCATACAGAACGTTGCTCATCACTGGTTGACACACGTCCTTGCTGAAACTTTCCTACCCACCGTGCTACTGTACGGTATGGTAGAGCATTACTCCCAAAGGCTTCCAGTAAATCACTGTGACATTCCATCGCATTTTTCCCTCGAAGAACGTCTATTTTAATGTAAGCGCGCTACTCAACACGGGTTACTTCCATCTCGCACGACACTCATCAACTGGCTGATTTCACAGCCCTCGCTGCGCTACTACCAGCTATCACAGAGGCATCTGTTGTTCTGCATCCACGTTATGCCTGCAGAACTTCCACAAGACACATATACATTTGTGATCCGTTCACATATCTACAAGAAAAAACTAGTTACTATGACTTTTGACCCCAACATTGAATATTGATTTGCTTTTATTTTCATTTAAATTGGGCCGAATGTTGTTTCTGCCTATATTTTAATAATAAAACCGAATGAGTTAGTATTGTTATTGAACCTTAATTTTGATGCGTTGTCATTTAACATGAGTCAGAGTTTTGCAACAGCGTTTATATTGATACCGAATATTAAAATGTCTTTTGTTTCTTTGTATTTCACAGTAATGGCCTGCGGTTATTTAGGACCAGGAGGGCAATAAATGGATTTTATCATTAAAACCAGCTAGCTACTTTTCCACTGAAGTGCTCAATATCAATTTTTTCACATACTTTACACTTTTCCATTTCAGAACTATATTCTTGGAAACTGATGTACGTAAAGTAATATGGCGAGTCATTTACTTTATGTGATATGCATGATAGAAATAATTGTTTTAGTTGATTTGTTATTTCCCATAGCTCATGAGTGAAGCATAAACCACCGTTGCGATATGTCCGTGATCGGATTTGAATTTGTAGATCGTGTTCTAGAAGTTCGCCCCTTTGCGCCATGGTGACAAGAGGTGATGCTCGTTGCCCACCGATGGCACTGTAGGACGCAATGACGACTAACGGCCGCGAACTGACGGAATTTTGCTCCGGAACCTTCTTCTTCTTTCAAGGTATGGGGTTCTTTTCTATGCAAATAAACATTACACGGGACCACCGGCTTTACTTCTCTTCCGAAGGAAATTGTGCAAAGGATTTTTTCGCCTGAAAAAAATCCATCACCCTCCCCCAGGTTTTAACCTATTATCTTGGTTTTAGAGTCTAGCACGTTAACCACTACACCTCGAAGGGCGACACTAACTGTTTTGCTTACTCAAATACTTGCATTATCTTTTCCCCAGTACATTTGACTGCTTACAGTGACAAAGGTTCTGCGCTCAGATGGCATTGTACGACTAATCTGGACAGTTTCACTATGATTTCCTTTGTATATCTTATTATAGTGTGGATAAGCAGCGAGAGCAGACTGTGATGTACGTTGGAAATTATATGGAAGCTTTTACACGTAACTTTTTTGTGTAATCATCTAAATCCTACTTTGCACTTCTCTAATGCCATAGAATATTAAGATATGAGTTAATGACATAAAGATAACCAAAATGCAAATTAACAAGGCGATGGAAATGTAACCACAACAACAATAATAATAATAATAATAATAATAATAATAATAATAATAATAATATCATGCAAATTCAAGTTTTTGCATAGCTCTAACTAAATAACGATTTTTCCAAAAAGACGGTTTCCCAAAATCTCTACAGACTATATTATTATTATTATTATTATTATTATTATTATTATTATTATTATTATTCTCTCTGTGGCAAACTGAGACGATTTTTCCTTTCTAATTTATTTTTCCACTACGTGGAACGAAATCCTTTGTAGTAGTCCCCCGTGCGCAAAAGAACGAGACCCCCATAATAGATTTTTAATATGATCTATATGCACAGAATAAATGATTGTTGCCTTAGGAATACTCTCTTTTTCTGCATCAGTTTTTAGGCTGTCTAGTTGCCAATTCAGACCGTGTTGTTGGATCTATAATATTGTGGTTTACGTTCTTCTTCCCTTTGACGCAGATGATGTCCCCACGGTTACTGGTGTTCTTATCAGCGGCATAATGCACTTGTTTATGTGCGTCCAAGCTCTTAGAAGAGTGGAGACCATTTGCCAGCAAAGTTCTGGTGCCCCTTGCCTATTGAGCCAAATTAATTGTCCCTGTGGACACCACCCTAGCTCTGAGGAAGTGTTTCAAACCCATTGCAATGTCTCCACGGTTAGTGCTATAAAAACGACCTGAAATTGATCTAATGGTTGGTAACTGGGCATTTTTTTTTTATCATATAGTACCATTGACTACTTGCTAGATCATGCTTGTTAAAATCCATTTTATTTGCTCATGGCGCCAGTGTGAAAACGTCCTCTCTCTCTCTCTCTCTCTCTCTCTCTCTCTCTCTCTCTCTCCCTCTCTCTGAGTTGTCTGGTCGGCTTTTATTCCATCAAATCATTCATTTAGAGTTCTTGAATGCAAAGATGATCAGCAATGGAGCCAGTATTTATATTCGATTATTCTATTCTTGATTTCTGAAAATTAAAGATAATTGTTCCTGTATAAGGTTGTGTGCTTAATTAAATAACGTAATTCTCAGAATTGGAGGTTATATGAGAAGAAATATATAGTGGGGGACTAAAAATTGGGTTCTAACTACAGACTGCTCGCCCGCCAATTGCTCAGGAATTGATGGCCGCCACGAGGAGATAAAATAATAAATAGCTAAACATATAATAATTTAGATAGTAAGGAAATAACGAATAAGCTAATTCAAATATATATATATATATATATATATATATATATATATTTAGTGAATTGGTCTTGCTTTTACATTACATTAAATTATATCACATTAGGTGCTGAAAATGACCTCCCTCTGCTTCAGTGCACTTTTGCATGCTCCGTAGCATATAACTATACACTTTGGGCAACTTAGCCGTATGAATTCTGAAAATTTCATTATGAATATTCTCCTTCAAGTCTTCAAACGTTTTTCGGTTATTTGCCTACACTTTTCCCTTTAGACTGCCCCACAGGTGAAAGTCAGAAGTATTCAGGTTGGGCTACAATCCTTTGCTGACGGTGAATATTTCATGAACTCCTGATATTGACTCACATGAAGTCTCACAAGTGGCACCATTCTGTTGAAAGACAGTATACGTATGTTTATGCGTGTCAACTGCGTGTAAAATTCCTCAATGATACGCATACATACATCATTTTACCTTCGTTTAAAAAAAATATGGGGCCCACTATCCGAGTTACTGTCTCAGCACACCACACTCCAAAATTTTCTCCGGGAAGAGGTTCTCATTAATCGTATAGGGATTATTTATTGACATGTATCTGATGTTCTCGAAGTTCACATGTCCTGACAGATGGACCAGGCTTCAAAACTCATGAAATACGGAAGCGTATCCAACATCCCATTCTGAAATTTTTGACATAGCCACGTACATTAATTTTCCTTATCTTACTCCTTCAGTCCTTGAACATATGTTATTTTGTTATCTCTATATGGTGTAAAACACGTTGATAGCACCTACTAAAACGCTAACATCCTACGAACGGACTGGGCTCAATTCGTTTTTGCGTTTGCAACTGATCCTGTAGTACGCAACTTTGCCACCAAATCCTATCTATTGTTCATTGCTGGTATGGTAACACCAGGAAACTTCTTTGAAAACTGCTCCAATAACCTTAAATGAATCAGTAAACACGTACACCTCCACTGTTATGATTCTTTATTGAAGAAGGTATGTCTCGCCGAGACATTTTTCACACATGTTAACCAAGTAGCAAGGGTTTTCGTACTGACAACACAAAACGCAGTGGCAACAGCTTCGCAACAATAAATTGGTGGGTGGCAATGAATAGTCTAGTACTCTGGGCCAGTTTTTCGTGAGTCATCCTGTACATAATAGCTTGGTTTTATGTACTTTATAGAGGAAGCACAAAATATTTTAAACGAATTAGCAACAAATTACATCGTGTGTAGTGTTTTAAGTATTGAATTTCTGCAAAATATATACGGAGAAACAATGTTTAAATTTGGACATACCTATTAATAACCATATGCTGGCTCATTTGTCGCTTCAATTAATTGGTAGTTTAATTACGCCAAATGGTAAAAGTTTTATGCTTTCTCCAAGTTCAGGATCTCTTTGGTTTTAATATGAAAATATTATTTCTTTCATAACTTTAAGTCCAAATTTAAAGTTGGATTACCTTAAAGTACAAGCTCTAGTCAAAGTAGGAGCGGTATGGGATACCTAACTGTAACGACTTAACTTTTCGCCACCCTTGCAGAAGGCAAAATAACTAAAGGTGAGGATTCACTATCCCACGCGACTATTAGTGTAACGAAATGCCGAGAATTGGGGTATATGTAATTGTAAGGTACAACCAGAAGCATTTCTGACATTTGAAAATTTAAATTATTTTATTCCTACAGCATAAATAATTTCCAATGAAAACACAGCATTTTCAACTCCAATGCAGCTTTTCAACGAATAAGAACAGGCAAGAAAAGGATGAACTACACCAGATAAGGACATTTAGCGGTTCCAGAACCACTTTCCGCGTACGATAGATGTCGTTGTCGAAGGACGGTGTGCTGGTATTGTGTAGCCCATTAGCAGACAGTGGCGAGTTTGGATTAGAAGATCATCATGGCAGATTCCCAGTCTGAGTAAATATTTGGCCTTTCTAGTTGGGAGTAAATAAATAAACACCTAAATGAGCTTAGACAATAGAGAAGAGGTCAAAATAAAATAAATATGTACTTTGCAATTAAAATCTCGGAGGTTACAGGAGGGACTGGTGTATCTCATTGTAATCCCTCCACAATATAAATAAAAATAGGAAATTTAATAAATATATACTCTCCCTAGGAAATCTAAAGATTAACGTTTAACCGGGAAATAGCTTTGACATTTTTATAAAGCCTATGGAATGTCATACCTGTAAGCTAAGACTGGATTTTAGCTACAATTTATCCGTGAAAATAATACTTTTGAAATATTTGTTCACGGTGAACATGGTGATGATTTATTTAAACCGTTATCTGTTTCAAAACACAGGCAATTAAATATCTTTGGAGCTAAAATGTTTGCTTACATATACTTGTGTAAGCAACTGTTTCCTCAAATGAATTATGCCACGTCAAAATATAGGTCTCGTTTGACTGACGAATATCTGTTAGCGAAACTGAAAATACCTCTATTGGAAGTAACCCAGATTTTAAATGATTAATTGTAAATGTAACTAAAAATGCAAAGGTGTTAGTATTATTTAACTCTGGTTTACACTGTATATAAAATAAATTATACTATTTATCTAAGAATCAGCAAATGCCACTGTATTTTTATGAAATTATTTCTCCATCTACAAGTTCATTTCAAACTATTTGGGTTTACCTGACTTTGCGGGGTGCGCAGGATATGCATTTTTGGACTACAGCATCAAATATGATAAATCTTGGGCGTGGGTTGGCTAATAGGGCACCTGTCTTCTGTGCAAAGGGTCCTGGTTGTCTTTCCCAGCAGACAGTAGAACTTTGCCCTAGCCAAGGACTACTTGCCCTCCCCCCCTCTGAGAGCTTGGAACAATGATATATGATATAATGTGCAAAGCCTAAAGAAAGAAAAGCCAATGCAACTGAACGTGAGTTAGGGTGATTACGGGTAGATAATATGTTGAAAAAGTCGATGCATGTGGTCATTTTTGTTAAAGACTTTATATAAATGAAACACTTAAAAGTGAGGTTATGTTTATCATTGAATTCAGTGCTACTGTTCTCGCAGATAAATAAACAATAAGCCCTGACTTCATACTGTATATTTGTAAACAAATATGTTCGGGTGAATGATATGTAATGGTAAACCGGCCACAGGTGAAGCTTTTGGCACATACATTATTTACGTTTAATTTACATTCGTGATATTCCTTGAAAACCCTGAAGGATATAAATACTTGTTTAAAGAAACTTAACAATCAAACCTCTTTTTGTACAGTACTTATATCTTTTTGGGTTAGGCTGATGTGAAGTATATCGCTACTATTTATTCCAGGTAATTTTATTTCTGGTGTTATTACTTATGTTGTCAAATTGTATATGAACCTGTAAATTACTTGCAAGCAAACATATATAAAAATCAATTTTCGTTTAGAATGTAATGCAAAGGAATAGTCTGTGAGAAGTAATCTAAACCACAAACTGTTAATTTATTTGTTGAGAAATCACATTATCTTCTTGACTTCAGTACCAAGAACGAATTCTAACAACTTCATGTCTTGTGGTGCACAATCTGGATTCATAACATTTAAAGTAAACACAGGCAAAAACACTATGTTTCTATTGGTAGGAGTGTATCGATGTATACTTACATATGAATTGGAAATTGGTGTGGAACAAGTGCAGTATAAGTTTTCAGAAAACTAAATCCAAAACAACTCACAACAATTGAAGAAACTTCATTGTAGGTACTTTAAACAATGAATTCCTGGATTAGGACTAGCTGTGAACACACTCAAACCTTTGGGTAAACATTGTTGTGCAAGTGTTATATTTAAATCAGTGTCACAGAGCAGACTAAACTTATGTGGCTTATTTACACCTTTAAAGAATTTCAATGTTTAAGTTTGCTTCATTTATGCCACCATGCCAGCTATTAATCATAAATGCTTCTGTTAGCTTACTGTAACAGACACTCAGTTTTTCACTTTACTTATATCTAAAGTCATACATTTTACACGACACCGACGGACATCCCACCATGACAGATCATAGATAGAACTTCAGCGTAGAAAGACGAGTCCTACCTGCGGTATTTCTCTTTTTAAATATGATTCAATATTAGCCCAAACACAGGTAGCAGGAAAGAGCAGCTACAAAATATGTACCTAGCTATTGTAGTTGACAGAAGTTATCTCTTATTGTTTAGTAGTACTTTCGAAATGGGGAAAAACAGGTAGGTAAATAATTTAGTGCTGTCTTATTTAGCCCATTTAACAGCTCAAGAGCGTTTCAGATTATTTATTCACAGTTGGTAAATTACTTACATAGATAAATTGACTTTTATTGAAGCATGTGAAAGTAAAGTCATTGGTAATAGCACTGAAATATAAAATAAGTAATATTTGTGATTCTATAGACAGCAGAGGTTAGAATTATTGAGCTTATTGATAACCTATAAAACCTGCTATCTATCACTATTTCGGAAAAATCTGTGTGAAAATTCTAGTAGAGGAAGTGTTAGTGAGTAATAAGGAAAGAGCGATTCATTTGTAACCAGTAATCAAATTTATTTCGCTTTTAACAGAATAGAATTGGAAACAATGGCTTAAGTCCAAGTTAGTGGGACCTTAGGACTCAATCTAGTGCCCAACACAAAACTAATGACTACCAGAGCATTATCTATCTAACGTTAAAGAATTAATAGTCGCGTGTGAGCGTATTCGTTACCAGTGCTAGACAGTAAGCTCTTTCATTGCTCGTTCTAGAGGCGAAAACAAAACTAACGCTTTGGGAGCATTACCAAGCAGGCGTCAAAGAACATCCATTATTGACAGATTTTACATACGACGGATCCACGTGGATGCAAACTGTCAATTTTATTGCAGTATAATGGAGTGCACAACCGAGCGTGAATGTTCATAATCGAAAGCTATTTTTGATCTGGTACTTGAATTATTTAAGAAAGGCTTCCATACAGTGCTGCCCGTTTCGGACACGCATTTGTTTGCGCTTTCCCTCAATTTCAGCAGTTTCCGTGACAACGCCTTATAAAAAGGGTTTATAGGTATGTTGATATAATAATTACATACAAAAACAAACATATAGAGAAAAGAAACAGTCTGCGAGGCGTATTGCGTCCCCGCTGTCACGTCCAAATAACTCAGTCACTTTCAGGTCCATTACAACGCGTAGAAGTAGCTGACATTCAGACTACCATTCATGACTTCTTTTGCTCTTCTCTACCACTTTGCCTCCTCTTTAGCAAGTCCTCGGAACTATTAGCTACGATAGGATTTCTTTCTATAACAGTGGGGTTTTCAATTCAAATTCAGTCGCGGTAAATGTCGAATAAATTTGGTCACTAGGTATATTTCCAGTTTCAGTGCATCATGATTATTTTAAAACATGTGTACAGGGAATGTCTGTTAAATTTATTTTTATATATCCATCTCACAGTTTACGAAACCACTTCGCGATTAGCTCACTTGACGCGAACAAAACTCCACTTCTGTATTTGCCTTCCTCCTCGCAACTATTTATTTGTATTACACAAATATATTATGATAATGACTTCCATATCCGTGTAAAATCATACAGACAGTATAATTTTCATAGCTTCAAGTATGACAAATTGCCGCGTACTAAAGCTTCCAATAGAGACAGGGTTTTGTCTTAGAAATCTCTGAAGAGAAGATACAGCAATAAATGTTTTTTCAAGACGTAAAACTTCACTAATTGGCCTCACCTAGTGCTGATGTAAGTAAAACTGTAAGTTTTATACTTTAATTTTATAACATTATTTACAAACTTAGAAATAACGTTTAATCAGTTATAGGGTACATGTATTATTCGCATCTCTTACTGTAATTTAATGTTTTCAAAAACCTAAGTCACTATAAAATGACATTAACTAAAATCTAAGTTTTCCTAGAATTTTGAACTAGTAATGTGAGCCCTGCAGTTAAATGCAGTACATTTAATTAACCTGTTTAGAGCTAGTTATTTAAAATACTCTAATCTTGGTATATGCTCAAAAAACTAACGAAATTCTTCTTAATTGCAATTTTCACATAGTCGATCTTCACAGTGGATGTTTTCTTCCTTATGTACATTGGATGAAAAGAAAGGTGAGATATGTACTGAGGTATTTTCACTATCTCTCAGAGCACAATGAAACGAATTTTAGCATACGGAGCTTGTAGGTCATAACAAGCCACAACACTATGAAAGCATCAATTGAATTTTTATAACAATTTCAATTTGTAAAGAAAAAAAGCGAAGTATTCACAGATTCAACAAAGTAATGAGCTATTTCACCGCGACAGGGGCTATATTTGGTTACTTGGATGAATGATCGTTCCAATCTCCATTTTTAAAAGTATTATTCTTTAATTATTTTCTTTGATTCCAAGAATTCCCTTTACATACCATCTTATATGGTGTAGCCTGTTCTGAAGCAAAGAGCACTAAATGAATACTGAACTAAAATTATTTTCAATCTGATTTACCGTAAACGGTTCCGTTTGGAACTACGTTGCTTCTTAGGCATAAGTTGGTCGGTCAGCTTGTCAGTTTGCCATAGCAGTTCTATGGTGAACTTTGCAACCCTGTGTTACACTTTTTCGTTCTTTAGCGTCATGGAAGCATGTATCACGTTTGGAAGATGTTTTAACAGTAACACTTTCTTTGTTTTAAGGTTTATCTTATAATAATGCAACGAAATAGGTACACATTACAGCAGAGAATTTCGTTTACAGTTTTATACATGTTCACATCATTTTAGTAAGTTGCAAGGCCAATTTTAACAGAATTCCCAAATGTGTCTCCTACAAGCTGTGAAAACGTGTGGTAACTTGTAAATTAAACTGCTTAATGAAGCGGAATCGATTATCGAGGAGAAGGGAAGGATAAATCAGCGCTTGCTTACTGAGGAAGAGCTTGATTAAGCTGAAGAAGGATTAAAATATTATGCTCAAAACATTCGGTAAAGAGTTCCACGGGAATAAGCAATTTTAATGCGATCAAAATGATTAGCAATCAAACTCATAATTTCAAACATAAAACATCATTGCTTTCCACGCACTGCTACCACGTGTAAATGGCTTTAGGGTGAGTTTCCTTACTTGGATTTCGAAAAATGTTTTAATTGATTGAAATTCAGTAATCTTATCTGAAAAAGCACACTTCCACACGGTCATGTTCCGACGTTGAGGGGACAATATTAGATGTTTAGGGAAACCCGATTTTTTTGCAGCAAGATCCTTTAAGACTAAAAGTCATTTTCTAAAGCATTAGAGATGGACCTTTAGTGTTATTGCACAGACATTACTAGAACAAAAGAAGTGCTTAAACTAGGTTTCATCACAATATATGTCGTCATTCTGGATCCATTAATTAATTTACATCAAAATTCGAAATCTATCTTCTCCGACAGATGTTGTACCAACAGTTTCATTCTTTAAAACTGAATGCCTTAATATCTTTCTTATTAAAAGCTGAATGGAATTTTCCTGTAATTGGTAGGTTATTTTTAGAAAAAAATACTTTATAGCACAAAGTGTAAAAAACAAAACAAAAAAACAAAACAAAAACAAAAAAAACAGAAAAAGTAAAATATTGATATATTAATTATTTTTAATTTTAACACTCATAAATACTAAAGTTGCAATACGTCATTTTATTTCACACATTCTAAAGTACGTTGTAGAATATTTTCAGACCTGTAGAAGAATTTTTGTGGCCGAAGATAGATTTTGATTATGGAAAAATAAGGAAAAAAACCGAACTTCAGTAAAATTGCTTTAAAGTTTGGCATACATTTTACACAAACCATGCGTTATTTCGGTAGCCTCCATATACTTCTTCTTCTTAGCCGCCCTTTTAGTCTTGAATTTGGCAATTTTAATGTACTTTAAAATTGCCGCAATGCATTAGAGATTTTATTCTCCACTGGAGGCGCTGCTGAGCAATCCTTATTGGTTTCCAGGAGAAAGTCTTGCTAATTTTTTGTCTCTTCCAAGGGTTTTCTGCAGCTAATGTTAAATTCATAAACAGCCTGCATACTCCACTCGACCCTTTGACATAAATATGGTTTTGGCAGACTTCCGCCATATCCTGCAATGTAAGAATTTTGTCTGAGAGACATATACAGAGATGGTCAGAGGCAAGTCTGTTAAAATGCAATTTAATTAATGAAATATTCCTCCCTGAAAGGAGTCCCTATATTACATGATGTGGCGGAGATGGCCTTCGATCCGCGATGGACCTCTGTTAGAAACATCACGACTCTGTCACTAGGACTTTATTGTGCTGAGCCTTCTCATGCTGTGGTACACAGAGCACAAATAGTATTAGACATCGAATTTCTGATTTTCTGTGGGAAATTTATAGGGCGTGACTTCTGATATACGCTGACCCCTCCGACACTCTAATTGGGGAAGGTGGAAGAGCTGTAACTTACTGTTGTAGTCCACGTTACCTAATCTCACTTCTAGTTGATGAAGGTGGCTATTAGCGAATGAGTTGACAAACCCAGCATAGGTATGCTCTATTGGTTCCATATAGAACACTCACCTGCAAGGTGACAGTATCAGCCAGTAAAAAAAACATGACGTAATAAAGTACAAACGGTAAGGAATGCGGTGTACGGAACAAGACAGTGCCGGTTTCTTTCTGTGCCTTGTCTACAAAGAAGCATATCTTCATTCCATGCAGGTCACCAACATTTCGACGGATGTCCTAGTCATGGTACCGCTGAAGTTTTGTAATTGAAGTATTTCAGAGTATCTTGCCACTAAATCGAAGGCCTTCTGCAATCAATTTGTTCCTCAAGTTGCAAAATGCTGTGTTTAACCTTTTACCAATATGGGTAATACATTCTTCCTTATCAATTTTGATATCAGGGTCATATGACTGCTTTTCAATTAGCTTGGATGAGTCAGTGAAACATGCTTCTTATAGCAGAAATGCAATTCAGAAGATGTTTCTCCAAGATCTTCTTCTGAAATCTTGCATTTCTGGCAATACTTAGATATGACCTCAAAGTCAGTGATATAGCCTGTAAGCAGATCATTAACACAATCAATACGACGTTTGCCCATGTGTTAACCATCTTCTTTCGTATGAGACAGAAATATTTAATGGCGTAGCAATAACTCCCCCAGCAAGGTCAGAATAAGCGTTATATACTTCACTCCGTATTTTCTCCAAAATAGTATACACTGTGCAGAAGTTGCAACCTGCAGACTGTTGGCATGAGTACAACATTTTCTGTCTGATAAACAACTCACTCATAGTTATGCTAAGTTGATCAAGCTACACTTTGCCCCTTACCAATGTGAATAAAAGCCTGCGTAATATGTTTATTCATATCAAAGAGATCAAGTGTACTTCCCACCTCAGGCTCCAATCTGATAGATGTATATATTGAATTGGATGTCTCTTGTTTACAGTATTTAACGCCTGCTTTTACTATTAATGGCACTGCAGACGATAAGGAGTCCCTGCACACTTTATACATCCCACATGTAATTGAGAAGTGAAACCATTTGAGTTCAGCATTTGAGTTGAAGTTTGTGTGGAAGCAATGTGGGCATGCTACGCCTTGGATCAATTCTTTAAATGTATTAATCTCTAAAATGATGCATTTACTATTATCTATACCTGCACCCTCACTAATGACCCAAGAAAACCCCCAAAAACCCCATGGGTAAACATTTCGGATGTGGGGAACCTATCCTACAGCCTTCCGCTGAATGCCAATCGTAGTCAAAACGCCTGCCTCGGTTGGTTTGCAATTAATGCATTGGATCTCCATTTAACTTTCGTTTGCTTCATATCTGGTTGAGCTACTGCTCAGGCATTTCTTGACTAATTTCTGGAGTAACTTATTTGCCCCATCTGCTATTATTCATCAGCTTGCATAATGTATAACCAACCATTTCCCTTTTTCTTTGGTATCCTAATACAGTGGAATAATGAACTATTTTATTAAAACTTTACCTCATGTAAACTATTTACCAACCCGTGGTCATCTTTCATACACCCACTGAAATAAAACTAGAAATTAAAACCACACAAAATAAGTTAAGCAATAAACACATTAAATAATATACATATGCACTTAAAACACTCCAAAAACTCTTCTAAACACACAAAACAATCCAATGCTCCAAATACAAAAATAAAATTGCTTAAAACCTACCATTTATTCGGAGGTTAAAGCTGAAATTGAAATTTTAAAGGAAGTGACATTCAACTGAAAAAGTACAGTGCCATCTGGTGAATGTACAACAGAACTTGTTGAACTAGACCACGGTGTAGACAGCGCAAGTCTATGCTTTATCGCTAGGTTTAAATCAAATTATTCCAAACCTCTGTGCATTCAAGCGAGTGGGCATGTCCATTTAAAGGCACAGAATTATTTAACTCGAACAAGGATTTAAATATGGCGTCCGAAACACATGTTTCACGCTCCAGGACTTAAACCTTGGTATTTCCAAATGGTTAAAATTGGCCTTCGGTAACCCCTAAAATGATATAATTGGGGTATTTTAGATAATATGGACAATAGTGTGTGGAGATGCATAATGGTATGATTTACTCATACCATTCACCGAAAAAACTGGACTGACATGACGTTACAATCTGAATAGTTTTAGCACGAGTAGTTGAACAATAATTAAAGATCATTTGGGAAATTTTGGGCATTAAGTAAATGGCAGGGTATCCCTATCATGCTACTTCTAAATGGTGAAAATGTAAACAAATGTTTGTAGGCAATCCTGGCCACATTATAACAATTTCAGCAAAATATTACGGGAGAAATTGACAATCTTTGGGAAGCATAACTAATGTTTTAAAAAAGTCCCTATTCCTATAATTTTAGATATGTGTGTATGCAGGATCAAGGCGTTTTCAACCTCTATTACGATAAGATATAACTTATTTTCTTGTAGTTGTGAGAAACTGATTAGTACAAAATTTTAGCTTTATCCAACTGCTCGGAAGAAACAGCTCTTGGCTGTCGTAACCAGAACCAGTTGTCAACTCCTTCGAGAGGTGAATGTTGTTTGGCTCAAATAGATGAAAACATGAGTGCTGATTTTGACAGTGTTTATAGTTACTTGCCTCTCCTACCTTGGTATCCGCAGCAGGTGTTGAACATATGATTACATACACCATATATCCTTATGCAGCGCTCGAAAACTTCTGTGCCTGCATATAGATTTTTATTTGTTCCGAGAAGACAACCGCCACGTCTCATTTGAGTGTAATTATTTACCGTCCTATATCACCTACTTGGTTAAAGAAAGTTAAAATTCAAACAAAAAATAAAAACAAATAAATGAAAATATATGTAATGAAGGGGTAAATCTGTCTATTCAAATTTCTGATTATAGTACTACAATGGAACCTAGCGAAATACGCCGCAGTCAGGTATGTGAACTGCATTCGGGAGGTCCCGGGTTCGGTCCCCTGCAATCGTCCACTCTGGCCCATGAGATTTTCGTGGTCTTCCCAGGGTCGCCTAGCAAATGCTGGGATGTTTCACATGAACCACAATTTCCTTTCCATCATTTTGCCTTCATTCCGTTTCCATCTCAACCTTTAGGTGCGCTTCCAATTTCTTGGTATATGACGTTGATGGAGAGATGGAAGATGGATTTAAAGATTTCACTCCGGACACTAGGTAGCTACCAGGACGACGGATCTTCTACAAGAGCCGGTAGTGGGACCGGTCATCGGACTTGGAAACGTTAGAGACCTCCACGGTTTCTGGTAGCTAGTCTGCCAGCAAGATGGCCTCCATGTTTCCTATACCACATCCCATCCTCCTGAGAGTATTAGTCACAATATATATGCCTAGATCGCAGTGCGCGAGATGTTCTCCTTCGTTGTGTACCCCTTACGCTTTTACTACAATGAATAGAATTGTCTTTCTAAGTACTAAACTCACGTGAAAACTTTGTTTCCACAACATATCAAGTCATTTATAGGTGAGAAACTGCAACACAATACACTCTAAAGGATTAAATTTGAAACAAGTTGAATAGATTTTATCAATATTTTTCATTTTAAAGCCAATGCACTTAGAGCAGTTGACTAATGTAGTTTTCAAACAATCGTTATTTTTGGTGCATGTACTGATGGAGATTCGATACATCATTTTAGTCAGATTATAATTTTCCTTCTATACTATGTGGAACTGTTAAAACAGGACAGAGCACAGTACATAACATGGAAGCATTTTATGAATAAAATAATTTTCAGCTGAAAAAATAAGGCATGAAAGTTAATGATGGAATACTTGAATGGTTAAAGTTATCTGACTAAAATATATTGGAGATGGAAAAGCTCTTCAACATTAGAAAGATGTACTATGACATAAGGGGATATATAATTAGGATTAGGATTTGTCAGTTCCTTGTACATCAGGTATAAAAACGTGTTACTCATACGCTCGTAAAATATAAGGTATATTTCAATAAACCTAGTGCTTTTCGGTTTCTCAACAATCTTATGTCAGTGGCTCCATGTATGCACATAAACCTAATTGAAGGTTATTTCTAGAATTTTGTCAATATATTATGTCAACATTTAACATGTGTTGTGCAGCATGAATTGTGCTCGATAATATGTAGCTTGTAGCTTTATCCTGTATTAGAAAATCGGTTTTTGCGTAGAATTCTTCAATCACTAGTTGAACTACGTAGTGGACTTACCCTGCCTGTATGTAGAACTGACAGCCACCTTGGACTTGCAAGCAGGTGTCTAGGAGTCAGAAGCCTGTCGGGGAACCAGCGCATGTAACCACAGAATGAAGAACCTGGAATGAGTGGCCAACCCGTAGCCAGGAATGAGCATGAAGAAGTGGATGATATGAAATGACAGAGATATGGGTGTTAGGAAAAGTGATGATTGAGCAATTGGTGGAATGAGTGGCGGGGGAAACAGGACCCGGAATAAATCCGAGCAGACGACTTTTCGTCTACCATGGCACTTGGAATCGAACCTGAGCCACCTAGTTGGGAGTCGAGCGGTCTAACCACTGCCAAGGCGCCGCCTCAATCATTAGCAAGTAATTAATACATTAGGTAAGTGTATAATGTAAACACGTTATACCTTAACGCTCTTCTTTAGAACAATAGCTGTGGCTAGAGTATGCCACTAAATATGGAAAGTTATTTAAATCACAGATGGACTTCTAGCTTGCGGATGGTACAATATTACCAGAGATATTGTCTGGAAGATGAACATGTATATTCAGCGTGTGTTGCTGCTGTGGAAGACTGATATATGCAGGCTGTTGGGTGTGTTGATACTGATGTTTTGATAAATGCTGTTTTAAGGGACTATAGAATGGGCTTTTGGTCAAAAAAATCAATATTTGAATTATTGTCTTTTATGAAAGTATGCCGTTTGAATTAGCTCGATATCTATCCTAGAGGTATATTAATTATTAAAATATGGCAAATGGCTGCATACAATTTCGTCTGCTGGGTTTCAACAATAGTCGTCTGCTAGCTGCCATTAAATTTTTCCATTTCAAATTTTTCAAATTAGCCGCTTTTTCCGGGACCACGGAGGATACCAAGAGAGTTTAGGGGTAACAGACAGCCTAGGGGTAAAATACTAGCCTCTGGTTCCCAAAGTCACGGGTTTAAACTCAGCGGAGGGCGATGGATCTTTTCGGTGGTAAAAATCCTTGTAGAGCCGTTTGTCTCGAGTCGTAGTTTGACAGCACATTGAAAGAACCTTAAAACTGATAAAAAGGCGTCGGAGTAAAATTAAGCTGTCTGTTATTCCCAATACGCTGAGAACCGCAGCACTTAAAGAGCCTCTATTAATAAATCTAAATTTTATTTGGATGAAGTGGAGCTCAGAAGTGCAAAAATAAGCTTTACAAACTCCTACATCAAGTATAACAGTTCAGAAGAGGTGCCAAAATGAGGATAAGAGCTGGAAAATGAAGAGGATTCTGATGAACCAGGCTATAGTGCAGACCTCTATTGATATATAAAGCTGATTTCCCTTAAGTTCAAATTTTCCTCACATTAGGAACATTTTCTCAGTTGTTAAGTAATATTTAGATCTTAAATTTTTAGGAGTTCCTTGTGTTGGTGTTTTACATACACTGATATAAGGGTTTAAAAATAATTAAAATTTGATCAAATACTTAGCAAGTATGTGCTCTAAAATAATGGGAAAATTGTCAGAAAAAAATATTTTTAAAAAAATTGTTAACTTTTTATACAATTTTATTTCCATTAATATAAAGATATTACACCTACAGGCTGTAAACATTTCAGGCTTCTAGGTTGTATAGTTACGAAAAATGTTTCTTAAGCATGACACATTTTAACATGGTCAATGTGTATCCTCTTCGGTGTGTTAGCTGTTTCTTTCGCTTTGTCCAACAGTTTTCCAACAAACCAATCACATAAGTTACCACCTGATTCTTTTAACATGCTATTAACTGTGCCACGAAATATAAAACGTCTGTAGGTGTAGACTTTCCGTTTTGCTTACACCTTTTCCCACCTCTATTAATGACCTGCTGGTTTGGTAATGTGTGATCAGTGTGATCATTGGCCTTGCAGGAAGCATTGAAACTCAGTTTCGATGCAACATTCGTTATGGGAGGCCGGCCCATTCAAACTTACGCCTTCCGACCCGCGGTCTCAGGGAAAATAGTCATATATGTCTTTGTGTGTAACGCCTAATTGTAGGCACCTACCAACCAGCCCAAAACGTACTACTCTTAATAAGTAAAATTATAAGTGAGCACATGAAGGAAATATTGATGAACTGTTGTTCATTACACTGTTTATTTATCAGTAAAAATATCTGCACTTATACTTACGCTTACAAATGCACAGTACAACTATTTCTTCCTGAGTACAATAGCACTCCGTTTTGTAAATTGTGACATATGTATCTCTGGTGCCGAAACTTAAACAGAAGACATGAATAAAATGAAATAAAACCAGATCACCTATAATAGTGTAAATTTGCCCTTAATAAGCATAATAATACTTTCAAAACATCATTTTAGACTTCAGATATGAGTAAACAAAACTTAAGTTATATTTCGCTAGAAAATAGTAAATGCGCCATCTAAACTGCTAGTAACAGAGATCAAGAAGACTAATGGTTGAAGTTAGCGGCGTATCGTGATCTGTCTCCAGCTGTTGCCTCCCGGAGTCAGGGGTTTCTCACTATGATTAATGCCCTTGTTGTGGACCGTCCCCAAGTGACATGGGCCTCTATTATTAGACAAGACGTTTCTGCAATCCAGTAAAACTGCTCGTGTTTACAACCAGCGTCACTGGTGAAGTTAACATGGAAAGGAATCGGGTCAACAAACCATCATCGCATCAGAGATGACAAATTGTTTTACTTTCATTCCAACGACCGCTTGGGGTGAAATCTGACAGATTTGTAGTCGGCACAACACATTGAAATATCTCGCGTTGTTGCTAATGTGACGAGTATATTCATATACAGTGATGTTTTTGAAAATTAGTAGTTAGCACAGGTTACTCAAGTTATTTAGCTAACCACAGCATGAGCCACTGATTCTAGGGAGAGCTAGAACAGCAGTATATGTTCCCCAATTCTGTAGCTTGTACTATTGCAGGTTTTGTGAATGAATGTGATTGCAAATGTTAAATTGTTACAGTGCCCAATATGCTGTTGAGGTACTGATGAATGCAAAAACTTGGTGACTAATATCCTCATTGAAGGTAAGAAAAAGATATATAATAAAACTACTTCTTACTTTATTTATTTAAAGAGAATTTTTAAAATAGGAAAAACTTATTATCGTCTACTGAAAGGTAGTACCAATTATAAATTACAAACATAAATACAGTTTACAGCACTTAAATCAATCTGAAAAAGCCAATGCTAGAATTAATCTAATTATTGAAGGAAATTGGATACAAGAATTTACAGTACTGCGAAACTGCTACAAGAAATACAAAATGCCTAAAACTCTTGTTGAATAAAACAGCTGATTCAGTAACTTTAGAAGAAGTTCAACAAGTTCGGAAAAGTTGAAAAATCGCAAAAGTTGTGGCACACGTGGAACACACACTCAACTTATTAAATAAGAAGGCACACGGTACGAACTAAGATTGTTACACTTATCTAACGAATTCTGTCGAAGCTGTAATGGAAAATTGCTGAAATAAATTCTGTCCTTAAAAAGGGCCAAATAAATGAATATAACAATTATAGGGGTATAAGTCTTCCAAATACATCATGTAAAGCATGCTAAAATGATAATAATAAAGGTTTTAAACCAATAACAAACGAATGTTTCGGAGAAGAGGAGAGTGGATTCAGGAAGGGATGCCAGTGCAGTGATAATACTTTTAGAACGAAGAGTATTTTATAAAAACGACTATAAGTCAATTTATAAACACAAGTCGCTTTCATTGATTTCGAAGAGGCTTTCTACTCTTTCGTTAGAAACAGACCATAGTCATTAATGGCAGCAAGGATAACTTGTGATCTAATAATGGTAGATAAAATATTTGAAGACACCAATATAATCATAGTTGCAGTTAAAATCAAACATAGATAACATAACAGCAAATCAAAGCGGCAAACAGCGATGCAATGTCACCGATTCTTGTTACATTATGTTAATGACTTCATAAGAAGTTGGAGATGGAAGATTCATGAAAGTAAATGGCTGAAAGGGAACTATTGCTTAAATGTTATGCTGCATGTAGATGATATAATCGTAATACAAAAAACAGAGGAAAACTTATAACGCTCTGTGTATAGATTATATGCATTTTGAAGAAAATATTATAATATAAAAACATATGTTATTAAAACAAAGTTATAGTCCATTATGGAGAAAAATCCTAATCGAAAATAAGAAACTTTATACAAGTTTCTAGTTTCAGCTATTTAGGCACTGATTTAGTCTGGAAATGAAAAAAACAATAAATTTCAACATGTGCGGGACCATAAAAAGCTTAAAACATTAAGGTTAGAAAAATAATAAATTAAAATCATAATAAACTATATCACGACCTATGCTACTTTATGGGGGCGAATTCTGGATTGAGAGAAAAAAAAAAGAGATAAAATTAACATATAACCAGCAAAATAAGATTTTTAAGGACGATCACAGGCTTTTCAAGGAGGCACCACTTAAAACCGAAATACAGAGGATTGAAGAAAAGAGAAAGAAATGACAACATCTCAAGCGGATGCACGAAAACAAAATGCCAGCCGTTGTAAACAAGTACAAGCTTGCAGGGAGAAGAAATGCAGGGAGGCCGAGAAAAATATGGGTTTAATTCTGTGGAATCAGAATGAGCAGGTTTCCCAAGCAGTAGAAGAAAAAACGTGTATCATCAACTAGATGAGGATGGTAAGAATTACTTCATGTTACTTAATCCAGCTTATTCAACTCATTCTAGTTAATCGAAGACTATTACTCTATATTGTCTCAAAACAAATTACATGGTAAATATTATACTTAATAAGAGACATTAAATACATTTGACTAAATGTCAGCTTAACCATCGTTTTAAGGGAACCTTACTTTTTCATCTGCTATCATCTATTCTACTATCTACATTTACTATCCTCTACCCTACCAGATAGTACGAGCAACAACAAATAAACAAGTGCGATAGATTATGGTAATCCATTTTTAACTCACACATTACGAATCTTTTGGCTAAAATTTTATACTAACGAACATCTCACGAAAAGCAAATAAAATACTGAAAATATTCAAAATGTCAGATAAAAATATCAAACATCATATACTAGTTGTAGAGTTAGTCTTGCTGTGTACAGCCGTTGGTACACTTAATGGAATGATTGTGGCTCATTAAGAGTAACATTGCAGTAATACGCATGGTGCTGAAATCAGAATTCAAAAGATGTCTACTCAGTAAAATCAATATTCTTTGAAGAAAACATTATCTTACAAATAAATGTAATAAATGAAATCTTAGATGCTCCCTGCCAGCTCTTCAATAGTTGTCAAAAGTCGAAAAGTTATTGTTGCTGATGTAGTAGAATTATGGATGATATTACTGTTACCTAATGGTCATGCTGACAAGTTAAAGCTTATTGAGAAGTAGAGAAAACAGGTTCTAAATATATACAGCCCGGCGGAACTGTACTTCACTTCACCATACAGAATAGCAATGAAGAGCTTCATGACCAAGCGGAAGGAGTTATGTCGTAAACAATGGATCTGGACAAAAAAAAATGATTATTTTTGGAAACGGATGTTACATACCCCAAAACACTTTTTTCTTTTCTAAGAGGAGTCATTCTAAAGAAACAAGTTTGATAAAATATTACTGAGTATTCCAGGTTTGTCACACAAAAATTGGATAAGCTAGTATATTACTATTATTTTATTTAAAAAAATAAAATTATTATTGATCATATAACGCGAATATATGATGCTTTATGCATTTTTCAAATGTACAAGCATAGAATTCTGGAGATTAGTTGACATGTATATAGAAGTGTCTTTTGAAATACGAGGACCAAATTCGTATGCGAACGTTTTGTGCTAAGATAAATATTTTCGTTACTGGAAAATAATCACTAAAACTAGCAATTTGATACAAATAATAACACGACTAATTGATTTCATTTCAAGCCAATAAGCTTGCCGGCCCGTTTGTCTACAGCAGCTTAAGGTAAATGGGTATGCATAAATATATAAAGTTTAATTCAATGATGCAGCAAATGTTATTTGGTAAATTATTAATTACTAAACAGTTAGGAAGCATGTCTGAATAAATTTTATGTCAAAACATTAATAGATTTAAAAAAAAAAAAATATGTAATTGAAGGATGTGTGTAAAAGCGGACTAACCCTCAAAACCAAAAAGTTTCTTATTAGTGCTGCTATCTCCTATTTTAGACAAATACTAGTAGTTTAAGGATGACCTAACACCAAAAACTTGAATGTGAATAAATAACAACTTTTATTTGTTGCGATCATGTGTCCTTACCCCTAATCATAATCCAAGGTACAGAGCTCGCCAAAACTCTTATGTCTCAAATTTCTCATGAACATTACAGAAAACTTTCATCTGTTTTTGGTGAAGATAATGATGCCCATGAAGAAGGGTCCCTGTTTAACATACCTTATTTTATTTGAGTGTTTGAAATAGGTCAAATAGTTTCAAGGGAATTTTTTATAAAAAAATTGACAAACACTAAGCAATATATCCAAATTTAAGTGCAAGGTTGTTTTATGTAAATTATAAATACAAATATGTCGCCTAAATGGCGAACAATGAGCACCAATGTTTTCTTTATGACAATAAAAATAAATTAAAATACTTAGAACTCTGCATAAACTTAAGCTTGAGGCGACTAATTTAACCCCAACTCCAATAAAATATAACACGTATCAAATAGAATTGCTTTACGTGTGTGCAAAAACATTTCTTTTTCGGCTTCAATAACATTTAATTAGCTGTTTTTTCTCTCCGTCTAAAAGTTTATCCACAAACCACGTTTTCACACCTCGATACGTGACCTGCTGGTATAAGTAGTGTGGAGTGCATAGCCTTCAAGTGCATTCAAACTGAGTTTCAATATAGCATTTTTATAGCATGGCCCTCCCAACTAAGGTTACGCCTTTTGAGCCCCCTTTTAGGTGAAAATAAAGACGTATGTCTTGGGTGTCCACGCCTACTTGCAAGTACTAACCGACCTGAAAACATACTACTATTAATAAGTAAACTTTTAAGTCATCAATGAAACAACTATTGAGATTCTGCTGCTTAATGCACTGTAATTACCGATACAAATTACAAGTGCAGTACGGTGAGCTACAAAGAAAAGCTTCAAAGGATTTTGTATCGTTTACTGGTATTTTTTAAGTGTATTCTGCACTAGCCGATAAGATATGTCTGCAAAACATGATAACAGGTTGTATGACAAACTGAATACACTCATTCCTCATCCTTCATTTTTAGCCAATACGATCGGGAGCGTAAACTTATACCTCGTTTCTACGCTATTTTGTAGCCCTTGTCATGGTTACTTGTTTAACTATTCAGCAGAAGTGGAGCATCCTTTCACTGTGGCCTAAAACCACCAATAATAGGTTCGCAGGGCTACGTACGACGATAAATAATGTGACGTAGGCGGGAGGTGCAGTGAGATTTTCTTTGGAAGTCTTTGTATATAAACCTAATAACCATACACTAACTTTTTGTCAAGAAGGGGTATTTCATGAACTCGGTGTCTCAGAACTTCAATAACGATTATTTTGTGTACATACATATCCATGACGGTAAAACCAAACTTCATCCTTGAACAATATTAAATGTTGGTCCATTTCGCCATTGTATACGCTATAGAGAGTTCACTCACAACATGTATTAACACATGCTAATCATAAATAAATACACGCTGTGCAGTAGAAAACAAATTCTGAGCCATAATAGAATTTTTGACTAAGTACAGGACAAAATGATAGAGCACACTGGTAATAACTCAACCATACGATACACTGTCGGCTCAAGACTGCACTTTCAAAGCAGAGAAAAACAAGTCAGCAACGTGATCTTGTGTACAGCAGCTGTGTTACCGTGTTTCCGTTTGTGCAGTGAAAAAACATCGCGCAGCGGTTCGGATGTATTTGGGTTGCACTGTAGGAGAGCATTAAGGCTAAAAAGATAGTCAAATATTTAAAACCTATCGCTATCCGATTGTAGTTGAAATTCGCTGTTTTACGTTGGTCAGGATTAAATCAAAAATAGGGAAGACTTTTCAGTTTCAGAAAAGTATATGTATATTAAAACTGAAACAAATAACAAGACATATCACGGAAACCGTTAGATCCACAACAAAAATATGTATGCCATAAATTCTGTGTGTTTACGAGATATTTTAGAGTGGTAAGTTTGCGGTCTACCAGTTATAAAAAGTCATTCAAGATGAAGAGGACTGCATGGGCCATTACTAGGAAATTCAGGATGTACATATTATTTTTGAGTAAATCAAAATATTCGAACAATTTTCCATGTAAAGGTAGCTTGGGTTGGGAGAATTTTCTTGAAACCTTTGAGTCACGTCCTTGGGAGATACTAAGTAATTATCAAGTTTGCTATCTAACCAACTTGCCGCTTTTTATCTATGCTGTCCACAGACACACACAGACACACTGACCTTTTAGTAGAAATGATTTTTGGGAGTCTTAAAACATATATTTCCGGTGAAATTTTGTTATCGAATTTTCTACTGGAGCACAATATCTTCTCTACATATTATTTATATTGTACGCAGATGCTAGAGAAACTAAAAAAAACGGGTGTGTTCCATGAACATAAATTTCTCAGTTTGTTCTGCAAACAAACGATCCTTACAAAAGATTATTCTTTTATCTAAATCATGTTGAACGAGAAACACATTACCATAAATTGTCATATTGCTTGCTTCCTTCTAAGAAGATTGGAAATAAGGGACTACACTCGACTTAAACCATACACAAGTATTTTAGAAACTGGTCGGCATATGAACCATTGAAGATTTATTCGCTTTGCATTGCCAGTAAAAGAAAAGGAAGACGAAAGGTAAGGTGACCCCGTTTGAGAAAAGTTATGTAAATTAAAATGGAAACCAATAACAAGGAATATCTCTGAAACGGTCATCTCTGAAGCAAAAATGTATATGACATAAATTCTGTGTTTTAACTAGATCAAAGTTTTTGTGCTGTAATTTTTGGTCTACATATTACCGTTTACCAGTTATACAAAAATTCAGCAAAATTTATCTAGAATCAACAGGCCTTCAGAAGCTATTCCCGAAAATTTATATATATATATATATATATATATATGCGGTATTTTAATCAAAATCGTTGGAGTCATTTTTGTGAAGAACAAAATTTTCAATAATTTTCCACGTAAAGGACAGATTGGGGTACAGACATCTTGGTATTTAATAGTCTTTTAGTTTTTGAGCTATGTTGTCTACAGAAACACACACACACATACTTGCGCACAATTTTTCTAAAAGTGCTTCTTTTTGAATTCAGGGGGCCTCAAAACATATTTCCGGTGAAATTTCAGTATAGAGTCTTTGAATGGAATACAATACATTCTCTACCTACTATTTACATTGTACGTACATACCTGCTAGAAAAGGCGAACAAGGCAGGCACTATAAAGAGAAAATTAATGTTATAACGTTCAAGGGGTGCTTTCACAACCGCTTGGTTAATATATCGACGCTGTTAATGGCAGCATTACCGTATTAATTTAGGGTATTTTATATAAGGGCAAAAACTGAAAGCCATGTCTAAATTATTATTCGCTGTAACTAGAAAGTTAACAGAAGTATAACTATTGCAGGTTATGAGAAAAGTATGTTTTCTACATACATAAGCATTTATTCCTCTAAATAATGTAATTCATAGCTACGTTAGAAAAAAAAAACAATTTGGAAGTTTAAATTGTGAACATCATATATATATATATTACAAGTTTGGATTAATTGTCAATCTAAAGCTGTTTAGTGGAAGAGTTCTAAGATGAGGTTGAATACATTTGAAAACCTTCATTAATATGTATATATTAAAATAGCTTGTGGAATACAATATTTATTTCATGAAAGATTTTTTTTGGTAGTGTTTAACGCCCGCTTTAACTACTTATGGCACCGCAGGCGGTGACACTGATGATACATGAATGATGATAGAGCACCGGTGGAATGCGATGGCGGTGGAAACCGTAGTACCCGGAGAAAACCCACCCCAGCGCCACTTTCTCCACCACAAATCTCACATGCGGTCACTTGGACTCGAACCCCGGCCGTCTAGGTTTCATGAAAGTGAATATTCAAACTCTTCTAATAGAGTAGTTGTATTTTGATGAATAGAGTTTATAATTATGAATGCTTGACTTTAAGTAAAGTAGACAACTAAAGACAAACTTGACGGCTGCGCTAATATGCCACCAAATTTAATAAAAGGAGGTAGAGCAAGTGACCTGGATAGCATTATATATAACATTCTCACTACTCTCTTTTGTAATATAAACGACTTAAGCGCCGAAGTAAAGTTACCCCATAGAGTTATTTCACAGCGAAGATGGCTGTTGGTGAGCAGAATATTCTGTCAATAAGAAATTCATGTTTAAATTTTCTTTGGGAATTTTTAAACTACAAAGCCGTTTTCTAATTTAAGAAGATAAAGAATGTATATGGGTTTCACAACTAATGCCAGATTCTACAATAACATCCCCTTTTTTTTTTTTAAACCAGAAGTAATGCGAGTAAGTAATACAAGTGCTTTATTGATTTTGAAACTAATATTAATAACTGTGTTTTCCTATATGAGATGTAGACTAAAAGTTCTCCTTTAATGTATCTACAGATTTACTTCCATATAAAATGTCTACATCATCGGCAAACATATAAATATTATGGCATAAAACCATAACTGCAACAGATAATTCGTTCGTATAAATAAAAAATATAATTGGCCCTAAATTGATCCCTAGGAATCCCCGTTTTCAGAAATTTAAATTTGGATTTATTTTAAATACAATTAATACTTTGATACGTATACACCCGTTAGTGAACAAAGAATAGGTACACATTATTATTACTATTGGTACTAAATCCGTAAAGGATCAATTAGTTAGAATTCCTTGAGAAACTGTTTCGAAGGCCTTGGACAATTCAAAGTATCGACAAGATACAGTGTGTCCATTATCTAGGTGATTTAATCAGTGTTTAAGAAAATTAGTAACTGCATCAAAAAAGATTAGTACCTCAACTGGATGTAAGTTATTTTTGGCAATTCACTAACTCACAATTTGATTGAAAGTGATAATTTTTTTAACTTTTCGAGATTTCAAAGACTTTCAAAACAGCTGGCTTCTTTGGAACGAGTACCTTCCATTTATAAAGTATACCCCTCTTCTTGTAAAATTGTAAGCCCCTTTGCTATGGAAGAATACGGCAATGAAGGAGATAATAGAGAGGTAATAAATTCCAAGCAGCAACAACTAACTTGTGATTATGACCGAGATGGGTTTTTCAGCACGATTGTGGCAATTCCATTCTTCGTGAATAAGCGATTATCGGTCATTTTTCGTTACACTGACTGAAAACAGGGGGTTTGCGGTTCAAATCCCAACAGGACCGCTCTCCAAGATGAGAATTTTCCCAGGTCCTTATAACTGGCAAATACTGGGGAGATATTCTTAACTTGAGCTTCTACTGCCTCGTTTTCTAGTTGTCATTCAATTTAATTTTCTGTATTATTATTGCTCAAGGTGTGCGGTGCCATATAAAATAATAAAGCGCCTTAAACTTTATTAATACGCACAATTAAAGTAATTCTTAAGAAAAGGGAGACCTCAGGTTATCTACGGAGGACACCCTAATTTAAATCAGGATTCTTTATCACTCTTCTGAAGGAAGCTTTGTGTAATAGCGTATTGCAAATAATCACATTTCTTAATAGTAAAGAAAATACTTCACGAAGCTGCAAATTTCGGCCTCTGTAAAAACTATGTTGAATTCTGCTGACTGTTTTATATGAGTAAACGGCCTCAGTTATGATGAGTTAACGGTAGACCAGCTACAGACATGATAACATGCATTTTACTAGTTATTTGTTTACATTTAATTTGGTAAGAGGATATATACATACAGGCGAGTAATAATAGCAAGTAAATATGCATGTGAGGTTCATTATAAGATAAACATTCATACTATGAGTGAAAAGAGTTATTTCTATAAATTTAAAGTTATCTTTAACTGGTCAGGTAAGCAAAGTAAGTCAATAAATTTTTTTAGGGCCAGAGCGTTTACACTGCGGCTTTGCTGAATAAGTGTTTTTATACTTATTAACAATTACATTGCTCTATCAGAGTTAGACTTGTTTCGGGTAATATAGTAATTCTACTTTAGAAGCAATGTATTATTGATATTAGTTTACCCGGAGTTTCAACCTTAGGATTTCTTAATACATTTAAACACATTACTTCATTATTGCTTTCACACGTTCGGACTCTAAGGACGACAGCACGACTCTCATTTAAGATAAATCTTTTCTAATCGGGAACCGAACGCGGTACCTCGGTTTGAGAGCTTGGAAAACCTACAACTGAGAGGAAATTTAATATTTTATAGCAATAATGCATATGCTTCTGTGAACACTTTAAAGACGTTTTGACGCGTAACATTTAAACATAATGTCATGAACCTAGTTACCCCATTATGATTTAACAAAGGTGCAACGTTTGAACTACAATTCAAACAAGATAGATAAAAAATAGAAGGAATATGCTAAACCAATTGGATGACTTTCTCTTCCTATTCTCTAAGCAACTGCTCTTACAACCGCTTATCCTTCTTCATGCTGATCAAGTCAAATACTAGCAGAAATATTATAACTTGCTTTATAAAAATTATAAGAAAAACAAGAGAATAAATTAGGCTAAGACAATAGTCAAATATTTAAAACCTATTGCTATGCCATTCCCTTTGCATGCCAGGAGTAAAACAAAAGATATACGAAACGAGTAATAACTTCTCGTTTGTGAAAGGAATAAGTATTTTAAAATTGAAATCAATAAACATCGGAAATGGTTAATTCCACTAAAGTTATATTAGCCATAAATTGTGCATTTTAATGAGATCAACACTTTCTGAGTTCCGAATTTCTTTTCTATCTTTTACATTTACCAGTTATAGAAAGGCTCTTCTGAGGCTATTCCCAGAAAATTCAAGACCTACATTTTATTTGCTATGAAAATATCTTCACCATATAATGTTTAGTCAAAATGTTTTCGAGTCATTTTTCAGAAATTCAAAATTTTCGTAAAATATTCCAGGTAAATGTCAGCTGGGAGTGCGAAGATTTTCCTGAATGGTCTCCGTCGTTTTTTTTTTTTTTTTTTTGGAAGATGCTGAACTTAAATACCAATACAAACGAATGCTTGTTTTTGGGTTAAGCTGCCACGGACACATACAGACTCAACTCGTCCACAGACGCACACACTCACACGGATCTTTTTCTATTTTTTTTTTTTTATTCGGAGGGTCTCAAAAGATATATTTTCAGAGAAATCTGTGTATCAATTTTTTAGGTTGTATACAATGCCTTCTCTACCTACTATGTATATTTTGCATACATGGTCGATAAAGCAAAAATATACACTTTGTAATTACATTTCTAATGTATATTTACAAATTCAGGTATGTGTTTTCCGCAAAATAATGCCTAAAGGATGCTTCACAAAGCCTTAAAGCACTGCACTAAGAGTACACCGAAGAGAAGCATTTAGAGTTCGTAATATGAAACATAAAGTTTGCCTTTTCCAAAGGAAATGCCAAAGTTAAATGAAAACTCTTCTCTTTTAAGCTCGTAATATCAGCGTAGGTTTCCCCACCACCTCAGACTTTCCAACGATCCACAGTAGGTACTAACGCGAAATTAAACTGCTTCCTTCTTCCTCTGAGGATTTTCTTTTGTGCTTATTCTTCACAATCAGAGCAGTCGAAATTTGCCATCTGAATGCATTTAGCTCTCAGCAACAGCAGATTATAATTGAGTGACTGGGGTAAGGCTCTCTCTTAATGATCTAGAAGGAGAGAATGGAATTTAATTCCCAAAATATAATGTCTCTGAATGAAATAATTTGGCTGAGGAAAGTTAGTAAATGTATCACAAATCGGTAAAACGTTAAAATGAGTAGAGACGGAAACCGTTTGGAGACAAAAGGGAGAGTGGATTTACATTTAGGTTTCCACTGAGATTATTATATAAAACATTCTTTAGGAAGTTTCTCTGAACCCCCATAAAATTCTATTTTGGATATTTCCATGGACTAGATTATCAGTCATTGAAATGTTCACTTTCAGTCCCCAAGTTGCGGGTTCATTTCCGGATCAGGACGACGCCATTTCAGCATATTTAAACGCCACAGCCTTATGTCGTCAGATTTGCAACGTATAGGAATTCTATCCTATACGTAAGTCAGACTAATAATCTCCTGGAAGATGACAGATGTAGTTATTCAATCTATCTAATGTTATCATTGGGACTTTCCACTATTTCTATAAGATTTTGGATCTATGAGCACAAGTGTTTAAGGCCCAATTCTGTTGTCAGTTTTTGGTTCCATTTATTGACCTTAAGATACTAACAGTGTATGATGTAGTGTACAAAAGATACTAATTTACGTTTACTAACATATTTCATAGTTATTACCAAAGCCTGACGTTAATGTGCACACGTCAATATACACAATGGTTCATTAGGACATTACGGTATTACAGAGAGTAAGATTGATTATAAATGTGTTATACCGAATTTAATGGTTTAACTACAATTTCTCACCTCAGTTTCGTGTTCTGACCAAGCCGGATGGCTCAGTTGGTTTTGCGTTTCGTCCGCATTCGGGAGGTCGCGAGTTTGATACTCATGGCCGGCCGGCCTACCTGTCCTATGGGTAATTTTGGTGATTATCCCATATAACCAGGTGAATCCGGGTTAAGCGTTTTTGCATATCCGTGTTTCCTGTCCCTACATGACGTTTCCATTGCCATTTCATTTATCTTTCATTCTGTTGGTTTGTTTCAGGGTTGGAAGTGTCGGCAATGGTGCTTAGTACAGCGTAACAGGGAAAAATAATGCTCACAGTGCCTATTTTCGTCCCTGACTTCGGCTGGTTGCTGGGATAAGAACCGCCCCTGATGGGAACTTTGGACACTGCGTATAGCGAGTCCCCTCTCCGATTCTGGGAACTGTAGGTACCCTGTCATTGCTGTGCCGTCGTTCCTGGTTCCGGCCGCCCGGTGTATCCTCTGAGCTCATCCCTTCCTCCTAGGGATCCCCCTCACGGTACATAGGTATAGCCACTTGCACTGCTTCGCTGTCGGGTTCCATTCGTCCATATCCTATTGATATTCGAACACTGCATGGGAGTTCTACGCTTTACTGTAATCTTTTATTGAAGCTCTACGTGAAACAAGCGATAGAAGAGGTATATGTGACGTGCCTAGAGTCGAAACCCAACTCCATAAGGAAGAAAGTAAGACAAAATTTGCTTTTCTGTGAAAATATGCGTGGCCAGTTCGATATGGGCACTGCTTTTGCTTCAAAAGCCGCTTGATTGGCTAACAATTTGTTGACAAAAATTAGGATCATTTTCAATAAGCCCTAGATGCAATTCAACTTCAGTCATTGTTAATTTAAAGAACCATCAAGTCTCCTTGTATCAAACAGAATGTAGTACTTGGTTTCCCCAGCTTTCATCTATACTGCAGGTAGTTGTGTGGTGTTGATTCATTTGCATGGTTAATCTTGTGTTAATCATTAATGAATTTGAGTTTAAATCTATCAATTTTAAGTAAAATGAGAAATACAATTAGTAGTGAGTCACAGAAAAGTTCACCAGAAGTACATCTAAACAAATAAAAACTGAAAATAGAAATTGAACAGAAATAAGGGCACCTATGCTTGGTTGAGGTCTATTTTCTTTACATTTGAATAACTATTACAATTACATAATATATATGAATATGTATAAATTTCATTTGCATAACTATTGTGGCATACTGTTTACCTATTGGGATAAATTTCGAAAACAAGAGTACACAGTTTTGTAAGCACCACTTCAGTTACACCATTTTTTCCCCATACATACTCCGCCTTTAGCTGCAGTGATGATATCGCCGTTATTTTACCTTTGGCAAAGGTGTTATTTCGTATACAGTTCTCATTAGATTTCTGCACCCTTATTTCGGCTGGTTGCCAGAATGTCCTCCTGGCGGGTGTTTTGGTCCCCATGTTGGGCGGGAGATCCCGGTCGTTCTGTCCATCTGTCGGGTGCTTCAATTTTGAAATTATACGGACTCTGTCATTGCTGTTCTGTCGCTCCTGGTTACGGCTGCCTGGTATATTCTCACACTTCACTCCTCCCTCCTGGGGGTGACCCCTCTTGGGGTGTAGATGCAATAACCTCAGGTTCGGAGCCGACTCCCCTCCGATAAGAGTCCGTCTTGACCATATGTTAAAATATATTTAAGATGTTACATATTATTCTAAAGGTTATGTTTTTATGCCTTTTATGTATCTTGTTTGTGGGCCTTTTTAAACTATGTGTTATGTGTTGAAATATTAAGAAATAAGTCCAAATTAAGCAATTAGGTAAAATTGTGTATGTATGTATACATATAATCCCTTGCCCATGTCATTCATTCGTCTTTCTCCTCGGATTTTCCTGACACTAGCACCACCTAGTCCAAGACTTTCTTTAACCCAACTGATAAGCCGGAGTTACAACTACCCTTATTCAGTATCTCGTCATTGGAGAAAACAAATCCGGTGTTGTTTTTTTGTTTTTTTAAATTGTGATATATCCGAAAATGGCATTGTGTGCAAAATGTACCTTAGACATATTAAATTCAAGAACAAATGAGGCAACTGGACCTACGTTAATTTGTATTTAACATAACGTAGGGAAATGCTAAAATAGCTGTAATTCAAATAAACATGCCATTCTAGTTTCTTCAGTTGTAATAGGGTACATAAACAGAACCACTAATAGAATTTCAAAACTAGACGCTGAATTTCTTGTGTTTGCACTAGTGTAGCTTAATCAGATTCTTTACCCAATTCGTAAACACTGGAAGCTACAATTAATAAAGAACTCAGTGCTCCAGCAGGTGCCCAAAAAATGTAATAAATTACTGTTTATTCACCTAAGCATTAAAACATTCCCTTTTTAACTCCTCTACCATAATGCAGCTTACTAGCTGCTTTCATCTAAAGTAATTAAGCTGATTAATTCCTCTTTTCATTCGAGCTATCGGGTGTTGTTTCATTTGGAAGCTTTCCTCTCTAAAAGATGTGTTCTATTCACAAGACTTTCGGTATCTCTTCTAAAAACAAATTATTGTTATAAAAGATTATTATATTATCTAAATAATAATCAAGACAAAAATTACCAGAGGTGGTCTTATTACATAGTTCCTTATAAGCTAAGGGAAACACACTAGGATAAACCGATAGTCCAATCTTTTAAAAACTGTCAATGCGTGATTTACATTGAAATTGACCTTTCCATGTTCGGAGTAAAACAAAAGAGATAGAAAATGAATAAAGAATTCTCGTTCGAGAAAAGTTAGGTTTTTAGAATTCAAATCTATAATATGGAATATCTCGGAAATGGCTAGTTATAGAACGAAGCTGTGTATGACATAAGCCAATGCTTTTCTATCTGTTTCTGTTTACCATAATGCAAAACTCATTCACAATGCAGAGAAATTTATGGGCTATACCAAAGAAGTTTACTATATACATTTAATTTGTAATTTAAATATCTTTACTGTGCCGCATTTTAATTGAAATCGTAAGAGCCATTTTTAATAAAATTGAACCTTCCAAAAATTGTTCCTGTAAAGGTTAGTTTGGGTTTGAAGATTCTGAAATTAAATACCAAGCTTGGAATTTAACCGACTTTAGTTTTACAGCTATGCTGCCCACAGACATATCTTCATACATGGACTTTTTTCTACAAATGCTATTACTCAAGGGTATCCAAGGTATGTTTTTATGATGAAATCTTGGTATCGAATTTTTCGGTGGAATACAATAGTTTCTCTACCTACCATGTATAATGTATGTACGTGCTGGCAAAATTAAACAAAAAAATCATATGTGTTCCGTTCATATGTATTTCTCTATCTGTTCTGCAAATCAAACTATTCTTACATAAGATTATTTTTTATTTACATCATGCTAATCAAGATAAACGTTAGGAGAAGTTGTCTTCATATTTAGTCCCTTATGCTAGGCTAAAGTGACAGTCAAATCTTTTAAAAACTGTCACTATGGGATTGATATTGAAATTCAATTCCTTTACCATTGCGAGGAATAAAGCAAAAGCGATATGAACTGGAATAGGCTTTCCCGTTTGAGAAACCTGTAGCAGAAAATAATTCGAAAATTGTTATTTCTACAAAAAATAATTGTGTTTGGTATAAATTATATGTTTGAACGAGAACTACAGATTTTGTGCAATAAGTTTTGTCCGTCTCTTACGGTTTACCAGTTATACAAAAGTAATTCAAAATGAAGAGAATTTCAGGACTCCTGGATGTGTATCTTTTTTCCATGTGAATATCAACAATATACGACCGTTTTATCAAAATCGTTGCAGCCGTTTCTTCACAAAATAAAAAATTTGAAAAATCTACCATGTAAAGTTTATTAAGGGGTGGGTATTTTCCTGAAAATCTTCGTGTCACATCTTTGGAGGTTACTGAATTTATATACCAACTTTGATATTAAAACTGACCTTTTTTCAGTTATGCTGTTTAAGAGCTCACACATACCCACCTGGAAATGAGTTTTTATTCATAGTACCTCAAAATTATATATCTTTTCGGTGAAATCACGGTATCAAATTTTTTGTCCACCTACTCTGGACATTGTTCATATGTGCTTGAGAAAGTAAAAAAAGTGTAATTTGGTGTCTTCTTAAAGGTCCTTCCTACGGTCAGGTATTCAACAAAAATATATCTTACAATATGAATGCAGCTTAATATACTCCATTACTCATTATTCTCGTTTCTAAAACGTAAGCAAGCTGATGAGGTATGGTTTTCATAAGCTTGTTGTTTCCGTGTTCAGCAAAACCTGCCGGTCCTCTCATGTTGTTGCTTTAAATACATACACCCTTCTGTCTCACCCTCTTCTCAAAGTTTCCCCTAAACTGTCATTCTCCCACAAATACAGCTCTCTCCGTAACTCGGCTCTATCTCCCAAAATCGCACCCTCCTTTGTCTATTTCTCCTCTCTTTGTGTATGTAACGTTCACCGCCAATTCAACTACATTTTCTATCATATTAACAGCATTTGAAACTTAAGTAAAACGCACCAATGCGTAATTAAGGACTCTTCATTTTACTTTGGATACCTACTGAAGTACACTCTTCCCCACGGTAACCAAATGCAAACAATAAAGGCAGAATAAAGATTTGGTTTTTAACACACATACATGTCGCTCATAAGTCTAAAACATGATTTCTCCTAATTCCAGACGTACTTTAGCTTTCTTGTTGTGTAGCTTTGATGACGAATTTACCAAACAACGGCATCTGCCATGTTCAGATCATTTGCAAACGGACACCCCCACCATTTCCAATGTCATAGTTGCGGATGATAGCTTGATAAGAAATGCTCAAGAACATCTACGATACAACATCTGTTTCTACATTGTAATTCAATTAATTAGACCCTCTATGATACCTGTTTATATTTAGCTGACATATGTACTTAATAAACTGAGGCAAGAGTGGTCACATCGTTAT
Source organism: Hymenopus coronatus (assembly GCA_030762935.1). Taxonomy (NCBI): domain Eukaryota; kingdom Metazoa; phylum Arthropoda; class Insecta; order Mantodea; family Hymenopodidae; genus Hymenopus; species Hymenopus coronatus. The sequence goes on from CM060900.1 coordinate 385,153,404, forward strand.
CGCTCCACCAACACATATACAACCTCAATGATACCTGTTTATATTTAACTGGCATATGTGCTTGTTAAACTGAGGCAAGAGTGGTCACATCGTTATCGCTCCACCAACACATATACAACCTCAATGCAGGTACAGAAGAGTTTAATGATCAATATTACATGAATATTTGTTTCAGTTGCAGAAGTACAGCTTTACTTATTAAGAATATTATGTTTTCAAATTGATTAATTGAGCGTGGTACACACAAGACATACTTATTTATTTTCCCTGAGACCGCAAGACGGAATGCGTAAACTATAGTGGGCGGGCCTTGCTATAACAAATATTGTATTGGAACTGATTTTGAATGTTTTCTCCAACACCAATTATCCCACACTGCTAGCTCAGTAGGCCATGTATTGAAGTGTGAAAACGTTGGAGCAAAACGGAGAGTCTATTCTGACAGACGTTGTTCATTTTCGGTACAGTTAAAACCAGACAGAATGGGACGCTGAGAACCACAGCAGTTAAAGCGCCTCCATTTCATTTTATTACTTTCCTCAGTTGAGGGCTGCCATGTAGACAAAGTATAACTACACAATTAACATTTTTAAAAATAATTTACAATTCTAAAAATAAATCGTATAACTAAGTACAGGTAACATAAAATTAGAAATGATAAACTACAAATCTAATACAATTAGCACATATAAATCTTCTCAAAAACACTTCAGTAATTTCAGAATTACACAACAAAATTTAATGAATTTTTATAGCACCAGCATTAAAACAATTAAATTTCCTCGAGCTCGGCTATTGCTCTGTTTTGAAAAGTAGGCGGATTGTTTTCTTCCTTCTTTATTGCCAAATTTAACTCAAGCATTAATTCCTCTAATTTCTCTCCCCTTTCATCCATTATTTTACTATTTCAATGACATTACAATCAATAATATATATTATTCTTGATCTATAAAATAACGTATTACTTCTTCTTATTTTGTCTAGACATGTGTCTATAGACTGACTGTACTGAAAATATTGATTAACCGGTACAAATTTCCCTGACTTGCATGTAATTTAAATGCAATTTATTAACGTGGCTGGCATTAAATTGCATTATCTGCACAATTTGTAGGTTTGAATTGTTGACTATGATACCAGCCATTGGTCGCTCTCCAAATACTATTGTTCGAGATGTCAGCGGTACTTAGGCTGAAATCCCACCGATTGTATATGGTTCTTGTATACATACAGTATCTATTCTCAAATCTTCAATAAGTTTCTTTATTTCCTGCATAACTAACCCACCACGTTGGACATTGTTTTGCGCAGTGGTTTAAAATATGACCTGCCATTGTTAGTGTTTAGGAATCCATTTCTTCTGAGCTTAGAACAATTTACTTTGTTATCATACTGTTCCACAGTTATCTGACACCTCACTGGAGCTCTTCTTTCGTTAATTTTGAATATTTCTCTATGCTTACTTTGTGTAGGTTTTTATATGCTATTATAGTTGTTTTTTTCCCATTGCCATTTAAGTCTTTTGCTGTAAAAACAAGCCAAAAATATTGTCCAACAATTTGTATTGTTTTGTTTTTCTTGTCACATTGGTAATAGAAGTAGCTTGTTTTGGTTTAAATGGTGTTGCATTAATATTGGTTATAACTGGTGGCGTTTCTGTTTTCTTTTCGGTTTTCCTAACAAAATCCGAACCGTTGTATTTAATACAAACTTAGCAATTAGGTCAACTCTGATTAGGATCATACACAGCCTTTCCACAACATAAAATAAAACCTTATAAATCTCATCAGCAAAATTCTACTGATTATGCGCCAGAGAAACCTTCAAAGAAAAACAAGATTTTGGAACATGGAGGACCCCGCTTAAGTTGAATGGTCAAGAAGACTCTACATTCTTCCGGCCCAGGGAAATTCTCTGGCGAGAGTCATTAATCCCACTGATTCCAACCAGGAACTACAAATGGGAGTATTTTTGGGAAATTTGATCCAGTCGTCTGTTTAGCATCTCCGAACCAGAACTCAAAGAAACAACTAAATATAAAAAAAATTGAGTAGCACTCTGTATCACCATTTCCAGAGGTTGCTCAGGAGCCCTCGTAAAGCGAAAAGCAACAGTTATTTGATGCTATCGAGGAATCCCAGGACATCCTCATCCTATTAGCAAAAGACGTATTGGACGCACAGTAGTTTCCAGTCTGGACCAGATATCAGAGTAGAACAAGTGGCACTTCACCTTGGGGGAAGGCAGGAGTTTCAACTAAAAATTCATCGCGGCAGATCAAAGCAACTCCCTTTTGGTCTCTGCAATGCACCGACGACGTACCAGAAACGAATCGAATCCTTCTTGATGAGAAGCGTCACATAATGCATTTGCTCTTTTAATTCAATGAGACTAACTGACTAACTTGAGGAAGGCCAACTTCAACTTAAACCCCAATACGCGTTAGTCAGGTGTTTCTGAAAGAATCGCGATATGTGGGTAACAGTGTCAATCCTGAAGCAATAGTTCAAGAATTCCAGAAGTTGCAGACCGACAAGAAGTCACCTGAGCAATATATTTAAATAAGAACTATGAGGATTTGTGAGTCTGTGATCACACTACCAAAAGTTTGTGACCTAATATGCAAGCATCTTTAAATCAATGTGATAACTGACGCAAGGAAACTTTTCAGTCTTTTGACCTATCTAAGGGAGTCTTCCAGACCCTGAAGGTCGCACTGTGAACCACCTAGTTTCTGGGATACCCTTTCCGAGTTAGTTCATCGCAGACACGGATACGAGTGATATGGACATGGAGATAACTGTTGTGAAAACTAGTAGGAGAAAAGAGGGTACTGGCCCTGCTAGAATACAACCCTATTTGAAGTCGAACGGAACTACTAAGCGACAGCGAAAGAGATGCTTGTCGCTGTAAAAACTCTGAATCAGTACCACAAATACATTTTCAGATATGAGGCTCATTTTTCAACGGATCCGTGTGGTCAGAAGTCATTGCGGGGCTTTCGTAATTTAAAAGCATAGAAGGCCTACTGGGTCAAACGGCTATAGCTTTATTGGAGAGAACCGGGAAGGAAAACATTCCTTTTCCATTGCGGCAGACCATGTCACAACAACGCAACCACTGAGTAAAGGTCAAGGCGATAGGTTTACAGCCCTACACCAGTTCACGGTCCAACCTGTGGTCGGTTGAGAAAAGGGAACTTTGAGACTACAGCAAAGTATTATTCATGTAAAGAGTTCATCCTAATGAAGGAAGGCTCGGTGAATGACATGCGTAGCGGACTTTAGCCCCAGAGGCTCGATCTATAAGAGCTCAATTGGATTCTGGGGTGGTGTGGAACAATTTCCGAAACAGAGTATAGGATATCACAGACTGATCTGTAAGTGTAAAATATGAAGAGGATCTTCGAGGAGACTATTCTGGTACTAACGAAAACACCTCGCATAAATAAAATCCTTAAGAAAGCATATCACCGAATCTATTTATTGCATTTTTGAAGCAATGTGGTGCTAGCAGTGCATCATTTACGCAGCAAATTGTGAGCCCTAGTCGTGCAGTGTGAGTAGATAGGTATTGTATGCACGGCCACTTTTTGAAAATCGGCTTTTTATATACAAAGAACAGTAAATCCTCCCCCCCTGTTCTAAAAATCATCTTTTTGTATACAAATAAATGTAAAGCCCCAGTTCTAAAAATCAACCTTTTGTATACAAATAGCCGTAATATCAGAAAGCCCAATTTTTAGACAAAACAAAAATGCAACTTTGCGCACTTGTCTTATATGGCTTCCACAAACAAGAAAATGAAACTTCGGCCGCCGAGTTTGAACACACGACCTTGAGAACCTTAGCCCAGCATATTATCCTTAGATTACGGAGGATAACATCGAGGTCACTGCGTTACTATCCGTAGAACTCAGAAGCTACTATTCGTGGTTTCATCTCCGTCTCCCACCTGTTTATTTTCTGCAATGAAAAATGAACACATCTCTTTAATTCATTAAGATTAACCATTATTATCGGCTTTGGAGAATAAGGATAAAAGCACAGTTCTAAAAAGCAGTTAACAGGAACCTGGCAACAAAGTATAGTGGTTGAAAACAAAATGGCAAAGCTGCTAGTTGCAAACGTTTGCTTTACGTTCAAGTAATCTATAACTGCATTATTCTATGTTTAATATAGTATTAATTATTGTATTTGCTGGAATTCAGCACATTTTACATTGCACTCTGTCTGTCATTAATACCGCCATTTATTCTATTAAATGCTTTTGCATAGCACATAATGCATTGAATTCATTTCCTTTTTATATATTGAGTCCTATTCACACATAATGTTGTATTTTTTCCCATTACACGTAATTAAATGTGAAGGATTGTAATTATGTTAAATTCGCTAAACATTTCTAAAATAATTATTTGGGTTTCTTGTGCTTGATACATTTGAATTTCCTTCTTTTCGAACGATACTCTCTAACATGCAGTAGATATGCTTTCTTGTATCCATTGTAATCTAATGTAAACATCAAAACTGTATGTTCGAAGTAAATCTTTATCTTGGTAGTAGTATTAGAGCTTTATAGAGAGAATTCTTTGAATGTGAGCATTTCAAGCGGAATAACATTAATTTCGTAGGAATGATTTGACAGTTGATATAGATGTATTTCCCTGTTTTATGCTCCACATTTGAAATCAACATTTTATAAATCATTCAGCTATAACATGTCAATTGTATTACAGCGTTCCTAAGACGGCGGGAAATATTAGAACGCTATGCGACATAAAAATGACATGTAATTTGCAGCTCTAAAGTATGGGTTTAAACGAAAGAAGTTCCATTAATCAGTCAAATTTTATATTCGGCAAGGTTATACAAATAATTATGTTCTATAAAGAAAGGTGCACGTTCGTAAACCTATATTGCTCTGCAACAACACGCGCTTCAACGAGTTAATGTATCCTAAGCACACTCATTTGCTGTTTGTGATTTAGCTTACATTTTTAAAAAGAAGCACGCAAAATTTTAACAGGTTTTACTTCTAGTCCACTACTTAATCCAAACACAATAACAAAAAAACAAATTCTAAAAGTGTTTTGAAGTTGCGTTTATAGTATTTTCCCTTTAGTTTACAATGACTGCTGAAATATTGTTTTTTCAAACAGCGAGGTGAGTGGTTGGCTGCCATGCTCTCAGAACAGGAGGGGGAGCATTTGAAAAAGTTGGTTCTCATAAGCCTGAGAGTTAGATGACTTTTCACGTGGTCAAACACAAGTTGGATATTCATTTTTATGAAAGATTGCATATTTGGAAGTTTTCATAGAACCTAATTTAAACCAACTCAGGCTAGTTTCATAGATATTACACCAGTTTTCACTTTATTCCGTCCCTCTAGTTCCTCCACTTCAATGCATTTAGTTAGCAAGATACACGCTAATCTTATGAAAACTAATAAATGTGAAGAAAGGTATGTTCTCTTCAGGAGTAAATTAACTGTTTGGATCTTGGCCTTTCGTAGCTAATACATGTTGGTTATATGCATTCCTCAACACTTCCTTTTGCAAAGAAAAGTAAGCGAAAGTGCAACTTTAGCTTAAGACTTTACACCCATATCATATAAATATAATGAGAGCATTCACATAGAGTCAGGCAACACGCTACCTAACGTACGAGTTTGTACTCTCCAAACTTAATGTTTGGTTGTGCGCGTAGAGAAAGAATTCTACATTGCTTTCTCCATGCATTGCCAGATTCTGAACAACACACAATTGTGAGTTGAGATTGTAGTACATCTACTCTACAATCAGCCGGTCCCCATGGCCGCGCTCGCCGCGCTTTGGTGCTTCGTAGCGCTGGGGATCGTGGGTTCGAGTCCCGCCCTGGGCATGGGTGTTATATGTTTGTGTATATGTGTGTGTTGCAAACGTAAGAAAAACAGCAATCCAGTAATAATACGGCAAAACAAGGTAAAAAAAAAGTAAATAAAAGTAGGGTATACAGTGCCGGAGTCCCGATCAGACTCCGGTACTTTAATTAAAAAAAAAATATCATGGTGGTGTTCCATTCGGCCGTAGGCGCCAGATACCGATCTGATGTTGAATAATACAATACTGTTTATGTTCTTATTATGAACATTTTATACACTTTCATTTCTGACATTACTGGTTATGTTACTAAATGTGAAAAGATTTCCATGTATAATTTACGGATTCAGAAACCTGTGTCAATTTTTTGCATTAAATGCACAGCTGCATTATGATATGTCGTCCCTCACGTCTGCGTATTATGTTAGCGCAATGTCTTCATTGAGAATGGGGCTTTAGCTCATTTGTTGGTGTAAGCTTTCCACAACCCCGAAGCCGTGTTCATCCTATAAGTTTCCACTCACTTGAGTCATTATTTGTTTTTCTACTTCTTCTCTACTTGATCGTCTTGTTAACTCCCTGGCAATTAATATGATTGTTCGTATTGATAGAATGAGGTTTCATTGTGTAATACGAACACTTTCATTTTCCAACTACAGAAAGTCACTGGGGGGGGGCATCTTGGTGGTGGTGCTGCTAGCCACTGTGATTGTTGTATCTCGGCGCGAAGAAACCTGGGACATTACCTTCTACTCAACGAATGTCAAACCACATTTCGTATTATAGTTTCTGCTCTGTGTTGACATCAATCACTATAGAACTAAACATATGCAAGCAGAATAGATTTCATTACGAGTGATGATACTCAGCTCTTTGAAATAACAAATTTGGAATTCTGATTTGTATGTGAAACATTTTTTAGCGTCTGAAAATTTTCAATTTAGCATTTATTAGCATTTTGAAGAAAAACGTAATTTCAATAAATTTGTTATAATTGGTATTGGTGTTTGAAATAATGCTAAAATGAAATTAAAATCACATTTATAAAAACCTATGTGAGAGGTAAAAGTTCATTAGGTAAACGTTGAGTTGATTTGAAACTAATTTAGGGTAAAGCACCACATAGGAGGAGATGGAATAATTTGCTCTAAAGCACAAATTAGGAAAAGGTGAGAATTAAACTTAAGATAAATTATAACGGTAAAACAAGATATTCAAAACAGACTTTGATCATTCCAGTTCATGAGAAGCAACATTGTTTAATTAAATCATAGAACTTTCCCCAATAACCGTCATTCTTGTTCGCTTGTTAAAACTAAATCCCATTTACTGATATATATATATATATATATATATATATATATATATATATATATATAATGTTTCATATCATTCTAATTTTATTTCTTCAAATCTACTGCTGTACTAACGTGTTGACAAAAATAAAATCCTTATTAAAAAAACAAGAGCAGTTTGATCGAAACTCCAGAAATTGAAATATATCCCTGAGTAAAGTAATCCGCAGCGCAATTTTTCAGCACAGTGATTAAATATGACGGTTCATTCCGCAACTTATAGGCATAAGGATAGGAAGTGATCTCGAACTGGGTAAAACATTTACTAACTGTGAATGAGATCTCATTTGTGGAGTGCAACTGAGATTATTTTCCCTCCTTCCAAAATTTAGACTTGAAACGAACCTAATTTATTTTAAATACAATCAACAAGTAAGTTTCATTTATCATGCAAATTTCACTGATTAAGGGAAATTTCACTTTCGCGCATTACCTTTCAGTACTTTTTAATGATTATTAGATGCATCACAAACATTCCAAGAGCATAAAAACTCAGGATTTAAAATTTCTGGAAGAAAATAAATAAAAATAAAACAGTTTCACTTCAAAAAAAATGGTTGATTCTGCTTATATAACGTTATAGTATAATTTTTTACTTTCAGTCAACTTCATATTTATTGCACTCTCAAAACACTTAGCCCATAACACTAAAATACAGGTAAGGATGGATGGATAGACGGACGGACGGACGGACGGACGGAGGGATGGACGGACGGATAGATGCATACGTACGTACGTATGCAAAATGTATATAAGAAAAATAACCATCCATAGACATCATAGATTTTTTCTCTGCAAGCACTTTTAATCCTGTCAAGATTTCAATTGCACGTTTAAAGCTCATAAACAGTTTAAAAATAAAATATGTTTATATTTTCATGAAAATGACGTTTAGTAATTCATTCGTTGGCTTTTAATGCTCCCCATATGATCTCTGACCTTTGGGAGGCTGCCTCGTTCCACCAAGGGATTGTTGACCCATTTCTGAGCTAGAGGCACCCAGCGGGTGGTGTCTATTACCTGCGATGTTAAGGTGAGGATAAGAAAGGCGTTGGAATGAGAGAATCTAAGCTTTTACCCTGGGTTAAGTACCATGTTGTGCCTTAGGGATGCTCGTCATAATTTGAAATGGCAATGTAATCTAACGTCCTGTAGTCAGATAATGTTCATGTTTCTCCTACCCTATTTCTGTGGTGCATGTTTGCCAGACATAAAGTAAATAAACAATGAGAATAGTATATTTATTTACTAGTTTAATTGTTAGTTTTATCTTCTACTAGACTGTATGCAATGCCTGTGAAACATTTCGAGCTCCAGGTGAATTATCGCACCAGTTTCATTAAATGATATCAAATCTCAGTATATATGACAACTTAGTACATTAAAACCTTGCATATTTATAAAATACTGTTAGCCACAGTGCCTTTTATTTCCATATATGGAAATTTATAAGAAGAGTTTAAATATGTATTGGGAATACTTTACCTCTAAGTTATTCTTTTCAGACTAATCCTGTACTCCTCAAATTATTTGGGCAATTTGAGTAACCCTTTTTGCTGTGGTTAGAAAATTTTAGAGCGATGGAGGTATAGTTTGTATAATTGATGTTGCTGTTCCCTATTCATTGAAAAAGGAAAACTGGCGGAGGAAAACTGCAGCAGTGTGGATCTAGGATAGAGGATAATATATTTTAAGGTTGGTTTCAGGACATACGCAGAAAACTCTCCTCAACGTCATTCAATTCCATCGTCATAGTGGTTTTCTCCTTGTTCTTTTTATTCTTATTCTTGACTAGCAGACTCTTGGATAGTGTTTCTAACGTCACTTCTACGTTTAAAATGTTATTACTAATCTCTAGCTTCTGTTCAATAAACTTTGAACACAATGATTTTTTCTCAACACTTATGACATGTCTACAATACTTCTGTCAACGTTTTTCGGATATTTTAGCTTTTTTCTCATCTGCTAGCCTTATTAGGTCACCCAAATTAAATATTACATTTCTTTCAGCAAACCATATATTTATAATAGCACATTTGTTCTCAATTAAGTTTGGCTCATAATGGTGAAAGTCTGAGGCGAAAAACAGAATGTTTATGGGCTTGAAGTATGTTCTTATTTTGTAAGTGGGGAGTTTGGTTTGAGCGGAACTAGCACGTTATAGAAATCAGAATTGTGACATTGAATTTTTCTATAGCAATCATTTCTTTCAGGAAATCATTAGTTCTCCTCTAGACCTGATGGTAGGAATGAGACCACATTGTGATAGGACGCATTATTAGAGATAAGGACAGAGTTTACAGTAAGATAGGAAATCAACCTTTCTCTTAGCTATTTCTCCTAGTTTGAGTATCCATGTCGCTGCGGTAGTCACTTACTTTTTGGTGTGATTAAGACCAGCATTAGCATTAGGAATTAAATCTGGTGCCATCTCACACCAATGATGACTAAGCTTTGAGCTTTGCAATTCTGTGTTAGTTCTTGGAAGCTATCATTTAATCAAAATATACGGAGTGGTGTGTATTCTATCATACTTAGGTAATGCGATCACTCGCTCTGAAGTCATGGCGTTCCATTGAGAAATACTCTTATTTATTTCCTTTCTTTCCTTTTTTCTTCTTCTGGTCGAAGCATTACCTCAGTAATTTTTATAGCTTTCCTCACAATTAATCGCAAAATTCAATTTTACTGGAACTTCCGTCAGCATTAGTCTTTCTTAGGAATCGTATAACTCTTGAACTGTTATGTGTATTACCATCTCATTGAGCCCAACCAAGGCAGCCGGCAAATGCATTTTAGGCTCTTTTTCTGAGTGGTGGAAGGAATACAACCAATTTCTTTTGCTTCCTTAATTATTCTTCTGTTACTTTTTACAGAACCGGCTGTTGCCATCATTGTTATTATAACGATCATCGTGCCGACATCTGTATATCTTCTCATGTATTTACGTAAATCACTATCAGTTACATCTAGTCAGGTGGCTCAAGCGCTCCGTCTGAGACTAGCAATCCGGAGGTCGTGGGATCGCTTACCCGTGGTCGATCTCTCTGACCCATGGGCTTTTCGGTGGGTTTTCCGGGACACTAGGCGAATGCTAGGGAGGATTCTTCATTCCTCCAGACTTCCTGTTCCTCCATTTCATCTTCAATTCATCCCAATCATCATCAGTCGCTCTATTTCAAGGTTGTAAATGTCGACGAGGACTGCGGCAGAGGCGTCATTTCGTGGAGGTAACTGAGCTCTAAAAACGTCACTCTCGGCGGCGCAATGGAGTAAGTGATTGTCTGCGGACTCAGGTGGTCGGTCTATCCGGGACTGAATGGCAGGCCCCTGGCACTCGCCGAGTCTAGATGAAGAACTGCTTGTGAATTGTTAGGGATCCTCCACGGTGGCTGTCTCCCTGTCGGCCGCCCTCCAGGTGTTTGACATCCAATAATCCCACGGCTGCTGTGTGGAATACACCTCGGTAACGTGCACACACACACGCACAAACACACACTCTCAATTTTTTTTTTATTTGGGAATGCACAAATTTGTCTTTAATGTTGATTTAAATGCTTTAAAACCATTTAAGCAGAAAGATGGGAAGAAAACAAGTTACCAAACATGCGTCCGTAATCATACATACATATATACGGAACATAACAGAGACCAGAATAAGCAGTTTGAAATCGGTTATCATAATATTTAGCGTCCATTATATATATTTATTTATTACACAGAACACAACACAGACCAAAGTAAGTAGTTTGAAATTGATTACCATAATATTTAGTTTTAGTTTCTGTTTACCTATCATGACACCAGCCTCAGGATTCCAAAACTCAGCGAACGCATAAGCCCTTATTCCAAAATTCACTTAATACTTACCTCAACAAAAAAGGGCCAGCTTCGTTTAGTGTGCAACCGCTTTCAGTGATCACCTCAAGTTAACGGATACTGGGAGTGAAATTTAACACTTCTATATTTTTGTACAGACATTTCTGAAATGTTTGCTATGATTGCAATGCTGTTAAATTAATATGAATACCAAGTTTCATTCAAAATTAATATATCCTGCGCAAAATAAACATTATGTCATAAATGTTCTTATGCAAATATATTGCATAGTAATCAAAATCAGTCACGCAGCTCAAAATTTGAGAAACTTGGTTGCCATTTTTTTAAATTGGAGCTTTGAATTACAGAAAATCTTTACTTGTTGATATTTCAATATCTTTGATCACTGAATTAACTGTTATTTTTAAGGTTTAGAAATGTTAGCACCTAAAGTTCATCTTTTCATAAAACTTTATTTGAAAAAATTATTGCTGTTGTTAGGATAAGTTTGTTGCTTGCAATATTACAAGATATTCCTCCACAAATTCTGGGAAATTCCAGTCATTTTTAATAAAAAAACTGAAATTCGTTGAACATTTTGAATGTGTGAAAATATAGTTCTGAGAAAACGGCTGTTTTATACAATAGTGTTTTAGGATACAGGTATACTGCATGATGTGTAAATTACTGAAGAGCCCGTAGCATATTGGGACAGCTAAAGTTTGACTCTTTATGGATATTTAAAGCTTATAATTACGTTTGTTATAAAAATTATTTTGTATAATGTTTGGCCGATTGCAGTAAATACATTGTATAATTGTGTCTAGTTCTTGTATAATCATGTGCTTCTTTACAAAAGTATTTACTTGGACTTGGCTACTCACACGTTTTGTTTAGCTCCAAGCTGATAATGCTAGCTATTCCTTAAGGCGGCGTTATATACAGATGAACTTTATAAATTTTTACTTATTTTAGCATCACGTAACCAATATATTGGTAAATCATGTAAACATTTTCGCTTTACTATATCTTCATTACATTTTTAGTTGTAGGCTGCTAATTTCACTTGAAGAAAGCGGTATGCTCTTAGTTTTTAATTTCCCTACACATATTATGTACATAGTATATAGAGAAGGTATTGTATTGCACCCAAAATTTTGAGACACGAAGATTTTCAAGAACATTCTCCCACTCGCAACTGCCGTTGGAAAATTTTTCAAAAATTTTGATTTTCTCAAAATGGCTCTAACAATTTTGATAAGGATATCTTATATCAAAGATATTTACATGAGAAATAAAATGTATATTTTGAATTTTCTGTGAAAAATCTCTGAAGACATCTTTATTCTGGTTGTATTTTGTTGAATTCTGCATAACTGATAAACCGTAAGAAATAGACAGAAACTTACAACACAAAAAATGTAGATCTCATTAAAACATATAATTTATATCACATACATTTTTTTTTGTAGAGCTGAGCGTTTCTGAGATATTCCTTGTTATTGGTTTCACCTTTAAGGTATTTACTACGGAAATTTGTCAACTCCTATCTATTCAAACAAAGGAACTTCAAGCACATATCAACCAGCTTTCGACTATCACTTTAGGTTATAGTACTCCCGTATTACCCTTCTACTTATAAGGAAGCACATGATAAGACCATTTCTGCTCATTTTTTCACAATTAGCATGAAGTAATCAGAAGAATAAGCTTTTTAACAATAACTTATTGCAGAGATATCGAGAAAGTCGTGTGAATGTAACACATAGATTTTTTCAGAAAACTTCTATTTATGTCAAAACGTCTCACACACTGTATTCACAATGTTGATTTGGTTACAAAAAAAACCGTGAATAAACGAGATATAAATTATTAACACAAAAATGCAATTCCATTTGCAGTTGTAAACGTCACAAAACCTGTATTCCGTTACTTGACCAATACAAAAGTTCTTCCTATTTGCCTCCATGGAAAAACTCAAAATACTGAGTCACTAAATGGTAATTTCTGGGAGATGTGTGTCCCAAAACTGAATTTGTTGGAATTGACAGTGTAACTATTGCATTGGTTCCAAGAGATTGAACTTCATCCAGGAACTGGTGTTAGAACAATATAAGAATATTAGACATGCAAGGATTAAACTCACTGATTTGAAGTGCAGTGAAGCATGCATGATAAGGAGAAAGAGGAAAAGAAGTAACAGGGTGACAAAACAGAATCCAGTGAAAGAAAATTGTACAGTAGATTATGGATATGGGAGTTGGACGAAATGCTCATAGTAAACCAAATGCTTTATACTCAGTTTCCGTTGATTACGTTTTTCTTTTAAAAATGTACAATTTCTTAGAAACTACTAGATGGAATGGCATTAACGTTTATGTATTTTAATACAAATATTTTGAAACTGAACATACAATTTTACCCATTCTGCGTGTAAACGATTCAAAACTTAGAACTGGAGTTCAGGTTATTAGGTGTGTACATGACATAGTCCATAAACACGTTGGTGTTATTATGAGTTTCCATTCCACAGTAAATAACCTTTGTGTATTTTTTATTACTGGATGAAACATCTTGCTTATACTTGTATTAGGTATAAAGCATTGAAAGTTATGCAGTGGTTAGATAATTATGATTAAAATAAAAACAGCAAATTTCAAACAAATTAGATGTATCTACCCATAAATATAATTCTTTTGTCATTGGAGGAAAAAATGTATTTTGCACCTTAGCGCCACCTTAAGTCTTTGACGATATTTGGAATTAACCAAACAGCTATGAACGTGACAAATTTTACAGAGTTACAACCTCTCCCAAAGTATATTCTCTGTAATGTATTATAAGGATTACTTTGCCGAGGTGGTTATTCAACGCAAGATTGAATCCTTTCTACAATTAAATGACTCTTATATTAATGGTAAAACACATTTTCATTTGCAGGTTAGAGAAATGTTTTTCAGCTTCATAAGGTACAAACTGAAATAGCTATTACAGAAACTGCGTAATTTGTAATTAGTTAAATTAAAAAAAATGAAGCAGAGATCAAAGCAGAGATTACAGCAGAGCAAACAGCGACATAACTGAAATACTCGTAAGCATTAGGAATATATATATATATTCCCTTATATGTGTTCCTTTGAATCGTTACCACTAAGAAATGTAAATATCTCCTTACACAGTCAAGTTGTAAATCTGCTTTTCAGTTCGTCTTGTGTAGAAACTCTCCAAGTTTTCTGACAATGAAAATTATGATGCTACTACGTATGTTCGTGGTATGACATCACACAGAGTTAAAATGGCGGAATTCACGGTACAGCAAAAGTGAAATGATTTAAGATGGAACATGGTGTAAATGCTCTAGATCATCATACCATTGTGAAATGGCATAATCAGCTGTTGGAAACAGGATGAGCTGAAGAAGAAGGAAAGCGGGAAAACAAAAACAAAACAAAAATACAGTGTTCGCAGCTAGTTGAAGATGTAAGGTAAGCATTTAAGCGCAGCCCAAGGAAGTCAATTCGACGAGCCGGTTTAGAGCTAGATATTTCGAAGTCGATTGTCCACACGCTTGTCCATAAGATACTGCGACTTAGAGCATATAAAATCAGCTTATGCAAAAGTTGCGCCAAATGAAAAAACCAAACGAGCCACGTTCGCTACTGCACTGTTATCCCCCATTGATGATGACTATGAATTCCTCAACCACATCGCATTCTCAGACAAAGCAACCTATCACCATTACGACACATAGGTTTTTTCTTTGCTGAAAACATAGTAACACAGCCAACATACCTAGATATGCTGGAAAACTATGCAGTCCCTTAAATACCGAACTCCAGTACAGGACCTGGCTGACCTACGAAGGCAGATAACAGACGCTTGTGCTTCCGTCACACCAGTAATGCTGTGGAACACATGGAGGAAGAGAGAGTTTATCTTGATATTTTTCGGGCCACCAAAGATGGACATGTGGAGATTTATAGAAACTTGGTGAATTTGTCTAACATACTATCTAATTCCGCCTATTCGTGTCTATTAGTTTAGGTGATATTAAGATTTTTATATATATACAAAATTAAAGGTTTTTATAAAACTAATGGCAATATTGTATGATTATTCATCCCACGCACATCCAGTGAGTGTTCAGAAATTGTGAAATGAACGCGCCCTGGTCGTCACTTTTTGGCTGGTCAGGTGGCTTCTCTGTCGCTGACAAAGTTTAGGTGGGCAGTGTAGTGGTTTAGCTTCTATGCGAGCATATTTTCTTGGGCGTTTTGCAGTCTGCGTGGGAAAGGGAAAGAAGGGCCTGTGTTTCTACAGCGTTGACAACCAATGAACGTGTCTTCCTTTAATACTCTGAACCATTATGGTGAATAGGCTATCTAATTTACCACGAACTAGCCGAATTATTGCACGAAACACAACACAGGTGCATGTTCGTGAACTCTGAGATCTACAGACAGAATGGAACCTTAGCATTGAAGCCACTAGATATCTAGGTGTATGTATGACGTACTTCATGTTTCAATGTGATTCTCTTTTTCTTATTCCTAAATTGTAAGAAACCTACTCTTTGAAGACTGGGAAGCCAAGCGCCCAAGAAAACTTGCGCGCATAATAAGAGAGTTGCGATCCGGATCTTTACCTGTGGGCGCCTCGTGCAATATCCTTGGTGACATCTTTGCCACGGAGCTAAGTTTAATCCATGTCACTGCACATTTGCTCATTCTGGGCGTTCCTTTAGGTATTCATATTCTAAAAATGTATTTAAACCTTATGAGGACAAACAGAGAAGTAAGTATAGTGACAATTAGGAAAAGGAAGGTTCTTCATTTTACTGTGTGTTGTTTTTATTTGTGTCACATTAATCTTAGATCATGTATGGCCGTTTTAAAATATTCAAGACAATGTGATATGCGTTTTAAGTGTGTCTGTTTTGATCATGTTTAACGCTCGGTTTTACTATAGACGGCACCGCAGGCGATGTCACTGATGATACATGGAATGAAGATGGAGCACCAGTGGAATGCGATTGCGGGGAAACCGGAAAACCCGGAGAAAACCTGCCCCTGCACCGCTTTGTCCACCACAAATCCCACATGCGGTCACCTAGGATCAAACCCGGGCCCGTCTTGGTGAGAGACGAGTGGTTTAGCCATTCGCCCACGGCATGGCCTTAAATGTGTCTAAATTGTGAGGATGAACCTTTAAAGTAAAGATTCTCTATGGTACTTTTACAGTATCCCTTGCAATAATGTGTTTAATAGATAGTCCTTATGCAAAGGTGAAAAACAGTTAGTACCAGGTGATCATATTAAATTTAGGGTGTGTAATTAGCGTGCAAAGGATTGAATATTAACGTTTCACTGTGACAAAAAGTAATACGATATTAAGCAATTTGCTTGAAGATATTTGGTAATGCACATGGAATAATCAATTAGATATATAATTGCTTCTTTAAACATTTTAAGGGTTAAAAAACTACTGTAAAAAAAATCAGCTTCCTGACCGTGGAAATTAGGGGAACGAAATGCTTTTGTGGTCAATTTTGGTAAAAATGTTCATTTTTTGTTTTCTTTTGCCAGAAAAAAAAAGCACCACTCTTTAAAGTACATACTTACCATGCTTCATTCTCTTAGGACGAAAGTTACACAGGCTTTGGACGCCATTTTAAAGCGTTACTCTGGTTAAATGACACTCTATGTCAAACTTTAAAGCAATTTTTGCAGATTCAGTTTTTCTGTTATTTTCCCAAATTCAAAAAATTCCTTCTCGCTAAAATTACGGTTAAGGCTCTGACGTTTTTCAACAACGCACCGTAGAATGTGTGCATTGAAATTTCTATTTGGAATTTTGATATTAGTCATAGATTGGCTTGAACATATTAAGCACCATAACCATGCGCTTTTGTTTTTCTACCATGTCAACATGCCGGCATAGTACTAGCGCTAGTGGTAGAGCAACTGGCTAAAGACCGGGAGATCCGTGGTTCAAATCCCGGCTATGGCAGTGAACTTTTTAGTCTGACTCTAACTATCCAACTTCTCCTACACACGGCTTAAATCAATACTAATTAACCATAATAGTTGGCTATACTATGAATCCTGGGACTTAAAGTACTCCAACTTTAAGTAGACATTAGGGTTGGCATCTCAAAATAATTTTAAATCTTCTCGGGCTTCTAGCCAGGCAAAAACTTGGCTTGACACCAACGTTTCGAAGAAGTGCATCTTCCTCGTCTTCAGGGTGAACTGAAGTCTTCACCCTGAAGACGAGGAAGATGCACTTCTTCGAAACGTTGGTGTCAAGCCAAGTTTTTACCTGGCTAGAAGCCCGAGAAGATTTTGAATTAATACGTCGCCAGGAAAGCTTCAGTTCTTACTTTAAACTATTGGTTCTTCATTTAGAAAGTAAATATCCATAGAAATAGTGCATGCGTAATGGAATAAATCCCAGCAGAAATGTTTTGCTGTTACACTCTTGAGGTCTGTTGTACATGTGGCATGGTTGTACCTCTCACAGGACTATGCCCCACCATGTGATCTGTGAGAACAATGACGCGACCGGTGGTCCCCTGGCAATCACACATACCACCCCCCAGCCTATTTGGCGGGTCAGCATATTCGTCTCCAAGCTCGTTGCCCAGTGAACACCAGCTCCTGCTGTAATTCCTTATCTTCCTTCAAAAAACCTAACCTGCTGCTCTTCCTCACTAAGAAGTAGTATCAAAGGTGGAAGTAGATAAACCTTTTAATTTAAGAATCTGTTAAATACTTGAAATGTATATATCTTGGAGTTATAGTTATATGCATTCCTAGCATTAAAACGCCTTATCATGACGACATAACTTGTGCAAAATTGCCCTATTTATGGTACCACTGTCAGATAATGAATGGCGTAATTAACATGGCAACAAGGCAGAAATTACATTATCAACGCCGCAATATAATTTCCTCACATGGTTTCATTAGTCAAAATGACGCATTTTTCGTTTCTCCATCCATAAAATTTTACGTATTTTTTTCGTAAACATCTTTTGATATTTCTGCAATTATAAACTCCCAACACTGTTGCTTCGTTCAAAATATCAAGTGGAATTCAATACATATTCTAATTGTTTTTTCACTGCCTTCCCTTTTGTTCTATAAGTGTTGAAGCAAATGCAACAGCAGCTGCGTAGCAACCATAATACGTCATACATCTTTGACCTCATTTACATTATAATATTTCATTTAGCAACCTTATTAATTATTTTTACGTATTTTAATGCTAGAACTACATAAAACGCTGTATGTAACACGTGTATAATCTCATTGTAACACTCGTAAAAATAAGCGAATGTGGGAAAGGCTACAATCAGTCAGCATATACACTTTACATAGATAACTATTAGCTGCATTTACTATTATCTTGAAACACCTGGAATCACATTAATGATAAATGAGGTTAAACAAAATTCACAATTGAAATAACATGACCATTACTTGTAATGATAATTAAATAAAATACGTTTGGCAAACGCACGTTTTAGACTTAAAGTGTTTTCCAAAACATGATGTCCCTTAAACGGGACCACTCCCTCCTACCACTGGGCAATAATCATTAGCAAACAAAAGATAACTAGCGGTGAGAGGCAACGTAGTAAAATCTGTATCCTGGAGAGATTGCTTGCAAATCGAGAATCGTGCCTCAGTAAAGGGACCAGTATGTTTAAGACTTGGCAAATGCGAGATTTGGTTTCTAACTGTACAAACCCTAACCGCCACAGAAAAAACCGCAGACCCTAACTTTGGATGAAGAGTGGGGTAGGGTCATAATCAGAGCTAGGAAGTTCGTACCTTTCGCAGTTTCTTATACAGGTTGTGACTGATCGTCTCGCTGAATCAAAACAAGTCATTGATAAAAACACATGGGGGGGGGGGGCAGAGGTAAAAAAAAAATGTTGTCAAGAAAACAGTACTTTTCCCAGAGAACAAAAATGAGTTAAGAGACATTCGTATAAGCACACCTATTTAGATCATTAATTATGTACAACATACAAATGATTACGCATACAGGGTGTTTCAAAACGACACCAAACGAAGATGTGGACCTTGTTGATCATACCGCAGGTGATACGTGAATATAACTTTCAGCTCTTAATTCGGCACATATAAAAACTGCCATAAAATCACCGTGGATTAGGCAGTCGTACATAGCAAATGACACGTGCCTGGCCCACTCCAAGAGAGATGCCGGTTTGTAGCGAAGGCCCCATTCTCGTGGTGTAGGCGTGTTTTAATAGGCGCGGCACAGGTCACATTAGTGATGGAAAACGTAGCTTGTGGGTTTGGTTAAGTGTTTCGTATAACAGGTTCTGAGGTTGTTTACGTGGCGTATGATAACCGTTGTTCCTTCACTGCCTAATCCCAAACGTGTGCTATTTTTAAACACACATAAAACTATAAATATAAGAGTTTGAAAGTTGCGACATCAAGTTTCGGACAAGTGAAAGTGTGAGCTAATCGACTGCTATCTTTGTTTGGTGTCGTTTTGAAACAGCCAGTATAAGGGTGACTCTAACTGATTTCTATATATGTATATTATGAAGACACCCAATCAGTTATGACGCGGAGTGAAATATTTACTGATCGAATGTTAAATAATATCCAAATAATAAAATTGATTTCTTTAATATCTTCAGATTCTTACTAGGTAAAAACGAAAGCAGGAATTAAACTAAATCTTTACTCACCTGTAGCATATCACTGAAAATTAAAATATTTTATCAGTTCCGTTTCAGTATCACCAAGCAAATGGTATTTGTTGGGATCTAAAGGTGCAGGCTGTATACGATATATCACACGGAACCCTGCATTCTCTTCCATTAAACTTTTAATTTTCATCTTTATTTCATGTAGGATGGTCGTGGATTGGTAGATCCCTCTTGACAATTCTCCTACATGCCACACAGATTCAATTCAGCTCCATACCTCTTACTGTAACAGTGCGATAGTTCTAGGTTAACTATTTTAATAAGTTTGCAATTAATAATATACTTCTGTGAAGCCATTCTGTTAATAGACGTATGGCAGTTTGAATACTAGAACTACCATAGGTTTTTAAATAAGTACATTAATAAGTACACTGCTAGAAGACTTACTATGGTTGAAATATAAATTAATTTTGCTCACATTTGAGCAAACCAAGATGTTATTCGAACGCCCTCCTAACGATGTAGTTCGGTGCTATGCAGTGATAGCTGTTTTGCAGTATTGGGTTACACTCTGCGTTGACCTTTGTTCGCGCAAGTAGTGCCGCATGGTATTGCCAAACCTGGCCGCTTTTAGTCTGCATAAGGAAATTGGTACGAACTTCCTAGCTCTGATCATCGCGTTCTGAAAATTACTGTCCAAGAAATGCATTTTCCGAGAACCAATACGCCCCAAAACTGCTCTTCAGACCAGCTTAATGAAATTCGACAGCTTCTATCTATGCACTTCAGTGGCATAATGGTTATTTGTCATAAACGCATTTATTTTCCAGTTCTGCATATCACCTGCTTAAACCGTTTTGTTGCAATTCCACTTCTATATATTTTGAGGATGTTTTTTGAAGTTTCAGGGTTAAAGGAATTCGTTTTCTTCTGGTTGAGTAAATAAGTTTTGAAGAACAAATAAACTTGGGAAAGTAATTAATTTTATTATTGTCTTACGTAATAAAATAACATTTACAGAAGAAGTTGAGAAGTTCAGACAAATTTGTCTCGAAATTATGCTAAATATGCAAACCATTTATGATATGTAGAACATAATTAACAAACTACTTTTACGCTCCAAGTCCCAAAATACCCGGTTTCGATCCCAGGGGACCGCATGTGGGATATTGGTGAACGAACAGGTGCGTAGGCTGGTTTTCTTCAGGTCATCCGGTTTCTCCCACCATTCATCCACTAACAGCTCCATAATCAGGTTTCCTGTCGTGAATTTCTCGTGTCATTTCATATCATCGACTTCCTTACTTTCGTAAAAACCATCAGGCTGATCACCCATCCTGGCTTCTCTCTGATCCACAGCCTCTGCTCCACAACAGGCGTCTGACCGCAGGGGTTGGTTTGCAAGTCCTGCAAGGTGTAAGTCCTACATACGAGGATGATAAACAGAGAAATTAGCAGTCCCAAAATGCTTCCTCCCGATCGAAAAAGATTTGTATAAACGCTTTATATCTATAGAGCTATATGGTTCCTTAGAAATTAAACGGCAATTTGCATTGATTGGGTATGTTTTTCTAAGTGTGGCGGCTTCATATATTATAACATGAAAAGCGTAATAAAAAGGTATCTTAAAATAACAATTCTCCAAAGATGCTTTGAAATTGACTAACCTATACTTAATATTCTGGAAATCTGCTTAAGTTAGTTAAGGTGTTGCTTTGAAATCATAAAAATAAACACTTTACATTAGAGGCAAGGTTTATGAAATTATTCCCCTTATCTTCCTGCTCAAATAGTCTGAAACATTATATGTCGTATACGAATGGTAATAATTGGGTATTAATGGGTTTTAGCTAAAACCGACATTTTATCTCTAACCTCCACATTCAAGCTTAAGAAATGGGGATAGTCGCTCTGCTGTGGCGTTTTCCTCATTGGCTATTTTGTTTAACCCTACACAGTTATTGGCTGATCATTGGGCAGTAGAGTAGTAATATTATGCAAGGAATTAAAACTTCATAGATGACTGGAAGGTCGTCTGCTTAGGGTAGTGGTAGCGCGTTTGCTTATCACGTGGGCGACAAGGGTGTGATTACCGGTACCCGCGTGGGGATTTTCTCCCACTAGAAGACCTCTGATGCTGGTGCACTCAGATTCGTGAGTGAGAAGCTACTGGAGGGAAAAACAATTACCCCAGGTTGCGTGAAGCGTATTAATCAGCCAGGTGGCCTTCAGGCCGACAACCATATCCCAGCGTCCAGTTCTACATCCCGCCACGACGCCTGTAATGCATAGAATTGGGGAACTTAGCGGGCGGGTTGTAATATTTGGGCCGAATTCGGGCTGTTGCGCTATAGAATTTAATTTTCAGTCTTACTGAAAATACAATGACATAATGCATACACCGCAGGGTCATATAAAAAGTGATTACAACAATCGAAGTCTGGGGTATCGTATCGTCATTACCTCTCTTATTTTTGTGAAATCGGGATAAAAGTGAATCGGTTCCTCTATTGCTTACTTATTTTAGAGAAGTGCAGGTGCGATTGAAATGAATTTTCACAAGAATTCTGAGCCACAAAATGTATTATTAATTTATTCTAATTATCCATTTAGTAATATCTGTGCCGTAATTTATCTGCTTTTCTTTTAAATATTAGCTGGCTTACATTGGTAAATAAAAAGATTTTCTGTGATCTATGCCATCGTCTGTGCCTTCAAAGTAAGCTATTTGTAGACTGTTAAAATCTGTGGAAATTAGAACACACATTTATATGAAAAATATATGCTCCTTTTATGTTTAAATTTTGTGGAAATGATACCTTGTAGCAAAATTTCGCAAACAGTTAGAACAGTGTTTGATAATGTTTATGTATGGACAATCCAGACGAACAGAAAGGGGTACCAATCAAAAGCGACCGATGTTATTGTCGAATCCACAGTTTTCAGAGGTGTTGAGATGAATATCGATTTTATGAAAGTTCAACAGTAGCTCTCGACTACTTCGGGGCAAGAAGGTTAAAAAGGTGTTCAAAATGATCACTGTTAGTGAAGAATCCATATATTCAGCTCGCTTAGATGGGGAAAACAGAAAGAAAAAAACTTGCCTAATATTCGACTAAATGCAAAAGTCAGAGGATCCTGTGCTTTAAATGCGGCTAGCTATGACCTCAAGGTCTTGCGTTAATGAACGAGGTGCAAAAGTCGTTACTCGCATTGATAAGAGATTACCCATATAACACACAGTTCTATTTTTGTTCATTTGTTGTTACACATTATAGTACACTTTTTAAAGTATTTTATGCATATTTAGTGGGAATATATTACTGTTCGATTATGCATACAAATCCGGATTGTAATTATAAAATAAGAGTAGTTGTTATATTTCCTTCGTAAAATGTAATAATTGGGATTACTGGCATTTCCTGTTGAATATCAGATACACTCTCAATACGGAGATCCGTGCAGTTTATGCGGACATAAGTAGTTATTTTGTAATTAGAATTTGGGGTTCTAGTGCCGCCTCGGAAGTGTTGGTTTATTACCGAGTAATTAATAATAAATTTGCACTATACCAGGTGGCCCAACAGGCCCGTATTTGAGTTTGCAGGTATCCCTTCTAGCGTTGAAAGAGTCGCAGAATTCAACAGAGCGGTCGCGCCATGGTCGAGTGATTTCACCACTCTCCTGTCCGCAAATTGGAATTTTTGGTGGAAAAAGTGGCGCAGAGGCGGGTTTTCTCCAGGTTTTCTCCGACATCTAATTCCAACGGTGCGCCATCTTCATGCCATATATCATCAGTGTCATCGCCTGCGGTATGCCTGTAGTAAAAGCGGGCGTTAAACGGTATAGAACAACTCAACAGGGCTATTTGAACTTAAAACCCACCAGTGAAGAACTGGTGAAAGCGACGTTCGCTTTGCCTATCTTGCCTATCGGCGAAGACAGTGAGCGACGAAGGTCACTCTCGGCAGCTCTCCACTGGTGTGTTTTATCTTTAAATATCCCCGTTAAGTTCCGAAACTCCTTCTGTACAGTCAAATTCAGGGCAATTAGATCACCTCGTATAAGCATTTACACGTATAGTCTTCTAATTTATTAAACTTCATAAGCATAATTAAGAACCGAAATATTCAGTATAACTCTTGACGATAACAGTTTAAGGACTATCCAGGAAGTTTGACACGGTTGCGAGTTTTGAAAGCTAAAAATGCTTCATTTTTGCACCAGATCTGTCGATCAGGTAGATTCAGCAACCGTGTCACCTATGGGTAGGGGAACAACGTTCTTTGTATTATGGTGTGATAACGTGTGTGAAGAAAAGTGGGATAGCAAAGGTATCTTAGCAGTATATCAGGGGATTCATAGGAAATTCGTTTTAAAATGGCACATGAGTAAGATTTTGACTAAAAATGCAGAGAAAGAATCACAAAAGCCGAGTAGCGTGAAAGGTTTTGGGCAATGGTACACAACATCTAGGTGGTAGGAAAATCATATAAACAGTGATAAGTCAAGGAGATCAGAGGGCGTCCTAACAAATGCAGTGCGCTAAAAGCTCAAGGACCATTTTGAGATGTTACGTCATCAGTAATTTAGAAAACCACAATGTGTTATATCGCCAAGCAGTAGTGGCAAGTTTCAGTTATAACATACCTAGACATTTTAGAAAGGTATTACTGCCAAAATAAGTTTGTCTACTGAGCGAGGCGCCCTGTGGCGATAGTCATGGTGCTACGTTCAACACAAGTTATAATTGATATTTTAAAGTTTGTAACTGTAAGGTTTTATTTTTGGGCTGTATAAGATCAATTAGCCAAGATAAAACATGTAACAATATAATCTTTCGCGGTAAAAGAATAGCCAGATTACTTGCTTCTGCCAACCTTCTTGAATATACAAGAAATTGAACAACGTGTACATTACGTCTGGAAATGCTTAACCTGGTATTTTCGCTAACCCCTGTTTTCCACATGTTTGCTATGCTCTTAAAAGCGTATTGGACAGAACACGTTACCGAAGGGAAAGAGATGGACGTGAAACGTAACTTGCGACAAATGAAGTTCTGAGTTGCGAACTGGTGCTCCCTAAGCTTTCTGATTGGACAATAACCCACTCCTCTCACCGGGTGATGCAAAATTATGTTAATATTTTCTCTGCGCTTCATACTAAGGTCTTAATGCTAAAGTGATTCGCGCACGTGGTAGAAAAAACTAACACACTGCTTATACTGTAATGACGGAGCGTCAAGCGGGATTGAGGGATGAGGGGGTGGAATGTAATATCGGTTTTGTGAGTCCTTGCACACTCACTTAGAAGCTATCACCCAGTTCTGCTAACTCCTAGAGGCAGAGAGAGGATGATGGAAGAAAGTGAATGGATTGATGTGAACTTCAGTGCAATTACCAGATATTCTTAAGTAGTAAAAAGTATGATCTGATTCATCACAATTTTCCCCAAAATGACAGAATCAAATACTCTGCTATATAAACTTGAGAGTATGTAAAAAGTGAATCTTCTATCCAGATTATCTGACTCGTAATATGCCGCTGCCTAGGAATGATTTCAAATTAAAAAATAAGTGTTCTGTTACAACATGCGAAAACCGTGTTCATCTTTTTCTTTGTGGTAAGAAGCTTTTGCAAAGTAATGAAAAGGAAGGAGGAGAGCAAGAATCGCAAACATCCGAGCACATCTGCAGCCTACGCGACGCTTATCGTGAAGTATTGTTTTTAACATGAAATGGATCTAAGCTGCCTAACATTACGAAAACAAATTATTTGAAACAATTTTTGTCTTAACCATCTCGACCTTTTTGCGTGGTAAGTTATTATTTTTTTGAGTAGTTTTATAGCTTATGCTCCAATTCTAAAGTATGCAACATTCTGCCAACTGCAGCCCACTTCACGGTCTATCCGCAAAAAATACCAGATCGGCTTATTATTTATTATTCCAGTAAAGCAACGCTATTTCTGAGCTTAATGTGAGAATGGCAATGACAGACAGGCTAATTCTGAAATAAGCGCAGTTAAGTAGACGCGGTGTTCTGGCCCAGAGTAAACATCAGAGGCGGTTATATAAGCGAGCGTGTTCGCGAACATGTCTATTAGTTACACAGTGCGTGCGCACTTCTGTCAAGCGCTGATAATTCAGTGCTTTCTCCACGTGAGATTAACGGACAGTGAGTGCTGTTTTTTGGCAAGTTAAAGAGGTAATTCGTTAGACCCTGCATGTGAAGCGGAGAAAAGGAGAGGCTGCTTCGCGCTTTGTTCATTATTCAACTACATGAGTCGTGAGAACTTGGTGAACCCGCAATAAATACATTATTAAATATGTGGCTATAGTCGAACTCGTTACGGCCCTCTTGAAGATGATGATAATAATAATAATAATAATAATAATAATAATAATAATAATAATAATAATAACAATAGCTACAATACCTTGCTATAAAGCACACTTTATAAAGGGTAGCTTTTCTTAAAAACATTCTTGTTACATCCTTTGAAGGACTTGATCTTAAACACCAAGGTTATATTAAACCAAATGTTCGTTTTTGAGCTAAGCTCTTCACAGACAAACAGAGAGATTTCATAGAGATGGACATACATAAAATGATTTTATATTCCTAAAAATAGTTTTATTTTATTCAGAGAGCATCTAACCATGTATTTCCAGTGAAATTTCGATATCAAACTTTGGGTGTATGGATGTTGTCTGCCACGTCTACTTGGAGATGCTAACCGACCTAAAAACATACTACTCTTAATAACTAAAACTAGTTGTCAGCAAAAATTGATGTAATATTGTTCTTTACACTGTCCTCAATTACCAGTGCAAATATCTGCATTTATACCCTTAACACTCTGTATCTACAGAAAACTATATCTGGTATACCTTTTATCTGCGTAATGGGATCAACGCAATTAAAGGAAAAAAAACAAGAAAATAAAAAAAACTTTCGATGATGGTGGCTGTGGTGGTGGTGGTAGTGATGTTAGTAATGATGATGATAATAGAAACAATGACGATGTAAATAAGAAAATCGCTTCATTTGTCTACATGGAAGTAATTTTACTCCTAAAGTTAAAAAAATGCAAGAAAAAAAAAACAGAGTGCATTATAGGGAACATTCTAAGCGAGACGTCCTAGAAGTTATGTATTTTTCAATCTGTGGAACTGGGCAGGTTTAGTCTGAGATTAATACTTCATACTGCTTCCTGTGCTAATCTTGCAGAAAAGATATTGCAATTAGAGAAGAAAGTTTCCGATGTTGTTTCCCGGGAGAACAGATGGAAGGGATTTGCCGAGTCCCCGAAATGTCTCTCATCTATTTTAGAAGCGACTTTTACAACCCTTCCATGCACTTGATAAAGTGATTTCTGCAAGTTTCAAAGAATGTTTGTGGTGTTTTGTGAACCGTAGACGTGATTTTCTTTCATTGCTGTTTCTTGTTTATCGTATAGAGCCCTCCCTTTCGGCACCAAACTAAAGGAGCAAAAATATGTCCTTTAACACCCACTTATCGACATTAACGTGTTTGTTTCAGTTTATTTATTTCCTTCTTCGTTCAGGCTGTTTATTCTTTAACCTAGCTGTGTGTTAAAACAGAGACGTGATCAAATTATAAAGCAAACATTTTATTCTCCTAATGTTTGATAATATGTTTATGTGACATGAAATCCAATATATTCAGGTGAAGATATTGTTAAACTTGACAAAAAACTAGTAAGGCATAATATTTAGCATATATCGCTTTATTCTTGTAAGAATGTTAATACTTTTGTATATTTTGGATAAGTATCTTTTAAAATTACTAAGCTCTAGTGTATCATTACTAAACGATCACTAGCTTCCAAGAAAAACGTGTGTGCATATATATATATATATATATATATATATATATATATATATATATATATGTATCCTTAATTTTTTGGAAACAGCCCCTAAAGTGCTCTTCATTCTAAATAACTTTTACATGACTAATAAACCATAAGAGATAGACAGAGACGTACTAAGCAAAAATGTAGTTATTGTTAAAACACGCAAATTATATCATATAGTTTTTTTTAGAGCTCAAAATTTAATACACATCCCCCCTTATTTGTTTCTATTTTAAAATACTATAACGTTTCTCAAGCGATAAATCCTCATTCCTTTTATAAATCTTTTGTTTTACTCTTGGCCATGGAAAAACAACCCAGCCTTTAAAACATTTAATTGTCACTCTATCTTGGTGTAGTCACTTATTTGCCTTATACTTACAAGGAAGCAAGTGATAAGAGTATTTCTGTTAACGTTTATCTCAATTAGCATGATGTACATAAAAGGATAATCTTTTGTAAGAATAGATTGTTTTCATAACAGAACAGAGTACGTCTTTTGAATAGAACAATCGAGATTTTGAAACGTGTGTGAGTCTATCTGTCTATGTGTGTGTGTGTGTGTGTATGATGATGACGATTATGGTTTGGGTTTAAGTGAGCTCAACGACAAAGGTTATTAGCGCCCTCAGAAAATAAAAAGTGTGTCTGTGTATGTGTGTGCGTGTGTGTATGTGAGTCTGTGGACAGCTTAACTCGGAAACCAAACGTTTGTAAAATACCGTGTTTATGTTTCGTATCTTCCAGAAGTGACACCAATATTTTGAATAAAATCCTCTTTAACCAATCCACTCTTTATATGGAAGATTTTTGTTAATGACATTTTCGATTATCTCAAAACTTGATTAAAATATCAGATATTAAAGACATTTATACGACAAATAAGAAACGCATCTATAATGTTTTTGAATATTCCATGAAGTCCTGTTCATTCTGAATGCATTTCTCATAACTGGCAAAGCGCAATAGGTAGACAAAAAAACTTACTCCACAAAAGTATATGTTGCTAAAACACATATATAATATACATTTTTATAGAGCTAGCCTTTTCCGACATAATCCTTGTTGTATTTTTTTATATAATATTTACGCATTCCTAAATGGAAAGTAGTTATTCACTTTTTTCATCCTGGTAAAGCAAAGGTGAGGGACTTGATTACCTAGCGACTGGTTTTTTAATGATTTGACAATCACCTTATTATTTCCCGTCTACTGAGAACAACCTAAGCCGTAAATCCATTATTGCTAGTGATTGTTTTAATTACCATGAAGTAGAGGGAAGAATAAGCCATTGTAAGAATAATTGTTAGAGAAAGTCATCTGAATGGAACTCAACAAACATTTTGGGCCATGAAATTGAGTTTAGATAAAATCACGTTTCATACTGCTTCCTGTTTTACTTTACAGGATGAAGAATAAAGTTAGAACTAAAGTCAATATAAAGTCAATATCTCAGTAACATCGCTTTCTGCTCTCCGGGTTCTTAATGACCAAGAATTAAATATACATGGTCGTGATTAAGCAATCTGCAGCAGTGAACAGATCAACTGCAGACAGTAAGCGGCAACCATTCAGAATGAAGTTTTTCTCAATCCGACCCTTTTATTTCTCAGGCCCTTGTTCGTTGCCACAATCTATGTCAGAGCATTAAGAGAGCTTCATTAACGGGTTGGTTTGGACCATAACTGAAAAGGAAGTTTTGTCACACTGCATAACACAAAACACTTTAGGAACCCATATGTATAAGCAGGTTCCCGTACACATCGGTAGTATAAAAATAGCGCCCATTGGTTTCCGAGGTATGTTCCTCTGTACAGAAACCAAGCGCTGTCCTAATCGCATCCCCCAATTCATTCTGGGCAAGAGGGATGACCTACTTGTGCACTTGTGCGTTTTTGCCACAATTTAAGACAGTATTGAAAACGATACTTTTCAGATTATTTCCACCTTTAAGCAATAACATAAAGCAGTTTATCAATAAAATAAATGTAGTTTATCTTACTTACCTGACACACAATTCGGTTAAATACGAGTGAATATCTTTCACATAACGTAGATACATTTTAAAACGTTTTAGTTAGAGCTGAGCGAGAGCTGAAAATATATATAACACTAAAAGGTATCCGAAGAAATGTTAAACATAATGATTAAAGTGTGTATATACGTATTTGTAGTTTAACGTATTTTAACCTGAAAGGGCATACAAAACGAGCAATAAATCAAGGAAATGATGCTCAAATGAGCCTGGAACTCATATAGCTCAACGTTACACGACATTCGTCTTCTCAGGATAAAGGGGAATCCCAGAGAAAATCTTATCCGTATACCTCAGCCTAACAGATATTCTGATTAGAACCTCTTGAATGTGAAGCAGATACGCATAACCACACTAGAGAGGTGGTTGAATAAAATATGCGTTGTTGGACGACCGTCACTATATAATACTAAAATATTAAATCACATTAATATAAATTTATTTTCCAAGGAACAATGATTTGTAAACAAAAGTGTGATCTTTGGTTATGGTAATTAACTTGATAGTTAATTTTTATAAATGAGGTTGTATTTTTGAGATTCTCTTAAAGTAATTATGCACGGAGCTATAGTGAAAACAATGTTTATGCTGGATAAGTAGAGTCAGAGAGCTATAGTTGGGATTTGCACCACGGATTTATTTATTCGGAATGAGTTTTGTGGGACTTTGCATAACGGTTAAACCGTAAGAGATAGACAGAAACTTAATACACAAAAAATGTAGATGTTGTTAAAAAACATACTTTATGACATGTACGTGTTTCTTGTAGAGTTAGCCGCTTTTGAGGCATTCCTTGTTATTGGTTTCAGTTTTAAATTAACTAACGTTTCTCAAACGGGACCATACAAAGTGAACCGAACCTTAATTATTTCACATAGCGATCAGTTTTAGAAGGATTTGTCTATCAGTTAGCCTTGTGTGTTCCCTAATTTCCCTTCTACATACAATGAAGCAGTAATAAGACCAATTGTGGTAATGTTATAATGTTTATCTCGATAAGCATGATGCAGATAAAAGAATAATCTTTTTTAAGAATAGTTTTTATCTGGAAAATGTTCTTCTTTGAAACGTCTGAACTACAATTAACTACTTAATAATTAGTGAGGTGTGTAGTTCCCATATAAGTAGCAACTATTCACTTGTCAACTTATCCCGCGAGAAAAAAGCTTCTGTCAGAAGGTGCTTGAAGTCATGCGGTACCTACTGCAGCAGCATGCACAGCTTGCACAGAAACAGCACAACATTACGTTTATAATTATTGGCAGCTTCACAAGATTACATCTTACTACTGCAGCACGAATAAAATTGCAGTTCAAAAATTGTCAGGAGTGCTGAATAAATAGTAATACATTTATTATAAATAGTAATAAATTTAATAATAGTGATAACAATAATAATAATTTGTAACAGTACAGAAATAGTTATTGTAACAAATATAGAAATGTCCGTGTTGTTTAAATAACACTAGTGATAACTCTACAGACGGTAGGTATGAGGAAAAATTTAAAAAAAAAGACTAATGTTTATGGATACTTTTAAAAAAAATTGAGAATACTTAATTAAGACAGTCAGACATTTTCAAAAATATTTGCTACAATACTAAAATCCATCTATAATCACAATTAGAACTGACAGGCACATAAGCAAAAAAATGAACTGCTGGAGTTTTAAATTTATTACTGTAGAATGACAACATTTTCACTGAAGTAAAAACAATTATATATCAAACTAAGGTTAAATGTTGTGGAATTTTGGGAGATAGTGTTAAATAACGGAAAGTAATGTCAACTGAAGTGGCTTCCTGAAGTCGGGCAGCTAAGGCGTTAAAGAGAGGAATAAAATAAGAGTATAGAAATGGGAGAAGTAATGGATGCCTAAAGTATATAATACAATCTATAACTGACAAAATCACACTTATACAGTCGCGTACTAAGGATGGAAGACAGAAGATTTCTTAGGGACGCGATGTCATGACAACCAGAAGGAAAACTAGAAGAGCAAAACAACTATTGGAATTTATATAAGCAGGAGTAGAGGATATTGGCAGTGTAGTACAGATGCGGGCTTAATGCATCTTTGAAATTTCGGGAGAAGGGGAAGATACGAAGGGCATAGACGAGAACCAGATCCTGTGCTGCAGGATCGTACGTAAGTGGGGTTCCTTGTCTGCAGATCCTGGCGCCGGCCACATAGGCCTCCCACCTGCCGCTGTGATGCCTACGAGTCACCGTACGACACCGACAGTTTCTCCAACTCTGCCGGTCCCCATGGCTCGCTAAAGTGCCTCGCTTTGTTGCTTCGTGGCGCAGGGGATCGTGGGTTCGAGTCCCGCCTTGGGCATGGGTGTTTGTAAATGTGACTATGTGTGGGTATATTAGAAGCAAAAAGCAAACCGGTAATCAAACAAAAAAAAATGAAACTTTGGGAAAATAGAAAAACGGAAAATAGTAAAAAGAAAAAAAAAGGCATACAGCACCGGAGTCCCGACAAGACTCCGGCACTGCATTTAAAAAAAAACATGCCATTCACCTACCTTTTATCTGGTTAGAAAAGGAAATATGAAATGGAACACAAGAGCACTTAAGACATTGTACAAACTAACCTAGAATTCGGCTGCCAAACAGGGTAAACCGCGAAAGAAGCATTCAAAGTGGGACCAAAACCGGAACCTCCCAGATGTGATGTCAAACGTTACTGAGTCCGTTTGAAGAAGACAAACAAAAAAAAAAAAAAAAAAAAACCACAAGGGAATAGTAAAATATTTGGGACAGGAATTATTATATTATGGATTGAAATGAGAACGTGATAATATTATATAAAACCGCAACTGACTATGTATTATAAACGCGTTTTACGTATAATGTTTGATTGAGGATTTGCTTTTAAGCACAAAACTGAATGATAGCTACAAGACAACTGATGCCAATAATTTGGCATTGTCTAGTCTATATTTAGGTAGCTAATAATTTGAATTTGATAATTTTAAATAAGTACACATACACCACCAATAGAATTATACTCATTCGTACTTTCCTTTAGTTATCCAATATTATAGGCATCAACGCAGTCAATTGAAAATGGAGTGAATATTATTTATATACCCTCACTCTTCATTAATTACATATGTGACAATAAGGGTGCTGTTTAATCCCAACCTAACACTAATTACATTTAAAATCTAAGGGATTAAAAATAAAACTGTTCTATCACACAACCTTTTCTATTTTTACCTTTATCTAGCTCGTATGTACAATGTATATAGTAGATAGAGAAGGTATTATATTCCACGCAAAAATTCGGTATTTCGCCGGAAATATACCTAGGTTTGGAGACCCCTAAGTCCGAAAAACAGCATTTTTAGAGAGAAAAAAAAGGGTCTGTGTTTACGTGTGTGTGTCAGTGTGTTGATCTGTGGACAACATCATTGAAACACTAAAATAAAGTAAAATACCAATCTGTGTTTAAGTTTATTGTCTTCCAGGGATGCGACACGAAGCTTTTCAAAAAAAAATTCCCATTCCAAACTACCGTTTTCATAGAAAATTGTTTGAAAAGTTTGTTTTTCCCAAAAATCGCTGCAACGATTTTTCTTAAAATACTGATATAAAAAGATATTTACATAAAAAATAAAATGTATATCTTTCTTCAGAATAACCTCTGAAGACCTGTTCATTCTGGATAAACTTAGCTAAAATTTGCAGGGAGGCCTTAAGAGATAGACAAAAACTTACTAACTAAAACTGTACATCTCGTCAAAACACACACTTTATGTCATACACATTTTTGTCATATAACTGGCCTTTTCTGAGATATTCCGTGATATTGGTTTAAATTTTAAGCTACATAAACTTTTCTCGAAGGTAGATCATCTTTCTTTCGTCCGTTATTTATTTACTCCTGGCAACTTAAGAGAATGGAATTTAAATTGATTTACTGAGCGACCGGTTTTAAGGAATAATTGAGTACCCTTTAGCTTTGTATATTCCCTAATTTACCTTCTGGTTATAAAGAATCAAATAATAGGACCAATTCTGCTAGTGTTTATCTCGATTAAGTTGATGCAGATAAAGAGTAACATTTTGTAATAAAAGCTTGCTTGCGAAACAGCTAGAGAATGTCGTGTAAATGTAACACATCTGATTTGTTATACTTAACACGTGGTAAAAAGTGGAAGCGAATGTTCTTTTCCTTTTTTGTGAGAAAGAGGGATTTTTAACCCCCGTGTGTGTGTATAAGCTGACCAAGATCCTAGCTAGAAGTGGGACATTTATGTTGAGGCGAGCTGATCAAACACTCTTTCCACGTTATTCAGTTCACTGAATCTAGCCAACAAAACGTCTTGGTCCTTTTCCTCTTGTTTTGTTTTGTAGCTTCGTCTGGGTGGTCCTTTTTAGGAAGTAATGCTGCAGCAACTTTTTGGTGCCGTTTATTTGTTCAGGACGACTTCCAACTTTGCAGATTTCACGCAGGCTTGCGATGTAGCTGTGTTTGTTTTGATGGAAGGGATCACGTCGACGACAGGGCGCTGGTTTACTGGGACACGTATTTTTATACCTACTTGCCTGTAAAACTAGGCGGTTTCCAAGTGATCTTTTGTTAACCTCATTAGTACTTTATTCGTGAAAATTGAACAACCGGTAGCCATTTATTTACACATAAGCGTTTTCCGTTTAAGTCACAGGTCTGATGCGAAGGTTAATTCTGCTCCTAATATTGAAACAATATTCGGCTGGTGGTAAATTAAGTTTCAGAACTTTTATTTTTGAGTATACATTTATTGCTCTTGGGAACTCTTCAGAGCACATTTAGGCTTCATTTCTTCCTTTAAAAGTTACTGATCCATACATTAAAACCTGAACTATTCTTAGCACTACAGAAAATTCTGATATCTTTAACGCTCTTAGTGAATGGAACAAATTGACTCTTTTACTGTAAAAAATAAAACACATTTAATCCTCATTCAAACAGTTAAATCCTCGAGAACATTTTAACAGCATTTGATTAGGGCTTCCGAGAAAAGTACATTTCTTGGGCACTTGGGCACTAGTTTTACGGGGGAGCGGAAATCGGGGAGAAGAACAGAGAGCTGGGTCGCCTGTCTTTCAACAGTGTTACTCAACTAAAGAGAGTTTACTTCTTTGAGACCCTCAGCCATTACGGTGAATAAATTATCTAATTTACCCAGAATTAATTGAATTATTAAACAAAATACACCGCAGGTATATGTGCAAGTACTTTGGTAAAACATACAGAATGAAACCTTAGCATTGAGCCACTAGATGTCAAGGTGCATAGAAACTTCAAACCTCAATGTTTTCGCTCTGCTGATTCCGAAAATGCGCGAAAGCTACAGAGTGAAGACTATTTAGCCGAGTGTTCAAGAAAAAGTGCGCATATAGTGGGCCAGATTAACCCACAAAAACCAGCCGAAACGCCGCTTTGTTCACTATAAATATCTCACACGGTCCAATATTGCTAGGAAGTTACTAAAACGTGGAATAAAAGTCTACACTTTAACGAATGCAAGAATTCTATATTGCACAAATCGTTAACTTTACTGTAGGAATAACCAGAAAAGCAATATACGGCAGATAACATCATAAACGATATGGAAAAGCGTTTGGCAGAAACATATCAAAGGACAAATATTTTGCTACAGTTTCTCTGGCTTTGGAGCTTTCGAAATATATAACCTGAATAATAGAAACCATTCAATATCTATTCAGGTTTTCTGACTGCAAAGAACCGGAAATGTTGCCCTTTTTACTTCATTTTTCTAACTAAATAGGGGTGTGCTTATCTCTTACAGACCAATAAAGAAAAGTATAATTTGTCTTTTAAAATCTATATATTGATAAGAAAATTTAGGAAAATACCGGTAAAGCAACCAAACCATGGCTTTTGTGCTTTATCACTCCTAACAAGGGTCTGCTTCATTGATTTGAAAAATGCTCTTGACCGAGTGAATGGGAAAAATAATGAAAACATAGGAATTGGCTGGAAGGACAGAAGACTCATTTGCAACTTGCATCTGGTGCAAGAGGTGAAACTACCTCTAGAGCAAGGGGTGACGAAAAGTGTAGAAGTAGTAAGAGGTGTCAGTCATGGATGGTGCAAATCGTCCATCTTATTTAATATTTACGGAGATCGGTTACCAAAGAATCCTTAGGCTTAGAGACTTTGTGATGAAAAGAACTGCAATCAACATCAAATGTGCAGATGGCTTGGTGCTAAGGAATTATCGATAGACTGGTTGAAACAAGAAGCAAATATACACCGGAAATCAACATAGTAACGAACAGTATCTTTAAATCACCATTGGAAATCAATAATTAAAACATGTGAAACACTTCAAATTCTTGGTAAGTTCACCATCGAAGAGAAGACCATTGTTGACTAGTAATTTGAGCCCAGAGTTACGTACAAGTCTGGTAAAGTGTTACGTTTGGATCATTGCCCACTACGGATCGCAGATGTGAATATTGAGGAAAACGCAGAAGTATTTGGAGAGTTTTGAGACTTACTGCTCTAGAGGGATAAAAAAAAGTCAAAAGGATGGACATGCTGACAAATAAGAGATTATGAGAAGAGTTCAGGACCAGAAATCAACCCTATGCACAATTCTCAGGAGGAAAGCAAACTAGATGGGAGGCACTCCAAGAAGAAACTGCCTTCTGCATGACCTCATAGAGCAAACGGTAGAAGAAACAATTAGGTTCGGAAAAAACATATTCAGCTAAAATAAGATTTAAGGAAAAAGTGGAATTAATGGATGCAGAAGGAAGAAGTAGAAGATGCTATGGAGTACAAAATTTGTGTATCAAATTTGAGGACCTGTTGAAAGGCAGAATATATCATAGTACTATTACTACTATAGCTCCTAGTACCACTACTGTTGCTACTACTTCTATTAACGGCGTGTGAATACTGCAAATGAAATGGAATGTACCTATTCCGTTTCTAGGGTAACTTCTGCGTGCCCTTTGTCAGCAACTTCTCTGTTGAATATGTTTGAAATAAACTGTCAAAACATATTTAAGGTGAAGACAGGAACCCCAGATGAACGACGGTTGCTCCTAAAGCCGACGGTTCTGGACGTAGTAAAATTCCATTTATATGCCACATTACACATTCAAGGGATGAAGACACATGGGGAAACAATTAAACATATAACTGGATTAAAAGACAATGAGGAAGCTTGATGAGTTGGAATGAAGCCGAGGTTTTGCTTTTACTCCCCACCAAGAATAAACTAAGCTGATCATAGGATAAATATTTCTAACTTGTTCCAAGACTCATAGAATTTATGGAAAACGAATCGTAAAATAAGTATGTTTGGGTCTGTTTTAATAACTGCTTTTATATTTAATCTTAATTACCTTTAGATAGCCTCAACCTGATGTTTCTAACAATGGTAAAATAAACCAGGTATAAATACAGTTTCCTGCATTGTTTTGAATTGTATTGTGTCATAGATATTCTTGGTTAAGTCTAAGCTAACACATATAGTCATTTTTAAATTATTTGGAAGGCACCTTTTATATTTTAAAATTAGTTTATATTAAATTTACTGAAATCACTGTTAAATAATGTTAACGTAATTAAGACAATAATTGGTCGGTGTCGGGGTAAGGAGAAGTCTGAAAATGTAATTTTCGTGTAACCCACTTCAAACAGCTCTCACAAATAACTGTTTATCAGCGCAGTAATTTAAGCACCCAAGTTAGGGTTAACA
Organism: Hymenopus coronatus; assembly: GCA_030762935.1. Taxonomy (NCBI): domain Eukaryota; kingdom Metazoa; phylum Arthropoda; class Insecta; order Mantodea; family Hymenopodidae; genus Hymenopus; species Hymenopus coronatus. Next base: position 385,190,783 of record CM060900.1, read on the forward strand.
ATCAGTCTGATAATTAAAAGCCGTCCAAAACCAAGACTGCACTTGTTTTGTTTTAATTATGAGTGTATAATACTCTATATTTGAGATGCAGTTCTTTATATCCCTTTCGCCAGGTACCGGTAAATTATTTATTAGAGGTATTTAGAATAATGCACGAGAAATAAGCTCAAGATCTGAAGGGTGAAAGGCCGTAAAGTCCTATATCTAGCAATTATTTCCACAATATTTGGAAAAATCCCTCCTAAATTATTGTGAAAATGAAGTCTCTATATTATGTTTCAGTTTGATACACATGCTTTTTTGAGAACAATCATATTTTAATTTGAAATTTAATATTGAATTGGAGATAACAAATGTGCCGTTCAGTTTTATTAATATATATATAGGTTCTCTCATATCTGAACTATTCATGACACTTAGTTATCCCTATAGGTCCGGTTTCTCCTTGTATGTTATAAAATTACCACACTACTTTGCACACCGTACAAATAAATCATAGTTCTACTTTCTACCAATGTCAATAAATTATTATGTACACAAAATTACGTCCAACATCTGATAACAATAATGTTTTATAATTACCTTCTTTTGCGTTGTAGTTGATTATAATTGTTTCCGAACAAGCAATTTCAAATGCTAGGTTTAACAATACAATTAAACTATCAAATAAACAATTTATATCGCGTACATGGATTGGCAGTGAAACATCAATGCATGTAAAATAGCTTTCCGTATCGTTTCGTAATCGGCTTACCCTCCCCGTACTTGTAGGACTGACACTAGGCCTTACAAGCCAATGCCTAGCGGTCAGAAGCATGTCGGGGAGCCAACAACACGAAACCACAGAATGGAGAACCTGTTACGAGGGGTGGGTCCGTAGAAAGGCATGAGCAGGAGGAAGTGCATGATATGAAATGTAGGCAAAATTGATGATAGGAAAGATGCCTATGGAACAGTTGGTATGTGGCGGGGGAAACCGGAGGACTCGGGGAAAACCCGCCCAGACGCCGCTTTGTCCACCAAAAATCTCACATGCGGACGCTCGTGTTCGAACATGGACCGCCTAGATGGAAGGCGAACGGTCTAACCACTGGGCCACAGCGCCGCCACGTAAGATAGCAGTACTCTAAAATAATCTCAATAACAACCCATGAGCGAAAGGCACAAAGTATCGACATATATTTTTTTTTTTTTTCAAAATGTACTTTTCAAATGTTACAGAAAAATTATTAAAAGAAATTCCTTCTCTATTCGTAGTAAAACATCGTCGTGTCCCTAAAATCCAAGCGATTTTAATGCACAAACAGGTTAAAAAGTAGATTCCGCATGTTTATCTGAACTGTTGTCCGAATGAGATACAAAGGCAAACATTGTGTATCTCAAGATAAATTCAGAGCTCTTTCTGCAAATTACATTTAAGATAATTCATTATCTCTACAACCCGTATGTGCAGGTGTAAAAAGTGAATAAAACATTTGATCATATTATTATATACTCTATTGTTGCTATATGTACTGTAAATGCTGCTGGCTAACAATGTCTAAATACGGTTTAGCCACCTTTGCTGTGCCTTTTCTGACATTCATTCTTACATATTCGTTATAGGAGAGTTAACAGTTCCAGTATTACGTTGATTACTCCATGGTTAGTTATGCGACTTGACCAAATACCAGGTGGGCCAACAGCGCCATATTTCTCTTTTGAAAGGTAACCCTTGGTGCACTATAAAGATTGCAAAACTTCACGGGGTAAATCCAAGCATACGCCGGTCAGTGGCATTGTAACAGACTGCGACATTCGTTCTTGTCCTTTTGCATATAAATTATATAATATAAATGTGTAATATAAATAATAAATAGTAATAGAGTAAAACACTGCGTGGTCTCATGCATGCTTTTTGTTGCGGCGCTCTAATGTTTTGATTTAACCCTACAGTGCTTCTAGTCTCTAATGTTAAATAAAACAGCGTATTACAAGACTACCAAACTAGTTATTGGCGTATACTGATAGGTGAAATAGACTTACTTGTGAATCTAAAACGTGACTTTATTCTCCAAGAAATAATAGTTCTGCATTTGCAATGGGAATTATGTTAACCTTTTCCGTGTGTTTACATTACTCTTGTTTATAATCATGGGCTACAATCGCCCTTCAATGGGCGCAGCGATTTCTTCACCGCTTACGTTGATATGGAAGAAAAGAAAAATGAAGATCTCTCTCTTACAATGACACTGACCGGCGTATGCTTGGATTTACCTCGTGGAGTTCTACCATTTTAAAATTCACGAAGGATTATCTGCAAATGCCAAATACGGCGCTGTTGGGCCACCAGGTATGTGCTAGGAAATCTGTATAAGTCGGAAGCTAAAGACTTAAGGGTTTCACGGCTATGTAATTATCTCGTATTCCTTTATGAAGAGTATAACAAGCATGCCTTTGTTGAAGCAATCGCTAAATCCAAGAACAAAATGGCGCCGGAAAGGTTTAGTAAAGCTGTAAAACAGCAAATGTCATAACTGAAAGCATAAGAACTAGAAAAGCATACACTCGCGAAGGAGATCTCAAACATTTTAACAGATCAGGCAGAAATGAATAAACTGATAAACGTAGAAGATTATTAGGATTTATTAAAATATGCAGCGCCATCTGTAATTTATGTCACGCAAATCTTGCGATATACATTTAACATAACTGGAGTGTGCAATGCTTAAATGTTAATTTATTTTTTATTGTAAACATTTTAAATGTTCTGGTTTAAAGGCTATTTTATTCATGGAACAGTTCTAAAGTGCCTCTCATGGTTTAAAAATGCTTCAGCTTAATCACTCGTCACAGGACAAATAATGACGTTCTACGATATTAAAAATTATGTTAACTACATATTTTCCAATTTTTCCTTTAGGTCATTAATACATTTTAAAAATCCCTTGAAGCTCAAGCCCTGATAGAATTATGTCCGTCAATCGAATTAGGTGCCTATATTAGGTCCAAAAAATGTGTATATTATCACATAATACGTCTTTAAATACATACTTATCAATTTTAATAAATTAGAATGCGTTGCAAAACCTTAAACACCAGCTCAACGGTCTATATAGCCAACATATGCACAAACAAAATAATTCCTGATGACCTTAAAAACGTTTCCTATTATTGCATGATACAGTTGTATATCATATGTACAAGAAATTATGTTTCATTTTACAGCTCATATGCACAGTTCTATTTATTAATTAAATGGGGCTGAATAAAACAGTACGTTTAATTTTGGAAGGTGAAGTGTCATAACAATTCTTTCTTTCATCATTTGATTCTATAGATATTCATGAACCAAAGCGGAACAGTATTTTGTTGTTGTTGTGTCATTTATATAGCCTCCTTTAACATCTAAGATCATATCGGGGGCTTTGTATTAGAAATAACCCGTTATGTGCGGATTCTTTACGTCAGGTTTAAAAATAGTTTGTTTTTTTTTCCTCAAACATACACACACACACATACACTCTCATATAATACTTCCAGACTCTGTGGGGGATAGCAAATAATTCTGGTTAAAGAAAGGTTTCCGGCCCCAGCCGGGGATCAAACGCGGGACCTCCGGGTGAAAAATCAGCTCGCTGACCATGGAGGCAGTCAACAGTGTTTTTATTCCTATTAGATTGCAACATAAGTAATTATTTTGACCCATACGTTCCATTTACTTAATTCTTCCATTCCATAAAACATACTATTAAAACTGTAATAAAACTTATCCCAGAAACAGTATTCCATTACTATCCCAAAGATAGTGGTTGTTTACCCGAATGACGAAAATTTAATCCATATTTTTGGCATTAAAATGACTTGCTTGGTTCTTAAGATAAACTACGCCGGAATTTTATTGCCACTAGAGGGGGAATTTGTTTATGACATTTTCTGGAATATTCTTTTTCGTACAGAGTACTGACAGTATAGTAGAAAGTAAAGTTTGAACAAATAAAAGTGGTTACTTTTTGTCTTTCACTCATTCTCTTGTTATTTCAGAACCTATTTTTTGAGTATCTCCATCCTACAGGACTGATGTTTCGGTGATATCAATCTACACAATACAAGTTATTTATTTGGATGTTTGATTCAATTCTTTGTTGATTATTTCTAAATCCTTTGTTCGGAAATAATTCTAATCAATTATAACGTAACTGCGCATTTTAAAATATCCCCTTTACATTATGTAGGCATGATTATTTTTAGTGCACATAACTCTTGACAATGGTGTATAAGAGTGATATGACTTATTTGTATTGGTCTGCAGAGAAGTGTAGTAGCCTTCTCATATCCTCCGAGGTTAGTGCTCCGCAAGGATATTCAGCGTCCTAAAAGTTTAACTTTGAGAAAACTATGTTTTATTTAAAAGGAACAGCATAATTTCTGTCTGCGATTCAACATGAGATTTCGCATGAAGCATGATTGTACAAAAACAGAAATCAGTATATATGAGAAACATAGTACAGAGACTTCATTTCCTTAAGAATTCAAAAGTCAATAGGTTTCCAAATGTAACTGATAGAATTGGTGGACAAGATTTCTACGACTTTTCAGCTTTGAGAGCCTGGGCTAATTTACATTCCAGGAGTAGTCATACATGAGTTTGTTAATTTTTTTTCATATAGCTATTTTGAACGTTGTACTTTAATGAAAATATTCGCCTCGGGGTACTGTCGGAAGGAAGCCCCTTTAGGGAACATCTGTTGGCTCGGGACTTGTGGGTGTGTTCCGGGCGGCGTGGAATGCGTTCGAGCTGGAACCGTTGGGCACCCTACCTTGCTTGCGGCCGTCATCATCTGGTCGCCCTTCGATTTTCTCCCCCATTCCCCCCTCCAGGGGTCAAAGTAGAAGCACACAGGGCCAGAAGTCCACGAACGATATACTGCCTCAGTTGCAGGGATCCTTCCGTTATTCCATAATTTTAGCTTCGCCTATATCACTATGAAGGTAGATGCAACAATTAATGAATACGGCAGTGCAAGAAAGGTGATAACTGTATCACTAATCAAGATGATACATGTTTTCACAACAGTGTTGTTAAACCATATAGCAACGCTTTTCTTAGTACGTTTTAAGGCAGTTAAAGGACACCCGGTTTTTTGGATACGATGAATCAGACTGAAAACTTTAATACCTTAGCCGGGAATTGAATCTCCCGGTCTCTAGCCGATTGTACTACCACTGAGGGTTGCTAGGTCTCCCGCATTTCCCGGGTTCTCCCCTATTTCAGCCTTATTTTATTGAGTCTCCGTATTTTGGATTATTTCTCCCGTATTTCCTTCACTGCAATGAATTCTGGGTTTTAGAAGGATATTTGAAATATGCGATATACCGAAGTAGTAGTTCCTTTTCCCCAATGTTGGCAGCAGTATTTTAATTATCAGCTGGTAGCAATGGTAACACGCGTCTCGTTCACTTGCGCCTTTGAATTGAAGAGAGGAACACGCGGTTTGTTTGTTTGTGGTTCTATAAAGCAAGTAAAATCAATGGAAGGCGATGGCCGCAATGAACTGATAGGCTATTTCAAGCTGTCGGGAAAACCATCCCTGAAGTCTTCCTTATTTTCAGTAAGAAAACCTGGCAACCTTAACTGAGCTACCATGCCAACATACCAGCACGGCATTAAATTACTCAACTAAATCGCATGCTTCCCGGTAAACCACCAGATATCTCGTATTTTGAGATGACATACCCCAATGGCGGCTTAATTGTTTAAGTATTTTTAAGTCCCGGGCTTCATAGTATAGCCATCTATTTTGGTAAATTATTTGATTAATGAAGTACTTGTGCAGTTTGGTTTTGTGCAACTTGAATCTTCCGTATTCCAGATAACAATGCGCATACTGATGTTTGCATTTTTTGTTTAGCAGATTCCTACACCGAGACCCACAAAAATGCACAATAATAGGTAGATAGCGTTATATGGAATAGAATACTCATTATTTTATACCAGTTTCCAATTTTATTCCTTATTACGCCACTATTTATAAGGTTCGTCAAAATGTATAATTACCGTTATGGGCAGTTAAAATTTGTGCAGTAAGTATTGGTTGCACCTGACTAATTTTATTTCGACATCGGTGAGACACTCCACGAATGTACTTTGTTAGACTTACTGGTGGTACTGAGAAAAAAAAATTGCAAATGGAACATTCAACACACGCATGATACGGGTATAAAGGCTCTTCTCCCCTTTTCTGAATGTAGAAAAACCAGTAATTTCTTACTGTATCCCACAGTGACCTATTTGTTTCAGGACTATGTCAGTATGTGCTAAATAATGCTCTAATGATCGTTTGTGTTGTTTTTTTTCGTTTCGAAGAAATAATTAAATAAAAACTTTAAAGTAATTTTTGACCAACTGACACTTATACTTCATTTATGTTTTCTTTCTTTCGTCCCTTAATTACCTTCTTCTATACACCTTCTTCCTGTCTAATATCACTTACCATTATCCTTTTAGAGTCACTCTGGTGTCAGCTTTAGAGATGTGATGCGCCTTACTGATCGGCCTTTCATTTCGACCTTTCACCGCTTACGTTCCTACGGCTCCAAGGATTTCTATATTTACCATTGCGTTCAAACGCGTTAAACCAACTTCCTTTGTATAAAGTGCAGAGGAAGTAATAGAAATAAGTTTTTATGCTTTTTGATCGGTTATTCTATAAGAAATTAATATGAATTTATTGTATGTACTATTTTACGAAATAAGTGAATATTAGCGAGAAATTAATAATAAAAAAAACATTGCACATGTTTGCTAAATTCATTGCGGACATATATACTGGCGATGATTTCCCAGTCATACAAAATTAACTATCGAGGCGATATATGATACCGACCAAAAAGAAATAGTTAAATAATAATAATAATAATAATTAGGCCATACTTAATTAAAAACCATCATCCAAATTAATACAAAACGGCAAGTTTTCGAATACAAACAATGTAAATACCATTAGAAAGCCAATACAATACTGAATATCTGTTTTAATTTTGAGCTATATTGTCCCCTCAGTATTTGGCTTAGAAGCATACTCCAACTTTATGGTTTGTTAATAATCATAATATTTTGAGGCAAGTGGGCATTTTGAAAATTAGGGACAGGATCCATGTGGTCCAGGTCAAGCATAATTTGGGTTGGGGATTTTAATCGAAACTCTTGGTGTTGCAGCCTTGAAGATACTAATCGTATATATCAATCGTATATACCGGCTTTTCAGTTTTTATATATGCTGCTCATAGACACAAAGACACAAAAACAGACTTTTATCTAAAAAAATGTGGGGGTTCGGGACACCTCAAAACCTACATTTCTTTTGAAATCTCAGTATAAACTTTCTGGAAGGATTTTCTAGATTCCGTAAACATGTTGTAAGTAAATAAGGTAAGAATGGACAGATCAAGCAAATAATTGTTTGATAATATCCAAAGCTGAGTGATAATTCTTTGTTCCGTGATTCACGGTGAAAGCAGTTTATCTCGTTGCAGTTCCCCATTTAAAGAAGTGAAGGGAAATTGACGTTGTACTAATATGCAGAGAAACTGTTATATATTTTCTTTTTCATGTTGATAAATTGATTAACACACAGTAAACTCTTAAAGCAGTAACAGCAGAAGCAGCTTCACTTTTTGGTTGGTAACTTGTAAGCATGTTCATTTTGGTAAACAATAACTGAAAACGAGGAAACACTTCGCTATATTTCCAAAGTTTGACAAAAACTATGGAAAGTTAAAAATGCATACATATATATTTCATTATAAAAGTATTCTAAATTTTAAGAAAATATATCTTTTGCCCACTTGGCACAGTGTAATTAGCAACTAACTAAAGCTATAAATGGACAAGGGAATACTTAATTGGCATTTTTCTCGTAAATGATTTTACTTTCTCTAGCACATATGTACATACAGTTTTTATAAAGGTGTCCCAAAATTAAACCGCACAAATTGGCTGGACTGTAGAGGAGTCCCAGATAAACAGTTTGAGATAGGGAACCTATTGTCTCTTTTGCCAAATGTCAAAGTTAAGGCATGTTTTCTAGATCGCACAACAATGGCTGTAAATTAAAACAAAATATCGACCTATTTTCATTCAGAATGCCTCATTTATATGCCAGCAGTCAAAGGAGAAGAGTATTGGTGCACAATCCATACGAAATGTAAAATTATTGGATTCCCAACTTTGGCAAATTTGCATGTACTTTGAGGGTGTGCACAACGCTGATAAGCAGTTCGGTTGATTTTAGATCACATTTAGTTAGCCAGAACGCTACGCTCTGCCATACTGGGGGTGAGTTTGTATTTCGCTGGTCATCGAAAGCCACGATACAAGGATTGCACTGCTCTCTGAAGTTTCCATTTTTTTCTTGTTCTTGTTCTTCTCAAAGAGGTACATAACTAGAGCAGCACTACTACGCTCAGTTTACATTTACATTTACATTTCTGAAACCAAGACGAAAAACACTCCAGTATAAATTACTTTCAAAAGACCGGGAATGATCTCCACGTAGCGTTCAATATTAAGTGCTGTGATTTCCAAAGAACCTGCGTAGGTAAATTCAATAAATCAATTAGGTTTGTTGAAACCATTTTGTGTAACGTGCTCTTTGAAACGTATAAACTAAAATAGGTTTTCGGGTGGAATAAAAAGAATCCTGATTATTAATTTGCTTCGAAAGCTCTACTTTGAATTTATCCGCATTTTAACCATTTGAGCTCCTGAAAATTTTGACTAATATGTACACGTGATTATTTTGAGAACCCTGAATTGCTAAATATTGTATTCATGTTGTAAATGTATACATAGTGCATTATGTTTAAGGAAAGATATTTTCTCAACGAAGTGCGAAACGTATATCACAGACTAATATTGTAAGCTGCGAACTTTTGAACTTATGTGCTTTTTGGTACCACATAGTACCTTTGCACATGTTTATGAATTTCGCTTACCAGAACCAGAAGAACAATTACTGACACGAACTTTAGCTGCTTGTGGTCAGTTCACAATATTCCTGTAATTTTTGAGAGGGTGCGAGGTTCATTTTTTCGTAGGTGCAACCTCTGCTGGGATGTGGCAGGTTGTCACATTGAACTGTTCTGTTGTATTTTGGGTTTCGGATATTGTATTATTTCTCGAAGTCTCAAGAGAATATCCCAACCACAACTACAGTTTACATGGATTTTGATGTTTTAAAAAATGGCTCAAACGTTTTGATTAAAACGCTATATATTTAATATATTTCCATGGAAAACGAAATGTATATGTTGAATTTTCTGTGAATAGCCTCTAAAGACCTCTTTTCTTATTACACAAAAATAGAAATCTCCTTAGAGTACACAATTTATGTCATATATATTTTGAGTAGAGTTAACCATTTCCGAGATATTCATTGTTATCGAAATCAATTTTAAACTACTTAAACTTCTCTCATGAGGGATGCTAACTTTCGTTTTATCTGATTTTTTTTTTCGAAACTGCAAATGAGAATTAAATTGCAATTGCTTCACAGAGTGACGTAATTTTAAAGGATTTGACTAGTGTATTCCCTTATTTCCCTCCTAATTGTAAGGCAGTAAGTAATAGAACCAATTCTGCTAATGTTTATCTCGATTTTCATGCCTCAGATAAAAGAATAATCTTTGGAAAGAAAGTGAGTTTGTGAAACAGCTAGGGAAAGTCATTTGACTGGAACACATAAAATATTTTCCAACAATTTTCTTATGATGTTCCACACACTGCAATTATACACTACTTTGTTTCAAAATTATTATACGCCTCTCAAAAGAACATTAAAGAAAATGGTCATATATGTTTTCGAAATAATGCTCAAATTTTAAGGAGTAAATTATTACATTGCAAAAAATCAACAGCTTAGGTTAATGTACAAAATATATTTGTAAACTTGTTTACTATAAAACTGGATTTTTATGGGAATACGTTTAAATTGCATCACGTGGTTCATTTATATTAAATCAATGAAGCAACAATCAGTAACAATTTAGTATTTCAATAACCGTGCAAGGTAGAATTTTGATAGATGGCGTATATATGATTGCATATAATAACCTATATAAATGTCTTATGTTACACATTGTATATTTTACAGATTTCACAGATGCATCACCTTAAAAGTCACAATTTAAAAGCGAGAAACGCTCTAAATAGAACTCTAGGATATGTAATACTTATGCAATACTTATATCCACGTATGAAGTATAAAATCGATGCCTCTCCAACAACATTGCTTATGCCGCTAATCAACCTGAACTGGATTATGGCAAGCAGGCTATTTTCTACAGAAGCCGTTCGTTATTCAATTGGTTGTTTAGTAATGTTGAAAGAAGAGGGTCTTTGTTGTTTTAGTGATTCGACGTTATTTCACAAAGCCCTCGGCCCACCCCTCTCCGGTACCCTATGCTATTTTTAGGGAATGTCTGGCTCCACTCGCCCTTTGCCTTGAATATTCAACCCCTGAACCCTCCTCGTCCCTCCTTAAAGCTAAAACACCCTAAATGTAAACACATCCCGCTGATACCGGTATTTACACGATCGTTTTGTCATTTATATACTGGTGCTCGGGCGTGTCTGCAGACTGTTTAAAGTGAAAGATTGTGGAGCAGCAAGGCAAGCGCTTCTTCTAGGCATTTGGTATCCGGTTATAACAGCTGTGGCATCCTTCTGTCTCAAACACTGCAAGGCCAGTCCAGAGATGTTCACTATTATGTGTGCTATAATAAATGGAAATGGACGCTCTGTAACTACTGTGGTCCTCAGCGTCCCATCCTAAATTAGGGGGTGAAAGACCGCTTAATTTTGCTCAGAAGACTCTCTATCAGACTTGATGTTCTTTTACGTGCCGTAAATCTACGACACGGTACCAACGGCTTTACTTCCCTTCCGAAGGAATCTATGCTAAGGATTTTTACACCCGAAAAAATCCACCGTCCTCCGCCGGGTTTGAACGCGCGACCTTGGGTATATGAAGTCAGCATGGTAACCATTATACCACGGAGGACGACTGCGTGCTATAATGAAAGTGCTAGTAATTTAAATTGCAGTATATAAAACACTTAGTACTAAGAAGTAAACAGGATATTTTGAGCTATCACCATTTTCTAGCTAACCAAATCAATGCATTGATTGACGTATAATTTTTTGTCATGGTAAATGTGCACAAGCAGATAGTGTCCAAGACTGTTTATGATTCGTTAAGAAAACTTTATCAATTCAGATTTATTAATTGTTGTTCCACAGGAAGAAAAGGTAGAATCTGAGTATAAAGCTACGTAAGTGAGTGGAAATTGAGGATTGTTATCTCAAAAGAAGCTGGATAACACCCTGTTTTTACTGCAAAACATCCCAGTCACGTAGAAATTTGCATGATATACTAACGTGGAATGCCTAGCTCACATGACAGTCTCCACCAGCCTGCGGAACTATATTTTTATATAAAAAGAACACCCGTTTCCGAAAACGTTACCGCTCACCTTATTCAAAACCACTACAGGGAAAAAATTATCGGTAGGTTATTTCGTAAGCTTTCCTTGCTACACCCTGATTATCTAGAGGTTCATATATATAACATTCTACTAGCACACGGCAAAGGCTTTTGAAAATGAGGAACAATGTCTTTCATATTCTGAAAAATCGAAAACTCAGGAAAAGCTCTATTACCTTCTATCTTTTCGGATTTCGGAATCATCTCATTTTGAGATGACTATTATTAAAATATCTTATGCCCAGAATGCATGTAGTTACACGGAATAAGTGAGAAATTATAAGCTATGAGCTTTTATCTTAAACTCAGTTTTTGATCTATGTCGATTTTTATTTATTGTGCATTCTGACCTTACTCATGACATCGTAAAATCATAATCAACTCTGGTAAAGCGTTAAACAAAACAAGTTTCTAATGAAACAATCTTAAACAAGTACCACATAGCGATTTATAAATACTTACACCTGTACCATTAGTTATTGATTTCATAAACATAAACTATTTTTAAGACTTATATCCGATAGCTTTATATATTCGTGAAATGAATAAAAACTACATATGATGCATCCATGAACAAGAAATGGCATAGTAGCTTCTGTTTCTTAATATATTGGGGATGCAACTTTATTCCCACTTGTATATCTAGTAGTAGGTCGTCTCCTTAGCGCGGTGGTAGCGTTGCTGCTTACCAAGCGGGAGACCTGGGTTCGATCCCCAGTACCGGCGTGGGGACTTTTCCCCCGCTGGGAGACCTGGCCCGTGGTGCACTCAGCCTCGTGGGGGGCCAATTGAGCTACTTAATGGAGAAGTAGCGGCTCCAGGTCATGAGGACCGCATTAACCGGCCGGGGGGACTCGAGGCGCTGACCACGTCTCACCCTCCAATACTGCACCCCATCCATGACGTCTGTAGTGGACCGAGATGGGGGACGCAGCGGCCGGGCGGTGTAGTAGTAGTAGTATTAGTAAGAGTAGTGGTGGTGGTGGTAGTTAGTAATGGTAGTGGTTGTGGTCGTGCTAGTGCTAGTGGTAGTGGCAAGGGTAGGGTTAGGGTTAGGGGTAGTGGTAGTGGTAGAAGTGGTAGTGGTAGTAAAAATGAGGTAATATTAATAGAGTTTTATTTATGTATGCTTTTTAACTGTTGTAGTTATCAGCGTCCCATTCTAAAGACCGCTTAATTTTTCTATGTCTTATGCAGAAGTTGAACCACTTTGGTTTGCGAACCGGTAATTGCTCCTTCTGAGTTAGTGTGCGACTAACACGTTTTGGAATCACATATCCATCACCAAGCTGAGATGCATGTCAAGAAACCGAGATGTTTATGTTATACTTGCCGCTGAGGTACAGATGGCAAATATTGGTTAAAATTGCAAGACGCCCAAGACGTTAGTCATCGCCAGGATCTTCAACCTTGATTGCTGGAACCTAAGCTTTCTGTAGTGCCGTTTCTGCTCATATTTGTCATTAACCAGAACCTGGGATTAGTCTACCACGGGTGGGACTTAAATATGAACAATATACCGCCGAATCACAAATACTCTAAAATATTTAATTTAATTTATTTAATTTATTTTTAATTTAAAGCAAACACAAACTTTAAATGTACACATGACAACATGGTTTCCAATAGATGGGGAAGCAGTAACCGTATGTTAATACCAGCAGCGTGCATATTCATGACCAATTAATTAAGCTTCACTCCACATTTTGTTTATACAATTACCTTCCATTACTGGAAACACATTTAGGGTGGTAAAACTAGTAAGCGGAAATGACCCTGCTTGTTATACACTGAATTTCAAATAATTAAAGGGTCTAGTTGTGTTATTAAGCATTAGGAGTAAACCCGTTAAAATGGGAAACAAAGGACCGATTGATTTTCTCCTTTTGAATGCTATTATATCAGTTTAATTTTTAAATGCGCTGTAATTTTTTTCTGCACATTCTTGTATATATATATTTGTTTGTGATTATCTAGACTTGGAATAGGTAACACAGAACCAGTTGACACGCAACTTGCAAAGTCGGCAAACACCACATCGAGACGAAGCGGTAGATGTAGAAAGAAGCAGACATTCAGTGCAGTGGCGATTAGTGACTCTTAAACGAATAGTACTGATCTAGGATAGGTAGAGTCAGAATGAAAAATTCATCACCATAGCCGGGATTTGAACCACAGATCTCCCGGTTTCTAGCCGGTTGCTCTTCCACTGAGCTACCATGGCAACATGCCGGCATAGCATTCAATTCTTCAACTGACTCACATGTTTCCCAGTAACCACAAGGTGCTCTCAAATTATTTTGAAATAACAACCCCAATGACGACTTACAATGTTGTAAGTACTTAAAACCCAGGATTCATAGTATAGCCAAGTATTATGGTCAATTGGTATTGGTTTAATTTTTCCTGTCCTACGCACGACTTGTGTGAAAAAACAATTAAACCAGTACTGATCTGTTTTAAATGCAGTTTAGACTATGGTGAAACAAATAGCAGTTTCCATAAAATCTGGGTTGCCTACGATAGGACTACTTAAAACGTCACTCAAACGAAAACTGCATTTGGCATAATTCATTTGTGAAATCAGTTGCTCATTAAAATATATAGAAGCAAACACAGCACATATTTTAGCTGCAAAGGATTTCAACTGCGTTAAAATTGATTAACGAAACCCATGTTTACCGTAGTACAGATATTAAAAATCTATATTATTTTTCACGAATATATTCTAGCTACAAATCCAGGATTATCCTGGAATGCTCAAAAACATTTCCGGAATAGCTTTTCTAGTAGGAGTATACTTATTAAAGTCTTTGTTGTCATCTATTTTGGAGAGATGATAAAGAGGGATTTGGTGCAGCTGCCTCTGTTGTAATTGTCCCTTCGACAGTTCCAACTATGGTGCACCGTATATTTTTCCTATTTTTAATCTTATTCCTTCTTCGTTAAGCTCATTTATGTATTGCCTTTCAATAGAAGATAAGTCTTAACTAAAAGAGGGAAAACTCTCTATATGCAAGCGCCTTGACAACTTTCCAAATGGAGCAAAAACGCTGCCTGTAATCCTCGAGATTCTGAAATAAACATCCGTTTAGGATATTTTTGACATTCTGGACAAAAAGGTGTGAGCAAACTGATCTGAATTACTTCAGTATCCAGTATGCTTGTAAGTTTCAGCTTTTTCAGTCAGAAGCAATTTACAATTATGCTAATGGCCTGTGTGCTTTTATGCCAAGTTCATAACTACACTGTGAATTCGGCAAGAAAACGTAAAAGTTCATGGTACTTCACCAACAGTTGCCAATTACCATGACTGAGGAAAATGTGGACGAAAATCACCTTTGTCAGTAAGAACATTCCTGGAGAAACTTGAGCTGCAAACATCCAGTTTGCACATTCCATAGTACGTGCTTTAACGACCTATACCACCAGTAGCTTTTATGAAACATATGCAAATATGTGTACAGTAATGTAATACATGGACAATCAATATCACTGCAGACAGCAGAAGGAATGCTAAATGGCAGATAAACATTTAGTTCCAGAGATTTTTAAATGAATAAGTTTTTAGGCGAAAATGATAACATTTTCGATTTTTTATCCATATCATACACATTTTCTATACACACCTGAGAATCATTATTTTCAAAAGCCCACAAGTATGCAATTCTGCTTGAGATTCTGTTTGCTCTCGTTTGTATGCAAATGTGCCCACACAATCTCAAGTGTAATATTTAAATATTTACATTCTTTGATTACTTACTTGTTCGCTTATAAATAATTAATCTGTATAAACAAAGAAAAATGTTAGTATGAATAGCTTCATTAAAACTAAAACTCATTTCTCTAAAAGTAGTAAAATAAACTTAACACAAACCCCTACGTTGCTAAATCATCGGAAAACATCATTATCATACTCCTCTGACAAATGTGAATGCGCAAAGTAGTTTTAAAAAGTGTAACTTTTTTTGCCAATTAAAATCATTTAACTGTGTTATGTAAAAAAAAAATCGAGCTAAATATTTCACCAGTTACACAGTAATCGCTTTATTTTCTCGTATTAAATGTGCAAGTTTTCGAGTAAGTACTTTAAAATGAAAAAAGTTAGAAATTCTGCCATGTGCCCTTTAACACGGCAGTTGTAAGTAATCTTGGATTGCTATCGAATAGTATTTTCCAGCCGACTTTAGCTTTGAAGGTGGTGCAATTATAACTTGATGATCTGTTGGCTACCTTGCCCCCCGTATTGTCTGAGCACTACATTTATCTTAGCTCTACCTGAGGCAGAGTATTTAGGGGCAAGTATCGATCAGGATATCTCCCTGTAAACGAATGATAAACATTACAACATTTGTGCTGCAGGATGCCGCTGTCCATCCCCTTTGTTTGTCAATTTTACAGGGGATACCTACCTAGATTGTTTGTATAGCCCAAAGTGCTCTCTCCAAGTGGTCCAATTATTCCACTAACCCTCGGCTGGTATCCTTCCTCTAGTTCCGTATGTTATGAACTTTCATCGACAAACGAATCAAATATTCTACTTATACTGCACAGATGCAAGATATTGGATATTTTGTTATTGTGTGTTAGTAATGAATCAGACTTTTGAAACACCGAAGCTGTGTATTCCTTCGAATTATTCTACCAAGGAATAGCTTTTTCATTTTTCTACCGCTTCCTCGACGTTAGTACTAAAAGTATAGAATGGGTACATATTATACCCAAAAATTCCACTTCAAGTTTTGCTAAAAACTAGATATTCGGATCGTCAGAGCTCCAAAAGTTATTTTTAGAAGAGCGGCTCAGGTTTATGAGTATCTGTGTACGTGTATGTGTGAGTGACAGAGAAAGAAAGAAAGAAGAAAAGAGTGGAGGTAAGTTGGGAGCAAAAAAAAAATGACAGAAGCAACTCAGAATGAGAGCGTTGAACCCAAACTAACACTGTCTCTAAATCCGGCATATTTTCTGAATGGAAATAAAGGGTATTCCAAAATCATGGAGCGCAGAGACTGTGACTCAAGGTTATCTACAAATCAGCAGCATACAGTGGGGAGGTAAACAAAGATATGCAGCGCAATCACCAACCTTAACACCATAACGGCGTTTGTCAGTTAAACACATACTTCTAGAAGTTTTGTCGGTCTGAATGACTCAGTTCGTTGGCCTTAGATTCCAAGATTACAGGTTTCAATCCAATCCAGATCGTTGGTTTTTTAGTGTGTTTATAAACAAAAGTTCCATGTCAGTAGATTTATTGGCATATTATATCTAGAGGGCCTGCGGGACCTAATTCTGCCACACCGGCGGCGCTGATATGATTCTGCTTTAACAGCGTCGTTAACAAACAAAAGGAATTATTATTATTATTATTATTATTATTATTATTATTATTATTATTATTATCATCATCATCATTTTTATGATACTGGTAATGGTCTATTAACTTCCTACCAAGGGTATGTGTATTATTGTTCTATGAAGCTGAAAAATTCAATGCCTTATTCAGCATTTGCACTCGGAGAGCGGAAGTTTTTCAGCTTGTTCTACCAGTAAAAAATTTCATTTTGAAGTTTCTTTCTAGAAAGTTCTAGAGCTCTAACCAGGTACTATATAAGCCAATGTTCTCTGCGGTGGGTCTGTTGGTTTTGAATCAGTGGTTTAGTGAGTGCATTTCTAGTGCCACGACAAGTGTTGTCCTCCTAGCGAGTTTGTGACGACCTGTGACCTGCAGTGAGTGCTGCTATATCAAGAGAGATTCGAGAACTCTTGTGTTGGACTTCGCAGTGAGTGAACCATCCTGGGGAAGGGACTCTGTCTGCGTATTTTATTACACCGCTACATCACCAATAAAGTGAAGCGTAAGGGAGAACTTTAGTAAAGTCAAGAGAAAATCTCAAACAGATCGCAGTAGTGAAGTAGCGGGAACATAGTGCAATTTAAAACACCACAGTCAAATTATTCTGTTTCAAATATGGTAATGATGAATCACATATTTTGAAGCATCGAAACTGTGCACTGTAGCAAAATTATTAATTCAATTGTAGCAAAACAATCTTATTTCTCCTTGCTTCGTCGCAAACACTCAGCTGACGACTGCTTCTGCTGCAACCTTAATCAAACACGCAGTTCAAATTTACTTTTACAACTGACTTGACCTCAGCATTTGTTCTTAATATCTACAATATACACTGTATTTTACACCTAACATATGGAATGGGACAGTGAGAACTGCAGCAGTTGAACGTCCATAAATAAAACTCAATTTAATTTCAAAGCATCCCTCAGCAAGGAACTGAAAGGAAGGACCACACAAGTGTTTTTTTTTTTTTTTTTTCTATTCTTGCTTCTTGAGCCATTATTAGACGTGTTCATTTGCTAAGATAGCAGTTACCTGCAGAAATCCCGGGATTGTGTAAAGTGGCTTATCGTGCACGTGTCCAGCTTTCAAAAAAATACTTGAGCGGTCGAGTACGGTGGACCACGTCTGAACGTTAGCGATCTTCACCGCAGGCTACATATTTTAATATATTTATCAGCTGACTTGCTTCGGCGAGCATTATCTCTGCATTAACAGATGCGTTAAAACGTTTAAAGACCTAATTATGGTTATTCATCAATACTTTAGTGTATTTCCATAACCTTTGCAAAATTGTGCGACTGCCATAAGGTTTGGCCTTAAGCATGGACAGTCATAATGTTAACAATGCATGCGTGACCGCGCATGAAACTCTAAATGATAACTGTCCTGCTATGAAGGAAGACGATCTACTCACAGAAAATGTAACTAAAGGACTTGTTAAATCTATAATTCAAAAAGTCATTCGAACATGAATAAATATTTTAGTAATGCCAGCAATAAAGCAGCTACACAATCGAAAGTGCGAAAAGCAGCTAAAGATCAATCCTCAAAAAAGGAAGCTAGCAAACATTCTAAATTGTCAATACCCCAGGTTAGCAAACCTTTGAATGCAAATAACGTAAGCAGTATATTCCATACACTTTCAGTGCCCTCAACAAGCATGTCAAAACTGCATATATATATAACAATAAAACAGAAGTGTACGTTCCCAGTATTCCTACTCATAATAAATAAGACATACTGATAAACGGTGTAAACACATTGATTCGATCATTCAATCATTCAGCCCGCAAAAATATAAAAATATCACCAATTTGTCGATACGGAATTGAAAACTGTTGATCCATAACATACACGGTTACTTAAAATCTTAATTTTTGGTGCACTAAAGGTCAAAACTATAAAAGTTTTCACTTCCACATCAAATTATTTTTGAGTGTTCAGAGGATATTTTGATTCTATTAGACAAAATTATTTCATGTACAGGGCCCTAAGAACAACATCTTGTCTATCATCATTTGAGACTTACCCCATTCCCTCAGTAATGAAGCGATTTCAGAAGCAGTGCAAGAATTAAACTAGTCTGTTCTCAGAGTAACACGGTTACTAGGTAAAAATAAACAGCCCATGCCGCTTTGTGCAGTTGAGCTTACTGACAACGATGAAGTAAAATCCATCCTGAATCTTAGCCCGTACTATACAGTGTAATAAAGGTAGAAGAAAAAAGAAAATGTATTAATATCCCACAGTGCACACGTTGCCAAAACTACGGACATATATAAACTACTGTCAACTCGAGCGGAGATTGTCAGATGTTCGGGGGCCCCACCATTCCTCTGAATGTGGGCTTCCCTAAGAAGCTCTTCCGAAATGCATGAACTGTCATGAACAGCACCCAGCGAACTACAGAGGTTGTTCACACTACAGATCAATCATCTTCGTCCAACTCCTTTCTTACCAGCTTATTACAAAAAGTTTTGCCTAATATAGTCTCATTTATAAATTCCTATTTGCCAGAAATTCGAGCATTTCTGATCTCCCTTCTCTTTTCAAAGTTTCAAAATGGCTGCACGTAATCATACTTTGATCAATCAACTAACCTTATTGAATAAAAATGCTAGCAGCATTCGTCTCAAAAGAGCATCTCTTATTGGCTTTCTGTCAGTGCATAACATTGATATAGTATGTGTCACCGAAACACATTTACTACAGAATGAAACGTTCTCTCTTTCAGGATATATTATTTATTTAAGCGACAGAGTCGTCCTCACTGCTTAATGAGGAGAGCCTTTATAATTAGACGCAATGTTTTACACCACAAAATACTTATTCCATGTATAACAGATTTAGAAACTGTTGATATTAAAATCAATTGCTGTGATAACAAGGATTTCATCTTAATTTGCACTGTTTTGAAGATCTTCATACGTTACGACGTTTGCGGAGAGCCATTCAAAACAAACGAAGAGGAATTCTGACTTCAGGAATTGTGTAGATCCATGGCAACGCTCGTCCACACTACTGGCACAACCCATCGGCTCTTTGAACAATTTCAATGGGACATTTTCGATGATCCGCCGTACAGTCCTGACTTGGCGCACATCGACATTCACCTTTTCCCTGAACTGAAGACGTGCTTAGGAGGGCAGCTCTTTCAAACCAACGAAGATCTTCAAAACAACGTCAATGCTCATTTCAAATCATTGGCGGCAATGTCTTTTGAAGCGGGTTTTGCAAAGCTTGTGCACAAGTACGATAAATGTCTCAACCTTTTTGGTGATTATGTTGAAAAGTAACCATAAGTGAACGAAACTTTTAGTAATAAAATAGTTATTTTCTATGAACCTGTCTTTTACTTAGAACCTATCGGATGTTGAAAAAAAAAGGTCCTTGTATATTGGACATAGGTTTATATAAAAACATGCATCCCTCAATGTATATGACTGCTTTAACTGTCCTTGATTCCGACCATTGCTCAGTCCCAAATGCATTGCAGTCATACCTATACCTAACAACCCAACAACCAATTCTGATAAATGGTTATGTCACTTGGGAACAGCCTCAGTCTAGATTGGAAACAGCATTAAATTCAGCCTATCGCCAGACTTGCTGAGCAGATATTATTAATACAGTTCAGCACTTTACAGGCACAATTTGTTCCTGTTTCATAGAATCAAAAATCCACGCAAACTGGTCAAGACCTCGTCTCTACCTGCCTATGCGTATCATTCGCTTAATAAAAGAAAAATATTACAGCCGAAGACAGTGGCAGAGAGAAAGACAGGCTTAGCAACCATAAAAACTGAATAACCTCATTCATACAGTCAGACAAGAAATAGAACAATATCTCCTTAATTCGTACCATACATACTTATCTTCTTTATTTACTGGCGATAGCTCACTTTGGTATGAGACAAAAAGAATTTTACGAGAACAAACATCAGTACCTTCACTTCATATTGATGGAAAGATAATTACAGACTCTGAGATTAAATATAATGCCCTTGCCTCTTATTACGAAAACGTATTTACCAATAACAACAATGACAATAATAAAATATCTCGACATAGAACATGAACTCTACGAACATACACATCAGCCGAATGTACTAACTAGAACACTACACACATCGTCGAAGATGTTATCCTGTTTCATCAGGAATATTCTTATTTAAAATTGTCCTATAAATGGTCTTATACCAAACACAGTTTTGAAGAAACCTACAAAGTAAGGTCTCGCTTACTTAACGGCCATCTTCAACTTCTCGTTAAGAATTAGCTATTTCCCTCAATCATGGAAAGCTGCAGAAACTATTTTTTTTTTCACAAACCACAAACGCCAAAGCATCTACCATCAAGTTATCGGGCAATCAGTTTACTACTAACACTAACAAAATTATTCGGAAAAATGATCCAATCCCAACAAGCAGCACTTGTTTACAGCAAGAACATTATATCATCGTTTCAATTCGACTTTCGCTTTCAGGATTCAACAACCCACCAATTACTAAGAATTATTGAAAATACCACAAAAGGTTTTGAGAAGAAGCAATACACTATCACAGTTTCCCTTGATATAACTCAAGCATTCGACACCGTATGGCACAGAGGTTTACTAGCTAAATTACTACAAATTAGGCTCCAAGATTACCTTATCAACATAACTAAAAGTTTTATCCCACAGTGACAGTTCCTGTCGCGAATAAATTACAAATTCACAATTCGACCAATAACAGCCTGAGTTCCGCAAGGATCAATTCTGGCGCCATTACTCTTCAACGTATTTATGTAAGACCTACCGGATGTAGACTCCGTCGGAACATTGGCGGCAGTTGATTTATAAAAATGGAGTTAAGCGTGTTTGAATTTCAAAATGCTGTACCATTAAATATCTATATAAATTATGCTAATTAAGTACTAAGTGGCCCAACTGCCCCGTATTTGACGTGTGCACACATCCTTTAGTGAATTAAGATTTTCAGAACTCAACGGGGCTATTTAAAGTTAAAACCAGTGATTGGGAGCTGGCTTTGAATACTTTGTTTTACCCATCTTGCTTATCAGTGGAGACAGCGGATACCGCTCATTGCGAGAGGTAAAAATAAGGTCATTTAGCCAGTTTTCTACTGGCCGGTTTTAACTTGAAATAGCCATCTTGAGTTTTGAAACTCATTTAATGCTCGAAGAGATATCTGCTCAAGTCGAGTAGGAATCAGTTGGGCCATCTGGTATAGTGCTGCAGGTTAGATTATAGCAAGTAAGTCTAAAAAAACTATTTGTAGGCAAAATCTACCTCTTGTACTTGCGACTTTTAAAGCTTGTCAATAACCCTCTGGATGAACTTCAGTTTTTTTTTTTGTTTTTTTGTTTTTTGTACATTATGTTTAACGCTCGCTTTTCACTACATAGGCACTGCACGAAATGACTCTGAGGATACCTGGAATTAAGAAGGAGCAGTGCTGGAATACGATGGCGGGTGAAACCGGAGAACACGGAGAAAACCCTCCCCTTTGTCCACCACAATTCACACATTCTGTCACTTGGGATCGAAGTGGTCTAGCCATTCGACCATGGAACTCCTGTTCTAAGCAAAGCATCGCCACAGATGAAAGTATTTCTTGAGGCATCGTATTTCTTAAGAACGTTTTATACTTTCTGGAATATAAAATATTTTAAATTTAATATCTGGCTGTTACTTAGGTATGAAGATAGTAAAAACACTCGACAAATATATGTATATTAACTGTTAAACTGTCTGAGCATGAAAATGTTTCTCAAAGGAATACCTTTAAACATCCCAATTGCAGGAGAATTTGAAAACTTGGTTCCTGAATTTGTAAATTTTACGAAGGGATCCCGGATAGGAGGCAGACCAAATCAAATACATAATGACCCTTTTTGGTTCTTCTGCAACACCTTGGACGGAGGGTTGAGGGGAGAGACCCGCAGGGCCGACAGTTTCGGGAGACGCATGCAACCATGAACTGGACCAGCCGCAGAACCCTGAAATAGAAGACAATCTTGATGATAGCGATCACATGTACAGGACATGGTGGAAAAGAAACTCGTTAATGAAGAGTAACAATGTAACAATCGCCTGCGTTTCAAGGAAATTACGAACAACCCATGGCTGGATTGAATGGTCCCAGGATCAGGAACTTGAGACCTCCCGGTTGCGTACCTCACGCGGAGCCATCTCACTTGGTTTGGTGGAAAATAACTACAAAATATCATTTTGGTCACAAAATATTTGTCTCGCCATCTTACGTAAACTAATTACACACCTCTACCTAAGGGTTAAGGAAGTCGGTCTGTACTGGAAGCTATCCCAAATCATTAAAATAGTAACTAAGCGTATGGTGGAATACGTTTCATGATATGCGTCAATAAAACTCATAATACCCAATATATCGAGAGATTAAAATTAAATGCATCGTTTGCCGTTGTCTAGACGTGAGTTAGGGTTTGGATGAGAATGAGCTCGTAGAGTTACCCTGTAGCTCCATAACACAGTACAGCCTTACTGAAAATTCTCATGATTGAGCTATGGGATACAGTATGTAGAACATATCTGCCTTTTACGTACAGTTCAGGTCGAAGTACTGGAATTCGTTGAGTATTCCAAGCTTCTTTCAAGTGCTTATGAAGTCTATTTTATAGATTGAAAATTTTGGGGAAAACAATTGGTTATATATATATAAATGTATTAATAAATAAGGGAAAAAATTCATCTTTTGTACCAAGTTTAACGATTTTATTTAATGATTTATTGATTTTAAACTTCTTACTCTCTCTCTCTCTCATTCTCTCTGTTGGTAAATTCTAATCAGTACAAATGTCTAATATACTCGAAAAAAATTTGATATATTACTTATGGATGTTTGTGATGTGTTTCTGTGTTTGAGTTCTATCTCAATAATTCTCTCCTCCTTCATGGGGAATTAGGTCATTCCTGAAAGCCAATATGTTTACAAAAAAAAAAAATAAAGAATTTCTTACTTAAACCAGAAAAAAGCACTAGTTCAGCTGAAATTAAATCATGAATTTCCGCTAGTATCTATCCTCTGATGTTCTTCACTAGAGTGGTTTCTATTCTCCCCTTCAGCGTAAAAATCGAAGGTTTACCAAGACATAAGGAAGGCTAACTATTTCCCAAGGTATATATACACATACAAGTTTCATAAGAAAGAAGCAAGCCGAATGTTGAAAAGAAAGTCGGCCATTTTAACCAATATAGCTAATGGCCTCGTGTTCCTTCCTCTTGGCAAAGCAGCTCCAACAGGATCAACACTAAAGTTGTTAGCTGCTAGGAGCGCCGTTGCAATTTATTTACGTTATACCATTAGCTTCAAGTTAAAAACCCCCAATTCTATAGCACTATGTCGTCTTTTCTTTTGTTGCTTTTTGTTAAGAGCTGTATTAAATTACACTCAGCTTCTAATCAGGCTAAGTGCAATTTTTACTGGGCAAATCCCTTTTTATGAATATCTTCTTTTCCCCCTCCATGATGCCTTAAACTGTTTCATATTACTTTATGTGCACTTTGTTTGTTTGTTTTGTATTTAATCGTACGTTGTTATTCTCACAGTCACTCAATACCCCTAAGCAACAGCAAACCTACTTATTTACTACCCCTGTGATTCATGGATATCTTGGTTAGAGAGACATAAACGTAATAACAAATTTTCCTGAGTTACACTTATATCACTTTCTCCAAAAACAATTGTTATAAAATATTATCATATTATCAGATAATGCAGATAAGAATAAGTAGAAGTGATTATATTAGTTCCTTCTAGGCAGAAAATAAATAAGAATATACACTAGGCTAAAGCGATAGTTAAATGTTTCAAAAAGCTGGTCGCTATGCGAAACAACTGGAATTGAGTTTTCTTTGCATGACAAGGAGCAATACAAGTGGGATAAAACAAAATATGATTACCCGTTTAGGAAAACTTTAAGTAATTTAAAATTGATACCAATAACAAGAATATCTCGGAAACGGTTAACTCTATAAAAATGTACATAACAATAATTGGTTGTTTTTAATGAGATATATATTTTATGAGCAGTAAGTTATCCTCTATCTTTTACGGTTTATCAGTTATGCAAAGCTGATTCAAAATGAAGAGGTCTTCAGACGCTATTCCCAGAGAACTCAAGATACGCATTTTTGTATATGCCATGTTAACATCTTTGTTATAAGGTGTTTAAATCAATATTGTGAGGGCCAGTTTTGAGAAAAACATTTTCAAAATAAGTTGTAGGTAAAATTGTTTGTGTGGGGGAATTTATTGAAAACCTTCGTGTCACATCAATGGAGGATACTAAACTGAAATACCAAATTTGGTATTTAACGATATTTTCGTTATGGAGCTATGCTGTCCACATACACATAAACACAAACAGGGACCTTTTTCTAATTTTTTCGATCAGGGATCTAGAAACATATTCATTTCCGATGAAACCTCAATGAAGCATATATGGGTGACATACAGCGTCTTCTGGACGTAATATGTGCATCATACATGTAGAATAAGAACAAATTTGCAGCTTATCCATCACGATATTAGGAGTCAGGTGGGTATAAGTAAATTATTTGACATTAAATATTTCGTGTTATTTTAGCTAGCAGGAGGTACACCTAAATATTTCCACAAAAAAGTTATGTAACGATTCAAAGGGGGAGGCAATAAACATCAGCTGTGTACCATGTACATAATTAGTATGTTATACAACTATAGTTTGTTTTTGTTGTGTTGTGAATTGTTTAGTATTCACGGTCCATTCACTAATGGAGATTTAGTTGAGTTCACTGGTTTAGTTTTAACAAAAGCTTCCAGAATTACTTTGTCGCTTCAAGAATGTAACTCGGCTCAGTATTTCCTCAATCACTTGGTAAGCTCCAACAAATCTGTATCACATTTTCACTAACAAGACATAGCACTGCCGGAAAACAAAATCTTAAGCAATACAGTCAATATGAGCTGAGTAATCTATTGCTAAACAAAGTCAAGTTATAATTTGACCTGCTAAACCTAAAACTAATACAGTAGATAAATGACATAAGAACTGACTGCCTCCATGGTCCCGGAGGTCTCGGGTTCGATTCCCGGCTGGGACGGGTAATTTTTCTTTAACCAGAATTATTTCCTATCTCCCACAGAGTGTAGAAGTAAGTATGTGGGAGTGAATGTGTGTGTGTCTAAGGAAACTAATTAAATGACCTACAGACCAGGAGTTGTTTCTAATGCAAAGCCCCAATAAGACTTTAAATGTTAAAGGGGACAATATCAATGAAATAATAAATAAAAAGCAAACTTAAATGGTCACTCAGATTAGAGATAAAACTACGTGTTATTTATGGACGCTTTTTAACTACAGTGATTCTCAGCGTCCCATTCTAAATTGGGCGTGAAAGACCGCTTAATTTTGCTCAGAGGCCCCTCTATTAGGCTTGAGGTTCATTTACGTGCCGTAAATCTACGACACGGGACCAACGGCTGTACTTCCCTTCCGAAGGAAGCCATGCTAAGGATTTTTACGTCCGAAAAAATCCATCGTTCTCCGCTGGGTTTGAACCCGCGAGCTTGGGTATCATTTGGATTAGGGTTATAATGTAGTCATATCATAGCTGTCTCAACACTCAGTAATATTGAAATGCACCTAATAATGTTAGATACATCATGATTTAACTTTTGGTTACTTTCAAATATTAAGCTTTGGCATTTCTGTCCCATTCAATTACATTTGACTTTAGCCTGGACAGGGATGAGAGATGTCGTTTAATTACCCTACCTTGAACGCATGTCTTAGAGTGAATCAAGGTTGCATTCCGTCTCCACTTATACCTAAATGAAAACATGTCAAAAAATGAAGGTCGGGGAGAGATACTCAGACGTCAAGGCAAACTTCTGTGAGCATCTAAAATATGTAGATATCTTCTGATGCTTTAGCTTCTCATCATACACTTTAAAAGAAAATATATGGTGCAAACAGACGTTTTATCGAGCTATGCCAAACTTTGTAAGGATTTTAGTTGCTTATGCATAACAAATCACTTTTTGTTATGATGGCATGAAATGCTCCTAGACACCTATATTTTATTGACTCGTTCCCAAAACTTTAATTCAAGCTCATTATACAAACATAAAAACATTGTCCTGCAGATATTTCTTGGTTTTAATTAATTCACTGAAAAAAAGTTTCCATGTCAATATTATTAGATTTGACAAAATCAATTATGAACAATAATTTCAGTCAAACTATATAGTATATTAACTCTTGCACAGTCATTTTTAAGTGCTTAACACCTGAAACTATGCTGAAAATATCGAAATAATAAGTTATAAGTATTCGTCGGGTATTTTTATCTTCTTATCTTATTTCACGGTATTGAGAGTATAGAAGACTATAAAAACCGGTATTTTACAGATTTTTCTAATGCTTTTTATCACTTTTACAGACTGTTTTGTACATTTTGGGACTATTTTTCAGTGATTGTAGGTTTTCGCATACATTTTTCAGGTTTTAAAGCTGATTTTTAGCACTGCCACTGTTTATATGTTTTAAAAGTCATTTGAGGAAAGATATTTAGTAGTGTAGGGCAGTTAGATTAAAGATATTGATCAGACATTTTAGCTCTTTTCCACACATCTCGAACCGTTTTGTTGGGATATAAGGCTCTAAAACAGACCTGTTTCCCCTTTTCAGGCGTTTTACTAATTTTACAGTATTTTTCAGCATAATATAATCGCTTTATCGCTTTTATAGACATTTTAGCACATTTTGAGTCTGTTTTACAGTATGTTGTAGCGTTTTGAAGTGCTTTCTGTTTCCTTTCAGAGCATTTACGACTTTTAAACCGTTCAGAGCTATAGGTGCCTAGTGCTAAATCCTCAGGCAATAGATATTTCAACCCACTTTGAATGCATTCTTTGGAAGCTCTTTAAGAACTTTGTGTCAACGACGAAGGTGTAGTAACGATATTTTAAGTATGTTTATGGATGCTTTAAGCGTATTTGAGGCAATGTGCTCTTCATGATGCCTTGTAGCCCTTTTCTTATGCTTGAAAATAATTTGTGATATTTTGTGTTAGTTTATGTCCTTTCTTCAACCATTTTCTACATTTGTACAGTAATTTCTATCGTTGTTTCAGTGTTTCTGACGTTTCTTCACACTGTTTGTTACATTTTATATCATTTGCATATATTCCAGCATGATCTGATCGTTTTATGACCTATCCAGTACTTTTACAGTTTTGTCATATGTTTTCCTAGCTTGGGATCTTTAAGAACATTTCTGCATTCTGTTTCAGTACATTGCAGTTCTTTAACATTGCTTGTATATGCCCTTTACATACTACTACATGTTCAGATGATAGCCTGTGAAGCCAAGAGATATGTTTCCATGTTTTGTAGTCTTTCTTAGATTGTAAATCTTATATAACTTAACTTTTCGTTCCTGCATCTTTTTATTCTTATCTTTTTGTATGAGGTCTCTCTTTTTGAGGCTGACATTAGAAGAAGTGTCTAAACATTTTCTGTTGAAGTGTTTATTGTTTTTGTAAACATTTTCATTCCACTAAACTACCCAGTCAGGTTACCATACGAGGAAATGGAAATGGCGTGTCATTTATGGACGCTCTTGACTCTCAGCGTCCCAATCTAAATTGAGCGTGAAAGACCGCTTAAGTTTGCTCAGAAGACTCTCTATCAGGCTTGAGTTTCTTTTACGTGCCGTAAATCTACGACACGGGACCAACGGCTTTACTTCTCTTCCGAAGGAAGCCATGCTAAGAATTTTTACATCCGAAATAAGCATCGTCCTCCGCCGGGTTTGAACCCGTAACCTTAGGTATATGAAGTTAGCGTGGCAACCATTACACCACGGAGGGCGACTACCTTACGAGGAGGAAACAGTTACAGAGCTCATAACCGGCCGCGCCGTGGGCGGGTGGTTAGACCACTCGTAGACCACTCGCCTCTCACCTAGACGGCCGGCTTCGATCCGAAGCGATGCATGTAAGATTTGTGGTGGACAAAGCGGCGCAGAGGCGTATTTTCTCCGGGCTCTTCTGTTTACCCGCAAAGGCATTCCACCAATGCTCCATCTTCATTCCATGTATCACCAGTGTCATTGCCTGCGGTGCCACAAATAGTAAAAGTTGGTGTTAAACACTACCCAAAAAAGTACTCATATCCTCCGCGCACCACGCCCAACCAACCAACCAGTGCAGTTATCAGACGAGGAGGAAACAGAGAGCTCATATTCATCGCACACCACGCACAACCAAACCAACCAGTGAAGTTATCAGACGAGGAGGAAACAGTGAGCTCATATTCATCGCACACCACGCACAACCAAACCAACCAGTGAAGTTATCAGACGAGGAGGAAACAGTGAGCTCATATTCATCGCACACCACGCACAACCAAACCAACCAGTGAAGTTATCAGACGAGGAGGAAACAGTGAGCTCATATTCATCGCACACCACGCAAAACCAAACCAACCAGTGCAGTTATAAGACGAGGACGAAAAAGAGAGCTCATATTCATCGCACACCACGCACACCACGCACAACCAAACCAACCAGTGCAGTTATCAGACGAGGACGAAAAAGAGAGCTCATATTCATCGCACACCACGCAAATTCAAACTAGCCAGTGTAGTTACCAGACGAAGAGGAAAGAGAGAGTTCATATCCACCGCGTACGGCCCACAACCAAAATATGCAGTCAAACTTCGTACACCGAAATGTAATAAGAAATGTAATGACGCGAAAAGGTTCCTGTAAACATATATAAATTTGACAGTTTTAACCTGACATCTAGTTTCCAACATACCCAATGCATTTAGAATATAAAACCAGAAAAATAATTACTAAACAAAAATAAATGACTACAAACCAAATCACTGGTTTCCAATAATTCCTGACTATATTCTACAACTACAGGTTCTACAACATCTAAAATAAGTGTAACACCCTATATAGGAATACATCAAAAACCTTTAAATTCACAATTAGCATTTTCAATTACTCAGTTCTGTAATTTTAAATAACACTAAAATTCCAAATACCAATTAATATATAATTAATACAGATTAGCTTTTTATGAAATTTAAAAAGGGTAATATTCAAGAAGTATTTTCAAATGTATAATTTAAATATGTTTAAAAACTAAAAACGTATTCAATTATTTAATTGCGTTAATTTCCGTAATCGACATTTTCATTCTTTTTGTTAAAACGTAAACATTACAAATTTAGCATCACACTCCACTGCTTCATCCTTCACTGCAAGCTCGGAAAATTAATATTTCACTCTACTCTCTTTACTGATCTTTATCTCCCTCCTTTCATTCACACCATTCTTCTTTTCTTCCCTTTCCCCCTTTACTATCTTCTTCTCTCTTCTGTCGACTCCAAACTCCTCACTTCATTCCTTCGTCATTCCTTCCTTCTTTGTTCATCCCTCTCTGGTAATCCGACTCTTTTGCATCTACCATTTACCCATAATTCGTTTGCGACGGTAGAAATCTTCGACAGACGCCAGTTATTTGAAACCTTTTCTCTACGCTTTTTTTATTTCAAACTTGTTTATCCTTTTAATTATATCATCTCCCTCAGGTCTTGCAAATATTAAACAAATTTCAAAATATTTGTTTTGGAGCGTCCAACTTCTCAAAAAACTTACAATATCCAGTTTTGTTTCATCCGTTCCTGCATAAGTGATTTTATGGCGTACGCAACCCTTAATGTTATTAATTCCAACTAACCATTTCCTTCTTAATTTTTTAGATTTTCACCTTCCTCTTACTGTTCGCCATTTGTAAGCAATTTCTTTAATTAATGACTTACTGATTCATAAAAAAATTTGCTGAACGAACAATTCAGAGATAACGCCTGCAGATCAAAGACGATATGAAATAATCAAAATTCGTTGAGTACATAATTCTGCGAGCTATAACCATCCAACCATAAACCTCTATGGATTCTCTGAAGCTACTGTTCGGAAACAGGTGTGGCATATTTCGCTACAAATCTAATTTCGTCTTAAGTTGGCAAACATCTCTTAGAGATCAAAGGCACATTTGTTACATCCTCTTAGAGTAATCGATACTGATGTTAGAGCACTTAGAGTTCGTAAAGTGGAACACACTAGGTGCTACAGGATACGCAGAAGCGCCCCAGAAATAGAATTTCTTGTAATGCTGTATTTTAAATAATGCATTTCATGGGAACACAAAGCGCATACAAGATAACGGCTACGTACATGACTCTTTTATATAGTTAGACGTTTGAATAATGCTCTACTTAAGAGTACTGTGAGTGGAATAGATCACGATTATGATTAAACATTTCGGGGAAGAATTTTCGGCATTCAAGGACTACGTTTATACTCTCCAAATTTTACACTATGTCCCATTTTAACTATCGAAGTGTCGATATCGATTAGGAATGGAAGAGTAAAGAAGAGAGGTGTTAAATTTCACTTCAGGCTCTTATTTGGGTGTACCAGTTCTTTCTTCCTTCCTTCCACACTTCATTCTCTGATTTAACAGTACCGTATTTCTCCCACTACCTAGTGAATAGCTGATCCGATTTTTTTCGATGTGTTTAAGTGTGGTTAATATAAATACAGATGTATGCACCTAACACTTCAATCTGAATATTAAAGGATGCTATTCGTTTCAATTTGAGTGACCAAGAAAGCCACCGTGTGCACTGTAGGAAGTCATTGGCTGGGTTTCCTAAACAACTGAGTTTTAGTGTTACTGTCATATTCTCAATGATTTGCACATTTTGAAAACTCTTTATTAAAACAATATATGCGCGTAGCATATTACATAGAGGAAACCTCTTCTAGCAATTCGTTGCTATGCTATATTTGCGTTATCTCGTCATCTAAAGTGGGTCTCAACCTTTTCTTTTTTTTTAACAAAAATAAATTGGCCTTCAAGCGTGACCTAATTGGCCATCAGTGGAGATGGAATGTCTGAGATACAACACAAACAGGCATACCCAAGGGGGGGGGGGCTCGAACCCGATCCCCTGCACCACGAAACACCAAAGCTAGACACTTTAGCGAACGCAGCCATGGGGACCAGCCCTGTCAACCTTCAAGGAGAGCACATGTAATTTACATAGTCAGAATTCCGGCCCTTAGCTACGAGAGTCTACCAATTCAATGTCATCCTGTGAATGATACATCACCAAATAGAGAAAAATCTGCAATGCTATTTAATGAGTATTGTAAGTCATTTAGTTTTTACTTCTACTTCATCTCTTCTCTTGTATTTTAAAATACATTTTTATATGGATAAAATATGAAATATGCAGATATAAAATGAACAAGATTTTATTGTTTTAGGGTCTCATCACCGTTTATTATTGATAGAATTATGTTCATATGGGTGTAATGTTTTAAAACAGTAAGGAATAACGATGTGCGCTCAGTTCTTCGCTATTCCATTCTAATAAGGCATTTGATTTTTAATCTGGTCGATTTTGGCTTCCGTCATGTCTTTTTCTCTATATTTAATGGCGTCTTTACAGGTTCTTTCATTCTTTGCTTCTTTAGCGTGTACACTACTGTTTCTGAACACCTGGTATCTTTAGCTATTTCATTTCTTGACTTACTAATGCTATTTTACATGAATAATTATAATCTAACGATTTCATTACTACTTTACAGTGCTCCACATGATATAATACTTCCTCACAAATGTACGTTAACATTTAACGTGGCACGCTAATGCTTGCTAGCTGGCAATTGTGAGCTGAAAGGATGGATGAATCACTATTTGTTGTTATAGACAAAAAGTGCTAGAAGTCATAGGATTCCAGCTTGTTTTAGAAACTTTATCGAATCCATGTCAACATTTTCTGCCGCTCAGTTCCCGTTGTAAACCCAATAACAAAAAGTTCCTTGTTGCCTGACATTTCTAATACATGTGTATACAATTGTCCATAAATCTTTGATTTAAAAATGCCAATTTTATTACAGCTAAAATTAGGCATTTATCAGTATTATAGTTCACACCTTGTAGTTGAGCGCTCTTAAACACTAAGCATTATCATTATAATCATAATCAGGTCCTATTTAGCTGTTTTGTTTAACATTGCAAACGTTACAATTATAATGTGAATGTGCAAAACACGTCAACGTATGATAAATTTTAATTTAGAAACTCTTTAGAGGGGCACGGAAAACTGTACCCCTGCTGGAGTTTAATACAATCGTTACTGAAACGTTTTCCTATATGCTAATCGTACGTTATAACCAGCTGCTGTGATCCTAGGGCACAGCTCTTCTGAAAATCTTGTCTAATGGCTACACGTGACTACTGTGTTAAACTTAGTGTTTATATTGTAAAAGTATACAAGAAAATAAACTGTTTCAATTAGGTGCGAAACTGAGAGCACACAGACTAACATTCTAAGATATTATAAGTTGCGAACTTCAAAACTCATGTGCTTTTTACATTACGCATGCTCAAGGGCCTCGCTTACAAATTTCTGTTGAATCAGATGAAGAATTACTGGCATGAACTTAAGCTTTTTGTGGTGAGGTTTACAACAATCCTGGAATTACAGGACAGAGTGTGAGGTACATTTCTTCGTAGGTGCAACTTCTGTAGGGATGTTGCAGGTCGTCACATCGATACGTTCCTCTGGTAACCTATTCTATTTTTTGCTTCATGTATTGTATTATTTCTCGAAGTTTCTTTCTATTTGTCTTTCATGCAGACATGCAAAGGTAGAATTCACATTTCTGACTAACACATAATTCTTAATTCTTTTTATTTGGGTAGTTGTTTTACTACACAAAATCGCTGTTCATTTTCATTTCATGTTAATATTGTATCGTTATCCATTCAGGTGTTAAATGCAGCTGCTATTGAAACATTCTCTATTGCGCCTTCGATCAACCTGACACTTAAATGCTAATCACACATTACATTTATTTTATTTGTCAGTACGAACAAATCATATTGAGTAACGCAGTAATATATGACCGGCTCAATATAAAATACAAAAAAGAAGACAACATAAAAACAAAAATATCTGTGGAGGCTTGAACCCTCAACATCTTCCCCCGATGCCCACGCGCTAGCCATATCGTTAACCTCACCAAAATCCAGGTGCTTACGATCACGGTCCACTACGGTTTGACCAGTGTCATGCTAACCCTTAATACATTTTATGCTGCATCAAAGAATCTAGAACCCATTGCTCATAGGTGCCCTATCTCAAACTGTTTATTTTGGACCCCTCTACAATCCTGCTAAAATTGTGCTCTCGAATTCTGAGGCATACATACATACATACACACACATACATACATATACACACATACACACATACCCACATACAAACATACACACATACATACAACTATATTTTATTCTGACATCTAGTTTCCTAAGTTAAGATACATTTGACAAACTATTTTATTTCTAAATACGTTATACATTGTTAATACAATTCAACATTAGGAGAATAATATGTACTAGCTAAACTAAACTACTGGTTTCCAGTAATTCGAAACCAAATTCTATGTACCATATATTATTATATATACTATATAATCTATATACTTAGTAATCAAATTTAACATATTATTAAAATGCAACTGTTAAATAATATTACAATTTTCTTAAAATAAACACATTAAAATCCAAAAAGTCCATACTAATCAAACTATTTTAAAAGTGTAAAGATTATAATATTTTTAACAACTGAAATCTCGTCCGTTTATTTAAACTGCTCAAATTGCTTAATTAATATTTTCTGCTCTTTTATTCAAAATTAAAATTGAAAGTATAAAATCCAGTATAATATTTCATCATTCTGTACTTACTCCGGAATCCAATAACATAGTTCTGGTCTCACTACTCTGCGCTCTATTCGCTAATTTTTATCTCTATCCTTTTACTCACACCATTCATTTTTACTTCTGTTCTTTTCTTCTCTTCCCTCTTTTCTCTTCTCTCGACCGCAGGGTTCATCATCTCATCTCACTCCTACTTCACCCGTTTCTTCTCCTTTTTTCCTTTTATTACTCTACCTCAAATATATCAATAAATGTGAAATAATACCGTATATATGTATAGTTTACATATGGTTGCTTTCTGTCGTCTAATTTCTCAGCTAAGAAAACTCATCTCTCGCTTTTTCCCATGCATTCCTCAATCTTCTTGGTTCTTCTTTCCTCCTCTATTGATCCCTCCCTGATAATTCAACTCTTTCTCTTCTATCATTTTCCAATAATTCCTTTGTGATAATGGAAATCTTTGTTGAAATATCAGTCTTAATTGCAAAAGTTTCTTTATTCCTATTATATTCCATATTTGTTTTCGCTCAAATTTTATTCACATCTTTCTTAAATCTTCCTGATATTTAACACATTCAAATAGTATATGTTTTGGAGTTTCGAACTTCCTCATAAACCCCAAAATCATCAGTTCCCTTCCTTCAAACCCTATACAAGTAACTTTTATATGGTTTGTAACCCGTTACATAATGCACAATTCCCCTGCCAGGTTTAATATAATCATTGGCTAATATCTCCTTATTGCTGGGAAGCATTCTATGTCTTTTTATTCTCCTCCATCTTCTATATTATCCCATTCATTTTGCCATTTTTAATCAAGTTTCTCTACGTTTTCTTTACACCCCTGCAGTATACAATATATGTTGCAATTTTGTTTACTTTCACCTCACTACCTTTCCTAACCCAACAATTGCTCCTCTTAGCCCTATAATCACATTAACCCGCCATATTCCTGAAACCACTAACAAGGCCACTGGATGTGATTTACTCGTAGCTACTATGTTATCAATGTAATGAACACCTTCTGCTCTGCCCTACTTAAATACTTTTCCATTTTCACTTTTGTTACCTTCTCCGCCCATACACCAACCCCAAACCTATTAGTCCTATTAAAATATTTGTATAATATATATTAATATTATATGATGTGTAATATATTCATATTTAAATTTTCTTTGTTCTATAGCAAACAACTTCATCATTATTTCTTCCATTTTGTTTCTTATTTCTTCAGCGAGATAAATGCAATTTAATTTCTCCTCTAAGTGTGATTCCAAATATTCTTGATACTTCTGCGTTTTAAATTCTTGATTACCAGCCTCCATTTTGGGATTTATTTTTAAATTTCATTCAAAACCATATACAAACATTTTTCTGGTGCAATAACTTCCCTACACCAAATTGCTACTTTCATGGTAATAACGTATTTCTAATCTACCATTTGCTTCCAATTCTATAATTACTAACAAATAATCAGAATCTTCTTTGTAAAAATATTATGCTACCTTTACAATAATCTTTCAAGAAGTCACATATTGCCTTTGGATACCCCTTATCTCTTAATATTTTAACAAGGCTGGCTATTAGAGGTTATCAAATGTAAAAATAGATTCCAATTATATATTTACTTCCCGATTTTCTAGTACTCTTGCACAGTTAATGATACCTTCAATCTACCTTCCTTTTTTGAATCCAACTTGCTTTTCTGTAACCCCCATCAAAATTCCATAAACACAATAATTATGTATTATTTTTTAACATAATTTTCCAAATACATTATTGAAACATATGGGTCTATAGGATTTTACATTTTTCGGATTCTAATCCTGTCATTTTTCTAAAATAGTTACCTTTGGCAGCGGTGATGGTTTAGAAACACTGGATATTTGACTCAATGAGAGTCAGGCAGCAGAGCCAAGTCTCGGAATGACTAGTGGCTACAGTGGTGGTGATCTTCCACTTTGGCGGGCTGGAGCTGTTTATTAAGTCCTCTAAGTGAACGCCTGTGGTAGTGCTGGTGGAATTGCTTAGCTCATGATGATCCTAAGCAAGCTGAGTTTAGAATCTCAGCTTGGAGGTCCCGGACAGCATCGCACGGGATAGATGGTAGCGGCAGCAGTTGCGGCGATGTGGAGGTCCTAACTAGGTACTGTTGAACCGGTGCAGGCGCTTTGTGGCTTACAATGGCAATGTCCAAAGGGTGGTGGCGATTCTCAGATATTTGACACACTGCAACTAACCCCTAACATGCACATAGCCATTACAGGCCGCGCAATACCAGCGGCGACTACGGAATGTGTGCAGGCAGTTGTTAAACTATTTGTTGCGGTGTAGAAAGTAGCTTCATGTCCGAACACGGAGTAGCAGCCGATGGCTGATGAGCTCCTGCTCGGTAGGACTCTCATATGAAACCCTAATTTCGACTCTAGAGAAAACAACTGATTTTCTTTCTTCCATTTAATTGACATCACTACAACCTAGCCTAACATATCATAAGTTTATAAGCTAATCTGATCTTTTTGTATATCCAGGCAACGGCTAGCCTAGAATAACCTGAGTTAAGCATGTTACTGTAAAACACCTTTATTTATATTACATTTTCGTTGAAAAAGTCATGCAGGTTATCCTATCGTGTGAATAATACTCCTATTTTATGCATACGAGTAAAAGTTTCTCACTTTTGTGTGTAAAACTCATGTATTTTACCCTTTTTAAAAACAGCTAATACATTTTAGGATTCCTCGTAATAAACCTAATGTATTTTACATTTACGTTTATAAAACACATTACTGATGTAAAGGGCACACGTTTTGAAGAATTATGAAGCGTAGATTAGTTTTTACCACATGAGCTTTACACTTTAATGTGTAAAACCTCGTGCATTTCACTTTTTTTTAAAACACGTATGATGATCGCATTCCTTCATTGTCTGTAATTAGTCACTCTCCGTGGTGTGGTGGTTACCATATACCTACTCTTGTACCCTAGGTCGCAGTTGCAAACTTGGTGGAGAGCAATGGACTTTTTCGGACGAAAAGCCCTTAGTACGGCTTCCATCGGAAGGGAAGTAAAGCCGTTGGTCCTTTGTCACAGATCTATGGCACGAAAAAGAACCTCTAGCCTGATAAGGAGGCCTCTGAGCAAAATTAAGATGTATTTCATGACCAATTTCCATTTGTTCCTGTATTCACACAACCCTGCAAAGTATCAAAGAGACTCCCTGTAAGCATAATTTCTTTGTTTTTTCCAGCTACATTTATGGAAATACAGAAAAATGTACCTAAAATATAAACCTCTTTTAGGAACTCTACTTTGGAGGAGGAGCTCGTAGCCATCTTGATGACTCTGTTGCAGAGAATATAGCTAAATTTCAAACTGAGATTTGTAATAGGGATATGCATACGATATTGTGCTATAATAATCAGAGCAGGAATATTTATCTTGATTCTTCTTAATACCAAAATTGCGATTTTTACAAATGATGTGTTTATAAAATCCTTATACAACATTTGTTTCCTCTAATGGTAATGACAAATATTATTAAGTGCAAAAATATTTTCCGTCTCATAAATAAAATGAATGGACGTGCTCTCTTGCTTCATACAGAGAAGCCGAATCCTAATAGGCTTGATGACAAGTCGACACACACAGTGTACCAGAACACTGAAATTATCAAAGAGGGCATAGCGTCAACATTATCACCATGCTCGTCGCCGGCAGCAACAACAGTAGCAAGAAATATCGTAATGGAACTGAGTATTATGCAAAATGATAAGCGTCTAAATCAGAAAACCTGCTGGGCAATCAGTGACGGAACAAACACAGATTGGCAAAGGAGGGAAATGGGTATGCATACGATACAATTTTAACAGTCGCCTTTACACGTGATGTAGGGGTGAAATTTGTATTCATAAAGATGGAGAATTGCTAACATTATTTCCTCATCATTGAGGTGTATCTGATGTTTAATGACACTCTTTTATGGCGACTAGAATTTTTGTTTTACAGGGTTACACGTTAAGCAGGTTGAAAAGAAAAGAAGGCTGTGTGGAAAATGCAAACAGAATGTTCTAGAATGATCAGGTAGAACGTTTTCAGCCAAACTCACAAGTAGTTATTTGTGATGACTACTGTTAGCAAAGGAGTACTCCACATGCCACAATAACCACATAACATTCCTGTAACATTTTCTCCGTTTACATAAGGTGTACATTCGTTTGCGCGAATACGATGTTGCAAACTAATAACTCAAGTGTTAGACTGCTCAAGTAACTTGTGGACAAACTATACGATTTTCGATCTCTCTATAGTATGGGTCCGTAAAACTCTCATACTACCCATATGTATACGTATTAGATGTTACACAACAAGAGAGGTCACATCGCGCACTTTGACCTACATAGATATATTGTGACCATCACCCCGAGGAGAAAGGGGTGAAGTAAAGGAACCACTGTGGGTTACAAGCCACAGCAAAACAGACTACAAAGACTCGCCGAAGTCCCTAATATTTTCAGGCTCTAACACCCGTTCCACTACTGAAGCTGCATGACCCATCGACCAAGCACAGTAAAATATATACCGAGAGTAGTCTTGTCACTGAGCAAGCATCCACACCAATTGTCCATCCGCCATACGCCACGAAACATGCCTGAACAAAGAGAAGGAAATGAAATGAAAGGGAAATGGCGGAAATGAAAGTATAATATATCATAAAAAACTCAGCATTCACCTGCTGACCAGTGAAAACTACATAAATCCAAGGTGCATGAGGGTGGCCGATCGGAATAGAATGCGTAACCGCGGAGCAAGCTCAGTCACTTCCATTTCACAGTCAAACATTGTTTAGTAAGTAATTGTTATGTTAATTTCATTCCATTTGAACATATTTTATGTGCATTCCATCAATTATACCAAATTCCGGTTAGATTTAAAACAGTAAATATATCATTTTTTCACGAAAAACAAACATAATTAGGTCTTGAAATAAAAAAGGTAAAATATATTGGATTATCTACATGAAAACGTTTATGAGGTTTTTTTGTACGAACACTTAGGATATTTGCAGATTTTACATGGAGATGTAAATTCCATGAAATTGTTTACAGGATACGAAATACAGCTATTTGCACGAAGAACAAGGATACGTTTTTATACTTAAAGGTAAAAACACCTGACCTTTTTACGCTATAATGAAAATCATATAGCGCCTATAGCATGTAAATGCATATACCTTAGGATAGGATAAACAATCTCTGGTAATGCTAGATCATGTTAGGTTACTTTACAAGCATTTCATCTCTAACTAGCTTCTACTCTGTTTTTATAGATTTTAACGCCCACTTTTACTACTTATGGCACCGCAGGCGATAATACTGAAGACGGAGAATGAAGATGGAGAAATGATAGAATGCGATGGCGGGGGAAATCGGAAAACCCGCAGAAAACCCGCCCCTTACGCCTCTTTCTCCACCACAAATCCCACATGTGGTCGCCTAGAAGCGAACCCTGGCCATCTAGTTGAGAGGCGAGTGGTCTAACTACTCGGCCGGCTCTGCCAGGCTTCTACTCGATTGCTACAAATATTAAGTTATACACAACACAACCTCATTAATACTTCACAGTGTTCCACAAACCATAAACACTGTCTTAGAAATTTGTGTTAATCTTTACTAAAGCACACTATCTGCATCCAGTTTCGCGTCTTGAGTTGCATATATGGATGACTGTTGGTTGCCTAGATAATAAATACAAAAAGTTGCGGTATTTCGGCTTGTTTTAAAACCCTTCTCAAGCCCTTTTTAAAGTTCTTTCTCCCTCAGTCTCCTTTGTAAACCCAATAGCAAAACATTTCCCTGCTGCCTGACTTTTATACAGAATAGATATAGAAATTTCCGAAAATCTTTTATATTAAAAAACAATAACGCTGAATAATTAAAGATACAGGGTTCAAATTAGGCAGATATCAGCACCCTAGCTAATTCTAGCTAAAACCAAATTGTGCTCCGTTCCGTCCTTTAGTGTATTAGTTATTGCGTAATAAGCACAGAGACAAATATTTACTGAAAACACACTTTCTTTAGAATTTTGAACCACGCAAATCTTAAAGCCTCTAAACCTAATGGAATCTTATGCAGAAATTCATTCTGCTTAGGATAAAGGTTTCAAAGCTGAAATTTATAGCAACTGAATATTTACACCATGGTATTAGCAACTTGGCAACAGCGCGAGAATGAAAAGACGAAGCTAATGCCAATATGTATGTGTTAGATAGAGACTGAGGTATACCATTTAACAGGATAATTATCCCATTTAACTGTGTGACCTATCAAAAGATTTTCCATATTTTCCTATCAATCAACTTCAGCTTTAATTGCGTCTTTAAAAGAATGTTTTCGAACTTATAAGTGGCTCCTGAAAAACGTTTTACGCCACTATTGCAATTTACTTTACAATATCTTCCAAAATGTTGCCCCGGGTACACTTTCGCTGTGTAAAATGTGAATATTTAAAAATAACATAGCTCACTGCAGTTAAAATATTTTATGGTAATGATATTATTTTATTTACTGTATCACTAAGCTTCCGACCATGTCCTAACATGTTTCACGTTTGGTAGTACTGGTGCCATCGTCCTTCCACAGAAACCCCATAGGCATGTTCTGGAACATTCCGAAGCATGTATTTAGCCTGAGAGGGATTTTGAGTCATACAGGAGAACTTACTTTGTATTCGTGATGCACACTTCTGAAGCAATATCATAGAGACACAGGGTTCATCGTAATGTAAATATTAGTGGTCAGAGAAACATAAAGGTATTTGTAGTCTTGTTTATATCTCTACCAACAAATCCTGGCAAGATTTCAAATGAAATTCCAGCCATCATAGCCAACATTCTGGCTGAGGGGTGTATGATGCCGTCCACTTCATATCCGATTAAAGATCGCCCGTTTTTGATGTGCATAAGTGGGCGTGAGGTCTGCAGTCGAGTAAAGGCTATAGCAGCACAGAACTACATTTATTTCAATTCATTCTGTAGTAACCATTTTTGCTCATCTCATTGTCTTTAAATAACGATTTACTTGCCAAAGCAGAATAACTTAAGTTCTATGTCAATATCTAAGAAATCTAGAATTTCAGTTCAGAAACAGAAGTCTAAATGCCCTATTTAATTAATGCCATTTATACAAGTTTCTGGAATTTCAAGTTGTTTTTCTTAAAAGTAACCTATTTTGGGTTCACTTATGCTGACTAGCTTCCACATGAGTTCTAAACGATCTCCCTCGCTAGGAAAAATTGTATTTATTCATTTTTTCATTCATTTGTTGCAATTTAGGTCCCTTTTTGTTAAATCCTTTTGATTGTAGATAAAACTTCCGACAGTACGAGAGGGAACTGGCGTAAGCGGCTCGTAATGCTGATTTTGTTATGTTTTTTTGTATTTCTGTGTATTTCCTGTTGTTTTTAAACTAGTTGCCTCCAAAACCAAGACTAGAAATGCATTTTGTTTGTACAGCTATAACAAATTAAGTCGTTATTCCCACTGACGTTTATGCAGATGAAACAATATGATGAAACGCCGACTTTATATTATACACTTATAATACTGACACAGCTCCAAAATAAAAGAAAATAACATTTCACACATGCAAAATAGTATAAAATCCTGAATCTTCAAACAATGCACTTGTGCACCTGTCTTCTGAATAGAAATGTGCTTATCAGTTGATTATGATTGCAGCTGTTGTCCAGTCCATTTGAATCTTTGTTGCGGTGCTTATGATGTTACTTGCACTGTTACTATTTTGCTGTACTGCGGTAAATACAGGTGTTATGGGTATAGATGCAGATATTACCATACGCGGTATCTTAATATGTATGCCTTCATATAATTTCCGAAACAACATTTGTTACCGCGACACTTGCCCACTCACCGTAAAATCTTCTGACCCGCCAGCTCAAGAGAACATAGTCACGTATATGGCTTGCGGAGGGACTAAGAAATTTGAAAACATTCTACTCATAATAAGCAAAATTATCAGTCTGAAAATAAAGAAAGTACAGATTTAATGTTGCTAATTACACTGCCTTTAACTTCCAACACGAATATTTGTACTTCTACCCCTAACTGGCTGCATGTGTGTACGTTAGCATAAATCATATTTTTGTGGGTTTAATAAATGGGAATGTGACTTGTAGAGAGGATAAGTTAAATTTTAAGATCAGATACACTGTTCTTAATTACTAATAAAATATTTGCACTTCTACCCGTAACAGTCTGTATATATGATCGTTAACATAAATCATATTTTTGTGGGTATATTAAATGGGAATGTGACTGGTAGAGAGGATAAGTTAAATGTTAAGATCAGATCATA
This sequence comes from Hymenopus coronatus, assembly GCA_030762935.1. Taxonomy (NCBI): domain Eukaryota; kingdom Metazoa; phylum Arthropoda; class Insecta; order Mantodea; family Hymenopodidae; genus Hymenopus; species Hymenopus coronatus. The sequence continues at coordinate 385,233,886 of CM060900.1, forward strand.
GGAATTGCTGTTCTATATTGACCTTCTGTCAGTAAATGTAAACGCACCGAAACTACATTCAATAAAATGCAATCTTCTTATGAAGAGAGACAGAAATTCCGAGAATAAACCCGCCAAGATGCCAGTAGATGCCAGAAGATAGACATAAAATTTCGGAAGATAACTTGTTTCTCTGAATAAATAATTTCTAAAAACAGAGTACTAAAATTGTACAAATATAGTGAAGCAATATTTTCAACCCTTTCTGTAGTACTGCACTAGTTATTTTTACGAAAATGCAGTTATGACTATGAGAGCTAAGTAAGTTGCTTCGATATTACGTCCAGTTGAATAGAAGTGAAGCAGCGCCGTGTTTAGACCCTTCGCCTCTCACCTAGCCCAGGGTACCGCATGTGAAATTTGTAGTAGACAAAGGCGAACGACTCGATCTGCGCGCAAGGTAAATTTCTACGTCTTTTAAAGTGCCCGGCTGCGCGCGGAGATCAGTTTTGGGTATAGGTCAACCGCGCGCCGAGGTCAGTTTTGTAGTTTCCTTCCTATTTTTGGAGACCTAGGACTCTCTATGAATGCTGATCTATTTGCCATTCATAGGTGTGGTTAAGAATAGGGTGTCATAATATGCATGCTGAAACGCGCATGCTGAATAAGTTATAATACTTATGCATATCTGTATTGGAAAACGGCATTTGTCAGAAGTTAAAATATGTACTTAAATTGTGGTTCTTTCTTTTATCAATATCACTCTTAGGGGAATTCAATCATGAGGCAATTCCTTGTCTGCATTTTAAAATTAATTTCTCAAATGCTGCCTACAATTTTCGCAGGCAGATTTAGATTTCTAGGTAGCTATATAATCCACTTTTATGTAAAAGCTTGAAAAAATGAAATAGCGTTTTACTTATGGACGCTCTTTAACTGCTGTGGTTCCCAGCGTCCCATTCTATGTTGGGTGTGAAAGACCGCTTACTTTTACTCAGAGGCCTCTCTAACAGGCTTGAGGTTCTTTTACGTGCCGTAAATCTACGACACGGGACCAACGGCTTTACTTTCTTTCCGAAGGAAGACATGCTAAGGATTTTGACGCCCGAAAAAAAATCCATCGTCCTCCGGCGGGTTCAAACCCGCGACATTGGGTATATGAGGTTAGCATGGTAACCATTACTCCACGAAGAGCGACTCCGTGAACTTCGTCTAACGTTTATGGTAATGGCGGTAATCTTGATCTATTATCGAGATAAATACATTTCCTGATGCGGTTCACGTCTTTACTTGAAATGTCATTGGTTTCACAGGAATCTTAAACTGTGAATCAACTTTAATGGGTTTTCAGATAATCCAGTAACAGCTTTCCGCCTTACACTATTGGAGATGACCTGCCTATTCAAACTATGAACAGTTTTGTGATTAGGTCTTGCCTCGTTACTAAATAGCATGTGAGTAGCAATGTCATTTAAAAAATATGGGACTTGCATGTTTCAATTGTGTACCTCCACGACACTCCTCTCTATGTTTCCTATCTCTGTGACATTTATATCCATCTATAATAACAAAACACTCTCCTCTTTGACATTTCATAACGCATTGCTCTATAGGAACACACGCGCGCGCTCACACACACACAATGAGTACACCGTTGTCTACACAACACGGCATTGACGGCCTAGATAGTCTGGTGGTAACGTGTCTGCCTTACTTTTCACAGGTCACGAGTTCGAATCTCGCTTAGGGTGAGTTACGCGGATAAGGTTTTTTATAGGGGTTTCCCTTATCCTGAGAAGAGGAATGTCGAGTAACTTTAAGCTCAGTGGACCTCGAGATCATTTGAGCACCATTTCACCAATTTCATTCATCGTCCTGTATGACCAACCAGGTTAAAGGCGCTAAGCTTATAAAAAGAAAGGAAAGAAAAAAAAAAAACACGGCATTATACACTCGGAATAATCGAAAGTTGCTAGCAGTGCTACCGGCCTTATAACCTACAGCCAAAACTATTCTCGAAATAAGCAACTAACATTATTAATAGTGGTGCCACACTTTTGTTACGCACATGAGAAGCACTCGCAAGCATTTGACGAATTTTCAGTATACCGCTCACGCGCCGTTGGCCTGCTTATCCTCTAGTGGCTTGCGCGCTGTTGATGTGTTTAAAATTTAGTCGGTCACATGCCGTTGGAAAAAATTCATCCTTACGCGCGCAGTCGGTGCCCCCCCCCCCTAACGAAGCGACGTCTGGACGGCTATACTCCAGGTTCTTCAGTTTTTCCACTATTCATTCCACCAATTGTTCTATATTCATGTTTCCTTTAATCCATATCAACGTCATTTCATACCATCCAGTTCCTCACTTCCACACTAGACATCGGGTTGATCACCCATCCTGTCTTTCCTCTGGTTCAGAATCCATCTGTTCCTCGGCAGGCATCTGATCCCAGGTACTAGCTTGCAAGTCCTGGGGGAGTAAGTCCTGCATACGAGGAGGGTAAACAGGGAAATAAGAACGGTTCGGTCTACTGCAACGCCAAGAAAATCACAAAAATTGTGTTTTGTTTCTGAAGTTGTACTTGCATGTTTTCAGTATACCTTGGTGGCTAATTCAATTAGGCATTGAAAACTATGTTATAAGTCAAAATAGATGGGTGCCACCAGGGGTGGTTTGGAGAAGAGGGTTTGTGTGCAAAATATGTTAGATATTAATATGTGATATAATGATTACTGAGTTGTTGTGTTACTACAGTTATTAAGAGCTGAAGGCACTATTTTGCCTATTATTTTAGTGTTATATATCTATGTTATTAAATATCCATCTTTGAATCTTGCTTCTACAGGAGATTCTGATATTTTCCTCAGTTGTCTTTAACGGGCACTGACTGATCATTTCAGTCATATATTTTGTTTTCAGTCGGAGCATACAGGCAAAAGAAAAACTATAGGTTGAGTCAGTACTAATGGATGTAAGAGGATGTAAATAATTAACAAAAAAGATGGTGTAAATAAATGCATATAATAATAGAAATAAGATTATATTATTAGAGGGAGTTAGCATAAGCTTAGTTATAAGAGAGAAGATATAGCTGAAATTATACACATCATAAAAGAGAAATCTCTCTGGCAGAGTTTTTGGAGACAATAGCCAAGAAGTTGGTGGTAAAATGTATAAAAGAACGTCCTTGAGCTGAAAAGTCACAACGCAAGCTTTAGGGAATGCGGAGATAGTAAAAATGTGAAAGTTACTGGAGGAGCTAGCAGTCTAAGTGAGATACTAGTATAGCTTTTATTAGCTCATGAGAAGAGACGCTACGGAGAGCGGGAAGACTGTCAATTAGAGCACAGTTTTAATTCTTAGGCAGAACAAGCGTGTCGAATATATTCCACAGTGACGCAGTTCTCTACACAATTCGTCTATAGGTAGTAGTGTATTCAGTTGTGTTCCTCAGTACCACGGTCTTAAAGATTATTTACGTAAGAAACGTGATACGCGAGATCTAAGTTTCACGTATAAGTGAACGCGTAATACATATTCAGCTATGGTCGCATAGAAATATAATGTATAAACAGAATACTAATTCTCTTCGTAACAGTTTAAATAAATTGCTTGAACTATAAGTTACAAATGTGCTATCTCTGAAGTAGTTCCTTTTACCGTTGACACCCTATCAAGAGTTCTTTGATCGACTGCCGAACCCAACTAGCCAAAGTAAATAGAAATAATCCACATATTTTAGAATATAAAAAATCATCAGATATCCAGTAGCAGGGGAAGGGATAAGCTAAAGAATTCAATACAGTGACGGATCAGGGAGATCTTTACTATTGGTGCCACATTAAATTATAAAGTTAATGGACATGAAAGTCATAATAGCATGCACTTTTACAAACCATATAATCAAGTTTGTAAATATTAATCATAAAATTAAAATAACGATAATGATACTGGTAGCCATCATCATGCTGCTGACGGTAACAACGATTATGAAGATGTTTTCTGTCTTCATCTCATTGACACCTCCGTTGTTGTAGTATGGAGTTTCAGCAGTTTCCCCTTCAGAACCGAGCAAACGGTTAGTCTCTCTTGGCTCATACTGTTCCTAAGGCAAGTTTAACGTTTCCAATCTATTGAATTATCGCTGTGCCTGCGCTGTTGAAACACATGTGGCTAGTGTAATTTATAGGGTTCTGTGTACTTAGGAAATGATCCTTCCAACAAATGTTAGGTAAAAAAGCGCAACAAATTACAGGCTGAAGAGATTTATTGGTAAGTGTAATTGATGTAGATACCGGCAGTTCATTTTTACTTTCTCTAGCATGGATATATGATACTTATAGTAGATGAGAGAAAGGGTTGTATTCCACCCAAAAATTCGATACCGAGATGTCACCGGATATACATATTTCAGGTTCCCCTGACCCCAAACAAGAAAACATTTTTCGAAGAAGGGGTCAGGGTGTATATCCCTTATGTATCTGTTTGTGTGTGTGTGTCTGTAGACAACATAACTCAAAAACTAAAAACCGAGTAGGTACCAAACTTGGTACTTAAGTAAAGTATCTTCCAAAGATGCAACAAGGAGATTTTCAGGAAAATACCCCCGCTCACAACTACCCTTTACGTGGAGCATTTTCCGAAAATGTTGATTTTCTCAAAAATGGCTTCAATGGTTTTAGTTAAAATATGATATGTTTAAGATATTTTCATGACAAAAGCAATGTATGTTCTGAATTTTCTGAATACGCTCTGAAAACCTCTTTATTATAGATCACATTTTTATAGCTCCTAAGCCGTAAAAGATAGACAAGGACTTATTACACAAGAATGTAAAATCATTAAAACACACAATTTGTATTATAATTTTTTTGTAAAGTTAGTCGTTTCAGAGATATTCCTCTGTATTTGTTTAAATTTTAAAATGCTTAAGATTTTCCCAAGCGGAAAGTAAACTTAGGTTTCAACTTTCTTGTTATACTTCCGGGAATGCGAAAGAGAACCGAATTTCAATTGCTTCACATTGCAATGAGATTAAAAAAGATTTCAATATTGCTTTAGCCTAGTGCATTCCCTTATTTCCCTTCTACTTATAAAGAAGTAAGCAATAAGACCATTTCTGCTAGTGTTTATCTCGATTAGCATGATGTATAAAAGAATAATCTTTTGTAAGATGGTTTGTAGAACAGCTAGAAAAAGTCATGTGAGTGAAACATGTAAGGTTTTTAAATTTATATTCCCATATAAGATTACTGTAACTTGATTAAAAATGGTGATTAACTGAACTGCTAACTTTTCTCTGAAATTAAAATATTTCCATTGGGTTAATCATTTTGTAACTACGAAATATTGAACACACTTTCAAATGAATTTTAACTTGGGTAACTAGGATGCGGGTTTCACACACTTTTTGATTTCTGTAATCACGTTTAATTCTCATGTATCGGTTGATTTCTATTCAAGAAAGAACAATCGTCCTCATCAATGTGATACCTTCCAGTTTATTTCAAATACAGCTAGTTCAAAATGCTGAAATGCATGGCTATGATAACGAATTTTCACACAACCTCTGCATTATTTATACAAGATGTTGGCATGTGGCACAATTCGGTGGAAAATATTTAAAAAAAAAATTGCATTATTACGCAAAGTGTTTAGGGCCAACGCTTCGGTATTTGTTAGACCATGCCATCCAGCTTCTTCTTGGGTTATCTTAAAATAATACAATATTCCTTTTTATGAACAATATTTGCAAACTCGATATACAAAATCTCATTTTGGCGTCAGTTTGTATGAACAATAGGTCACTAAAACTTTGATGAATAAAGAAGAGCAAAATTTAGTGAATCCAGTAATCACAGCAAGAAACATCATACATTTTTCTTTTTATAAAAAGCATATTTTTTTTAACTTCGCCAGTTTATCCTCCCCATATGCAGAGCCCCCAACACTCGCACGTGAAGATGATATGATGACATGAGAATGACATGAAGGCAACTTAGAGGAAAGTAAAGAGGGTGATGATGATGATAAAATGTAAATGGTGTGTTATTTGTGGACGCTCTTTAACTACTGTGATTCTCAGCGTCCCATTCTAAATTGGGCGTGAAAGACCGCTTAATTTTGCTCAGAGGCCTCTCTATCAGTCTGGAAATTCTTTTACGTGCCACAAATCTACGACACGGGACCAATGGCTTTACTTCCCTTCCTTCGGTAACCATTACACCACGGAGGGCGACATATGATGTTGATGATGATGATGACGGTGATGATTGGGCAATTGGAATAGGTGGCAGAGAAAAGCAGCAGCTTTCACTAACATGAATCCTACACGCAGTTCCTTTGATCAAACCCTTCCCGACTTGTTGAGAGGCGAGCGGTCTAACCACTTGGCCCCTGCGCCTTTAAATATACTTTATTAGGGAAATAATTCATATTAACGTCGCAACGCTCTCTTTAGCAGAGTGCCATTGTATGCTTCTGTTATTGTTCTTTCTTTTTTTGCAACATTTAAAAGCGGCTCAACCTTTACAAAACTTCACCCAGACCTTCAATTCTTTGATCACGAGCCTCTTCAAAGGAGAGAAGTGTTTCAACTTTTTCCCGTAAATATGCCATAAAATAATAATAAACTTCTTTCGCAGGTTATATTGGTTATTTTATGAACGTGTGGAGCAACGTAACCGGCATAGTTAATATCCCTCATCAATTCTTCCATATAAACATACACTGTAATAACTCATTTTGTATAAGCGCAACGTATGTAGAAAGAACCGAGCTACCTACTATTCAAGTGGTATTGTAACACTATATCAAGCTTACGAATAAAGATAATGAATGTAAGAGATTGGCATTATTTGTTGATCCTTGTGTTTCCATGTGACGCATCTGTGTTAGCTCATGAATGCAACACTTCGCGAAAACGTGGTAGAACACGTAAGGACAGCATATTGTGATTAGGTGGAAAAATAACCTGATGTAGATAATATCAGTTGCCTGTATCGTTGAATGAAATAAAATGTACACATTTCACCGCAGGCTTTGTAAACTTAGTTTCTGATCACCCCCATACTTAACGTCCAGTTGGTTGATATTTACCTAACCGCCGCGCCGTGGCCGAGTGGTTAGACCACTCGACTCTCACCTAGACGGCCGGGGTTCGATCCCAAGCGACCGCATGTGAGATTTGTGGTGGACAAAACGGCGCTGGGGCGGGTTTTCTCCGGGTACTCCGGTTTCCCCCGCCATCGCATTCCACCGGTGCTCCATCATCATTCATGTATCATCAGTGTCACCGCCTGCTGTGCCATTAGTAGTTAAAGCGGGCGTTAAACACTACCAAAAAAAAAAAAAAAAATACCTAACCGTTTAGTTTAAGACTTTGTTCCGTTTGAGCAAATGAAAGGGGGCATTTTACAAGTTATTCACCTTGTTATTTTAAATTGCTTGTACACATTGTACACGTGACTTCCCATATACTTTGGACAGCCTTCAGAGATAGTAGAAAAACTGTCCCAGGTCAGTTACGTTTGGTACACTATACCATAGCCACGCAAAGTGCTTATCTTCCACTTCCACAGTCTTAAAGGACTCTGACTGCCATATACATTGGGTCTGCACAACGCCGCACCAAGCACTGTTATAACCATGCAGTCGGCAGACCTATTTTGTCCTGTAAGTCCAGTTGTACGGCTGGGTAGGCCAGGACGAGCTACATCCTTGATAAGTGCTTTCTCGCACTACATCCCATCACTGAAGTATAGTTAAATTTAAAATAAATATTCCTCCAAATATGACTTTTTTTAATTAAATTCATATGAGAAACGTGAAGAGAGATGAAGTGCAGAGGGAACTTTCCGAGCTAGCCCGACCAATATATTTTATTGTTGCTGCTCTATTTATGAATCTAGGTTAGTGTATGTTAATTGGTGTTAGACTGAGAATACCAAATGTTTGCTTTGCTTTTGTAACTTGTGTGTACTCTTTTGGATGAATAAATAAAGAAAATTGCACTTAATAACACATCCATAGAAGTTAATCATCTTTTTGTTTGGACCGGGCTTCCCTGTCTCTCAATGACGATTGACCAGTGGTAATATATTCATTAAGCCCTAAGCATGTCTTTAAACAATTCACTTAGTTTACGTTTTTAGAGTTTTATTAACAGTGTTTCATGGAAGTCCAAGCTTGAAATGCTCAAATTATGACCATTTTTCTCCTTAAGAGTGACTTAGTATTTCGTAAAATTCGAAAGTTATATTCTTTACATTGTTGTTTTAACCCACCAACAGAAATCCATAACATATGAGGGCGGCTCAGTAAGTCCCAGTTTCAAAGCAGATATTGTTACTAAGTTACGTTGATGTTACCATCGTGATCCGAATTTGTTACACATCGACAAAATGAATTTGGTAATGGTTCATAGCTTAGCTTGGATTTGGCAGACATTTCTGTTTGTCGTTCAATGTGTGGTTCGCTAAAATGGAGAAAGTTTAATATCGTTCAGAGATTCACTGTTTACTTTTGTATGAGAAAACTTGCTAGGAGATAAAAGCGAAATTTGCTGTTGTTTACTTCACCATCTATGACAGCAGGCTATATTAGTTCCAAAACTTTAAATGCGGTCAAATATCCGTGTTTGATGAGGAGCGCCCAAGATACCTGGCAGATGTGATTACCGAGAAAGCCATTGGAAAAATTCAGAATATGATTCTCGCTGAACGCCGAATGAAGATTTGGGACGCGATGGGGGACAAAGATGTGTCGACGGGAAAGGCAATTCATATTTTGCATGTTAAACCGGAGAGGGAAAAGTTGTCGGCTCGATAGATGCCGCGATTGCTCATTGGACAGCAAACGGATGTGGCTTTCAACTTCGTAGTGTGTTGGGAGCTGTTTAAGCGATATCCAAAGACTCTTTTCCTCGAGCTGTCACCGTTATTGAGACCTGGGTTCATGACTATACTCCGGAATCAAAAACACAATCAAAACAATGCACTGCTTCTGGTGAATATTCTCCAAAGGAAGCAAGGACTGCTCCATCGGCTGGGAAAATGATGGCGGCGTTTTTGTGAGATGTAATGGGTTGACTTCTTAGAAAAAGAATAAACGAATACTGGACAGTACTCAAATGAGTTGTTAGCCCGATTCAAGAAGTTGAAAGAGACTTCGGCCTCTTTGGCGAAGAATAAAGTGCTAGTTAACCACGAAAAGGAATCAGCACTTTCATTCGGAGTGATCGCAGCCAAACTGCATGAATTGCGCTATGAATTGCTACCACACTCTCCATATTCTCCCAACATGGCTCCCTATAATGTCTCCTTACTCCAAAACATGAAGTAATGGCCCGGAGGCAAATTTACACCTAAAGAGGAGGCTATCGGCCAGGTAGAGATGTTTCCAGAACTTGACTACCCCTATTTTGAGGAATTAAAAAATATTAGGAAAGTTGGATGAAATGCTCCTCTCTAAAAGGGGACAGTGTTGAGAAACACAATGCAAGTTTGAAAAAAAATGGCTATCACATTAAACCACCCTTAATTATCGACTAGTTATTAGATGCTTGGAATGTTTTATTATTGCGGAATATTCCGTTAAGACAAAACATTAACTTTACCGGGAAGTACATAGAAAACACATTGACATGAAAAAAAATCTTAATTCTATACCTTGATATAGTCAAAATGTTGTGTTTAATTGGTTGAAAATTGTGAATGTCAAACATTTCCAAAATGCATTGTCTTATGCCATCTTAAGAGGAACAAAGTTTTAACTTCGTTTATTTTTTCTACAGTAAAAGTCTTAACGCCCGTTCTTGTTGCATATGACCCCAGATGTGTTGGATACCAGGAGTGCATGAAATGAAATTATATTTGGAACGAAACATTTCACGCCTAAATTTAAGTGTTGGCATTTGACAGTATGAGATATGACGAAAATCTGGAGAGAACCTTAATCAGTGGATGGTCCTGTCGGAACCGCTCTTTTTGCTTTTTATTTTCTCTAGTTCGGATGTTCAATATACATAGTAGCTAGAGAAGTTATTGTATTCCAACCAAAAATTCAATATGGAGATTTCACCGGAAATATATGTTTTGAGGTCCCTGAGTCCAAAAAAGCATGATTAGAAAAAGGTCCGTAAGTGTGTGTCTTTGGACAGCATAGCTAAAAAACGAAAAGATCGTTAATTACCAAACTTTGTATTTACGTTTAGTATCTTCCAAGGATGCGACAAGTAGATTTTTCAAGAAAATACCCCCAACAGAAACTACCCTACATGGAAAAATGTTTAAATTTTTTTCTAAAAAATGAGTAACGATTTTGATTAAAATACTGCGTGTTAAAGATATTTACATCACAATTGTCTTGAATTTTCTGGGATTATCCTCTGAAGACCTCTATATTCTGGATGCATTTTGCAAAATTTTGTATAACTGTTAAACCATAAGAGATAGACATAAATAAACACGATATCTCGTTAAAACACACAATTTATGTCATATACATCTTTATTGTACAGTTGACCGTTTTCCAGACACTTCTTTTGTTGGTATCAATTTTAAAATACCTAAATTTTCTCAAACGGAAATCCACCTTTCGTTTCATCTATTTTAGTGCTGGCCATGCAAAGCAAATCGAACCTCAATTGTTTTTCATAGCGACTATCTTTTAAAATATCTTACTATAGCTTTAGCCTAGTGTATTCCCTTATTTCCCTTCTGCTTACAAAGAAGCAAGTAATAAGACAAATTCTGCTAATGTTTATCTCGATTAGCATGATATATATATATATATATATAAAATAATCTTTTTTAAGTATGGTTTGTAAGTGGGATAGCTAGAGAAAGCTATGTGAAAAGAACTCATTAGATTTTTTCTTAACAAGACGTTGTGCAAACTTCTGAGACATTATACGCAGCACGGATAAATATTTGTTTCTTTGTTTCATCTTGACTCTTCCGCTTTCTGACCATATGTTAGCCGTATTTCTTGCAGTGTGTAGTTTTTAATAATTTTGTTAGTTTTACGTTTATCATTGTGTAGCTTTGCTGTTGACACAAAGCAGATACACTCCGTGCTATAGGTAAAGAAGAATATGTGAGAGGAAACCAGCAACGTAACGTAAGACAAAACGTCATATATTGCTTGGCGGTGACAGGTTTTCCCTTTCCTGCTCCTCGCGTCTGCAGCAACTGTAACAGTCAACTTTACCAACTTGATTTCGTAGCTCTTTGTGTGACATAGGACCGTCATCTACTTAGAATCATGCGCAGACGCTACTTCTAATATATTATCAGCATACCAGCAGCAGCTTGATACTTTCAGCAAATTTTTCAGCATTACAGAAATATAACTTGGTGCTGTGTGTGTGTGTGTGTGTGTGTGTGTGTGTGTGTGTGCATATTCCTTTAGTGACAATGAAAAAACATTAGGAAGCTAATACAGATAATATACAGCACCAATTTAAATTCTGGTTACATAATAGCTACTGAGTGATGTCAATGAAATTTGGGTTGTTTAAAGTTTTTCTGAAAATAATGATCATGAAAATAATAAGCTAACGCTAGCTTAAAGATGTGCAAAAATGATGTAAGGGACACCCAGCTTCTTAGCTCAAAATGTTTCAACTCATCCTTTAGCTGCAGTTTCTTTCTATGATCACCATCTTTTCCGTTAATCACATATAATATCATTTTATACTATGACAAAATATTTTCCCAATACCTATAAACTGTCGAAACTAACACATTTGAATCTATATAGCATGAAAACCCTAACATTTTTTCAATAATGTTTTACTCTCACATTTATTTAAAGATATGCACAAACCTAAAATGTTAGTTAGTCTGCCATGTTTAAATTATTAATTTAAAGTATTAAATGGTCAATAAACCAAGTTATATGTATTTAATTTCAAAGATGAAGGGTTCTATTTTTATCACATAGAAAATGAGAAATAGATTTTTTAAAGCATCTGGACCTCTCAGTAAATCTAAATTCCTATTTCTGTGTTCTGAGGTGTTATATGTCATTAGAAATATATTGTAGAAAGCGTTTATTCATTAGGAAAATATGGAAACAGATCTTTCGGTCTCTAGCCAGTTGACCTTTCACTGAGCTAACATGGCAACATGTCATTTCTCAACTGACTCGTACGTTTCCCGGTAAACCACAAGGTTCTCATATTATTTTGAGATGAAGCCCCAATGGCGACTTACAATGATGTAAGTACTTAAGTATAGCCAACTATTACGGTCACGTTGCCATGGTATCTCAGTGAAAGAGCAACCTGCTAGAGACCGGGAGATCCGTTTTACAAACCCCGGCTATGGCATTGAACTTTTTCAGTCTGACTCTACCTATCCAACTCCTGTCCTACACGCGGCTTGTGTGAAAACAGAACAAAAACAATTTAACCAAAATGAAAACGGTTCACCAGAATATCTGGTTTCAAAGTGTATTCTGCACAGTGGGCACTGTAGTATGTTATAAATGTTTTATTCTTACTCACTATACTTTTAGGCATTTAAGTATCCTCATTGTGTGGCCGATCTTGCGGTCAGCATGGTTCTTAAAAGTTCTGTATCTTCTCCATAATAATAAGATGAACATAAACGTGATTTGCCTTTGGTCTAATAAACAGCAAAATGCACGCATGTAGGATATTAGGTGTATAGAGATATTTTGATAAATGACACTTTAATATGTATTCACTTCAAAGTGTTAGTTGTTTTCTCTCTTCGTCTAACAGTTTTCCTACAAAGCAATCACATAATTTACTACCTGATGATGTTTGCATGTTCCTAACTTTACCATAAAATGAACAATGCATGCCAGTATGCGTTATTCGTCTTGTTCAAAGTTTTAAACCTCAATAGGGACTTGCTGGAATTGTTAGTTTGAGGACTTTGACCTTGGAGAAAGTATTCAAACTCGGTTCCTATACAGCAACACCGCAAGTCCTACGCACTCAACGTTCTACCTTCGGTCCCGTGCTCTCGGAGCAAATAAACACACAGGGCTTGCGTGTACCACGCTTTTCTGAGGACCTGAAAAAACATAACACTTAATAACTAAAAATTATTAGTTCGCCAATAAAACAAAGGTCGCCCTCCGTCATGTGGTGGTTACCATGTCAACCCTTAAAACCCAAGATTGCAGGTTCAGACCTGGCGGAGGTTGGTGACTTTTTTCCGAAGCAAAAATACTTAACATGGTTTCCTACGGAAGGGAAGTAAAGTCGGTGTTCCCTTGTCATGTTTATTTGAACTTAAGGAACCTCATTCCTTGAAATAAGAAGGTAAATGAAAAAAAAAAAACCAGCTATTTTGGGTCCGCAAACCCGTAATTTCCTCCGACAATGCCATCTATGGGCGACTAGCAGATTCCTGGTCATTATGGCGCATAGCGGCGAATTCACGAACTACAAATTAAACATCCGATCATTGTAACGATGACGCCCTTTGTTCCACTTTGGAGCTACAGGAATTAGCTACCTAAAACTAACAATGAAGCAAATATTGTTATCAGTTTATAACTGTTATACTTCATTGTCTATAATTATCAATTCAAATTTCTATGGTAATACATGCAGCTTAAAGATATTTAATATGTTTTAAAACGAAAGTGTTACATAAAGGTCATAAAACATTAACAAAGCACGATAAAAATGCTAATGTTGATGCAGGAATGAAGGAAGAGGTGCGTTCTATTACCGTACATGAACTATAAAGCAAAGCTTAGAGAAGGGGCGATTAAAGATGTGCTGATTCTTGCATCCTAGGAGCATAGGAATTCTGTTCCTTGAAATACGTTACAATATCACTCAGACGGAGCCGGTCCCTACAGCCGCGCTCGTTTTGGAGCTTCGAGGCGAAAGGGATTGTAGGTTCGAGCCCCGCCTTCTGTATGGGAGTTTCTGTATTCTTAAATGTGTATATGTGTGTGTTTAGAATCAAAAGGGCAATCAAATAAACAAAAGAAATGGTGGGAAAATGGGGGGAAAAAGGGGGAAAAGGAATACAATGCCGGAGTCCTGACAAGAATCCGGAACTATATACAAGGTGGTTCACCTGTTCCTTACTATTTTTGGAAATAGGCAACATTTCATACTCTGAAAGTAATAAGGTCGAAATTATCGTGCTTGTCGGCCATTTGGTAATCATAGAAATCTAGCCTGCTCTTCATCGGAAAATGGACCTTAGCAGCAATAGTTACGTCCATTCCAAAAACATGTGCTTAATAACTTCTGTTACAGTACATGTTATATCAATAGGATCGCTGTCATATGCTCTGCAACGTAAATTATAATGAGTGAGGGCTAAATGAATGGCTTAAGCTACAGAAAGGCGTCCACAACAGCTATAAAGAGATCAGAAGCGGAGAGGGAGACATGTGTGACAAGGGAGCGCAATGATTGTACCTCAGCTGGTTAATTTTGTTTCCTTATCACCTCCAGCGTGTCAGCAGTTCAAATTCCACAGTCTGCGTGCACTTTTTGTCTTCTTTAAGTATTATCCACTGTGGTGCAAAATTAATTCAGTGTTTGTCACTCTAGTAATTTTAGTAATAAACAAAAAGGTATACGAATGAGAAAGAAATGAAGTTCATTTTACGTATTCTTCAGTCTGCACCCTTAATTTTCTTTCTAGTTATTTTGAAAAAGAAACTTCACTAATACTTTAAATAATAAATAATACTAGAGCATCTAACATGTTATCCATTGTTCTTGGTAGTTAGAGAATGCTCCCTACAAAATGTTAGCAGCTGGAACCCTCTGTGGGTTAGCGAATACTACCAGAAGACGCTTTGTGTCTATATATGCCCCATTAGATATAAATGCACGAAGTAAATATGTAGGTATATGCTATACCTATACACAACACTTTTCGGAATGCTGAATAACGCTTACGAGCATTTGAAAGGACAGGTCCTCTTAGAGAGGCACCAGTTACCTCTGGGCACAACGAAGATATAATTTTAGACGCTGTCTTAAATAATCCACACATTAGCACGCGGGCACTGGCACAAGACACAAACATCAGTAGGTAATCAGTTATGCGAATACTGCATAACAATACATTTCACCCTTACCGCTTGCAGCTGCACCAGAAACTCCATGGTCGGACTTTGAAGCTTGAGTAAATTTATGCCAGTGGGTATTACGCAATTTGTAACTAGATGCAGTCTTCTTATCCGTAGTTCTGTTTTCAGATGAATTGCGGTTTCACAACAATGCCACTGTGAATCACCACAACATGCACTACTGGAGTGTCGATAACCATCACTGGGTAAGATAGGCAGATTTTCAAGACCAGTTGGAAATTAATATATGGTGTGACATTTTGGATGATCATCTTATCGGGCCACATTTTTTCGAAGGTCACCTTATGGCAGCACGCTATCTTCACTTCCTCCAAAACGATCTCCCTTCATTGCTGGAGCATGCAGCGTTAAATGAAAGATTACGAACGATGGTGCTCCACCGCACCAGTCCAGGATTGTCGTAAGTTATCTCACGGCACACATTCCCAAAGGTATCCAGGTAGGCGAGGACTTGTCTTTGGGCCTGCCAGATTTCCTGACCTTACACCATTTGATCACTTCCTATGGGAGTACAGCCAACGGCCGCATAACCTTAATCATCTTTAGCAACTAATCAGAGACACCTGAGGTCCGTCACAACCTAGATGTTACTACTTGCCAGTTTGTCATTGCAACTCTGAATTAACGAAAGTCATCATTTCGAACAGCTGCTGCGCTAAATGAAAAAGTTACATCACTCAGTTTCATGTCGGAAACGCTTTATCTAGTAGATATTGAGAATTTTATTAAGTTATGGGAATTAAACCTAATTTGCTTTTCAGCTGAAAGTATTGATGAATTACCTATGTATTAGGCACAGTTTGTGATTGTGAGCCTAGGTATTTTGTATATTTTTTGTATTAGAGATACCCTGAAAATGTAGTATTATCTGAAATACCTATGTTAGTTTTAAAACATTATAATAATACCCACATATTTAGGAGAAACTGAATGAATATGCCTCAGAATGTTCATTTTCACTTCTATTTCCTGTAACTGGACTGATTAAGTTAGAATAAACACAAATAGAGACAACAACAATAAAAGAAACAAATAAGCAAGATAAAAAATGTTCCGATATCCCATCTAGCTTTAAGCCAAATCAGGAAGATAGAACGCGGGGGAAAAAATTGACAACGTTTTGATAAAATTCGAACCTGAATCGACCAACTTGTAATTCAGGGCAACAGCGTGCGTTAATCAAATATTCTACTGTTAAACTATAACTTGCAGCCCCAAAGTCTATAATGTTAGTATGCAGACGATGGGTCTCGTGAACGATATTTGCAGGTTAGTCTGTAATCTGCATAAAATCAGAGAATAAGTGACAGTGAACCACCTTGTGTGTGTGTGTGTGTGTGTGTGTGTGTGTGTGTGTGTGTGTGTGTGTGTGTGTGTGTGTGTGTGTGTGTGTGTGTAAAAGACGTTCCGCATACAACGGTGATGAAATCGTGTACAGATCTATCTTTTGATATTAAAGTTCACTCAGTAAGATGTATACATTTGCTGGTACAAAAGGTGGCCCATAATGAATTTCGCTGTTTATGTTGGCAGTAGTAAACTTAGCTCCTCCCTCTACAGAGTGGCCTCCTCTAGGCTTCAAAGATAATTCTTACCACTGAATAGCAGCGCATTTTACCTTCCCTAAATATAGTCGTATTGCCGAAGGTTAATATTATAACTTAAACTTTTATTTTCATGCTACGAATAGCGTTTTCTTCACTTCGGTTTGGCTATTCCCGTACGATGAGGGAAACAATTTTATCCTTCATTTGCATATCATAGCTGTTGTACACTTTAACGAGACCTGCAAATAATCCTTCTCCCTTTCCTTTAGAATGCAGAGTAATGTACGTTAATTTGTTCTTCTTTTCCCTTTTTCAATTGTTCTATTTATAGTCCTCCCCCTTTAGCCGCGGTGGTCGTATCAGCGGCTTTCTTTGAAACATGTTATTGCCCGGGGCAATGCTGTTAACTCGTGTGGAGCTCTTATTGGATTTTTTTTTTGGTTTTTGTGCCTTAGAGCACATATAGGTACATTCACATTCTCATTCATACTTCTAGATTCTAGGGAATAATCTTGGCTAGAGATAAATTCCCACTACAGCTGGTAATCGAACCTGGGGCCTTTCGTACAAGAGGCAGGTCATCTACTGATTCAACTACGCGGCAAGCCAGCCTTCCCTTGTATGCCAATCGTAGCAATACTCTTTCATAGGGACCATGGGCGACTCATGTCCACATTTCCAAAACGGTTATAGCATTGTTCATTGGATAGTTCTAATCTCCCTGTTTTTCAGGTCAGACACATATAGAATTAATACCGGCAGCGAGGAGTCAAATTTCGGTAACCTTAAGGTTGAAACCTTACGTAGAGAAAAATACTGTTACAATCTAGGGAAAAGGGCCACTTTTTACGCACAAGAGTGTACATTTAAAGTTGGTAAATTACACATGCCTTCTATGAAAATAAATCTTTAGCATTCCTCCCAAAATATTTTGAGCTTATGAACATGAGCAGCTTGGTGGAAGTATTTCATTTCTGGGATAAACTGCTTAATCTGATGAATATCTAAGTCAAAACACGCATAAAACTATGTGGTAATTAATATTATATTCCTGCTGAATCTGAACCAGTGAGAGGGAATGTGCAGTATGCAATGTTACTACATATGCCTATCTTTGTCCCAAACTTCTCAACGTGATCTGTAACTAGGTTTGTTTATATCTTAAGACTATAGAATTTTAATTCCTTACGTGGGCTGTCTCTTTGTGTTCTAGGTAAGATGATGAAAATACTGTACTCAGAAAACAAATTGAATCCGATGACAAAGAAATACCAGTTGACCCTATTTGACGTGTAAAGGTATCCCTTCGTGCCATAAAAAAGTTGAACTCAACAGGAACATTTTAAGTTAAAATCAAACGGTGAACTGGCGAGGGCAACCTTTATTTTAGCTCTCTTGTTTATCAGATAAAACGGTGAGAGGGTCGCCCTCATTGAGATAAGTGAACCGAAGATCGCTCGTGCCAGTCCCCCAATAGCGGGTTTTAACTTGAAATAGACCCGTTGAGTTCTGTAACTCGTTTAACGCACAAAAGGACATTTGCACACATCAAATACGGGGAAGTTGGGACAACTGTTAGTATTTACACACAGGGGTAAGGTATTGATCAGCTTTACCACGAGCCTAGTTTATTTGTTTGCTTCAACATAATCTGTGAACTAATTTATACACAAAGCGTTATTAGTTCTGTCCATTTGAATATCAGTATAACCGTTTCAGATCGCACTCTCCTACACGACCGCAACATTATTTCCCGCCAAAATCCTTTTCAGTACCATGTTTAACTAAAAAATTCTTCGTAAAATGCATTGAAATTTAAGAAGATGATTGCGGCCAATCCTGTTAATTCATGCATACGCACACAGCTCCTTCAGAATATATTTTTATTATTTATGTGGGGTTTTGCTTCTTGGTAACTGGAGGTGCAAAAACACGCCTCGCTTGTGATCTGTGTTCGCTTGTTAAAACTACATTACTATCTACCTTTACCACAAAATTAAACACACATACCAGAAAATACACAAAATATGTGTCTTCTATATTTTGAACCTTAAAATAGATTATAGTTCATATATAATCAATCTACCAGCTTTGTTACCTTTTTTTCTCCAAATTACAAGGCAAAATATATTAAAATTAAATGAAATATTATGGATAATATGAATGCTTTAATTTGGGAACTTCTCAAGAGAATTCAAACGAGTTTTGAGCACGTTTTCTGTGGTTTTACCTGCTTCTCCCGCTATACATTCCACCAATTGGTGCATAATCATCTTTCATGTCGTCCACTTCCTCACTTTCATACCAGGCATCGGGATGGACGCCCATCCTGTTTTCTCTCTGCTCCTCTGCAGACATCTGCCCCAGGCGCCGGCTTGTAGGTATTGAGGGTGTAAGTCCTACATATAAGGGGGTAAACAGCGAAGAAAGAAATAAAGAGAAGAAAGAAAAGAAGGAAAGAAAGAAAGAAGGATAAAGAATGCTCATGTAACTCAGTATATCTGTGAATGAGTATATTTTGATCTTAATAAATTTGATGGAAATAAATGTCTGAAAAACTGCGACAGGAGCATGTCGCTGACACGGATGTGGGATGTTGTATGTAATACCCTCGTCCTAAGCGTTATTCAATGTCGGGGGTTGCTGGTATCTGTCTTCCCTTTAGACGTTCTTGAGGATCTAACAATGCCTAGTTTATCTCGAATGGAATGTGAGAACAAATACGTATTTCATGTTCAAACTGAGTGTTCCGGTTGCAATAATGATTAAATCAATCAAAGTGGTTTGCAAAATAATTTTTGATTTTCAGCCAATTTTAAAAAGCTAATTCCCTGAATTATATCACATACGTTCCTTTAACTCCCAAAGCTTGACAAATACATATATGTTCACAAGCAACTCCTCACCATAGATTTTTCCGAAGAGGTTTCTCGATGATGGCAAATAGGACATTAGTCTCCTGCAACATCAGATAGCCCAACTACCCCATATTTGACGTGTGCGGATATCCATTCATACGTTAAAAGAGTTGCAGAACTGAACGGGACTGTTTCAAGTTAAACCCAATCAGTGAGGAATCAGAATGGACTCCTACTGTCGCCCGACACTTGTTATACATATTCTATTTCGTTAATTTACCCAATCGTTGGATGAAAATATAATCACTCATTTTCTTATTCGATGCTTTAAACATCTGGGATCTCCAAATTTCTCGTGTTCCCTTCTATCACTGTCCCTTTCGTTCACAAATACTGCCAAATTGGCTATCTTCTGTGCTTCACGGTCGGTTTTTGTGTAATTTTGTTATGGGAATTCCCTTTGCTAGCCTGTTAAAGGTTCAAACGTTAATTAATTCGTCAAGCTGTCCCATTCCTCTGTGCAAACGCCTTTCTTGGAGTACGATTTATTACGTTTACACAATATTTTATGTTACATGAATCATTAAGTGGTAGATGTTCCAGTCACAAAACCCTACTATACATTGCACTAAAGCTGTATACTCGTACTTCTTTAAAAAGTAAAAACAATCTGTGAAAATAATTATTTTTTTGTTTGTTTTAATACCTCAGAAAACCACTTTTCCACTACATTAATCCAGTTTAATAGTTTTAAAATTTTCACAGTGCAACATTTGTGAATTCTATAGATCCGTAATGTCAGAATGAAAATCAGTGAATGACTGTGAGCTTTAAACAGACTGCTCCAAAAATATCTTAGGCTGTTCTTAAATGTAAAACGAACAGCTTTACTGTGTTGTGACCTGCGCTTCGTCTCCTCCCATGCGCTTGGGCATAAAATAGATCACCACATCCATGTCTGGAGAGACCTGTGCCCGTATGAATAATGGCGAGTTCTCGGTCTTCTGACAACACTTTTATGGGCTATAGGTTCACGGCTCCCCCCCAGGAGCTTCGCTCTGCCACTAACAATAATAATAACAACAAAATAAATATCGCAGTTGACGTCGTTGATCTCGCTCCGAGAGTTTTCTCTCGTCCCCTTATTTTTTGTGGAAGAAATAGAAATATGAGTTAACGCGAGTTCAGAGTGTCGACGTGCGCTATTTGGTATAACGAGCTACAGGCGCGGCTCGGGACTCTGTTCTTCACACGGTTAATCTCGCTGTCAGAAATAACTTACACCTCATTACTAAGAAATAATTCTCAGAGATATTAACTTCGTTTTGACACCGCAGAATAACAAACATAAAAGAAGGAGAAATTCAGGATATGTAAACTCCCTTGGATACAGATTAACTTACCTTATAATGATACGGATCTTGAAATAGAATTTAATTAAATTGACGGTATTTACGAGCATATCTGTGTAAACTGTGGCAAAAAATGTTGCCAAAATGTCAAAGGGAATTGTTGCTGGAGCCTTTGTGTAGCCATAAAGATTCAGCATTTAACGGTCTCTTGCTTTCTTTGGGTTTTGCAGCCTTTCAAATATCGTACAATATATCTAAATCCTTACATACTATTTTATAAAGTAGTGTTTTCTTTTTATAAAAGCATTTTCACTACATAAAAATATTCCACGCATCTTAGTGTTTGTTCAAATATAACCTAATTTCCCATAAAGTGTAGAAGTTTAAGTTTGTTTGGGCTTCATACAGGAAATTAAAAACTACCAACCACTTTTCTCAGATTTAGAGTAGCATGGGTGATTTTGATTATGCAATATGGTTACATAATACAATTTATGAAATAATTTGTATCCTGCAAAGTGTTTGTTCAATGTAAATGAACTTTGGTAGTAATATTAACATAACAGCAATGCAATTACAACAAAAGTTTCAGATGTAAAATATCTAGAAATTTAAACCTTCACTCCCTGTGTCCATTAAACAAAATGCTACTGTAAAATTAAAGTGCGTCTATCGGTCTTACTACACCAAATGTGAAATATACTTAAATAGTAAATTGATATTAATATATTCAGGATTACACATATTCTAACTATAAAATAAAACAAAAGTTTAATACAATGTCATACCAGGTTAAAATTATGGATATTTGGAACACTATATCAGTGCTAGAACAATTATGCCTTACATCCAAATTTGCAGCAAACGTAATGGGACATAAAAGAGATCTAATCCAAACATACAATACTGCACTAATGTAGGTTTATGTTATGCGTAACTGTGTTTTGTGCAGGACAATAAAAGTCCTTGCCACTTTTCCAATAAGTTCCAGCAGTTATAAGAAAAGAATCCCATCTTGTCTAATGCTTCTCTAATTTATTCAATACGATGAATTCATCTCTTGGTTTAGGAATAATTCTCTGTCTTCTGTCCTGCAGCGCTCTACTTTCGTGGCTGGGATGATTTGCCCTGTCAGATTTCTCCTGGGTTTTTGCTTACTCTGCTTAGAAAGGTGAGGTAAATGTCAACTAAGTTGACCTCGAACTGATTTAAAGACAGTGGTACTCCTTTATGTTCCCTCTCTTTGTAGATATTGAGTATTAATGTTATGGCTTAATACCAACAACAATAATACAAATAATAGTTCCAGTAATTAAATAGATATGCATATTAATGTAAGGTCATATGTATCGTGTAAGTAACTTTAAATTTAGATCACTTTGACTGCGTGATAACGTTTGAGTAGTGAATGCTGCTATATTGTGTCAAATACCTATTATTGGCATGTTCTCCGCAAAATACACTGGTAAAAAATGGAGTATTTGGGCTATTTTTTGGAATTGTTTCTGGGCGATACCTGTACCTACTGCCCAAAAGCAGTAGATAGCATCCAGCCTTTCTCTTAATAGCTATTACATGATCGGGACTATCAGAACTCTTCTGTAACTTTGTTCAACGTGACTGCAATAATTTCTTAATCTTAAAGAATTCTTCTTGAGAAAACACAACTGTGGCACCGCAGGCGATGACACTAAGAATATGGAATGAAGATGGAGCACCCGTGGAATGCGATGGTGGGGGAAACCGGAGAACTCGGAGAAAACCCGCCCCTGAGCCGCTTTGTCCACCACAAATTTCACATGCTGTCGCACTTTGATCGAATCCGGGTAGACTTGGTGAGGCCTGGTGGTTTGCTAACCAGCTGTGGTGACTAATCGAATATTCTTGCGCTCTGTGATAGCGTTTTGTTTCCTCGTTGTCACCTTATTATGGAGAATACCCGCACAGCCGAGTATTCTCAGTACTGAATAGTGTGGAAGGGGTCCTGTAAAATGAGTTTCAGGTTTAGATTAGGAGAAGCAGGCAAAATAATTAGCTCAACTTAGTTGGACCTTCATGTTATTTTCATTCAGGTTTCATTAAGTTATATCAATACATAATTGCTGCTCAACTTTCTTCATAGTTTTTACGTTTAGTAATACAATTGTCACACAGGCTTTGCTTGAACTTTAATATAACTTATTAAGCATAATTAAGTAGAAAACTATTATTTACTCAAGATTTGACCGTAATCAGCTCTTGTTTAGTTCCGCAGAAACTAGTATTTTAACAATCCTCAAATGAAAGTTATTATCCATATCTGATACTATCCTTATTGCTTTAGTTATTGTATAAGCGGTAGGTCGTAGTGAAAGGAAAACTTAGTTCCACTAGTTCTATTATGTGGTCATTGTTTCTGGTAATAAAATAGTTTTCCAACTATTTTTCATACGCAGATTTATTATATATAATTATCAGTTCAAAACTGACTGTCATGTGTTATTCTCTTGACGGCAGTATCAGTAAAATTCTGTTTCCTATGCTCATGAGAAGCTGGTAAATAACTTTATGCTAGCCACTTCATTTAGCAGATTGAAAATTCTCTTAAAATGAACCAAATATATTCGAGAACGGTGCAAAACTACACAACATTAATCACTATTTGAACCCAAAATTTTTAAATTTATATCTTTCACTTGCTATTACGATACCAGATTACGCAAAATTTATTTTGCTATTTAAATTCTCCTCTTACAAGTTGTGTTGGAAGGAACAATTACGAATTCTATCGCACGCAACCGCAACATTTATGTTTCACGCTGCAACGCATAAATAAGCTTTTAATACATAAAACATTAATTTCTATCATGCTTTCCTCTTACAACAGTTCAAGAAATGTAGGTATATATGAAACTGTTGTGTTACCAAATGCTTTAGCAAGAATGTTTCGGCGTTTTCGGCGGTCAACAAGCGAATCTTTATTGTTAACAACATAGTGCCAAATGACGCGTAACAATCGGTTAGGGGTTTTAACGATTTGCTAATCCGTAAGAAAACGTTACTGAGTAACTCTGTATAGCCTATATTCCCGAATTAAATTAAAACAGTGGTATTTATATTTTTGTACTTATTGATTTCTATGGTTCAAAATGGTTACAATTTGAAAAAAAATAGGGGATTTCTTTTGGGATGGGGAATAGAATGGGATTTAGACTGTTACACATTTAGACTGGATTAACATATTCTGTTAATGACCTAAACAATATTGAAGTTCAGAGATGTAATGGGGTGTTACAGGGGGGTTTAGGGGTAGAATCATTTATGACACCTTGGGACTATATCACCATCTTATAGGATTATTTTAATTCAAGCATCAATATACAACAGACAGAAATTTACAGAGGCTCCATTAAGTATTATTCTGAAAGCACTAGTGATGATGAATTAATGTGCATTCAATAGAACGTAGATATTGTTTCCATTATAGTGTTATAAATGTTCACACACAATAGTACTTCTAACATATGACCGAAAAAGACGAATATGCCTCGATGCTCTAATGGTGTAAATATAAAGCTAATTCACTTACTTTTCTGCCCATAAATAAGTATTCATCTTGTTTGTAAAAAGTACTATGTTATAGAGTGCACTGCTCTTCAGATGTACGAGGATATGGAACAGTATGTGTGGCAGTATGCAGCAGTCAAGGCTGCAATTTGGAACAGTTTGTGTTTTGAAGCAGGTATGTCCAAGAAATCGAAAGAAACAACTGAAGAAGAAAAGAGAATAGAAGTAATAAATTTAAAAATGTAAAATCATTCAAAGAGATAAATGAAACCATTTCAATAATAATAATAATAATAATAATAATAATAATAATAATAATAATAATAATACCGTGAAACGCTGTGTACTTTCATACGTAGTTTTTGTTACCCTACCTTAAAATTTTGATTTTACTTCAGTGTTCTAGTCCTTAATGTTAAATAACAACAGCGTGTGCACACTTACAAAACTGTCTATGTTGAACACTGGTAGATGAATTTATTCTCTCAAACATAAAGGCTCTGAAACTAAATGGAATGCAGTAAACGTTTTCGGTCTCTTGTACTCGTATATCATCATGGACTGGAAAACACGAGAGCACGATTTTTTCTCCGTTTTCGCTGAAATGTAAGAGATATACAATGGACACTCATGTTATTTGCTCACTCGCCACTGACCGGTGTTTGCTCCCAATTGCCCTGTTGAATTCGGCAACTACTTTATCACACAAAGGGTTATCTGGACACGTGAAATACGGCGCTGTTGAGCCACCTGGTATGTAGTTTGATATGTGTCAACCAGGCGAATACTGAAGTGTTAGTTAAAAATCCTTTTGTATGATGGGACTCTACCATAAGCAGGTGCTGTACAGAGGTGTCGTTTATTTTGTGTAGCCTATCATGTCTTTAGTTTGATGGTTCCATTTTTTTCTATTTGGCAGTTATTAATACTGAATCCATGATATAATGGTGTTCGCTCAACGCTGTGTAAAAATGTACAAAAATGATTGAAAAGGAGGCACATTTCCTGTAGAGTGTCTAATGATTTTGGGATGAGACCTAATCTCTTAGGCAGCTTCCCTAAAAATTGAAGATCCGTTACCTATTCCAAACGTAAAGGAGTTGTAAAGTGGGCAGGAATAATAGGCGTAAGACATGTTTGCGTTTACGCCTTTGCGTAAGTAAATATAAAGGTGAAAATAAATGAATATATACTAAAATTATAAAACCTTGGGCAGGATATCATTTCATTTTTCAAGAAAATGCCTAAAACACACGATATTTATCAAAACCGTTAATGCAAGTTTTTATAAATTCAACATTCTCAAAAACAGTTGAATATAAAGGGTAATTTGGTGTAGGGGTTTATCTGGAAAATCTTGACGTCTCATCTTTGGACAATAATGATCATAAACATCTAGTTTTGGTATTTCGTTTGCTGAGTTTATGCTATTCACAGAGAGACAGGCACATCTTCAACTTCTAATTAACACTGTGAGCTGTCCCCTTCCAGTATAGCAATACCATGTCTATGCTCTTGAGCAGCTGATATCTGCCTGCGTCTGTTCTTATTCGTATCACAGTAGAAGTCTATTGAGGAAAATGGTGTTACGCCACTGATCCCGTTTCACACCGGAAATGGCTGCAGATGAGTCAATTAAGGCGACATACAGACTCTGATGTAGAGGCCAATAAATACAAGAAGAGGAATGCCTTGCGATACATCAGTAACATGAGTTATGGAAACAAATAGAGCAAAGGAGAAATATTTTCTCTAGAATGACTGTCTGTCAACATGCTACCAGCGCTCCTCATGTTGATACCCGACACTTTCCCGGCGAGCAAAGCTGAGGTATTAAGCAAATGAGCAGCCAAGTGGAAACAACTTTCATGAGGGTAATTAAAATAGTCTCGGAAAACTTATGACAGTACTTACTAACTGCCTGTATATACAGTAAATTATAATACTACAATAACAGCTTTAGTAAACACAAATTAAACGATTTTTTCTATATAATTTATTACTGGCGAGAGATGTCTTCAAACAGAAATATCTTGCATCCGTTTTTGACTCTTCTAATGGCGTCTCAAAGTCTTACTCTTTTAAAAATGTCGCTGTAGGTGTTATGCTAACAGAAATATGCCACGTTCAATTATAAGCATGGATATTCCCATTACTGGAGGTCATACACTTAGGTGTTTAATTTTGGGTAATTGTGCGATAAAAATACAAAAGCTGTTCTTTAAGTTAAAAAGTTAGCAAATATGACGCTCGTTTGTTCATCTATGAGTATCTAAATAGTATCTAAAAGCAGGCTATGTTTCTATAAGTATCATCTACACTATTTGTACTAGATTTGTACTGCAATTATTATACTTGTTCCTTTGCCCTATTTAATGCACACTAAACGGATTAAAATATAGTGGCGGCTAGTGGACTAAACCACAAGTGACGCTCTCATCGCATAAACATCACATACAACATATCTATGTATTATATATTAAGTGATCTTCTGCCCTTTCTGTTGGCGTGCTTCTCAGCTATGTTGTTAAAATGCTGCTTCTTTTCTAATCATTCAGCTGGACCATGTAATAACTACGGCACAGCTACTCGTGTTCACTGTTGCAAATTGTTACAATATTTTTATGGCACTGTTTTCTACAACTATATTTAAATACCATTTCCTTAAAATGTACATAAAAGTTTGTTTTGAGGATGAAACCGTTAGATAATCACTTTGTAATTTGTAACGTTAAATGCAAAGAGACATAATAAACCAGAGAAACCACACCTTCAAATATAAATTTATTGGAAAGCCCTTTAGATACTGGTTCCGAAATTCTATCATTTCTGTCTCGTATAATAACCAGAATGCATGCGCTGCTACAAGAAGTCTTCCATTTAACTTTTTTTCTTCTTTGACATCTTTACCTCAATAAATGATTTAAAAATTAGGAAACACTACTAAAGTTACACTTGAAACCTCTCATGGTTTATTGAAGTGTTTCATAGACACCTGTAAATAGAGGGTTTCTACCTCACTTTCTGGATGGTAAAGAAGGTATAACACAACTGAAGATTAAATTTAGTGAATGGTGCATAAAGTTGAGCTCTAAAGTAGACAAAAGTAAAAATTGATCAGATAAATAAGCACTAAATGCGATATTTGAAGATGTCACATAAATATGGTATTCAGGTATCAATGAAATATGCAAGTATAGGGCACAGAAGAACATTGTAAAACATGTGGCTGCATCTTTTCATTAAAATATCCAAAGTGATATAAGCATGTTCGTGACACAAATATATATATATATTATATGAAGCAATTTCTTCCTAAGTATTTTTAAGATAAGATGATAAATCTGCACCTTAAAGAACGTATTTTAAATGTCTTTCGATTGTTGAGATTAGAGAATTCTAATCTATAATAAAGACTAGTTTAATGGGACCATTTTCTCTCGTGTATGTCATAAGAAGCTATTTTTATTTCTTCTTAAGATAATAATGCATACTATTATTACTATAATAACTATTACTTCTTACACAGCTTTGTGAACAAGTTATAGAACATTAATTTTATTAAAATTCTAAGTCTCTTAGTACAACAAGATACAATTATGCTGTGTTAGTCTCATCCCTGCAATAAATGAAGACTGGCAATGCAGGCTAAGTGAATAACACAGGAGATTATATTTAATGTTTCAGATCCATTCTGCAATCCTAAGAATATTGTCAATGATGCAGCAGGACAATTAGCAGGATAAAGATTCATCTGGAGGGAAGAAACGTCCTACCTCATGAAAATTCTTGGCTCCTCAGTAAGCATCATTACAAGAATGTTATAAATGCAGATTGAATCGATATATTTTCTGTATAACAAAATTTTGCTGAAGGTGGCTCTTATTACCGTGGCTGCTAACTCCTACGTTGCAAGATCAGCCTGGATCTCCCGAAGTATGTCACAGGAGCAGTCGATACAGTGTGAGAAACGGTGTTGAATGCTACATAGGTGCGCCCAATGCAGATTCAGATGCCTTCTGAAAGAGTTTTACGCTACCCTTCACCCAAGGTAGCTTCTATTAATTATCAACCCTTGCCAATCTGCGCAGTTTTCTTGTCGGCAGGAAAATTCCTTGGGAAGACCCAGCATATAAAGAGTAATGAAATTGGGGTTGCAAGTATGATGTAATAACAAGATCGTGTTAGCTGGTTACTCCTATTGCAATGTGAATAAGGAAGACTGTTGTATTTTTATTTACATCCTCAAATGCTGTAATCACCAACTTTAATTTTACAGGCATAATTACAGTTATACAAATTTACCTTTATCTGCTTGCTAGTGATCAGCATGTGCTACTAGAGGCCACTCAATTAAGCGCAAAAGCCTTAAGACAATATTTTGCCTAAGAATTTAAAAAACAACAGCAACCATTGTCTTTATTCTGCAGTCAATTTTTGCAATTCTGTTACATTAAACTTTTTGATTTATTAGGTTTACTTGTGGTATACTTTTTGTTCTCAATCCAGCTATTATGTCGTGTTTATATGGGAAATCATTATTGGCAAAGTATCCTTTCATCAAAGGGTACCCTCTCTTTTTACAAAAGGGATTACATGTGATCACCAGTCTTCGAGCATGTATAAAACAAGGCTAATGACATCAAATGATTGAAACCATCTTGATCAGTTGAAAATGGTATAAGTAGTAAACACAGAAAAATCTTAGCTTGTGTTAGACTTGTAACAATTGACACTATACTCATTTACACCGCGTTGTTTTATATAAATAATTGGCGATATCTGATAATGCACATTTAATTAATACAGATGTATCATAGAGGACGATTCTCATGCCTATGGTATGGAAACCCTTTACTCTACCGAGGAAAATGTGTATGGGTTACTATTCTGAAACTAGTCTCGACCAATTCTGTGCTACCAAATCCTAACTGTTGCAAGTGCAGAATGCTATTGCCTAGTTTAATTTTAGACTGAGGTGGGGTTTTGGTGCTATTCTGTGTATAGTATCTATATCGAGATGGATAACACACACAGTGATGTGAATTACTTTGGTAGGGGAATTCATTCCTGCAATCTCTTTTACAAATCTTAATAATTATTTATAAGTATGAAGCAGTTTTCGAAGGTGTACAATGATATTGTTGGTTTTCCCCAAAGTTGAAATTCACATCTGCATATCGTTAATATGTGTCGGTAGAAGAAACTAGCCTCTAAGACACAATACGAAGGGTCGCCTTACTATTAACGTAAAAGCATTGTTACGTATATGTTTCTCAAACTGATTCGTTGTCCGCTAATCAGTTCGTAACGCTAATAAGTAATTCTCTAGAGTCGTGCTCGTGATGCAGTAAACATTGGAGCAGATTTTTAAACCTGTAATTCAAAATTATTGACTTAAAGATGAGTAAATGCGTATGACCAAATATTCCAATATTATTTATTAATCGTAGGAATTTTAAATAAATCTATTCTGCACACGATTAATTATGCAAAACTAAACGAGCCACTATTATGATTTAAATCATCCTTTTTTTGTTGTTAACATGTTAAATAACCAACAAATTAAATAAGCCTCCCTTTTTACCAAGTACACTACTTCGCGTAACAAATACGATGTCTACAGCGACGTGAACCCTACGCAGTCCTAAAGTGTAATACGAGGTCGGATCGATAAGTAATGAACAATAATTTTTTTTCAAAAAAGTTGAATAATTATAAAACAAACAAAATCACAAATGAACTTATACCTTTTATCTACTTTTCGACATAGTCACCAACCTTTTCAACACATTTGTCTCATCATGGTAGCAGTTTCAATTTGCCCTGTTCATAGAAGTCCGTTCCCTGGAGTATATCCATCTGTGGACTGCTGATTTCACCTCCGCATCTGTTGCAAAGCGTTGGCCGGCCAGGAATTTCTTCATGGGACTAAACAGATGAAAGTCCGACGGTGTAAGGTACGGATTGTATGGTGGATGCTGGAGCACTTCCCAACCAAATTGTGTTATTTTCTATCAAACAGTAGCAGTAACATGCTGGCGAGCATTGCTATGAAGAAGTTTGACATCGTCAACATAAATGCTGTGGCGTTTATCACGAAGGGTACGACGCAACTTCACCAAAGTTTTAATATAGGCTGCAGAATTCACAGTGGTCACGTGTTCAGCAAGGTCTACCATCATGCATATCCTGGAACACTGTCGCAACCACTATTCTAGCATATTGAATCACTTTGAATTATTTCTTTACAGGGGAACCAGCATGTTTCCACTCCATACTTCCCTGCTTTGTTTCAGGCGTGTAGTGGTATGCCCATGATTAATCACCAGTGACGATTCCTTTCAGAAAGTCATGCCCTTCTGCGGTGTACCGTGTAAAGTAATCCAAGTTGATCATCATTCGCTGGCCCTTGTTGTTGTCTGTCAGGTTCTTAGGCACTCAGCAAGCATTAACTTTACGAAATTTCAACGTATCATGAACAATATCGTATACTGCACCATAGGAAATGTTGATCTGTTACGATAAGGTTCGCAGTTCCACACGTCAGTCGTTCAAAAATGCCGCCTCAGTGCCTCTAACGTTCTACGGGTTTGCAGCTGTTACCGGCCTTCCGAAGCGTGGCGAACCACTAAGGTTCACACAGCCCTTTTGGAAGAATACACATCACCTGTAATCCGTGATACGGTCTATACGCTCATCACTGTACACGCCACGCATTTGCCTGTAAATTGCACTCGGTTTATGCCCTTTGACCCACAAATATCATACCACACCTCTCTGCTCTTCACACCTGGACGACAGTAGCATGCGCGCCATCTTTGTTGCGTGGTTCACTCCTTTCTTGCCAGAGCTGCACACGAAACAAAAATATCCTCTGTAGTGAAAACTTCAAATTATATCTGTGTGAAATTGCAACATTCAATCTCCAATATTAATGTAGAAAAATTATTGAATGATAATTTTCAATCCTCGTATAATGTACTTACGAAAAATATTTTGTTAATATGTATTTCAGATCGTCACAAAACAAATTGTTTACTTTATAGTTTAAAATCATCACCTTTCTTTTAACAAACGCAGACGATCAAAGACTTTCCCAACAACAAGGAAATAAAAGGAAACGTCATAAAATAACTAACAAATGGATAGATATGCTAACATGTTCCAATTTGTGAGATGGCCGTAAAAGTTAACAAATGAACATGAAATGTACAAAAAATGGGTCTTACACAGTATAAATTCATCTTAACAGAATGCAACGTATAAAATTATGCAAATAAATAATAAATATCGAAGTTATGCCTGTAAGCGAACACTTACATTGCCCTAAGCAGGGAGATTGCAATAACACTTTCAGATTTAAGCTCTCACAGCAATACCAAACATGTAATTTATATGAATACATCACTAAAGTTATTTCCAAAATTGCTGTTAGATTATTTTTCTAAAACTCCTTAAATTGTTCAGGAAGTAAAAGTGTAATAATGAGAGCTTTTCTAGGTAAATGTTGACTACAAATGGAAACAATAACTAACACCTTGCATGTAAATGTAAAGAAATCTCAATATTCTACATGGTTTGAATTGAGGGAGGTCTCTAAATGAATGCTACATTACCTTTTACTTGTTACATATCATAGAGGGCAATACTGCTTTTAGGGGTGAACCCTAAGTGTGATGAAAACTCGTGGTGGAACTTCCTCAAAGTTACCACCAGGTAATGCACAAAACAAACTTTCAAAATATATTCACCAACACCAAAAAATATTTCAATTAAAACACTAGTCTACATTAGCACGTTAACAATCTAACCGTTTTCATCTATGAATACTAACAATTTGTTCATCACAGTATGTGCTTGAATTCTACATGTGTAAAAGTACTACATAACCTAGCATCCAACGTAGATTTTTGTGTCAGATCCCAGTTTAATCATGAAAGGCATTTTATTTAATGCTGTATATTATTAAGGTATCAATAACACCTCTTAAGTTTATACAATTAGTTCTCAATGTAAAATCTAGCTTATATTTAATATTTTCCTCTTTCGTATCCTTTGTGAAACTGCACATCAATACTTTCAGAGAGGCATAACTAGCGAGGAGTTTTGCTTAACGAAATATAAGAAGAAAATAGTATTTTCTAATTTTCTTTCCAATTGTTGCACCTTAATCTATACATATAAAACGAATTTTAAAAATATTTCAGCTCAAGATTAAATATATTTATCATATCTCTTTATACAAATTGTATAAATGTGCATATGTAACCATCCTTAATAGTATCTGCCTATGCTACTGTACCTTTTTCATGTGACTTTTAAGTTGGTTTAATGTGTTAATATGACACAGCTTGCCCCATATAATGTTTAGTCACATACAGCCTGAAGAGGCAAACAACCTATCTAATCACCTGTGTTTCATTTTAAACACATTTTATGAAATACAAAAATAGAGCCAATGTTATGTATGTCACAGAAATAAATACTTTTGCTCTTCATTTCAAAACACTATGATCTGTAAATGCTGATTTAAGATTGTCTGGTGTAGTATTGCTGATAGTATTACATTTCATTACTATAATGGAATAAAAGTTTTAACATTTTTAGTATGTTATAAATAAATTGAAGTTGTTTATAGTTAGAATTTATTCCGTTGAGGAATTTAAAGAAAATTAAAATGGTATATTTTGTTAATGATGGTTACATTTTTGTCATTTGCAATAGCAAAATGATAGGCCCTTATAATAATTACATTGTACATAAACAAAATTCTTGTATAGCTAACTTTAAGGCCATCATGATATAAAAATAGAATAACATTACATGATCTTTATAATTGGTGTCATTGAGTTCCTTGCATTCTGCTGGCATGTCTTTAAATGCCCTCAATACTTTTTATGGAAGACTGTGCTTTGTCAGGCCATTTAAAGGTGAGCATACGTATTACTTCTGTAATATGAATTGCATCTTTCATTTACACTCAATATTTATCTAGCTTGGGGATTCTAGTGTACTGAAATTGGGTATATTAGGCGCAGTAATAAGTCTTGTTGAGAGTGATCTAACAAAACTTCAGATATTAGAATAACACATGGCTTTAATTACAGTCAGTGAAGAAACATATTATCACACAAAATAATATTTATTGTGCTGTGAAAATCATTCCTTGCTCTGTTTTCCAGAACCAAAGTTAAAAAGTACTCTTCTGCAAATTTTTTCTTCACAGAAATTGTTTCAATAGTGGTTTCCTATGAAATAGAAAGGAACTGCAATAAAACTTTCACAAACAATGAAAAACTTTAGGTTTTACTGTGATTATTAATACGCTTCTTCATTGTAGACAGTGTTCCCCGAGTGCATAGGGAAGGCCGAATACTGTATAAGGCTCTGTAGTACATATTTTATGTGTTGCACAATACAATAGAGTAATATTCGAAACATTGTGAAAGATGCAACGAATATCATAGGAAATTGATTATCTTGATGAGGGGAGAATTTTTATTTATAGATCTGCGTGACCTACCTATAAAATAATGCTGCACTTAAGATACAATCTTAAATCACTTAACCATATTGTTTGTAAATGAATTCTTATAGAGAAGTTTTACTGTGTAGGCTTTATTGAACAAATTTACCATAAAGCAAACCTACAATATTATGCCCAAAAGAAAATTTTAAACTATACGAGAACTTTAAACACTTCAACACAACATGATGGATCAGCCGTTTAGTATTTATATTGTGCACAACATATAAGTGTAGACTATAAATTTGAAGGGATTACATTGTCTAGCACAGAAGCAGGCATTTCTTAGATATCACACAAAAGACTTTGATCACCACAATGGAGTAGAACATGCTGCAGAAACAAAGACGTGCATTTTTAACCCTTTATTGCCTGTCTGTGGTTATAAGCTCCACGTCTTTTAAGCACAACTATAAAATAAGGTTTGCAATCTGTGGTTAATTTTATATTAGACTAACCTTCAACCATTAGTAATACAAATAATTATTAATGCTGCTTTATGTTTTAAACATGTTAATTTTCATGGAATAAAATTGTAGTGATTTTTTTAAGAAAAAGAGAAAAATCCACGCAACCGCAGGAAAATGTACCCCTGTCATCATACAAGCGTGCCATTCCACCGGTTATTTTACGTGGATCCTCCCCGTCCTTTACCACAGGTACACTGACTGCAGTCAAGTGTTGTAACCCCATCAGCTTCTAAGCGTGTCATTGCACCGGTTATTTTACTTTGGCTCTCCCCGTTATTTATCATTGGCACAGTTTACTGCAGCTGCTAGGATTCATGAATGGCTAGTCCATTATCTAATCTCGTGAACGCTCACGACCATTTGAACCGCTTCAGTGGGTGCCTTCGGAACCGTTATGGAAGTCGGTTTAGGTATAAGAGGAAGCGCTGCATTTTTGGCACATTAAAACCGGCAGTAAAAGGTTAACATCACAACTTCCAGAAGCGGGATCATGTAAGTTGCTATATAACACCTGAAGTTCTAAAATTCTTCAGCTTGTAGGAAGGCGGGTCTGTTAAACGGTGCAGTTTCCAGTAAAGAAAGTTTATGTCTTTGAAAGTTCAAACTAGTAATATGGAATTTCTTACAAATAATTTAAATCAACAAAAAGAAATTTAACATAAATTTTACGCTTATCGCCATTTCCGTTGTAGTACGTTTCTGTCTAACTCCTTACGGTTTACCAATTGAATAGAAGTCGTTGAGAATGAAGACGGCGTCACAATCTATTCCCAGAAAGTTTAAGGTTGATTATATTCACCATGCCGGTATATTAAATGCATAGTACTTTAGTAAAAAAAAAAAAAAAAAACATTCAACAACAACAAGAAGAAAACAACCAAATTTGCATGCAAAAGCTAATTGGGATGAGGAAATATTCTTGAAAATCACGTTCATATATATTAGTTTTAGAACTATACTGTGCACACACATTAACATTCCTATAGCCTTTCCCAGAATTGCTTCTGTTGGATTAAGGAATCACATTATTATTTCTGCTAGTACAGTAATGCTGCTGGTAGTGGTAGTAGTGATATAGCTGGTGTTAGTAGTGACGATACGGATGGTGGTGGTGATACTGATATTGCCTCTGGTGGTGGAGGTGATGGTGGTGGTGACGGTGATAGTCGTGCAAATGCTTTTAGGGTATCATCTGTGATAATAAGCAGCATATATATATATATATATATATATATATATATATATATATATATATATATGGGAAGTGTTCTACACTGCAGCAAATGAGATGCGTTATCGTACTCTGCGTTGCCAGGTTGTTACCCCCACTCTTTTCATATTTCCCTCTCACTCGCACACTGAGCATACAAATCTGCCTGGCGATATAATTTCTATTCATGTGTATTATGAAAACTATTAGAGATAAAAATCAGTGGTTTTTACGGTTCTGCTACTAACATTATTCCCTATCTTCCTTGTGAATTATTTTTACACAGTTAGAATATTTTGTCTTAGCGCAAGTAGTATTTATGAGAGACGGAATCACTTAGCACGTTACTCCCCAGTTAAGCGCGAATGCAATATGTCAACACAGCAGCACTCCGACTGACTGCCGGCCTGGTGGCACTCAAGGACAAACCTCATCCCATTTGAAAGTCTCAGTAGAGAAGCTCGGTCTCCATGGAAGTGAGAGCTTTGACAGTCATGGATCTGTACAGGGTTTCCTCGCGACTACCTGCCTCTTCACCGAGATCCTCTAAACTGTGAAGAACGGTAACATGATGCTTGCTTATAAACTTAGATTACAGCTGGCAGTACACTCTAAAGACAGAAATTCAATATGAACATTCACTGTAAGTATGCAATTGTGTATAGGTATATTACATATGTGTATATAGTACTATTTTGCCATATTTTCTGTTAGCATTAAAAAAAACTTACTTGAACAGATTAATAAGAAAGTCAGACAGTACGTGTGATGAGTTATATGCATCTTTTAAACTAACTTCAGCACTTCCAGTAGGCCTTCTGTAACTCAGTCCCAGAATGGCCCATATTCCAAGGATATGAAGCTAATTCAAATTTGTATGATCTAACAAGCTATATCCAAATATTACATATAGTTAGTCATATAAATATTGTAAACTAGATAGCGCCAATGTCTAATTTTATTACTGATTTCTGGTGATCCTTGAAGATATCGATTGGTCACCTAGCAAGGACTCTGGAAGTGAAATTCCAAACTTCTATACGTTTTTATAGGTTTTAATGAAAACTTTACTGTGACTGAATTTGTGTTATATCCATGTGAATATCTAATATAGTTCAAATTCTTTACATACTTTGCAAGATATAAATTATTTCATAAATTGTATTATGTAAATATATGGCAGGCCTCAAAATTTGAGTAAATTAATTCACATTTTTTGAAATAGAGCTTTAAACCACACACAAAAACTTTTTACGGTGATATTTTAATAATTTTGCTCACTGAACTATTGTAGAGTGTTAAAAAGTTAGATTCCTAAAATTAATCATATTTTCATATAATCATCCTTTTGAAAAATGGATATTGGAGCTAGGATAATTCTGTCACCTGTAATATTACAGTAGACACTTCAGCACAATCGAAACAACTTTTTGGAAAATGACTATTGGTGCTAGGGTAATTTTGTCACATGTAGTGCTACGGTACATTCTTCTGCACATTCTAGACAAATTTAGTTTTATTTTCCAGAAACAGAGAAACATGGAACATTTTTAAGCTGTGAAAATGTAGTTTTAAGAAAAAACGCAGTATTATAAAATATTATGTTAGGAAACATTTGCATTGTACGATCTTTAAATAGGCGTAGAGCCAGAAGCTAAATGCTCACTCACACTTTATGGATGCCGAAAGCTAGCAAAAACCATTTGTTATTAAAGACCATCTCCGATGTTTTCTCCGACTGTAGTAAAAATTTCACTTCCACATGTCCATTAAAACGCTAAGGCTACGACATAGCTACATATAAAAATACCTTTGCTTTATCTATAATCAAATAATAAGCAAGACAGTATAATTGTGTTGTAGATGCTTCCACACCATAACGTTCTTCTGGGGCCCCACTGTCCCAGCTGCTCAATATTTGCACCAGTTGGGCTCACAAGTTTTCGAGATCATGCGGCCCCATCTGCGGTGTCAAACAAGCAATTCGCAGTAGGTAATGGGTGACCACTAAAAATCTAAGTAGATCCTGTGCTGATAATTTTGGACACAGCTTTTACTCCATTTTGGAAAAAGAACGCCTGATTCTGAAGGTCTCGTCTGTAATATTACATCCGTAGTGCTACCATTCCGA
The DNA here is from genome assembly GCA_030762935.1 of Hymenopus coronatus. Lineage (NCBI taxonomy): Eukaryota > Metazoa > Arthropoda > Insecta > Mantodea > Hymenopodidae > Hymenopus > Hymenopus coronatus. The sequence goes on from CM060900.1 coordinate 385,271,614, forward strand.
TAAACGTCATTACAAAACCTAATTGTTGTTGTTCATATATTTGCTTAAGAAGGTTCTTGTTTTCCTTTTTAAAATGTTTAGTCATTAATTTTCGGCTGTTCTATACAAAAACAGTATTCACATAGTCTGATAGAGGAAGTCCCAAATTTTAACTATAGGCAGTTTATCGCATTTCAGCACGCAGTTTAGCTACGCGATGTATGAAACAGATTATGAAAATATGGCTGTTTATTGGCGAATATTCATTTCAGTTGTATACTGTTTTCTCGTACCTGTTTGGAGCTTAGCAACAACAATAGCGATTCGCAATAAAGAGTAGCTAATTTTAGTTACGTGGCTTAAGAAGTTCCATATGAAAGAAATTGAAGTCATAACGAGGTTAAACAATAGGTTCAATAGAAGTTCATTTCAGGTTTTTCATCATTACATCGAACTCAACCGATTTTATATGGAGAAGTTTGATCCTTCCAAACACTCTCAATTTATTCCATACGGAGACACAAATAACCAATAAAGTTGGCAATACGCCACGCCCTTTCATGATTTGATTGGGTTTCTCCAGGCGATATCGATCTGGAATCATTGTAAGAGGCACATTCTAGAAATTGACTCGAGTATCCTAATAATCACATGGAACTTGATATTTATTTACCATTCCCACTGGAGTACCCGAAACCTAAGATGGCGTTTATAAAGAAGCTAATTCCAGACCATGGGGCATAATGAAAGAACGTTCTTCATTATAAGCCATTGAAACAAACTGACACAAATCCTTAAAGACATGTTGGGTAAACCCGTACGTTTAATTTAATAATTGGTTACGACAACAGTGTACAAAAATTATTTTAAGAAGGATCAGTATAAACTTTACAACAATAGAATTTTCGGAACAAGCAATGGAAATGCATATACTTAACCGTATTCACATACTATTTCTGGTAGCCAGAAATAATTTAGAAGAGATAACTGCCAAACCTACATTTAGTGACGAAATAATATATAAAACTAATTTGGCCACCGTTTGGCCCCTCGTTTAATAATGTTCAAAGGACCAGTATAATTCCCTAACGGTTTCAGTCTTGAAACCCTATAAGAGGAGACATACACTCTAGCGGTCAGTGCGAAAATCCTCTAAAGCGTAAGCCAATGCACAATCTGTATGACTTTGAAGGACCTGAAATCACACCTGAAAAATGAACGGGAAATCAAATGCGGGGAACTGAGGGGATGGAGAATGATGGTGAACTACATCAGCCCAGAGTTTGCAACAATCCATGGTGAGAGTGAATGATTACCGGAAACCAATGCCCGCACGTCCCCAATGTAAGCCTCGCACGTTACCGCGGAGCCATCTTACTCGTTATGCGCACAATAGAATACATACACTTGAACTGAATTTTGTTCAAAATTGTGCTATTATTATTATTATTATTATTACTACATTGAAGCATACAAAGATAAATATGATCTGCGACCTCAAAGACAGAAATACGATATAAACTAACATTTTCTGTAAGAACCAGCCATAACCACCAATCATATTTTTACTTCTTTATATGTATACTAAAATCAAAGGCGTGTATTATGAAAATCGTTCCTTAGATAGTCGTTAAAGGATTTGTCTCTTTGTTGAGATCATTACTAATTACCTGATTTAGTGCGTTCTCCGATGATGGTGTATTTTTGTTTGGTTGTTTGTTGTAGAAGTTGTTGTTATTATTGTTATTATTATTATTATTACTATTATTATTATTATTATTATTATTATTATTATTGTTATTATTATCGCTATCGTCGTCATCATTCTTAAATGTCATATAAAAGAAAAATTATCAAATTGAAGTTTGCTTTTTAAAAGTTCGTTTTTTGTACTGATTCATATCATTTTTTCATATTATTAGTTAGTCTTATTAATATATCTGGGCATTGTCAACGCTATAACTGCTAACTGTGGTGTAAAAGAAAAACACATCCTGTTGAATAATCGGATTACCTTTTATTTTTATGTTTAATTTTTTATTTTAGTTGAGTCATATAACTCAGTCATAAAGCAATCACTGTTCTGCCCTGCTTTTCCTTAGACTCCGATCTTTTACCTTCATCGAAAAGGAGACAGACTTCTTTTGACTTTTTTCTCCACCCTACCCTTCAAAGCGGAGAAAAGAGTTGCCACCCCTGTAGTATGGCGTCATTTCCTGGTAACTTGTTGAAGAGGAAGTGAGGAGGTGTTCCGTGAATCAGCCACTCTTTAATGTCTCCCACCTTCAGCTTTCTCACAAAACTCTTATATTATCATCTTATTTATATTTTAGGAACATATTCACCCCGCCGGATGCGGTATTTATATCAGTTCTCCTAACAACGTCTGTTTGAGGTGGGGTGCTGGAGTCGGACTCCTACCTCAATGCCTTTTGTAGTTGACAAGCCATATGGCCCGAGAAGCTAAATGTTCCCTCAGGCGAATCTGTCGGCAAGGTTGACAAATGAGGAAAACAAGAAAGAGGTATAAGATTTCTGTCGGAGTCTTATGCGTTTGATGTCACTGCCGATTTAAAGATTCCAGCTAATTTGCCTGAAGAAGCTTTCATGTGGTTACTGAGCTGGAAAACCATCTTCTGATGCCTGGAGAAATGCCACCAACATGTCAGATTTCTATCCGCTGTGAAGAGAAGCAATAATGGGATGGAGTTGTGTATGGAGATTAAATACTTCGCGGCAGGTTACAGTTGATAAACATCTCAAATTTCTTATTCTAATGGAGTTTAAGACGTAGTTGGAAAAATAATTATTTGAAGGACATTTGCAATATTTAAGAGCACAATATCGACAGAATTTATATCTGCCATATCACTATACCGAGGGTTTATAGGTACTAAAAATGCCCAAATATGCACGCAATATGCACTTAAAACATTGAAAATATGCACATACATGTGGACAAACAATTGGAAATATGCGTTTAGATATGCACTGATAAATTAAAACTTTACTTAAATTAAAACTTTCCTTAAATTTAATTAATTAAAATTCAGTTCCATGCATTTATGCTTCATTATAAGATTGTTTTAACTTAATTTTGAAATACTCAATGAAAGACATAATTTTAATAAAGTTTAATTTTATGCTGAACCTCATTCCAAGTATTTTGCAATTATAACATTTCCCTGTTGGATATGTAAAGGTAAAATTACTTTTTGAAAATGTTATTAAAACTTTAAATGCTAAGAGTAGTTCAGTGCAATATAGTGTAGATGACATGTGTTTCTGCTTCTAAGATGGGATTATACACTACAATAACCGTATCAATTAGTTTAATTAACATAAAAGCAGTGTACCTAGATTTTGGTCTTATTGTAGTTCATATGCTCTGGGACCAATAATGTCAGTTACCTTCCTGACAGACTATTAAAAAAAATAATTTAGTGGATCGTTAGCCTTCTCCTGTTAAAGAGACTACCTGAAGGGTAAAATTGTGTCCTTTTCAAAATTTCGGATACTATGAATGTACATGAAACAGTATTTCCATTTTTACCACTGATTTCACAAATTTATGCCCGTCAGAATGTTCTCAGAAGTAAACAGAGGATGGTAATGAGTATCATAATTTGCACCTAATGGTATGCGTATGGCCTTTTTTTGTTGTTGTAAAATTAGTATCTTATTTATATTAGAACAATTTCTCCATAGGCGAATACCATAACTAATAATACTGTTGAAAAAAACGTAATAAGATGTTTTTAGAAAACCTATAGGCACACAATATGTTAAACCTCTCAATAGATATCACTGTGAATACCTGATGCAAGGATATTACATTCTGAAAAACAATCTAACATGTTACACTCATATGACATTCTCTAGCTCTTCTACAAACAAACTTCTCACAAAGGATTATTCTTTTTTCTACATCATAATCATCGCGATGAGCATTAGCAGAATGTTTTCATTATTTAGATCCTTATAAGTAGAAGGCAACTAAAGGAATCCACTATGCTATAGTGATAGTCAAAGGTTTTAAAAGCTGTCGCTATCTGATTATCATTGAAACTCGTTTCTTTGCTTGGCCAGAAGTAAAACAAAAGAAATAAGGCTACTTCCTGTCTGAGAAAAGTATGGCAATTTAAAAAGGAAATTAATGACAAGAAATTTCTGGGAAACAGTTGCCTTCAAATAAAGATGTAAAGGATATAATTTGTGTGTTTTGACGAGATCTACATTTCTTGTGAAGTAAATTTTTGTCTATCTCTTACAGTGTACCAGTTATACAAAAATTATCCAGATTGAAGATAACTTCAATGTCTATTCACAGAAAATTCAACATACACATTTTATTTGTCATGTAAATATCATTATGTGGTATTTTAATGAAAATCGGTAGAAACATTTTGGAAAAATAAAAATTTTATGAAATTTTTCCATGAAACCAAGTTTGGTATGGTACTTCTCGTTTTTGAGTTTTGCTGTCGACAGACACACGCACACTTACACAGATATACAAGCTCACACAATGATCTTTTTCCAAAAATTATGTTTTTTTTTTATTTCAGGGAGTCTCCAAACATATATCTCGGTATCGAATTTTTGGTCCCAATACAATACCTTCTCTAACTAATATGTACGTTGTACATATATGCTAGAGAAGGTAAAACAAAATACTCATCGATAGGGTTGTTTCTCGAATAGTCCAATTTTGACATAAAATGCTATTATTGCTACAAAAACAGGCTTTTCTAATCGCAAAATATTGTATGCATACTTAAGGATCGGCTTAAAAACGCAGCTCAAATATTCAAAGATTATTATATTTGGGCTGGAATGAACACGAATTAAACAAAATATCTGATTGCATGTAGAGATGAAAATACAGTATAGTGATTTCAATATGGCTCGGCGTTTCAAATACTATGAGCCCGTATTTACGTGTCACTATAAACGATGTAAGTAAATAAACACAATAAAGCAATAAATATAAATATTTCTATAAATTATAACTAAAATCAATAATAATATTATTGAACGAACAGAAGTTGAAATGAGACGAACAGCTTTGAAATGCAAACTTCGAAAAAACCCAAGCTAGCGAGGTATGCTAAAAGTAACAGCAAATATTCATGCTTGGCAGACTTTGCTAGGTAGCGCGCTTAAGTGCATTCCTGAGCTGATGGCAATCACTACAGAAGTGAGGAGTAGATACAGTTAAGAAACAGGGATTTTGCCTTAAGGCCATGGGAGTGTCAAGCGATGTCCGGGCCAAAATGGAACACAAATAATAATTTTGGCAAATGAGAATCTTGTGCTATAACAAGAAATTCAACAGATTTCGGAAAAGATGTTTAGAGTGCGGGGGGGGGGTGACTTCCAAGATGTCAGACTCTGCTCTCTGACAGGGAAGAGACTTCAGTTCGAACAGCAGATAGAGAAAGACCGTTTCGGTTTAGGTCACTGTAGGACTTTGAAAATGAACACGCACTTCAATTCTTATAGCAGGTAGGGAAAGTCGGTATCCCCGTGGGATTTTGAAAAAGAACACGAGCTTCAGCTTGTGCATTTAGGGAAAGTCTCTATCGGTGAAGGCCCTCGTGTGACTTCAAAAGAGGCCCAACCCCAGATATTGAAACCATGTCTCACACGGCGATACAGAAAAGTAACTTCGGGGTTGTGAACGAAGTTTCATTATGAAACAACGTCTAATGAGAAACTGAAAAGTGTGTCTCTGTTCGGTTTGGGCTGTAGGTCCAAACTATTGAAATAAAATCAGTGTTTTGGTAAAAAAGTAAAACTCAGTACCCAGAAACACAATCCACAGGAAAGGCGTCTATGAGGATACATCACACTCTGAGAACGTAAACAAGATCTTCATGCCCTCGTCGACCTGCAGTGGGAGTATAAATCACCATAAGGTACGTGATTATCGGATTACTTTAAATTCCTCTCAACCCTCGGAGATTTCACTCCTAATCCCGACCAAATAGGTACAACTGTTGTTCAAGAATAACAGAATATAGCACAATAGGGAAAGAAGTTAAAGAGAGATTACAAACGTGAAATATATGCTATTGGGCCCTGCTTTTCATTTTGAAATTCGAAAATCTTTTCAGAAAGGGGGAAGAAATATATATATATATATATATATATATATATATATATATATATATATATATAAAACAGTAATTACCTATAGTGACTTGAGCGGCAGGAACTTGGTGTATGTTAAAGTCTGACAAACCCAGAATCACAATATGGGAAAGAAAGATATTACGAAGAATCGGAGGACCAAAGCATGAAAATGAGGAACGGCGAATTATAATTAATAACTCTATGATCCCTATGATGATCCCCGAAATCTGATTGTTATTAAAAATGCAAGACTAAGATGGGCAGTATATGTAGAAAGAAGTGAAGAGGGCTCCCATTGCAAAGAATATGGAAGGGAGGTAGAAGGCTTGGGAAGGCCGAAAAAGAAACGGATAGAAAATATAAAGGACGATATGAAAGAGCTGTATATAAGAGAATGGAGGAGGAGAATAATGCAAGAATGGGCTTCGAATGTGAGGCACACTCTAGCCCTTCAAGGGCTGTAGCGCCAGAGGGTAAATAAGCATTATAAGAATAATAATCAGTTATACATTGGGGTTCACTACAATTTCGGTGACATGTTTCCTATAGTATGCATGTATTTTAATGTGTATTAAATTCGTGTATTTGTAATATTGTGAGAGAGTCGTCAGTGTGCTGCCGCTCTCAGGTTCATCTTGATATGAGAGTCATCGGAGTTGGAGACCCTAGAATGAGTAACAACGCAGGAAGCGTAGGCGCGCCTATAGCCAGGAGCTTCGGAACGCGAGACGTCTCAATTATTCTCGATGCATCTGCTTGCACAAGCTTCCACAAGGTTCTTTGACGCCATTTTCTAGCTATAAAAGGAGAAACATATGTAAGCCGGAAGCCGGTGTAGTGAGTTTTGTACTGAAATTTATTGTGTGTCCTGAATTTTACTGACTCGTGAGTGAGTACAATTATGGAGCGTAGTGACGTGCAAGCCGTCAAATGTCTATGCTCGAGGCTTCGAGTAAACTATTTTAAGCAGTTAATCAAATACCTACTTTTAAACCAGTTTTTAGTCAGTAAAGACATTTGTTATAATATATTTTCACACTTTGTACCTTATAATAGGTTGCAAAATTACAGGAAGGTACTACACATATTACAATGGATTACTTCACGGGTAATTAGCCCTGTTAAATTAATAAAAGTCGAGCGTTTGGTTATTGGAATCATCATGGCTTTTATTAGGTCAGGGAATTATATAATGAATGCTATGGAGATTATAGGTCGAAACCACGAAGTTTACTAGTTAGAAGAGACTAAACTGGAATAAATTAGTGATTTCAAGCAAATGATTTAAAGTCTTATTTAATTATTTTAATTGTGTTAATTTTACTTATATCTATAATTTATTCAAGTATGAAACCCTCCTTATAAACTTTAGGGTACGACGGTCGGAGGGGACGTGGCACCGAACCTGAGGTTATTGTACCTATGCCCTCGCGGTAGGGCCACCAGTAGGCCGGAACCGGAAGCGTCGGCACAGCAATGCCAGGGTCCATAAAGTTTCCAGATGGATGCACCCCAAAAGTAGGACAGCCAGACTGGGGTCCCCGTCCCACATAAGGTCCAACACACCTCGCCAGCTGAGGCCCTCATCCCGGAAACCAGGCCATGTCGGATGACGGGATAGTCGCTTTAAGCATCCTTTCTCCCTCCCACTCTGCTCTGAGCACTATCGCCGATACTTCCTATCCTGAAGGAAACCAACAGAATGACAATGGAAACGGCTTGGACAGGAAATTCTATGGATGAAAAGATCCCCAGCATCCCTCTGGCGACCCAGTGAAAACCCCGAAATATAACAAGAGTCAGGTAGGCGGGCTAAGGGAATCAAACCCGAGACCTCCCAAACATGGACCCCAGATGAAATAGCCTGATATATCCCGCCCGGTTGGAAACTTCAAGTTATACATATTAAAATAGATCGCTTGTACTTTATAGTGACATTATGAATAAGAAGAGAAACAGTGTTTTCAACGTCATTAACTCTGTCATAGCCTTGTGTTCTTATTAAATAACATTCAAAGGGCGTGTTATAGCTAGTTCTGTTTATTTACAACCTGGAGAATACATACGCAAGATCATAAATGTCGCTTTCAGATAATACGCAACTGGCTTCATTTTTGTCTTTCAGATTTTCCCCGTTCCTAAGCATAAGGCTAAGAAAACTGAAGTTTAGTAAGCATATGTATGGCTAAGTTATTATTTTATTTTTAAAAATCCCATTTAAAGTATACTCATTTTTATATTATTGGTATAAATTACAATGTATAGCCTTAACTTTTAAAATTGCCATAATTATGTCAGGTGAAATAATTAATATTTATTGCTAAATTCAATTTAAAGTGCTGTTAGTTATAACGGGGCAATTAGTTTCAAAATTCACATCCTTGTAATGCAGTTGTCTTAAAGGTTATAGAAATTATGAAGAACAACCTAAGGTAAATAGACCTTTCTACTTTCACGCTAAAAGTAATAAAACTCGACAAATGTATAGGCAATATAAGACTTTACTTTGAAATGAACATCACTGTTCGTTAAGTATTAGTAAGCAAGAACATCGGCTGAAGTTCCTGAAACTTTGTAGGTGAAATTGGAAAGGTGAAAGCTCATTATATGTCTACAGCGACGCCACAGGAAGCAATCCTGACAACTCCATTTCCGAAGAAAGTTTAAATCTAGGGAATCTACACCATATGTTATTGTTTTTCGTGTCACGTTATTGCTTTACTTCTTTAGTGATGCTCATTATGGTAATGGTAATCGTTTTAGTTTCCATTTTAGATATACAATTATAAGAAATATTTCTTTAAAAATACTCAGAAATATATTTCGCATATTTGATAGTATTTCTGAAATGTAAATATTATGTCATTGCTGTGCACACAATTGTAAACAGAGAATAGAAACATAAATGAAATCAGAAATTGCGTTTAAATAATTTAGCTTACCGATATTTGGCCATAGCAATGGTGCCTTGGCTGTGTGGTTAGACAGCTCGCCTCTCACCAAGGCGGCCCGGGCTCAATTCTAAGAGACAGCATGTGACATGTGCAGTGAATCAAGCGGCGTCTGACAGGATTTTCCTAGGTTTCTACGATTTTCCCCGCCATTCATTCCATCAACTGCTCCACAATTATCTTTCTTGTCATCCATTTCATTGCCATTTCATTTTCACTTCCTCACTTTCATACCAGGCATTGGACCCATCACCCATCCTGGGTCCTCTATGTTCCAGGGCCACTGCTCCTCAACAGGCGTGTGACTCCAGGAGCTGGCTTGTAAGTCTTACATACGACGAACGTAATCAGAGAAAGAAGGAAGGAAAGAAAGAAGTATATTTGGGACTGTATATTTTTGGGACCTTCAAGCTGTGTAGACTTGCAATTCCAGGGTGAACAATTATATATAAACAGAAATAAGCAATGGATAGGTGGCACCATACTGAAAATTCAATACCACAGCCGGGATTTTCAGTATGATTCTACGTATCCCACTCCTGTCCTACACATGTCTTGTGTGTAAAAACAATTAAATCAATACCAATTGCCCATAATAGTTGGCGATAATATGAATCCTTAGACCTAAAGTACTTGCAACATTGTAAGTCGCCATTGTGGTCAAATTCGGACTATGGCATTGAATTTTCAGTATGACTCTACCTATCCAACTCCTGTCCTACACACGGCTTGTGTGAAAAAACAATAAAATCAGAAATAAACAATCTCTCATTTTTAAACATTCAGGAACAACTTGTCGACCAACGGGTAGGTCTTGTAAGTAGAAGGGCTCACAGTTGCCATGCACTTATAACTGAAACTTTAAAACCTTAGAATTTCCAGATTATTGGCATGATCAAAAGTATCCTCAAAACGGATGGCTACTATTAACGTCGGCAGTAATGTTAATAACGGAAATGTTCTTGCGTCTGTTAAGAAATAGATGCATAACAAAGAATATAAACATTATAACTCATGTTGCATGAAGCCATGGAACGTCAGATGCAAACTAAAACACATTTGATAACTTATACGCCTAAAATTGTACATGTCTTTATTAAACTTGGATGTCAAGTAAAGGAATAAACTTTCATGCATTAAACAAAATGCCTGGTTTTTTGCATAAGATTGCAATATTTATTGTCTCCATAGTTTATCTTCTACAATTATTATCATCAACATTAACAGAGATAACTTTTTTGCTTTATTTTAGTGTTTAACACCCGCTTTTACTTCTTGTGGCAGCGATATTAGAGTATAGGTATCCCGCAGGTTTTAAATTCAATGGAGTTGTTAGCCTTTGGATGTGTGGTGTTTACGAAATTATTTTATATGTATTTTTTGTAAAACATTCACCGTTTCCCAGCCTGGGAGGTTTCTAATAATTCCTTGTGGGGAGGAAAGTAACAGTTTTTCCTTGTCTTCGATGATTGTTTATTATATTTGCGGGATATTTTAAGGTAAGTACGTTGCACCCTAATAATATGGTATATTCTCTTTATTGCGCTTATTCTTCATATACAATATCCTAAAGTTACTTCCGAGCTTCTGTTCTAACAACCTGAAAATTTAGACATAGCCGGGACTTGCACCACGTGTAAACAATTTCTACTAAATATTCCTCCTATCGCAACAACATTAATAAGAAAATAAATAAGCAACAATTCTCATGAACAGCTTTTAATTTTCGATAACCAATGCACAGAGCTTAACTGGCAATGTAATCAACAGAATCCAGCCTATTTATAGCTCTACCTGGGCATTCAAATGATGAAATTCAGTATATTAAAGCTGAACCTGTTTGTTGGTTAGATTAAAGCTGAACCTGTTTGTTGGTTAGCTTAATTGCATTTATTACACAAAAACTCTATTCATAAAAAAGCACACGTAACCTTACGTAGTCGGCTTACCCTCCCTGTATGTAGGATTCATCCTCCCGGCCCTTCCAGGACTTACAAGTGGGCACCTAGGGGTCAGAAGCCTGTCGGGGAGCCAACGGCACGTAGCCAGGCATGAGCATGAAGAAATGGATGATATGAAATGAAAGTGAAATGGATGATAGGAACGGTGACGATGGAATAATTGGTGGAATGAGTGGCGGGAGAATCCAGAGGACCGGGAGAGAACCCGCCTAGGCATCATTTCGTCCACCACAAATCCCTAATGCGGCGGATTGGGGTCGAACCCGGGCCACCTAGTTGGGAGATCAGCGGTCCATCCACTCTGCCACTTGGTTTTTTTGGTATTTTTTAACGCCCACTTTTACTGGTGATATGAAATGAATGTGGGAAGCCGGTGGAATGCGAACGCGGGGGAAACAGGAGAACCCGGCCATTGTGCCGCATTGTCCACCATCTCACATGCGGTCGCTTGAGATTGAACCCGGGCCACTCTGCCACTGCGCCGCCACCGACAAGCACACAAAATCCAAAAATCACAGCATGAAAATCATAGAAAAGCATGAGCCATTAAAAGCAGTATGCGGATCAAAGTTACTATGGTCACTAAAGGAAGGATATGGAGGGAACTTGCATGAAATTTGTGTAGCTGATTTTTCGAAAACACTGTGAATTTTCCAGGCCAGCACCCCATATTTGCCTCTCACAGAGATTTTTTTTTTTTTTTTTTTTTGCTATGAAATGTTTCATACATTGTAAATAAATCTATGTTCTTGCACCGCTCTTCAATGAGTAAATCCCGTGCTCGGAGGGAAGGTTCTAATCAAGTATGGGTATAACGTACAAGGCTATAAAAATTAAACTTAACGTATTAATCAGTAAAAAATAAATGTGTACGTATAGTACAGTAACAATGTGGGTTAAAATATTACTATAATTTTATTTCTTTACAAATTCCTAGACAAACACTTTTAGAAAATAATTTCAGCATGAATTATAAACTGCAAACGGTTACGCAAAAAATTGTCATAACGTAAGATTTTTCCTAATAAAGATTTTAATCGTGTTTTTGAATTTAATATACTCATATATATCTAAAATTATATTTACTGATTGTATTTCATTTTTCGTTATTTTGTAGTTTTTTTCCTCACGTTTTAGAAACACGGAAAAGCCCTGAGTTTCTAGTTTTAAAACTTTACTTTTTATATGCCTACGGCCATTACTTTAGCCTGAAGAGTTGATTCAAAGGGACAAATGCGTGTGTTCTAATGCGCTGAAATCGGTGTGATGAGCGCGTAATACCAGCTATTTCTTATTTTCTCTGATTTTCGGTAGCATTGCTATTAAAATATAGAGAAAGATGCTTAAGAGAGGCTTTGTAATTTAAGAATGATGTCTAAGTGTCTACATGGTTTACGCAGAAGTGCAATGAATTATTGAGTCGACAGATATGGGGGTGATGTACAAAAGATACTTACGTGGGGCTTAGAGTGTTATGGACGCTGTCCTGCATTTCATTGTGGCAACAGGATTGAAACGGAGCTTATGAGAAGAATGACAATCGTTCTTGGCAAATTCACTGTAGCAGGAGTATTGGAACCACAAGCCTAGAACGGGGTAAAATCCAAAGCTTACCTCAATAAATATAACGAAGAAGGTATCTCAAGGGAAGTAAAACCGTTGAAATTGCATAAGAGTCTTCAGAAACAGGGTCCAATATATGGTGTAGGGGAGTTTTAGAAGTGACAGCTATGAGCAACGCATTATACACATTATTGTGAAGTTTCATTACTCGTTTACTCAAAACCTAAATATTGCCACACTTTTATTCACTTGAAGAAATTTTGGAGGGAAATATTGCAAGGATTGCACTGGGAATCTTATTCTTATATAAAATTGAAAAGCTTTAAATAACCAGTGTTTTGAAGCAAAGTGACACAGATTTATTTGAAACTTGTAAATTGAAAGGAAATATAATATATTTTGCGTTTCTTACTAAAAATTTGAAAAATAAATTGTACCTGCCAGAGAGCTTAAGTTGCATAAATAATTTTGCTTCAAAACGTTATACTCTTAATACTGGACAATTTAGTGAAAACATAATTTCATAAAATGGATTTGGATTTATTTTTCAGGATTTTTAAGGATGTCACGTATTTTCAGTATAATAAATTGGTTTAACAAATATACAAACTTGATTTAAGGAACCTGATTACATAACATTTGATACTAAAAATGCAAATATTTGTTTTAAAACTGTGACTTTTTTATTGTGAAAACATATGAATACCTTAAGGCCACTACAGTGCTGCTAAAGATGTGTATTTCTTTAAAAGTTTGTGGTGTAACCCTGTACGAAAGTTGGTTTTGTTATTGAAACCTACTGGGATTCAAAGTTTGGGTTCAAGAATTCATATCACAGATACTTTAGTATTATAAATATAACAATGCAAATGAAAATTACTTTGATTTTGGTGTACATATATGTTTAAGCAAATAACAGTTCCATTGTTTATCTTCATCACATGCATCAGTTGCAAATGTAGGCATCACATATTGACGCCTATCCGACAGATGTTTTCAATAAAACTATACAAAATAATATGATAATTTGATTAATGACCTACTTCATTATGAAGAGTTAATCATTCCTTCTATAGTATCATTTGCCGTTTATTATTTTATCATATTGTAGTTATAAAATTCCGTGTAGGAAAAAAGGTTTTCTGTGTTGCCTGGAAACAAAAGCTATTTAACGCATTCTCGTCAATACAATGATATAATGAGGAAACCTGTGGACAGAAGCACGCTGTTATATGATTCTGTTTGCGGTGATAACTCGGACTCTGCTTAAGACGGATGAGGAGCTTTACCGGTCTTTGTCGGCCTCAGTGATTTCTTTTCTTTGCGCCTACTTTCTCAAGATGTATTAAGGGAAGTCGAAATAGGACTTTCATAGCTTTTTCCATTTTCTTTCTTTAATTTCGCATAAATATTTCAAATCTCCCGCTCATTTCGGTATAGCTTTCATAAGGTGCACTAATTGTAAATAGTTTTAAAATATTGTTGAAAATAATCCTACGTAATAGTTTTTAGAGCATTCTCGTACACTCTCGTGATAAAACATCAATAGTTTGTAAATATTAGTGTTAGGGAAGATATTTGTTTTCTGTATTTTATTTTAATCAGAAAGTTTTACTTTAGATATTCGCAGCCTTGGTATCCCGCTCATATTTCCTTCATGTGAGAGTTTCGAAATACTGCGAAAATTTGTTTGGAAGGTTAGGTTACATTTTTTTTTAAATGTAAAGTTTGAAAGTAATTTCTGAAGAAGTAAAATCATCTATTCAAATGCCCATTATCTCAGAAACTAATTGACACTAAGGACTGAAATTTTTACCACACATTTACACCTAAATAGGCTTTATTTTAACGAAAAAGTTTTTATATGTATGAATTAGCTACTTTTTGACATTTAAAAATCATCGTTTTTCAATAAACTCAGCTTCATTTAAAAAATCATACCTTTCCGTCTATCAACAGAAGCATTTTATTTTTCATCAATCAACAGTAAAGGTATTGCTGAATACATCTTGAAAATTTTAGCACATTATCATAAATAATTTCTGAGATAACGGGCCAAACTTTAACATTTTATGTTAGGACATTTCGACTCCCTAAGAGCAGGAGCTAAGACTAGAAAGGATTGGCAAGAGCCTCTTTTCAGGTAGGATATTATGCAGAAACACTAGTATTAGGTACATGAAATCGCTATTTAACCTTTGGTTAGGGGCAAGGATAACAGGTGCCAAACAGTTTAATTCTCCTAATTATGTTACGAAATCTATTAGGATTACGCAGATGCGTTTCTCTGTACCTCTCGGACCAACGTTTAACTAACATTCACTTAAGTTATAATAATTGCCGCTGTTCAACGTTGCGTTTTTGGTTAACATATTTCATGATGTGGTCTGTTGTGGATGACCACTGACATCCACGAGCGGAACGGTGTTCCATTGTAAGTATTTGTTTATAGGTACTTTCGTATTGTTAGCTGTTTGGTTGTCAGCATAAATACTGCCTCCTGTCCGTAAGTGATTGTTGTTCATCCAGTGTGCTAAAAATCAGCTCACCTGAATTCTATGATAATTGTTACCAAAACAGTAGGATAATTATAATTTGTCTTTTCAGGAATTCATCTACACTATTGCTGTGTTTATCCGTTTCAATAATGAGTAATGGGAGGAAACTGAAAGTTCAAAGTACTGCAGATCCGAATATATGGCTGAAGTGGTACTTCGAAAATAGTGACGAAGAAGGAGGTAGTGATGAAAGTGACCACGAGGGAGATCATATTGCAGACAACTCAGCATCAGAGCAAGAAATAAGTGAAGAAAAGACCAGGGAGACTAGTGTTGAAGACGAGCTTGAAGACTTTATTACCTGGGCAGGGATGGAGAGACAAAATTGGCATAATGTAACACCTCTACTGAACACTGAACTGGTTCCAAATTAAATGCTCGAGACACAAAAATAGAAATTGGCAATTGGAGTTTGTTTGTATCCGAAAGTGTAATCAATACTATTGTAGCTTCAACCAATGTTTACATTGAAACATTACGAAATAATTTTGACCGTGCTGGAGGTGCCAGGTGTACTGATAATATTGAAACTAGAGTCTTTATCGGTCTTTTGTATTTAATATGCTGTCTAGGGTGCTCTAGAAGAAACGTGAATAAACTCAGGGATGGTTCACGAAGAGAGGAACGAGAATCTTGTCATTCAACCATTTATAAGAAACGATTCCTCTCTCTATTGAGGTACCTCAGATTTGATTATATAAGAGATAGAACCATGTGCATAGAAATAAATAGGCTAGCTCCAAGGCGAGAACTATTTTGACTATGGTACATAGTTTTTAGAAAGTTTTGTTCCCAGCAAATACCTTACTATCGATTAGCAGCTGCTGACTTTTAGAGCAAAGTGCTCCTTATGGAGTCAAAACAACTTTGACCATAAATCTTGAAACATATGTAGGAAAATAACCTGAAAATTGTTTTGCGCCTAGTTGAAGCTAAGCATAGGACAAATGGAAACATCACTGATCTTAATTGGTTTCAAGTGCGCATTTTGACAAACAATTACTCAGTGAAATGAAGCTCACCAACTTGGGAACACAGAGGAAAAACAAGTGAGATGTCCCAGGTCACTTCTTACTAAAAAGAAGAAATTTTATCTCTATTTGGGTTTCAAAAAGACAGGACTCTGGTTTCATATTGCCCTAAAAAAGAACAAGATTGCTATAGTTTTATTAACTGTGCCACATGCCAGTGCAGTAGAAGAATATACGCATGGCAAAAGGAAACCAGAAATATTGAACTTTCATAACATGGCTAAAGTTGGAGTACACTTGATGGATCAGTTATGCCAACCAAAGAATGTTGCTAGAAGAACTCCATGTTGCCGATGATTGCTTCCTATGAGCTCTTCAATAAGTGCTTCAATACATGTATTTTGCATATTCAAAGCTCATCATTCTGGAGAACGAATAAAAAGAAGGGATATTATTTTTACAAAATATATTTTGGGTGATGACAATGCCCTAATTTATGAGAAGAGCAGCAATGAACCAAATTCCTTCTGAGATTAAAAGGTGAACAAATTTTGTTCTTGTAGACATTACATCTCCCACATTGCCAAGCCAACACCAGGGCGATAGAGGCCGCTGCTATCAGTGTGGGAGAAACCGGAATCAGATGTCAAGGAGATGTTCAAAATGTGAGAAATGGATGTACCCAGATAACCAGAAGGATGTGTATTTTAATTTCTTCAAACTTTAGGCGAATAATTTAGTATGCTAAGTTTCAAAAAACTATATGAATGCTTTCATGACAACTAATCTTGGATTAAGCTGTGACTAAAATTGTGTATTGTAATTCTAAGTTCTGTAACAGTTATTTCTACATTATATGTAATACATTTTTATAACCTTCATTGATTGCTTTTTGAAAATAGCTTACAAATAAGTTTCAATACCTGGATGACATTAGCGCGGTGGTAGCGCAGCTGCTTGCCAAGCGGGACACTTGAGTTCGATTCCCAGTACAGGCGTGGGAATTCCCCCCTCCACCTGGGAAGCCTGGATCGGGGTGCACTCAGACTCGTGAGGTCCCAGGGGGGCTAATTGAGGAGCTACTTGGAGAAGTAGCGGCTCCAGGTCATGAGAACCGCATTAACCGACCGGGAGGGATTCGAGACGCTTACCACGTCTCACCTTCCAATACTGCACCTCATCCATGACATCTGTGTTAATTAGGTGCAGGAAGGTAAATTACGAAGGCTTGGCTAGTCTCTCTTCAGGTAGGTTTCTATGGCGATAAACAACTACTACATACATGACATCACCGTGCAAAGTTGTCCATATTTAATCCCTTTCTTTTTTGTCCTACTGCCATTACATGTTGTTGTTGTTATTATTATTATTATTATTATTATCATCACTCTGTTGCGATATCTGATGGTCTTTGACTTAAGCACCTTTTAGGTAGATATGTTATTATATTTAAATACAAGTCAGTTCGTCCAAAAAGAGCTTAGTAAAGATACCACGCTCATTAATTTTTAAATGAAAGTCATCCGGTTCTTAAACAGATTTGAAATGAAAGCACAAATTAGTTGAAAGTAGCCGTTTCCTTTCAATTCGCTGGGGAATTGCCCTCAGAGCGATGTTTGCGGTGTGTTTGCTTTTGGAAAGAAACGTGGTTAAAAGAAAGGCGCAAATCAGTGGAAATAGGATAAGATGCACTTCAAAGGGAAAGAAATGAAAGAAGGAAAGGAGTCGAGAGAGAGAGAAGTCTAGGGGTTGATTTGATTAAGAAGTTGAGAGACAATGGCACGTGATCCTAACTAATGAAGACTTCAGGAAACCAAAACAAATAGGAATGAAGAACAAAGCCGAAAGGGAAGAAATGAAAAGAGGGGAAATGAAAAGTGCTGGATTCTTGAGGGTGAGAGGGGTGATTGCTAAGGAGGAAGGCAATCGTATGGAATGAAATAGAGCTACAAAGCCAGATGAGCATACGTTTTTCTCATAATAATAATTACGTGCACTCAAGTGTTCTGGAAATATTCTTTGATTGCTTCCCTCTTTCATTTTGGCCTTGATGGCTATGATTATGATGATGGTAATGATTATAATGACGATGAGGACGCTGATGATGGTAATAATAATAATAATAATAATAATAATAGAAATATCATTATGATTATTATTAATCACCATAATAATAATAATAATTTACAGTACATCTATTAGCTATGTTGTGAACTTATATAACGCTATACGCTTTCTGTGAATGCAGGGCTTAACAAACAGGCGTACATCGCGCAACTCAAACTTAAAGGAGAGTTACCATATAAGTGTGTAGTCTGAAGTCTTGTGAAAAAGTATTTAGCTCGGTCTATTCTACAACCGATATGTGTGCGTGAAGTATAATTTAATCATTTAGCTTGAATAGGAGGTCATTAAATTATCGAAATCCAGTTAATAGTTTAATGCGATATGTATCCCTAAATTCAGGTTTTGTGTGAGAGGAATACAAGTCTAGGCTCTCTTTAAAATTATATATATTTTGTTTCTTAGCGACACTGTCAATTACCAGTATTATATCGGTGCCGCCGGTGTGCCAGAATTTCGTCCTGAGAGACTTCTTTGACATGGCTGAAAATCTTCTGACATAGATTTGTCTCTTTTAAGCACACATAAAATCATTGGTTTGGGTCGGGTGAGTTCAGAAGACCAGCGTCTAACCAATTCGGCTACCCAGACTGACTTAGGCTCTCTTCCTATTTCATCACTAAGTAAAACATGTTTATTTTGAAACAGAATTAAGTAAATGACTTGTATCCGTTTCAAAATATAATCAAGTTTCTCTTCCCAGGTGGAAGCTACATCAACTTGGAATCACATGATAACCAATAAAATTAACGTGTATTGTTTTAAGCTTACTATTTAACCGTTCAAATCCAACTGCATGCTTCAACTGTTGAAACTATTCAATTAGATTTACTGAAATATATCTTTTAGTTAAAGTGTTGTGTCTTCGGCTGTAATTGATAAGTACCTAAGAAAGAAAGGAGAGAGTTACAAACAGTAGATTCATACAAAAGGTGACTAAAATTAAAAGGGAAAAGCTTCAAGGCGAATGATACGTATTCTATTCAGCTGAAATGATTCATACTAGAGGTTTGAACTGTCAATATAGATGCCACTTTATATGTTTGAGGTATTTCCTGGTGATACTTGCTCAACATTCTCACAAAGAACAACAATTTTGGAAATTGTATCTTCAGGATGTTTATCTTCAAGATCTGATTCAGGTGGTAGCAATTAAAACACGCAGACGGAAAAGAGAAAGAGTCGAAGAGTCAACACTCATAAAATACTTTGTAATATATTCTATTGAGAAGGGTGTTAAAAATTTCAGGTGTGCAAAAGAAAGATTTCCGTAGCATTCACCGAAAGAGCCCCAAATAAGCGTGTTCCATATATACATAGCATTATTCCAATAAATGTTACAGAATCTTATTGTCTTTTCAAATGGTTGTTCAGACTAAAGCAGAAACTATACTGTTGTGTTTTTACTGGAATTGACTTTGTTGAAGAAATATGACCAAATAGCTCATTACTTTCCAATCAGAGGCCAGTCTTTCCTACCAACCAACCGAGATTTTCACATCATAAAAGCAAACTTATGTCTTCAATTCTAAAGAGTATAACGGACATGTTGTTGCTCTCAATTCACTTGTAAATGTTTCTCAAACTTGCACAGTTGTAACGCTTCCAGAGACTACGAAAGGTGGCGTCTTATGTTTCATAAAAAGTATCTCTCTCTCTCCCTCTCTCTCGAATCGTATCGAAAAGAAGTTCCAAACGAAAGTAAGGGTTCATTTTAAACAAAGGCATCATTACAACATCCAGAGAGCATCAGTGCAAAGAACATAGAGACAACAGCAAGCTCCTTCCATACGTTCCTGGTGAACACATGGCATTCTGTAGAGACAGCTTTCAGTAGAAATTTTTGGAAGCATCGGGAAAAAATCCAGAATAAATGAACTATATCAATCTTGTTGAACAGCAGCGACTTAGTATTGTTATTGGACATTCGTTGCAGTTGGCAGGCATATTTTTCACATTGCTTTACAATTTTAAACTGTTATGGTGAAAAAGTTTGGTTTAAACCTTCTAAATGAGTTATTTATCTTGAAAATGTCTCTATGTCAGCTGTGTAAAATTACTAAGTTAAGCTATTTAAAATATCAGTTATTCGAAATACTCCTAGAGAAGCATGGCTGTGTGAATTCATCACGGTTTGAAGTCTGTACTCTTCTACCGTCAGCCGTCACCAGTTTGTTCAGGTTTTTGAAAAATATTTATTCATATGACTTAAGCTCCGTTAAAAATAGTGCATTCAATTAATGAAAAAATTAATGAAGGTGCACGTGCCTTTTATTAACTGCCATTATATTATGTATGTCAGGAGCTGACAACCTAATGCTGGAAGCGTAAACAGAAACGGTGTTGTCTGTTGGTGCAGAAATGCGGGAGTAAGTACGGTAGGCGTTGGTGCTGACCGTAAAATCTTATAGGTAGTCCCTGCTCTCTGCTAATTGAGGATTCTCATTTGAGGATTCTGCAACTTTCAATAAAAATGCACAAATATATTACAGTGTCTTTTTAATAATGTCAAAGCATTATTAATAAAGCGCTTTCTTTATCCAAATTACTAATTCATATCTTAATTCGATGAAGCAAATAAATTATCGATACCCACTAATAGGTTTCATAAATGAATCTTAAAATCCAGACCGCTACTTTCTCAAGAAGCTGGTTTTGAATGCTTTTCTGTGTGTATGTGTGTGCGTGCTTAGTTTTTAATATAATATAATTATATTTAAAAATTTCAAGAATGACTTGAGCGTTCTCATAATTGGTAGCAGCTGATGTGAAGGTTCGTAACTCCGACATAACCTGTAAACGGTGCAGATTAATATAGCTAATGCGTTAGAGCTCCTGGTTATTAGGTACCAAAATTGCGTATGTGCACCTAACATTTTTCTCCTTTCTCCGCTTGCAGATTCTAAAAACGTTGTATAATCTTAGACCTACGACATTGAATGATTGGAGAAATAAGCATAAAGTAAACCTAGTAACCCATGAGACACTACAGGCTGCACCTGCGCCGGCCAACTGTGAGTTTGCGCGCGCGATTTGAGGCGCAGCCGCAGTGTTTGGCTTAGCTTCGACAGCGTGATTTGTGTGTATACTTGCCAGCAATAATAAAGCTTCCTTCCATAAAGTACACTGTGGGTTGCAAACCATTTAAAGAGATTTAACTTTGAAACGACATTAACTGTAAGACCCAAAGGAACTTGTAGTTGAGTAATTGAGAAACCTTCCGTAATTGCAATCGGCAAAACCTGAAAAATATTTCTAATACATTCATATGACTTTATCTACCCATTCCTCAACAAAATACTATTGCAAAGTTACTTCATATTAATCGAGGTAAACAAGTCTCAAAAGGCGTTCCTTATGCCAAGGCAACCAGCCAAAGATGGGGGGGGGGCGCTTACAGCTACAGTCACTATTCCTCTTCGCTGCCACGCTGCACCGAATGACGATCGCCGAGACTCTCAACGTCGGAACAGGCCAACGAGATGACGAATGAATATATGATAATGGAACGACAGGAATTTCGGGGATGTAACGAATCTCCCTTCATTCACCTGGTATCATGTGGAAACACTCATCAAGAAAACAAACAAATATGGGTCAGGAAATCGAAATCACGACCTTCTGAAAGCAAGACGCATGGCACGACAGCTCACAAGGAACCTTGGTCTACCGCCCGACCTGCGGCGTTCCCCATCTCGCTCCAGGATGCGAGGCCTCCGTGATCGGTTATATTAACACGCTCTGGCTCAAATATACATAGGCGTTGTAACGTATAATTATTGCCAGATTTAGCTTTCTAATTAAGGTGTTAAATGTTTATAAAAAACACTTGATATTGGGGCGTTAAAAGAGATATTTTAATAGAATTGTTGACATGGCATCTAAAACTTTATTTATTTATTCTAAATTATTGGACTTTTATATTCCAAATCAAGGCTCCATAATATGCCAAATAATTGTGTATCCATGCATTAATAAACTGTCTAGCTCAAATATAAGTAACCATTTGTAGATATAGCGTGTTATTTTCGTTTTAGTCTATATTTTAACAAATTTCGTGGTTCAAATATATGCAGGCATTGCTAACCGTATCGTCTTACATGTGCCCCAATCCTTATAGTAACAAACTTCTGGCTCAAATATAAGGAATTGCTAAATGTAGTATATTTTTTGTTGGTTTTGATCAGTATAGTAACAAACTTCTGTCTCAATTATAAGTAAACGTTACTAGATATAGTGTCTTATTTCAGCTTTAATCCGTATACTAACAAACGTATAGCGCAAATATAAGCAGGTATTGCTAGATGTAGCGGTCTAATTTGAGGTTTAAACCGTATAGCAACAAACTTCTGGCTCAAATATAAGAAAGAATTGCTATCTGTAGCATATTTTTTTTTAGTTTTAATCAAAATGGTAACAAAATTCTGGTTCAATTATAAGTAAACGTTACTAGATATAGCGTCTTATTTCAGCTTTAATCCATATACGAACAAAAGGATGGCGGAAATATAAGCAGGTATTGCTGGATGTAGTGGTCTTATTTGAGTTTTAATCTAGATAAGAACAAATTTCTGGCTCAAATATATGCAGAATATGCAGAACTATCTGGTCTAAATATAGGCTTTTCTATATGAGGTGTCTTATAGAAGTTTTAAGCTGTATACTAACAAACCTTCTGGCTGAAAAATAAGTGGGAATTGCAAAATGTGGACGCTATGTATCTGAGAATACTTGAAAAATGCGCAGGAGCTGCCCAGCTAATTCTGGAAGCGTAAACAGAAACGGTATTATCTGTTGGTGCAGAAATGCGGGAGTAAGTACGGCAGGCGTTGGTGCTGACCGTAAAATCTTATAGGTAGTCCCTGCTCTCTGCTAATTAACACGATCTGTGTTACAAAATATTTTCCGCTACAACGAAGGGTATCAAATTATCATGTATTCTGCAAAATTCTGACGATATATTCAGGTTACTTTTAATATTTTTTTTTCATGGGTGTGCATATTTTGCTTCCTCACTGTGGATTCTCCAGGGTCTAGTGTCTTGTACTAATCAATGGTTCCCGAAATTGTAGGTTCAGACCCAGTGAAGGGCGATGGACTTTCTTTTGGCGTAAAAACCATTAGCACTGCTTTCTTTAGAAGGAGAATAAAGCCGATGGTCTGTTATCGTACATTTATGACACTTGAAAAAAACTCAAGTTTGAGAATGGTCAGGAGCAAAATTTCCGGTCTTTCATGCCTAAAATAGTGAAGTCATCACTCACCGTCTGTCTGTCTGTCTGTCCTCTCCTGGCTGTTTCTGGGTGCGAGAATGGACAGTAACAGTTCAAGTTACTGAAAAGATTTAATGGAGGATAATGCAGGCATTGTCTGAAACGAGTTGCCGATTACTTCTACAATGAAGAATTAAACTGTGGTGAATCTAAGTACGATATACTGTCAATGTCTCGTATTCCATCTGCTAAATTCAGAAACCTTGGTACTTCACAGTTTAACAAGTGTGTTTCCGTACTAAAAGTTATATGAATAAGTGGACGTAACCCACTGAAATACTAATCGGGAATACGTCTGCGATCTCGGCCAAATGGATGATAGTGCTGCTGCAGGCAAAAATACTTTATAACTTGTAAGGACTGCAAGGAAAAGAGCAAGAAGAACTAGGTTTTATAAATATACGCTGTTTATTAACCAAAGTCCCGATTACTTCTGACTACTCTACCAAAGTTTCTAAGCCCCACATTGTCAAGTCTTTAAGATTTTTACTAATCTCTGACACAGCTTTTTTCTCTTCGTTTTGCTAAATTCGTAATGTTCTTTTTCCATTTTATTTCACAGAAGAGGTCTAAATGCGTTTTCAAGCTTTCATTAGATATTTCAAACCCACCGACTTCAAAGAAAGTGAACTTAGTTACTGGGTTTCTAGTATCACTGAGTTCACCAGCAATTCCACTTTTAACTTGCCTGCTAATGACACTCTCTCTTTTAACATGATTACATAACTGGTACTTTTTAGAATATTCATCTATTTTAACTTATGAAAAGTATTTATCTCAACATTTCATTTCCTCATCCCTATTATAAATCATTATTAATTATATTACACAACAATTCCAGAATAAAATTTCCGTTACATATGCTTATAATTTTCAATATGCATGCTCAAATAATTCCCAACGTTAAAATTGTATATTTTTTCTCCATTGGCAGCTGTTTCCATTTTCAGATAATATTACTTCTATAAAATTTGAACAACTATTAGCTCTCATATCCATAAACACAATACTATGAGTTTACTATATCATAGTACTTTAAATACATCCTTATATACATATACATGTATATATTTCCAAGACTGTTTTTCTGCTGTCTTCCTTTTCTTGTTTCTAGAATTTGGTAGAAGCACTGATTCAATTTTGGTTAAGTTCAATGCACTTCTGTTTCATAGTTTGCTACTCAAGAATAAAACTTTTCTTTAGTTTTGAACTTATGTTATGTTTATCTTGACCGTTATAAACAACATTGCGCTCACTCTTATGCACTCTTTGTTTTTTTCTTTCTTTCTTCCTCTGTTTCCTTTTTCGATTCCAGTTTGCAGCCTTTGTATTATCTATCTATCTCAAACGCAGCTATGATCCCATCATGCTCACTTAAGCAACACTGGGAGTGAAATTTCAAATCTATATGTTTTATGTAGAATTTGCTGAAACATTTATTGTGTCATTTTCTGGTTCTTCGGTTTCCCCCGCCATGGCATTCCACCGGTGCTCTATAATCATTCCATGTAACATCAGTGTCAACGACTGCGGTGCCACAAGTAGTAAAAGCGGGCGTTAAACACTATCCAAAATATATTAGTAGGCAATATCTCGCTCAATCCTTATCATTGTTGTGTTTAAGCAGGCGAAAGAAGAAATGGTTGCTTTCGCTGAGTCGAATTTTAAAAATATATTTTTCCAACTCAGAATAGTTCTCCATTGATACAAAAAATCACATTCTATTATAACGTTGTATACTGCAAGAAACTACATTGGTACTACAAGTAACAACATTTTAATAGCACTTTCCTTCATCTCTATACCAAACATCACTTGAACTTTCACTCTTTCTTTTTCCCTTTCTCACTTTCAATGAAGACATGGTTTATATTCAGGTAACAAAATTACTTTCTTACTGTAAATTAATTCTTCATAAAATTTGTGAACAGATTACTATTTACAACTGTGTCTGCGATTGCGTTATATTTTTTCCCCATTGAGGTATTATTTGAAAACTGTGTAACTCTTATGTTATTAAACGTCCTACATATCTACTTATTTAGACTGTTTATCCTCTTCATATTTAGGACTTACACCCTTCAGAAATTACACGTCAGTGCCTAGATTCAGAGGCCAATCGAGGAGCTGACGAACATGGAATCTCAGTGAAGAACCCAAAACGTGGAATCCGCCAGTAACCAGGTATGAGAGTGAGGAAGAAGAGGAGATTAAGAGAAGGCGACATAAGTCAAAGAAAGGGATGATTGAAAAAACCTACCCACACACGCTTTTCCCACCACAAAATCGGGCCCCAGAGATTGAACCCGGAACACTTTGGTGAGAGGCAAGTGGTCAAACCACTCGGCCATGGCGTCTATTATAATACTACAGAAATAAAATAAAAAATGACAATGCTTTAAAATCTCAACTAACGTGATTAAACAAGTTACTCGACCATTCGGTTCGAGGATTGCTTAACAATCAAAGAACATTTTTAAGCTATATAGAATTTCCACAACTTGGAAAGCTTTTGTGGGATTGGAGATAAGGAAATCAGATGTTCCGTTTATATTTTACTCATTTTACTTAGAAATCAGAAGATTTTTATTCGTTACTAAGCATAACCATTTAAAAAAATTGATCAAAAGATTTGAAAAATTGAAGAAAGTCATAATAAAGCTATGCGTATTTCAAGATTTAAGAAAATATATAATTTTCTCCATTTAGCGTAATTTTAACTACCAATAAAGAATGGTATAACTGGTCAGGAACATGCTTATTAATAGTAACTCCCAACTTTAAACCTTGTTCTTCTCGTACATTTTTTCGAAAATTCTAATGCGATCTTTTAGTGATTTATTTCAAAATTGTTATGCCTCTTAAAAGTATATAAAAGAATAGCCATACACATTTTCGAAATAGTTCCCCAATTTTGAGAAATACATTATTGTATTTTGAAAAATCAAAAGAATAATTTGAATCAATATAAACAGTATGATACCGTAGATCTAGTTGAAAACTTATTTACCGTAAAACTTGAATTATTATGAGATAATTTTTAAAGATGCAACACATGGGCCATATTTATTAGAACAATACATTTATAAAATAAAACTTATTATTTGAATAACGATGGAACCTAGAATTTTGATACATATAAAAAATACAACTATTAATGTGCATAATAACTAGTAAAAATATCAATAAGATATCTTACATACTGTGAAGTTTCCAAATTGTTTACATGCAGCACATTCAGAATAGACAAGTGTACTAAATTATAAGATGTAAAGAGGATGAATCAGAATAAAACTATATAGGTTAATGTATATTGAGTTAATATACAATGGGAGCTGAAACAAATGATTCGACTTTCGATTTTATAAAGTTAAACGTACGACATTGGGCAGGCAACCAGTATGTTATAAAATGGTCACAGAACCACTGAGTCAAATAAGATTATTGAGTACCAATTATTCAAACTATTTGCTGTTTCTTTCTTTTCTACGCAATAAAATATATTTAGTTTACACATCAGTATATCACATTTCCTATCACTATTGTACTTCTATATAAAACGGTGTTGAATGTGGTACATACGCACATGATGAGAACTGAACGTCTCAAGAGTTGAAGGTAAAAGGTTTTTCATTCTGAAATGTTCTTGGAGGCGACATGTCTAAAGTATTTGAAACTTTAAAACAAGATGGATCAGAATAATGCTAATGGACAAAAAATATGTAATTCAAAATATAGTTCCCAGGTGGCTCTATGTGTGTGAAAACATCCCTTAGTGCGTTAAAGCAGTTCTAGAATTCAGCGGGGCAACTCCAAGTCAACCAGGCTAACGAGAAACTGGTAAATTACTGTCAGCCACATCGTTCTACTCTCTTGCTTAACAGTGAAGACGATGAGGGATTGCGCTCATTGAAAGGCAACTGCCCATCTTATAGCAGAGTGTGCACTTCGTGGTGATAGACAAGAATAAGGTAAAAAACTCCTAATTGACTTAGTATGTTTCCACTTCAGTTCGAGGAACTTAATTTTCGAGAAATAAAGTGACGTTTTAAGTTATTAAAATGTTAAAATGTGTATATTAAATTAATAGGTTTATATTAAACCTATACATTTGCGGCCATAACTACTTTTACTTATTCTGACAACATATGGTAGGTAATGGGCAGTATTGTAACTCATCCAAGAATCCCATAATGAGATTCCACCGAATATACGCATCTTTTTATTTGAATCCAACACAAAGCATTTTTAGAAAAACTCTTTGTTGCGCTAGTGTCTATTTGTAAACATCACAGCTCAAAAGCAAATTGCTGGTTATATACCAAATTAGTCATTAAATTTCAGTATTTTTGAAGAATGCGAGACGAAAATTGTCAAGAAATTCCCCAAAATTAAATTGCTCTTTACATGGCAAAGTGTTTCCAAATTCTGATTCTCGTGATACCTGGTTCTAATTGGTAATTAATGGAAATAAATATGTTTATAAGATATGTTCATCACAAATTAGTATATATCTTGAATTTTCTGAAAATAATCTCTGAACTCCTCCTCATTCTCAATTACTTTTGCACAACTAGTAAACTTAGATCTTATTACACAAAAACTGAAGATCCCTTTAAATCGCATAATTTATGCCAACTTACAGATATTCAATGTTAAACGTTTGAGCTTATCCTTTTCAAATGAAAATTGTAACTCCATATTGCATTCTTCTTGTCATGCAAAGAGGAATGAATTTCAAAACCATTTCATGTTCAATTGTATTCCTCTATTGACCACAAAGAAGTATGTAATAAAACTATTTATACAAATGTTATCTCGTTTACCATGAAATGCATAGCAAAGTAAGCCTGCTTAAGATACTTTTCTTAGAATGGGAAGTGAATTTCAAGTAATGTAACGTCTAAATTTTAAAATTGTTCTTCAGGTTGTCTTAAATCACGGAATATACGCATTACAGAGATGAAACTCTATATTGATATAATAATAATAATATTATTCTTTTTTTATTTACATTGTAAAAGTGGTTAATCTTATCAGTTTATTATCATGATAATCATCATAACAAAGTCGGTTCGTATATTGGGGCACAGGGGCACGTATCCCCCGTGCAGATTATTTATTCTTAATATTATTAATAAATCATTTGTAATTTCACTCTTAATATATAAACACAATTATGCCCTAAATCTCATTATCCACCATATATTGTGAGGCATAGCACTTATAAAAAATGGAATCCCGCTATAAACTAAATATAATGTATCTCGGGTAAAAGCGCTGTGTGACGCATTGGCCAATGTATTTTCCCAGTTCTCGCAAAATGTGACCTGAGGCGACTTTTACTTTCTCTAGCAAGTGTGTACAATGTTCATAGTTGATAGAGAAGGTATTGTATTCCAAACAAGGTATGATACTTAGATTTCACCGTAAATGCATGTTTTGATACTCCCTTAATTCAAAATAAAAAATGTTATAACCAAGTGCGTATGAGTATTTGTGAGCAGCACATTAAACGAAAAACATATTTAATACCAAACTTGATATTTAAGCTATACGAACATTTTTAAGAAATTCTCCCCACTTCCAACTACTCTTTGCAAGAATCATTTTGCTAAAATGTTGATTTCTAAAAACAGGCTCTAAAGATTATGATTAAGGTATTTTCCTAACTAAATGTATATGTTGGAATTTCTAGAAATATTCTATGAATATTTTTCATTCTGGATGACTTTTGTATAACTGGTGAACTGCAAGAGAAAGACAAAAGGTTATTACACAAAAATATAGATCTCGTTAAAGCACACAATCTATGCGAAATACATTTTTTGTAGTGTTAACCAGTTCAGAGCTATTTTTGTTATTTGTTTAAGTTTTAAAGTACTCAAGCGGGAAGTCAACTTTAGTTTCATCTCTTTTGTTTTACTCCCAGGAATGCAAAAGAGAATCGAATTCCCATTGTTTCACACAGCGATAGCTTTAAAAATATTTGACTATCGCTTTAGCCTAGTGTACTCCCTTATTTCCCTTCTACGTACAAGGAAGCGAGTAATGAGACTATTTCTGCTGATGTATATCTCGATTGGCGTGTTGTAGATAAAAGAAGAATCTTTTGTAAGGGAAGTTTATTTATGGAAGAGCTAGAGAATGGAACATATTTTTTGTTCTTTCTGAAGAGACGTTCCAGTATTTACAATGCGTCGAGAAAACATGTTTGTCCATACCCTTGTGTACGGTCACTGCCATATTAACGAATTTCTTTCCCAGCTTGTAAATAAAGTGGGCTGCAATCACAGGTGTGCATTTTTTTTTCACCTACTCCTGCCTACGCCTGCTACCTTAGGCAACATGCATGGCTGCAGTAATCTCTCTCTACCATCCTCCCTTCCATATTGAGCAGTCGCTGATATTCCAAGCAGCTGAAATATTGTTAGACGCATGCATCGAATAAAACAATACTTATATTTATAGATACATTAGGAATTAGCGAAGCGCAGAGGTTCATATTACATTTTCACCCTAGATCAATACAAGGATTGATATTTTATGGAAGGTGTTTAGCAGCTAGAATGATTGCTTTCTGAATACTTTTTAGAGCAATTTTCGGAGTTTTAAAATTATGTTCCTTAATTGTAAACTTTATCCATTACTTCTTCCTGATTTCCATATTTTGCGATTTTTTTCCTGATGTTTTTAAAAGTCTACGACAATATAACCTTACTTTAATATACCTTTTTCGATATTTAAGATCTTACATTCTTACAAGGTTTCGACCGTTTTATTAGACTGCATACAGTTGCAAAGAACTTGCAATGACGGGAATATGCACTATTATCCGGCGCCGTTAAAGACGGAGCAAATTTGGAATAAATAATAGTGAAATAATAAACAAAAACAAGTGAGGTCGTTTGTGCGCTTTGTTAAAGGCATGTATTTTGAACAGTACAAGGACATATTATTATGACTATATTATTATTATAATAAATATCATTATTATAAAATAAAAATAATTAATAATAATACCAGCAGCAAGGAAATGAAAATAAAATAATATGCGTTTTCAGGTTTGCAAGTTTGTTTTGTTTTTTTAAACAGTGGTTTAACGTCCTTTATCCTGGTTGGTCATATCAGACGATGTATGAAATTGGTAAAATGATGCTTAAATGATCTCGGGGTCTATGGAGCTTAAAGTTTCTCGACATTAACCTTTTCAGGATAAGGGAAAACCCCGAAAAAAACCTTATCCGGGTAACTCACCCTAAGTGAGATTCTAACTCACGACCTTTCAAATGTGAGGCAGACACGATACTACCACACTACCTAGGCGGGCAGTAAGGTTCTCGTTTTCGTTTGATTTAAGTATATAATGCGTACAGACCACAATATCAGATAAGAACAGTGGAAGCACAATTAATATAAGCCATAGATTCAAGCTCATAATCCAATAAAAGCATTTTAATTATTTATCATAACTAATATAACGAGAGATCCAGGTTTTATCAATAAATTTATTTAGAGAAAAGTTGTAGCTCGAGTTGTATTTAATAAGACTATTTTGTGAATAAAACAATGATTAGTTTATATGGACACGAAGAATAATAGTCCTCAAATCCCATTTGTCTGGACGTATATTTGCTCCAAAATCACTGCAACTCGATATCCATATCATACATTTCAGATCTCTTTTTATAGCTACGTTATATTATTGTGGCGTAAAAGAAACATAGATCTCTTTGTATTATTACATTCTACTATTTTGGCTTAGTAAAGCGTGATTGCAATTATTATGTCCATTGGAACTTTCGCCGTTATGTACGTGAATTTCACTGCACACTGATTTTCAGAGCGAAAACAAATGCATTTTGTTGCGATAAATTTAGTAATACAGTTGCACGTGAGTGTGATAATAAAACTATTAAAATGCAGAGATAATGAGTTCCGATTGGTTGGAATTTTAGGCGTCAATGTACTGGATTGGCCACTTCCTACAATCACGTATCATGAACGAAAAAGTTAATTTAAATTTGAGTCTGTAACTCTTTTTATATTGTTTAAAGCCCGCTTTTACTACTATGGCACAGCAGGCGATGATACTGATGATACACGGAATAAGGACAGAGTACTGGTGCAATGCGATAGCGGAGAAAGCCGGAGAAAACCCGCCCCTACGCCGCTTTGTACTTTTTATATTATATGTGGTTTAATATATGTATATACCTACTTATAACTAAATCTGGATTGTAGTTAATTCGTTCACACAAAACTTAATTTACACATTAAGGGGATTGCTTTACAATCTACCGATAACCTGCCGATGCAGCTATGTACCTGGTTTCTAGGCAATTGGCATTCTACGAACTCTGGATAGCAATGCTCTGAAGATATCTTTGCCGATTAGTTTTTGGCTAGTTGGAGTAGCCGATACGTCTATTATCCGACATATACATTCACGTCTGACATTTATCAATAACAGTAGTAATCATGTCGAAGTTGTAATTGGTGAACGACGGCGAATAAATAATGATAAAGATTAGAAAGTCTAAGGTCATAAGAGAGAGGCAAAATTATTCCCAAACACTAGACGAAGAAAACATGTACACTTTTCACGAGTTGCTTTTAAAACTCAAATGATGTTTTGGAGCCCCTCCTATTACGTGGATGATAGGTGTTCTTGTTGGGCCCAGCTCTCAGCTGCGTTTTGCGGCTTAAAATTAGGGCCCTAAACATCAGGCAACATGTACGATTTGAAACTTTCACGGCGATGAGTATTGATTAGAGCTTCTTGGATTACCAGCCGTGTGATGTTGATAAAATCGTTCGAACTTTCGGTCATTACAATTCTATGGCCTTCTTCAGGAAGTAATGAGATGCCCCAGACCGAACGGTACAAGTCAGATTTGGAGACTTCTCGGATAGTGGTCAATCTAACTAATTATGAACAGGATGAAGCAACGGTATCCATTCTTTACAAGGGATTGAACTTCGTCCCGGTGCTCAAAGCACTGCCAGTGAACGACATAATCGGTGGAGTTTAACAATCTATTCACAGTCTACCCTCAGATATTGTGGAGGAAGTCCGCCACAAAGGCAAGAAAGTTAAAGAACAACATCTCTGGGGCAGAATACATGGCACTTCGCACATGAACCAGAATCACAATTTAATAGTACACCCAGCAGACAAAGGCACGCCACTGTCTATTAGAAGCGACCGATTACCACGAAAATATCCTCGCCGTACTAGCTGACACTGCTCACAGAAAAATCAACAGAGATCCCACACACAAGATCACACAGGTTACACGACAGCTCATCAAAGCATCCAGTCTACCTTCTGAAATCAAGAAGGCCGCAACATCCTCCTACTTGGTGCCGCCAAGACCATACGGCCTGCCCAAAGTGCATAAGGCAGGGGTCCTGCTTCGTCCAATAGTGAGCGCAATTGGGGCGCTGACATACTATATTGCCAAACAGCTGACAGGCATGCTCGTACCATTGGAGGTTACCTGTGAGCATCTCGTGAAGAACTCTGCAGAGTTTGTAAAAAACATTAAAAAACTGAGAGTGGATCCATCGGTCTATGTGGTTTCATTTTTCACTAGGGTCCCCCTAGTCGAAACGCTGAACAGCTTCCGCCGGATACAGTAAAACTTTTCGAGAATGCACACAACTCCACATAACATAACTCCATGGCACGACAGCTCACGGGAACCTTGGCCTCCACATACTTCACATATAACGAAGAATTCTACGAACAGACGTATTGAGTGGCAATGGGTTCTCCGCTGTCTCCCGCCATGGCCAATTTTTACATGGAAAATTTTGAACATAACGCTCTGCAATCGGCACCTCCCAAACCTAAAGCATTATACCGATACGTGGATGACACATTTGTAATCTAGCAGCACGGGGAAGAAGCTTTACAAGTCTTCCTATCGCACATCAACAGCATTCATAAAAATATCAAGTTCGCCATGGAGATTAAAAACCAAAACATCCTTCCGTTCTTATACATTGAAATTCATAAAAAGCAAAATGGTACATTGGGACACAGTGTCTATAGAAAAGTCACACACACAAATCGATATCTGGAAGCACATACCCATCAACATCCAAGCCAGAAGAGAACCGTTCTCACTACCCTGTTCCATCGAGCTTACGATATTGCAGATGAAGAACACAGGTCTCCAGAAATAAGCCATCTGGCAGACACGTTAAAAAAAGCGGGGACACAAAGACATTTATCAGGCACACGGGCGGTCAAGAACCACAGAGACCAAAGCATGGACAAACGCAACACACAAGAGGACCAAAAACCGAAAGGTAATTCCTTCATTTCGTTCTACAGCACAGTTTCAAATAAGATTGCACGGATAATAAAAATACACGACATTAAAACCATAGTGGCAAGTATGAAAGACTATCCAATGTTTTAACTAATTTCAAGTACTTTCCGCTGGCATTTATGAACATTTAGCGGATGTTTGGCGCATCCTTCCCATTAATCCCTTACAATTGTGACTTCGAACAATCCAGAAATGCCTAATAATAACGGATGAAAAATTCCTATATTAACGTATTCGGAACGTCTGACTTCTTAAACTCTACCCCGACTGTCTTTGCAGTATGTTCGTATTCTAAAACACAGACTCTGCAACCTGTTATTAGTACTTTATGAATTGATATTACAAGACACAAAACCTTGAACTTTTCGATGGTGAGAGAATTATCAAAATCGGGGTAGTGGTTCTTAAGATTCTCGCACACACATAGAAAAGTTCTCTCTCTCTCTCTCTCTCTCTCTCTCTCTCTCTCTCTCTCTGTCTCTAATATCTGAATGCATAAATTTCGGCGAAGGAGAAAAAGCATAAGGAAACGAGAAGTACATCAGCAATAGTGACCAACAGAGAAGTATGGTTATGTGAACCCGGTCGTAATTACCAGCATCCGTCACAATCCCAAATTATGGCAATAGGTTTTATGTTGACGTGCAATTTTAGATGCTTCTACAAGGTTTATCACACTTTCCAGGTCATTGTGAGTAAAGTTCAGAGCCTTGGTTCACTTTATCTCTTCCATTTTATTCTAAAATATGAAAACATAATTCCCCTGATATAAACTACCTTTCATTTTGTTTGTTGTGGCTTGCTTGGCAAGGCCATTCTCCATTCTTTTCTGGTTTACGAATTCCCCAACTGTAGCGCATCCATCGAATTCAGAATGGCAAACTTAATACTCTACAAACTATCCTAGGGGGCTGCTATCTAGAGGAAGGTGTGTGGTTGTAGAACGAAATTGTTGTTTATCGGCCAGACAAAATTATCTGACGAATAACTATAGGCAAGCTTATCGGGCCAATTTAGAACCGGCCCTAAGAAGATTAATTCAGCTGTATGACACATATTCTTCTTATCTCGAAGTTTTATAAAACACCATAGCTCTATAGTTGTAACTAAGATTCTATTAGACAATTTAATCATATAGCAGCGTCTATGGCGTAAGCTGCATTACATATGGGTTGTTTAATTCTATACACAGTTGAAACAAGTCAAAATGTTTACAGTACGTGACTGTATCACAGCCATATTAGTTACTGGCTTGGCCTAAGAAAATAAAACAGTCGACAGAAAGATGTAACTTGTATAATCACCATGTGCACTACAATTATTTTGTTCATCATAGCACAAGTCCTCTCCTGCTGGTAGATTTAAAGTGCTAATAATATGCCAGGAATGTGATTCGTAGAATTCATCTGATGGACCAGAAAGTTTCACTTTGGTTTCTTTTTTAGCTTTCCTGAGCATATTTTTGTTACACCATCTGTTTAAGGAGTTGTTGACGAAAAACACAAATGACGCTGTTGCGAGCAGAAGTGTGTTTAAGAGCAAAATCGTAAAAAATAAATAGCAGGAAGATGTCAGTCAGCACAATAGTACATCTGTAGGGCATCGTTAGTGATTTACTAATAAACTGTACGAGAGTAGATGCCACACTCAATATACAGGTGAAGCGCATAGCAGGATGAAATCGAATCTCTGATTTTCCTTCCTCCTGTTCACAGTGGTCTATGCCTTAAAGAGCAGTTCAATTCCGACCGAGATAAAGAATTCTTGCACTGAAGGACAATACACGAATGCAGTAATTTCAGTCCATGTAGATATGTCCTTTATTAACTGAGTCCATGTCATATTTTTCGCTAAAAATGGTAAAATTATGCAAGATACTCAAAACCATAATGAAGGAGAGTGTAGCGTTATTAGCTCCCATATTTATTCATTCGCAACAACCCCCCCCCCCAAAAGAATACAAACAAAACACATATAAGCCGTAGTTGTGTATCAGATTATGTAACATTCCTTAAAACTATTCCCGTTATTCTCTAAAAACTAATTCACTTATTTGGATTGAGAGAGAGAGTTACCAAACTTGGCTGCATCACGGCACATTATTCACTAGACCTTTTCTAATTAGAATGCCCCATCTAGTCACTTAAGGCATTATGACGCTCTAAATGTCCCTATACTAACACTTGCTTAATTAATTGAAGCAAAATTCTTGAACTATAAAATTCCATTTACTCCTAGAAGTTTGATGCGCATCTTTGGTTGAAATACCAAACAAAATAAGCTTCTTAAAATATTTACATATTTTTTATCTAATTGTTACTCTAGATGTGATATTGAAGATATGGGTACAGCTATTTTAATCAAATATGGGCTACTTAAGAAAGTACCATTGACCACTTCACCTCCAGGATCAGTATTTGAAAGCCGCACGAGCTTTATTAGCCCTCTCATTTGAGAGAGTGAGGAACCAAAAGGCTCAAGTGACATATTTTTAAAAACCACTTAAGTTCATAAATGAACAACTAAAACCTGTAACGTTATTGTGGCCAAAAGTACAAGTGCACCTCCATTTCGTGCTGCAGTCTGGCAAATGAAAGAACACCTGTATATTAATTTCTGTTTGCTTTGATTTTTTTTTTGTAGGATAAAAGGTATATGTTACTTGACTTTTTAATTTATACAGTGTTACTGTTATGCAGTGAAGTTAACAGTTTCTGTGATTTTAAGTGATTACTGCAACTTTCTTCGTTCGATTTATGCATATATTAAAATCGTTTTATATTGTAATGAATACCAATGGCTTCTTTGGAAGATTTCCTAACTTATTTGAAGGTAATTATTCTTGTTTTCTTTTATATTCTTCTTTTATTTAAAGGAGAAACCGAAATGATAAAAATGATTTACTTAAGTATTACGTATACATTTAAATTTTGTACAGGCATTTGTGACAGTAAAAGTAGAATCCATACCAAGATTAATTCGTATACACGTTTTAATTTTGTATTATATTAATTTATTAGCTATAATTACTGAAATGAAAAGCTATCTGTTTCTACAGATATTGAGCAATATGTACCATTTCTAAAGTGCACTCCTTAACACCATTGTAACAAGTTTTTGTGGTGGAAATTTATCAACAATGGATGGTTTTTAGAATATACGTGCAAAACAGCATGATTATGCTGATTAATGTTTTAAAACTAACCTATGACGAATATAAAAATTCCAATGAGGCATTTTATTACTTGCATTTTCTGTGCTATGAGGAAAATTGTAACACCACTAGCTGCATTTTTGTGAGAGAAGAGAGTTATGAGAAAATAATAATAAAAAAAAAGCAATCTGAGAAATATGGCATTAAAATTTGACATAATTATTTATCCAGAGCAACGCTATAAAATGGCGTCAAAACATATGTTATGCTCTCAGAAGGAGAATCACACAGTGCAGATATATACACAAAAAATCTAATATCTACATTTTTGATCAAATCATTAAAGTAAAACACTTCTGAGCCCTGTTATTTAGATACTTTTAAAATATTTATTATTTATATTTTAATATTCGGCTTGTGGTTATGTCCTTACAATGATAGTCGTTTTCGTACGTCTTACGCCACGTATCATATATGTGATGATACTTCGTATGAACTAAACATTATTGATGTAAGTACTGGTTCAAGGGAAACCTTTAGATTGAAGATAATTTTATGTATTTG
This sequence comes from Hymenopus coronatus, assembly GCA_030762935.1. NCBI lineage: Eukaryota > Metazoa > Arthropoda > Insecta > Mantodea > Hymenopodidae > Hymenopus > Hymenopus coronatus. Next base: position 385,309,193 of record CM060900.1, read on the forward strand.
CTATAAAATAAGCAGTAACTAGTTAGGTTGTCACAAAAGTTAGTCAATAAACGACAATAAAATAAAGAGAGAATTAGCTGATAAACTAAATATTCCCAGATTAATGTCTTTTGTATGCATTTCATATGAAAATGAGTAGTGGGATGGTGGGTCTGAATGCTTCTAGAGAACAAAACATTTGGAAGAATTAAAAATAAAGAACACATTTCGTGGAACGGAGGATCGTCATTTCACCTGAAAAACGCATTTAAGGCAAAACATATATCCATTTCAAGGGAAAGCTGCACAGAGTAAGAAGGGTAATGTTTTTCAACCACAATTGGCGATTAAAGTGAAATGGAAACATTAACGAGCAAATACAATAGGAATTATTTAATGAATAGTGTTGGTAACAGAGGTTTACAGACCATCTTCTTAAATTCTTCAGTTTTTCTCATTGAACCGAGTGAAAGAAAATGCTACAAATAGAAAATCTATTATATGTCAACTTTTTCTTGCAGATGTGCAAGTTTGCAAAGAGCTATTTTTGAGAACTATATATGGGTATAACAAGAGAAAAACAAATGTGCTATAGAAAAAAAATACCACAAATATTTGTCCTAAGGACAAGCGAGGCCGTAAAACCCCTGGAAATAAGATGGGAGCAGCTAAAGTAAACGTTGTCAAGGAACAATCCGGAAACTTCCCAAAGTAAAGGAGACATTAGTCACGCCAGCAGACACCTAACAAGAAATACCTTATAAGGAATTTTGTGAAGCAAAGCAAACTAAACCACTACGAGAAAGACTTTTACCGACATATTTTAATACATGATTTAGTATTGCCTTCCTAAGGCCAGTGGGAATATACACGTTCCACGTGAGACAAGCTGCACAATACCACGGTCCAAGCAAATTCAAAATGAGATCCATCTCTTGGAAGCAACTAGTAGATCTATGAACGTTAGTTGAAAAGGTGTACACATACGGCTGTACACTTTGACTTGCAGAATAAGCTCCCACCATCAGTATTAAAGTACTCAAAGTTGTACTACTGTAACAAATGGTGGACATTTAATTTATGTGTTGATGTTTTGCGAACAAGTATAATTATATGCCATGAGATGAGGCTTCCCGTAGATGTCAAGAAATCATGCCCCGTCTGTTAAAATTGATTATCTGATTCCCGCCTAACGGCACACATCTGAATGCGTATAGTAACAGTGTATCGGCATTCTGGCCATTCATATAACAATTTCTGTAAAAGTTTTATCATTTTTTAATGTACTGTGAAACAATCAGATGGGATCATCCATTCTCCTATTGATTTGATTGATGTAATCGTTAAGTCATAAAAATGAGTCAATAAAATGGATAACAAGGAACTTATCACCTTAAAACTAATTGAGCCACTGATTTTAAATGTTTCAAGAGAGTTAAACATGTAATAGCTACACATCAAACAGAATGAAACATAAACATTACTCTATAAATGAACATTCAATGAAAATATGGAATGCATAAAATACGACATGAAACGTAAAGAAGTTTCAAGAAATGTTCAGATATGACCACAACTTCTCAACTGACTCGGGTGTTTAATGCCATGCCGGCATGTTGCCAATGTAGCTCGTTGGTAGAGCAAGCGGCTAGAGACCGAGAGATCCGTGGTTGAAATCCCGGCTATGGCATTGAATTTTTCAGTCTGACTCTACCTATCCAACTCCTGTCCAACACACGGCTTGAGTGAAAAAACAATTAAATTAAAACTAATTGACCATAATGGTTGGCTATACTATTAAGTTCGGGACTTAAGGTAGTTACGACATTGTTAGCCGCCATTGAGGTATGGCATTTAAAAATATATTTAAGATCACCTTGTGGTTTACCGGCTATGGCATTAATTTTTTCAATTTGACTATGTCTCTCCAACTCCTGTCCCACATAGGACCTGTGTGAAAAAAAACCATTTAAATTAAAACAGGAGGTTCTAAAAGGTAACTTATACAAGCAAATTTTCGAGAAATATCTTAAAGAGAAATTATACAGGCATATTTTGGAGAAATTCTTATTTAACAAAAGAGAAATTTAGCAGTGATTTCAAATTGATATTCAAGACTGAACCAAAAAATCAACCAGAGCTACTCTAAATTGTTGAAGTATCAGTAGAATTTCTGAAATGTATACTTCAGAGAGGAATATTAGGTATAAATTTCCAGTCCCTTAATGCCAAATATTTAATACCATTGGCAAAGTTTCTAAAAGGCCATGACCAAGGTCATGTGAAAATTTTGAAATGATATATCCACTTGTGGATGTTGTGGACAGCAAGATCATGACAGACAAACTGGCTGAATAAGATACAGTAAGTAGTCTGCATTCCGTGCTGTAGAAGGAGGGAAAAAAAAGTTGAAAATGTCAGGGAAAGCTAGGCTGCACACATGCCATATATTTTGGATAGAGTAATTTCTAATACCAAGTATGGACTATTGTGAAATCTTAAACAGGAAACAGAAGGGACAGAAAAAGCGCCGTGTGGAATAAGAATAAAATTACGAAGAGTTATCTGACAGCAATCAAGACAAGCAGAATAAGAAATAGTAATAAAATTGGTATAAAAACTAAAGAAGTAGCTAAAAAACTTATATCAATTTAAACCTAATCATAAATCCCAAGAATATTAGTTATTAGAAGAAAGTAATTGGAGATAGTAAATTAGAAGGCATGCTTCAATTAACTCCAAAACTAAGGACAAACAATTAAGGAAGGAATTGGAAATAGATACATAGAAACAATACAACCTCAGAAAATCTATGATTTATGAAAGAAAGGTAGATATGAATTACTAGGTATTGACAGTAGAGGATGAATTTAGTGAAAAGGAAGTTTTAAGTAAAAATGGAAAGTCACGAAGTAGTGTACCTTCTTCATTCTTTATGGAAAGATAAAAGGAGAAAGAGAATTAAAAGGATAGCACCATAAAAAAATAAGAAATAAAAAGGAGATTATTCAGGATATACAACTTAGCGAGGAGAAACAACAACAACAACAATAATAATAAAACATAATAATAACAATAAGAAGAAGAAGAAAGGGCCATGTCAACCGTACAGTGCATTTCAATGGTTGTAGTTAAAAATTAAACACAGACGTGTGCCAAGGAAATCGAAAAAAAACACAAGGGATACCGAGTTCAACTTTTGACTTTAAAGTAGCAGAATAGAGGAAAGATACATAAACTATGATTTCCGCAAGAAAGTAGTTTGTAGACCGCATGTGAATCACTGTTTCCTGTACGGGATACAATAGATACGGTGGGTTTAAAATTCCAAAATGTACCAACTAATGCAGGGTAGTTATTAGAGTATAAAACTCACTTAAAAAACGAGATGATTTTCTGGACTTAGAGGAAGTTAATAAATATTTGCTCTATGTTAAGCCAGCATTGTGTTTGATAGAAATCAAAGTTGGCCACATTGCTATGCTCAGATATTTCATAGGGGAGCAAATTATCCTAAAAATCGTATTCTTAAAACCAGTAAACTTATTTTCCCAACATTCCCAGCTAAATAGCAAATATTACTTCTAAAAAACTAAATAAATCCGCATTAAACAAAACAAAAAATGTTTTCACAGAACCACAAAAGGACACAAAATTTGGTGGCTCTATCATTAAACGTTAGCAATATTAAACACGAGAAAAAATGAGGTATGGAACCTATTCAAAAACACACAAGTCTAGAAAGGCGCCAAATATATAACTGTTTTAGTGGACAAATTGTATAAAGTCATAACGTAAACACGATTTAAGGCTGAAACAAAATATCACTATCTGCAAATACAAGATACGTGCCTTTTAGAATACACAATGGATGGCTACACAGAATCTAACTATAAACAAATTAAGATAGGACAAATCAATGTACAAATAGATTTATGATGTGAGAATTCAAACATTTATTAGAGAAATTAAAAATATTTTTTTTTTCAGGTACCGTATTTCTTAAACGGCAAACATATTAAGAAAATCAAGAATAACAGCTTGTGTATATAACCCAATGACAGCAATTGTAACCTGAATTTTCAAATAGTACACATAAATAAATGAATAACATACACTGTATTGAAGTCAGGCATGTTATGGAAAGTCTATTCTTGATAAATTGACCTTCCGAAACACCCACCAAATTGAAACCTGTATAACCCAAATTAGTTCTTCACAGATTCCAAAATATTACAGACACTTGATGCAAATGAAGAATCAAATTAGTAGGTAATACAATTAAAGACAAAAAGAATAAGGAACCTTGAGAAGCAATCTCAGAATTAAATATGATTATAAAAACGAGCCCCGTAACCCAGCAACTCCAGAAAATCGTAGTAGTACAGCTTCTAGTATAGACTGAACCTTGGGCTATTCTAAAATTGATAATCAGATTGTGATAAGTGGGGTAAAACCTTACTTCCGTGACCACATACTAGTATATTTAACTACCCCATAGAAACAACGCATGATGTATCTGTCAAATCTGGCACATTAAGTTAAAATTCGGGCAAGCAAATTGAGAGCAAGTGAAAAACGTTTCCGATGACAGCTACTTAGAATCTACTGAAACATCACTGAATTGAAATTTCGGCAATTTGGTGGATACATTTCACTTAGCGAAATCAAAAACAGTAACTAAAAAGGAACTAAAAAGTATTTTGGTAGTTATCTGACTGGATCATTTCAAAAAGCAAGAAGAAAAGCGAGAAAGGTGAGCATTTTTCAGATATTAGTAGTGAATCATTACGATCAAGCAAATAAAAGTTTTTAAAAACCATTAAATCAGACTATCAGCAAGTCATAGAAGAACTTTATGGAATCTTATTTGGGCAATAATATGTGACGTATACCATATAAAGTTATAATGGAACAATTGGAAAATAAGAAATTCTAACTACAGTGAATAAACAAAATCTTAAACTGCAAAGAATCAATACCTATATTTCTTGATAAATTATGCCCTGATAATGTTGAAACAAACAATGTCATCGATATATTAAAATAATTAATAAGAATCTGAATATATAAATAGTTAACTTATATTTCCATTTTAAAACATCTGAAATTATATTACTTCTGAAGTGCGGAGGCATAAATTGATAAGTGAAAAATGTGAGAGCAGTGAAATATAAATTTCATTCACAATTTGGATATCTTAGATATCAAGATATCTCCGGAAACCTTTATGGCCCTATTTTAAATTATACTCTTATCAACCTTTAAAGCAATTCTTATCAATGAAATGCCGAAAATTGGACAGAATTAAAAGATTGCTAGACCTTGTGGGTTAACAAATGAGAATTTAATGTGTTTAAAAGAGAAATTAACACCATTTTTATTCAAAATCATCAACGATTGTATATGGCAAGGTCGCTTTCCTTACTGTTGTAAAGAGGTCAAAGTCATAAGTTTAAAAAAGTTAATGACAAAAATCCAAAACTCTATCGACCAATATGCTCATTGAATACAATTGGTAATTTTTTTCAGCATTATATAAAAGAATAATGGAATACCGAATAATGATTGGGATGAGTAAGAAAAAGTGAATTCAGAGGATGCAGTAACTGAAGTAAAGCCAGAGAAATTATGCAAATCCAAATAAGTATTATGAATATTTATTGTCATTTCTGGTGCTTTCAATAACTTATGATGACCATTTCCCTTTGAAAGCTTACACATGAAAAATGTTCCTAAATGTACCTATCTGTGCTATTTTAAAATGTTGTAAATATTGTAAATATTGCAAATAGATTGACACATCAAAAATAAGTACAGTTTATCGTAAGTAAACAAATAACAAACGGTTACCAGAGAATGGTCTTAGGGCCAAATTTCTGTTACTTAGTAATGGAAGCTCTGTAAATGATGCAGATGCAAAATTATACCGCTTACGCAGATGACAGAACTTTTATCATTGAAGGAAGTTCAAGAAAGTATTTGGAAGAAGGAGGCAATATTTACAATGGAAATTAAATTTAGAAAATATTAATTGTCAATAACAGATTGCCTCCTCAAAATCACGTTACACGACTCCTAAAAGAAGCCAAGAAAATATCTGAGAGTAAAGCATAGTAAGAATGCAAAGAAAATGTAATAGGCTATATATTTTAGAATATTTTTGTAAGGAAAGTAAAATGTTAGGAAACATACCATACATGTTAAATCCACATTTGAAAACACTATTATATAACTAATCGGACTTATATAATCAATTTCCAAAATATTTTTAAAAGTTATTACCATGCATCATACACGATCTTTGCTACGTAATCACATTTGGGGCTGAGGTTTGTGCTACAAGAATGCCTAATCTCAACATTAGGAATCAATTATGAAGTACTAAAACTGATATTCATATAGAAAATATGCATATATAGCTTTCAGTGGAGCATTTTCAACACTAAGGCTACAGTTTTTCTATAGGATAGTGTTTGATAAGACTGAAAAGATGTCCTTCTTTGTTGTAATGCGATTCATTGTTCTGCAAGAATCAAATTAATATCTTCACTTGCTCAACTTATCCTTCACTATTTCTGAACGGTGATTTCCTCCTTTTAATTCATATAAAGAAGCCCCAGTCATAATTATATTCCTATATAACCGCTGGAATTTAAGTGTTGAAAGCTGTAGAATAGTCAAGAGTGCTTTCTAGCAGAACTTTCGAAAGAATCTACTATTAGAACAATATGAAGTAATAAACAATGAAAGGTATTGCCTCTTTCACATTAATTGGGGTCCTGCAGCCATTTTCTCTTTGGTGAGTTGCCTTCAGGATAACTCGGGTAATGCTATTGATCAAAGCTATTAGCAGAATCCCTCGAGATATCTTCTTATAAATTGCATGACCAGTCAGGAACACTCAAGTCTTTGCTATATTTTTAATGGCTTCAGTGTAATTGCAATATGGAGGAGCCGGAAACCATTTTAGCTGTAGTATTAACTGTAATAATCAATATAGCTTTATCACTTGTTTAATTGATTGCAGATCAACGCAAGAAAATTCAGTAATTAACGGTAAGAACTAAGAAGTAGCATGTTCTACCTAGTAAAGCTTATAATTATTAATTAACTCATAGAAGAATAATACGGGAACAATAAATACCTTTCTTTTCTTTTGTCCTTGATCTTCTTCCCATTTTCCACGTTTCTACGAGAGTAATTGGTAGCAACAGCAGCAATAATACTTTTTCCAACAATCAACAAAGCCTACATTTTGTAACAGTAAGAATATCCAAATTCCGAAAAATAGAAGCAGGTTAGAAGATACCCAATTCTAAATAAGCCGGATCTCTGTGAATGTTTAAGGTAATAACTCCTGGCAAATGCGTAAGTTAGTTTTGTTATCATATGGGTTTCATTGTCAGCCATTTCCATGGAGTTGGGTAGCTTATTAACAAAGACTGTAAAGCAGTGGAGGTAGATAGCTTTGGAGCAGTAGTGGCTATAGATTTGGGAAGTTTCGTTGCAGTATCCATCTGTAAAAACGAACGTCTTTCACCATGAAGTAGTCAGATTTAGACCTGAATCTAGAGCAAGTTACATTCATATCATAACTTTAAAAATGTTGGATTTATGCAGTTATGCAGTTGAGCTTTTTACTTATGGCCAAATTACCTAACAGTGACACACACATTTTGTCACTTCCGGTAATTCACATTTTCGTCTTGTTTCGATAGAATATCTAAATAGCTCTAGAACATTCCTCTTCTAATATGTAACTAACAGACATCTCATTTACACAGTGGCATCAAAACAAGGAACATATGAAGTAATAAGGGAGTTGTAAGATCTTCAAAGTAGCCTTTTAGAATATATTTCAAAGCTATTGTTATCTAAAATAAGCACGAATTGAGGCTCTTGTAGGTTTAAATATCTGCCAGTAAATTGCAATATCACTCTTTTACAATTTGAAAATAAATCCTGCTAAACTAAGCCTTGTTATCATAATTTATACACGTAACCGTCCATCATTAATGCGATTCATACTAGAATCCACATTCACAGGTTTTCCAGAAGGTGCCAAAGCTGTTTCTGGTGTCAATTAAAATGTATTTTTTACTTTTGTTAATTTGTTTGAATAATAAGTAATATTCATTTTTGCATACAATTCTTCAAACAGTACTTTTGTCTGAGCAATAGCATCAAAAACAGTTGAGCAAAAAATTAATTTACACATCCTTCAGCGTATTGCGAAAGCGTTTAGTGGAATCTCAGGTCCCCCATTGCATTTTGTGGCTATTATCAAACCGATCAAAAAAGACAGCAACACATGTGTAATGTCCTAGACGATTTTAGTTAACATAGTCTGAAATAATCTATTAGGAGCAATTTGGGGAAGGAATACTGTACAAAAATAAGCTGCTTTTCCTTTTATAAATCTTTAAAGAAAAGTTTTTAAACTCTGAGAGCATTTCAAAGAACGTTTTGCACTCAACAATTCACTCGGCTGATTGCTTGAAAATCTAAATTTATCTATGTACAAAACGGTGTATGTGTTGTACTCATATTTAATTTTATTAATTCCTAAACACCAGCACGCACTCCGGACACTGCAGCACATCGGTTACAGGTTTAGTCTACTTATTTGTCTACTCAACCGAAACGAGAGAGTATTGCTTCAAATGCTGCTGCTTATAATGCATGTGTTTATTCCAATGCTGTAGCGCAATGTTACCCATCGTCGCTTTGACTCTCATCGACAGTTGACGACCAATAATAACTCCATGGCACGACAGCTCACGCAGAACCTTGGCCTATCACCCGGCCACTGCGTCCCTCGTCTCGGTCCATGACAGACGAACCCCCCGGCCGGTTAATGCGGTCCTCATGATCTCTCCATCAAGTAGCTCCTCAATTGGCCCCACAGGGACCTCACAAGGCTAAGTGCAAACCGGTCCAGGTCTCCCAGTGAGGGAAAAATCCCCAGACAGGTCCTGGGAATCAAACCCAGGTCTCTCGCTTGGCAAGCAGCAACGCTACCACCGCGCTAAAGCGACGGCTACACAGTTGACGATTACTCCCTCTAATTCATCTGTACTCTCCGGTCACCTACGAAAACTGAGCCCTGCGAGCCTGCCAGCTCCGCTTCTAAACCTCTCAATGACGTCACACGAAATCTCCAGAAGAAAGGCTCGTTATTACAAGCGTACATTACATGCAGGTGTCACAAATTTACACACACGTATGATAGATGTAATACGCCAACTACCCATGTGTTAATTTATGCACAGCGGCGATAGTGAGTGCGGCTACATAAAGGATAACCAATGCGCACGTGCAACAGTGGTGGCGAGATACTGGCATCCGCACATGGGTGCGTAATCACAATTTTGTTTCGGAAAAGTTATCAACAGTTTTTTACCACTAACATTAAGAAATGTATGAAGCGCTCATGAATACTATCAGGGCGACACACCACAAGATGGCCTGGAACTGTGACTTATGCTTTTTATCAATAGCGTCATAAATCATTATAGACTCAAAGGGGATTCAATTACCTAATCTTATTTTTTACTATTATTTAAAGCGCACAAGTAAAGCCGTTCTGGATAGCATGTAACGATGCCATAAATACTGAGGTGGTTTACAAATGATTGCGTAATTTCTCCTCATATTGAGCTACATAACGGAAAATCTCTTTGTAATTGCCTCTGATGTCTCTTCCCCTTTCATTTATTTGTGTGATTAATCCTAAAACCCAAGCTATAACATTCTTCAGTTCTGGTATTGCTGCATTTTGTCGCCACAACTTTAAAGTTGATTGTGATAAACCTCCTCCATATCGATTTTTCAAAACATGGATCATTGCTAATATCAGTCACTCCTTTGTATGCAAAAGTTGCCCTTATTTGGAAACCACAGACGCGTCCAGTTGGTCACTCTCAGTAAGTGACTTGAAGCGGGAATGTGTTTCCTATAGCAAGGACTTCGCCGAGATAACGGTGCCAAGTATGTAGACATGGCCTTTATCACAGAAACCGTAAGTCCCTGAAACGTCTCGAGGAAATAGTAGTCTGACAAGTCCATAAAAGGCCACTGAGCATAACTAGTAAAACAACTGTGATATTTTGTCGTCTAGCTGAAATATCTCTTCCCCGAGTTCTAGTCAGATCTGGAAAAATACTGGTCCCTCGTTAAGGTGTCCAGCATGTTAACAATCCGCAGAAGCTGAAAACACTCCTTGTTGGTTCATCTTCCGAAGTCAACGCAGAGACGCATATATGGATTATTTTTTCCACTAACACTAACGGTGGGGACCACGGGCTATCACATTCTTTTATTATGCCTATGGGTTTATGTTTGCTATCCGCTATTGTCTATTTCTTGTATAACCCAGCGTCTGGACAAGGAGAGGTGGCTATTATTGAGATGATTCGATGCATCACAATATCGGTAGGGAGATAATGATATTTTAATGGGCTAAAGATGTCCTGAGGTTCCGCCAACAAGACTTCTCAGCTTTCGTCTCATAGACATGGTTATTGAAGTACTATCCAGATTCTTCATTTTTGTTTGGTTTTGTGTGTCCCCAGCAGGAGGCCTTATACAGGAGAGAGATTCGCAACTTCTCAGCAGAGATCCTGGTCTCGTTCAGTTTCCTTACTAATCTTCACTAGGACGGTCCTTCCAACAGGAAGCAGCGTACTCGTGATATGAAGCCGTTTTCTGTGGAATCCCGTTCTTCCTGAATTACATATCCTTTTAGGGACTTCTCTGCCCCAGTTTTCATCACTGTTTTGCTACATGCTGGAACCATCAGTCGCTTTACAAATAAAAGCTACAAAGACTACTATCTCTCTTTCGGATGGTTCAACAGAATCTCGTCGCGGTTTAGGTGTAATTTTAACTTCAGATTTCATTCAGTTATGGAAGAACGTAGAACGTCCAAGCCCAGTATTCATTTTCGCTACCGTTACAGTTGCGAAATCCCATAATTGTAACTTGCTCCATCAAGTGACAAGTCCATTTAGGCTTCGTTTGTTACGTGGAAGGTTTATTCAAGTTGGTTCATAGCACGCAGTGCTTACCTGGAAGCGTTTTTGCTAGTATCTGTACCACATGGGAACTGGTCATTGTTAATTGGGCTCCCATGTTTACTAATCCTCTGTATGGATGGTCCAGTATCCATTCATGCGTTACCATATCACACTCGCCATTTCCACACAGGGCGTTCAACGTGACTTCAAGTGAAGGTAGGATGGAGGCGCTACTCCTCAAATCGGCCCTAAACAATCTTGCAGGACCTCGGTCTGAATGTGTCCACAATATACACTTAAAATCTGCAGTCTCGTCGCAATTCCACCACGTAGTTCTACAACTGTTAAGCTGTTGTTGTTGGTACTGGCTACAGACATTCATGGTCGCCACATCTCCGACGTCATTAATATTATGGTGCTCCGCCAGAGGAAGCTTTTGTTACTCCCCCTGTCTCTTTAACGCTTATGAAGCGTTGGCTGCCTCATCGGAAATCAAAATTGTTGGAAAATTCAGTATATCCTGGTCTGCCAGCCCCTGCAACATTACGGCGAAATATGGCGAAGTTTCTTCCACTCTTTAAGACAGCTCCACAAGGTAAGTGGTGACCAGAGAAGGTCCCCATGTGGCTCTTCCAGCAGTGTATGCCACGGGGAACATGGACGGAGGGTTTCGACTGATTGCTCTCCAAAACCACCAAAATTAAAAACGTGTGCCATCTCCAGCATCGTCCAGTCATTAAGAGTAAAAATAACAAGCTGCCTCTTAAACACCATCCACGACAATTTAGCGTCTACTCTGGGAGTCTCCACTTTGTTATCATTGCTCGTAAGTGCATAAACCTCCAAAATTTCCAGAGCATCTAGATCGCGGCGCATCTGCCTTACTGAGGCGTCCATTATCCTCTTGTTTCTTTGGTCTGCCCTCTAATTGTTTTCTCGGTCATCCAAAACTCTTCGAACACATTAATTTTATCTTCCAGAAGACATTTAACTGTTCTCCACTTTTTTGTAATGTTTGCATCTACTCTATTCCCGAATTCTGCGTATTTTCACTTCCTGTGTTATTTGTTACGAAATTCGCACTTTTTACTTTATGTTTTAGTTCCTCGGATTCGGATTCTGTGCACTCCATTCCAGATTTCATTTCCCTCAATGCTCTCAATTCCAGACTGTGTCGTTTTTATATCACTTAGTGACTGATGAGATATTTCCTTCATCGTAGCGTTTAAATCCCACTTCTTACATCAATGTGGCGTCATTTACTCTTCAGTGCCACTTCCAGTACAGCTAAAATTTACTTTATGTACTACTTCATGAAAGGATAAAATTACTCGTTTAGGAGTATATTTCAAACCTTGGTGAGCTTCCTGACTTCTTGTGTGGTAAAAATAACTAACATATTTCAAGGCACCCAGAATCACTGGTACTTTTACCACAACTATTATTAACTTTGTCATGAAGTATTTCGGTATGTATTATACATCACTTAGTGAATTATGATTGTGAATTTTACTTTCATGAGAGAACTGATTCCTGTATTAATATCCAACAAGGGTAATGTTATGCATAACATTTCAGCTGTACAATTCAAACGTTCTTCGCAATCCACTCTTTCTAGTTCTCCAGCCCTTGTTACTTTTTGCACAACAGTAAAATCCAAAATTTTGTTTTCTTAAGGTTCATGATAGAATAAGTTGCATAATTTGCCGAGAAAACACGTGAATAGTATTCTCCGTCGCCTGCAATACGCAAATTATCATTTCGAGTAGCTTAAAAATCGTATTTTTCCGCAAACTTGTAAGGCAGATTGTGGGGTAAAGGAATTTTTCTCAAGCTTGTAAAGACATGACTGTAAAAATATAAGTCGCATTTGAAAAACCTTTCATTAAAATCAAATTTAATATGAGTTCAATGTAATGGAAATGTTGCCTTTAGGACAAGATTTATCACTTGTAGAAGTCGAAGTATAATCGGTGGATTCGTATAGTGTGGTTTTACTACAATGCAGGCTCCTTTATTACTTGTTATAATCTTGCACACCCAAAGCACTCTATTTAAGCAGTAAAAGAAACATCCTTGTAAATTCAAATACAGTAGAAAATGCTCTTTTCATATTGGAGCAAGTACAGAAAAAAAGTTTCAAATTAATGTGATGTTCTTCGTTGCCATCACTACCACTTTCTTCGGAAATATTATACCGGGATTCTATATCTGAACATAATGATTCCATATCCGCATATTACAATATTTCCCTTTCATTCAAGCTATCGTTCGCTGCAAAGTACTTTACGCATGTGAATTTTGCACCCTAATTCGCGCTGAATATAGACGTTCACATTTGCTATGTCCAGGCTCTCCTGGTCAGATGTTCTTTGGACCTCCTCTTTATTGAAAGATGTACTTTCATCCTTCTTATATGACATTTCATGTTCTTTTATCAAGTGGTTCTAAATTTTTCCTTTGATAATAATGTGCTTTGAAAAGTCGGGTTAGCTGATATCAGTTTCACTGAAATATTAGTCACATATTTCTACAGCATTTTTATTCAGAAGAAGCATCTTTTGGCAATTCAGCCATATTTTATGCAATCTCGGTAAATTTTCCCTCTTGGCATAGTGTATAATACCCTACTTAAATATCAATACCATTGTTACTAGAGTAAGCAAAATGGAACTGGCTAACATATTGATCACCAATTATAAATTCTGTGATGATGATAATAATAATAATAATAATAATAATAATAATAACAACAACAATAATAACAATAATACAAAAATAGCTATATCTTCAGCAAGTTGAAAACACAACAATGATATCACACCTTACGTGAACTTACTGTAACCTATTCACGACGGCTTCAGGTGGAGATGGAGGATACAGAGGCCGGGTGGTAAGCCAAGGTCCTTTGTGGACTGTCGTGCCATGGAGTATGCGTGAATGTAAGGCCAAGCATTGTAATCAGACTGCAGTGCAGGGTTCACTAGTATCTACTCGCGTGACGTCGTTATCCCCGAGCAGAAACACTTCTCTTGGCTATGGCTTCACCTAGAAACATGCAGATAAAGTTGTTGCAATGAGATAAGTCTGAACTAACGAATGTAAGCATGTTAATATTTAGCTCAGTTCCCTTTTAACAACTTAGCAAACAAAACTCTCACGATAAGCATAACAATACACAACACTAAATACTACCAAAGTTTTACCGCTATATTTATAACCAAAAGTCAAAGAATAGTCCCTATTGTTTTAATTAAACCTTTCCTTGAGGCAGGAGGGGAATCGCCCTCTCCGGCCACTTTTGGTCACAAAATCTGATAGAACATTTATAGACTACTCTTGCAGATAGCACATTGGTTTTTATGGCTTATTTTTCATATTTACTTCCCCATGCCACCTATATGTTGGTAATTGGCTACTAATATACCTTTGTAACTCTGATAGTTTCTCTATATTTTCATAATAAACATAATTAAACTGATTACCCCCTGATAATGCTGACCTATAGGCCCAGCTTCACTGATTAGGTTTACAGTATCCACACTTTATGTACAACGAAGAATGTAATGAAACAATCTCCACAGTTTATTTGGACCAAACTGAAGTAGGTACATAGAAAAATATTCTTTGGTAAGTTTAGCTTGTATAAGTTAAATATAAATAAACTAAATTGGTCAGAGAAAGTCTTATGAATGTAACGTAGAAGATATACATTTTTAATTAGGCAGTCACAGATAAATGGAATATAATCTTTATATCATCTGGAACATGGGATCGCCTCTTTTGAGGGAAGCATCTATACATCTTCCTCACAATATAATTAACCACACAAGGGACCTTGAAATATATTATACTGTAATAAACATTTGTTAATACACTGAAACTAATATAGATGAATATTAAATAAGCAAATATAAGACTATTTTCTTTTAAGAAATATTAGCTTACAGGAAGAGAGCGGGAATCAAAATGTCGAAAACTATGTGAACGTTTTATTTCGTTAATCTTCAGTATTGCTGAAATTGTTGTGTTTTCACTCTCCTTTTCTCTTCCTTTTAGATAATAAATTTAAGATGTACTTAAGTGCCTTTTTAAAATGGATTATTTTTGTTTACTTTTTGTTGTTTTTAAGTTAGATGAAAAGTTGGAGGCAACAGCGTACCCCGACTGCTGCTCCAGTAAAGGCTCTCCGTCAATTACCATGGAGTTTCTCTTACGAGGTAAATTTATAACTTTGCTTTTATCCAAAGTTAAGAATACTGTGGCCCTTTAAGAAAGTCAGAGGGTATTAAATCAGAGGAGCAAATGTCAGGTAGGGTTCTGCAGTAACGTTAACAGCCGCAAACAAGCTGCTGCCCAAACGCTTCACCATCAGCGTCTGTTCCACTTCTTCCAAATGTCTTGTGGTGCTGTTCTTACACGGCTTTAACTACTTTTCGTTGTGAAACACACACACAGTAAACGTTACAAAGGATTTTTGTATTTATTACTCAGGCACTGCATACTCTGCATCGTTTGTTATGCATTTTAAGTTCCATTGTCAAGTACAGCATGCAACAAATCGTTTTATGAAAATAGCAGAAACATCTACAAAAGTTTTAAAGGTATACTGTATTGTAATGCAATCTTTTGTTATATTTTTAAACCTGGGGTATATTAACCAAGAGATTTGAATGCATATTAGGCGACATCGGGCATGTTTAGTATCAGCAAGTCTTTTGGGTTCGCTTTGATTCACTTCTTTCTCCCAAAGGCAATATCCGTATCATTTCATGTTCCTCCCAGATGCTTAGCGAGTAGCATTATAAGTACATCCAACAAATTTATTTTCTCATATTATTTAGTAATAATTAGAATAGAAAAAGTCATATTTGAATAGAACCACCACATCTACCATTAAGAAAAACAATAATATTATGCTCTAAACATCTATTAGTTGATAACAGATGGAGGGGGGGTCTATTCACATGGTAGCACGATTGTGCTACATTCATATATGTACCTGGCTTATCAATTAATAGCGTGACATTGCCGTCTATGTCTGACTGCGCTGCTCACGTTTGCTTTGGTATTTGTGTCATCGCATCCACTGAATAAACAACAGCAAGAGCGAGCGACGCGACGGTAAGAGGATCTTTCGGAACTTTAGACATTGTGATTCTTCTGGATTTTCCAGAGCTTGGGCTTCTAGAAGCTTCCAGGAAGATCTGTGACGTTATTTTCTAGTTATAAAAGGAGTAAGGATTTCAGTGTGGTTGCTGTTTGTTGTTGTGAACTGTATGGAGTCTTGAATGACTGGAATGTTAGCGTACAGAGGTGCGCGAGCCATGGATGGCGTGCAGCAATAAAAGGTCTACTCCTCGAAATGTCGAGTAAAGTATTTGCAACGTGAACTCAAGACTGCATTTGCAACTACATTTTGAATGAATAAAGACATTTTTTAGAATACCATTTATACATTTCGGGTTCATTCCGTCCAGATCTTCTGCAGTGGACTTCCGCAAGGTCCATATTGTTTGTAGGTGCCAAGTACTATGAGGAACCAATGGTGTACAGAGGTGGTGGTGTGAAAGTGCGGAACATAACACTATATGATATTCGTTAACCTAGCATTCAGAAAGTACGGAATAGAGTTATCTTTATTACTTTAACAAATTGAAATATAAGATACCTATAACTTTGTGAACCACCAAAGCTTAGATTTACCAGCCGCCCCTGAACCCATGAATTGTAGTGCTGGGAATAAGAAGACTGTATGTCCATTTTGCCAACAACCATAATTTTGTCTTACTCGAGTATAAGTGCTTGCTGCATCGGCATGTACATGTACATAATACTATCATTGAGGAGTACATTTGTGCAATTGAATTAAGATTAAATATATAAAAATATTACAATTATAAATTAATTACCTTCGCCAGAAAAAGCTCTTTAGTTGAATAAAATAAAATTGTCTAATTTTATTTTGCTTTAAGTTAATTGACATGAATGATTAATATACAGTTCCATTATATATTATTTTAGGTGCTAAGCGGAAACCAAAACTAAAATATTAAGAAGTCTGTGTGCTACACTCACGTAACTTTTTCCACCCAATCTTCAACATATAAATCTTACAGAACCATATTCTTCCATCTACTTCACCCTTATCCAGATAAACATCCCTTCTCTTTGCATAAAGAGGATAAATACAAAATATGAATGATTTTCCATTTGAGGAAAACGTAAATATTGGTAAACTTAAGCCATATTAAGCAATATCTTGGAAATGATTAGCTCGGCAACAAAAAGTACATATATGACATAAATTGTGTGTTTTGACGGGATCTGCATATTGTGTAGTAAGATATTGCTTTCTTTAATGGTTTACCAATTATGCAAAACTCATTAAGAATGAACAGAACTTAAAGAGTCTATTACCAGGATGTTCATGATATACAATTCTATTTGGCATATAAATGTATTTAATGTGTTGTAGCTTAATCAAAATCCATAGAGCTATTTTTGAGAAAATCAAAATTTTCCAGTTTTTCCATGTAAAGGGTAGTTTTGAATGGGGGTTTTTCTTAAAGATTTACCTGTCACATTCTTGAACAATGCTGAATTTAAATATCAAATTTTGTATTTAACCGGTTTTTCGTTCCCGAGTTAATCTGTTCACAGGCACACACGGACATACACACATACACGAACACTTTTGCTTTACTGGATTGTGGGGAAACTAAAGCCGGTAATTCTCGTGAAATCTCGGTATCCATTTTTTGGGGTGGAATGTAATATCCTCTCTACCTATGTGCTAAGTGTGAAGTAGTGAAAGAAAAAAATTGCTTAAATTCTACACACCAAAATTATATTCCTAGAAGTAGCAGAATGCCGACAATACTTATAATAACACTATTGAAGGGTTCAGAGGAATAATAACCGATATCTCATCTCAAAAATAGGTCATGCCTTAAAGACATAAACGATTTAGTACAGTGTATTTTTATATCCTTTATTGTTTACTCATTCAATAAAATTAACAACCGTACTTCCGAATGAACAGAAACTGCATTGGCTATTTCAAAACTTAAATATATGCTTCTTACTTGCCATGTGAATCTTAAATATAGATAGATAGATAGATAGATAGATAGATAGATAGATAGATAGATAGATAGATAGATAGATAGATAGATAGATAGATAGATAGATAGATAGATAGATAGATAGATAGATAGATAGATAGATAGATAGATAGATAGATAGATAGATAGATAGATAGATAGATAGATAGATAGATAGATAGATAGATAGATAGATAGATAGATAGATAGATAGATAGATAGATAGATAGATAGATAGATAGATAGATAGATAGATAGATAGATAGATAGATAGATAGATAGATAGATAGATAGATAGATAGATAGATAGATAGATAGATAGATAGATAGATAGATAGATAGATAGATAGATAGATAGATAGATAGATAGATAGATAGATAGATAGATAGATAGATAGATAGATAGATAGATAGATAGATAGATAGATAGATAGATAGATAGATAGATAGATAGATAGATAGATAGATAGATAGATAGATAGATAGATAGATAGATAGATAGATAGATAGATAGATAGATAGATAGATAGATAGATAGATAGATAGATAGATAGATAGATAGATAGATAGATAGATAGATAGATAGATAGATAGATAGATAGATAGATAGATAGATAGATAGATAGATAGATAGATAGATAGATAGATAGATAGATAGATAGATAGATAGATAGATAGATAGATAGATAGATAGATAGATAGATAGATAGATAGATAGATAGATAGATAGATAGATAGATAGATAGATAGATAGATAGATAGATAGATAGATAGATAGATAGATAGATAGATAGATAGATAGATAGATAGATAGATAGATAGATAGATAGATAGATAGATAGATAGATAGATAGATAGATAGATAGATAGATAGATAGATAGATAGATAGATAGATAGATAGATAGATAGATAGATAGATAGATAGATAGATAGATAGATAGATAGATAGATAGATAGATAGATAGATAGATAGATAGATAGATAGATAGATAGATAGATAGATAGATAGATAGATAGATAGATAGATAGATAGATAGATAGATAGATAGATAGATAGATAGATAGATAGATAGATAGATAGATAGATAGATAGATAGATAGATAGATAGATAGATAGATAGATAGATAGATAGATAGATAGATAGATAGATAGATAGATAGATAGATAGATAGATAGATAGATAGATAGATAGATAGATAGATAGATAGATAGATAGATAGATAGATAGATAGATAGATAGATAGATAGATAGATAGATAGATAGATAGATAGATAGATAGATAGATAGATAGATAGATAGATAGATAGATAGATAGATAGATAGATAGATAGATAGATAGATAGATAGATAGATAGATAGATAGATAGATAGATAGATAGATAGATAGATAGATAGATAGATAGATAGATAGATAGATAGATAGATAGATAGATAGATAGATAGATAGATAGATAGATAGATAGATAGATAGATAGATAGATAGATAGATAGATAGATAGATAGATAGATAGATAGATAGATAGATAGATAGATAGATAGATAGATAGATAGATAGATAGATAGATAGATAGATAGATAGATAGATAGATAGATAGATAGATAGATAGATAGATAGATAGATAGATAGATAGATAGATAGATAGATAGATAGATAGATAGATAGATAGATAGATAGATAGATAGATAGATAGATAGATAGATAGATAGATAGATAGATAGATAGATAGATAGATAGATAGATAGATAGATAGATAGATAGATAGATAGATAGATAGATAGATAGATAGATAGATAGATAGATAGATAGATAGATAGATAGATAGATAGATAGATAGATAGATAGATAGATAGATAGATAGATAGATAGATAGATAGATAGATAGATAGATAGATAGATAGATAGATAGATAGATAGATAGATAGATAGATAGATAGATAGATAGATAGATAGATAGATAGATAGATAGATAGATAGATAGATAGATAGATAGATAGATAGATAGATAGATAGATAGATAGATAGATAGATAGATAGATAGATAGATAGATAGATAGATAGATAGATAGATAGATAGATAGATAGATAGATAGATAGATAGATAGATAGATAGATAGATAGATAGATAGATAGATAGATAGATAGATAGATAGATAGATAGATAGATAGATAGATAGATAGATAGATAGATAGATAGATAGATAGATAGATAGATAGATAGATAGATAGATAGATAGATAGATAGATAGATAGATAGATAGATAGATAGATAGATAGATAGATAGATAGATAGATAAATAGCTAGGCAGGCAGGCAGGCAGGTAGGTAGGTAGGTTATTTCACTGCATAGTGCATAGTCCGGTGGCAGCGCTGTCAATGTAATAATACAATGTACAATATAATTGAGTTAAGTAAACAATAATGTCAGTAATACCCTGTTAAAATGCCAATGACATCATGGTATACTAATGTATACATAACTGTAACAAGAGTAATAATAACGCAATATTTTAATTTACTATCCTGATTATAAACCACTCTTCTTTAGTCTCTTTTTAAAACTATTTACACTTTGAGTCAAAGTCTCCATTAAATCTGCAAGCATTTTGTTCCATTCGTTTATTGTTTGTTCTGTTTGCGAAGGAAAATTTACCTATGTCTGTTTTCTGTTCCTATTTCTTATTTTTTCCTAGTGATCATTCCTCCCACAGTATAATGGTTTTAATAATCGTTTGGATATGTCTTTCCATACAGGTTCCCCCTTATAGGCTCTAAAAATTGCACATAGCCTTGCTCGTCTTCTACGTTTTTCTAGTGTTTCCCAGGAAGTAGCAGTGCTGGTATGATTTTCGAATCGTTTACTTCTTTCTACAAATTTAGCTGCACTTTTTTGAACTCTCTCTTGTGCCAGTTTTTGCCCCACCCGATACGGATCCCAGCATGCAGCACTATACTCTAATATTGGTCGAACTAAAGAAGTGTATGCCAAATTTCGCGAGTTTCCATTGCTGCGTTTTAAAATCCTCATAACGAAATGCAACGCTTTCCACGCCTTCCCAGTGATCGAGTTTACATGTTCCCCCCACTCCAATCTTTGGTTTAGTATTACCCCTAAATATCTGGTGCTATTTACTCTGAGTATTTTCTTACTGTCTAATTTATACGTTACGTTTTCTACTATTCTTGCCCTTGAAAATATAACTGTTTTACATTTTATTGGATTTATCTCCATATTATTATATTTTGCCCAGAGTTGAATTTTGTTTAAATCTTCTTTTAGATCTATTGTGTCACCTTTACCGCTAATATTTCCATATATTATACAATCGTCTGTAAATAGGCGAATCTGAGATGTTATCCCTTCCCATAAATCATTTATATATGCTAAGAAAAGCAACGGCCCGATCACGCTTCCCTGGGGCACACCAGAAGTTACATTTGTAGGAGACGATAATTATTTCCCACCCGCACTCTTTGGGTTCGTTCACTCAAGAATTCCCGAATCCAAGTTATCAACCAATCTGTTGTCTATTTGCAGATTACAAAGTTTTTCTATTAGTCGTCCATGCGGTACAAGGTCAAACGCTTTACAAAAATCAATTATTATCGCATGTACTTTTCCACCCACGTCAAGTGTATCGGCTACATCCTGACAAACAGCAACTAGTTGACTCTCACAAGAATGTCCGTTCCGGAAACCACGTTGGCCTTCGAAGAGCCAATACGTTTTATCCCATTCGCGTCTTAAATATTGTGCTATAAGATGCTCAACTTGTTTGCTTACTACCGATGTCAAACTAACTGGCATATAGTTTGCCGCATTTGTTCAATCCCCTGCTTTATAAATAGGCACAACTATAGCCTGCTTCCAATCTTGCGGCATACTTCCGTTATTTACTGTTACTTTGAATAGCCTCAGTATGTATGGCACGATTGCCTCCTCCCCCCAATCTTAAGAAAGTCGCCCGAAATGCCATCTGGCCCGATTGATTTATGTTTTTCTAATTTAGCTTACCGTCTTCTAATGTCGCTTGGTTTCACTGTCAGAGGGGGCCCTTAAAAACACATAAAAACAATTGTTAGAACCACTTAGGCATAATGCTTTCCCATACAAAGCGCAGTTTGGTAGTGGGGGAATATTTTTGAAAAATTTACCTATCGCACATTTTTAAGATATTGAATTCGATGTCAATCTGGTATTTATCTTAATTGAATTTTTAAATTCTGCCGTTCACACATATACACACACACTCCACGCACATGGACCGAAGGACGGGCCTATCTCCACAGAAGTTTTTAAAATTATTTTTATTCAGGAAGCCACAAAACATATCGAATTTCGGAGCAGAATGCAATTTTCTTTACTCACTAGGCACAAATACGTGTACTCCTGATTTCCTTTAGTGTTTTTTTTTTCTTTAATTGATGTTGGCAGAAAACCTTCCTCAGCTGTGTTCCACACCAGCCTTTGGTGAGTCTAATTCTGATATCGGTTTGAATTTAATTTTGATACACCGCATTAGCCTGTGAGCAAAGATCGTGCCCAGATGAGTGGCAAAAAGAAGAACTGGGACAGAAGCATCTCATCTGAGTGGCTGGAAGTAGTGATTTGTAAAGATTTCCTGGATGAGTCCGTCTCATATTGGTCTGATATCAAAGTCTGGTGACTCAAAAATTAATTAATGAAGAGAGGCCTTGTGCAGACTTAGCAGCAAAGGAAAATAGGTAATCATAAAATATAAATTAGAGTTAGAACCAGCTAAATTATGGGGAAAGGATGTAGCAGATGTGGTTTAGTATTTACTTTTCGGTTTAAACCAATGTGCATAATATCGCTACGAATCCATGCACACGAATATACGTTGTATAGTAAGTCAAAGTCAACTCTCATCATGTTTCGAATACTCAGATTGTTTTCGAATCAACTGGGTCCTCACATATAACGATGTACCTAGTATAATCAATATATTTAGATTCGAATCAATGATTAGTCAAATGGACTGACTTCGAAACGGGAATGCTTATTTACTAACAGAAGGTGGTGAAGGAAACCCAGCATCAGGTGATTAAACTTCTTCCAGCCATCCAAAAACCATAAAACCTATTTTCAGCTTAGGAGTTCATTACCAATCCAGTCAGAGATTGACGATGCAGTTGTATCAGAATTAAGAGGTTTTAGCACATACCTCTAAGTCACCAGCTGAACACTTAATAAGAATATTGATGATTTGCCCGATCTGAATTAATTCAAACGTGCTGTTCAGAATAAGTTGTATGTGATGGTCAGAAAATCCCAAAAGCAGTAAGCGGAACAACAACACTGAAGACCTGAATATGAGGAAAGTATAATGTAGACATCCACACAAGGGTAATGCCATCTATAGAGGATTCAATTCCGTATAATTGAAGTATACGTAGTTTTGCAAAGTATTAGATTCCAATATCTAATACTTCTGTTTATAATTTTACCACCAAATCCAGGCGATTTTCACCGAAAACTAAATCTAATTTGATTACCTACTGGTAAACTCTGCTACTGACGGCTGCCCTTTAGGCTTCGTAATATATCCGTTCTAAAGTAGTAAAGCTTGGTAATGTAACGAGTGACACACACACGCTCACATATTTCGACAATTTAAAGAATATCTCTGTGATGCCGATGCCGAGTATGGAGATATTGTGTATTATTGTGCGGTCCGTTGGCTGCGAAAAGGAAATACGTTAAAAATATTTTTTCATCTTCGTGAAAAAATGTTCCCTTCTTCACATGAAGAGGAAGCCCACGCCAGATCTTAGTGATCCAGCCTTGGACAGCCAACTTTGTATTTCCTGAGGATTTTGCAGGACACCTCTCTCCAAGGAAAGTAACGGGTCGGCAACATTGCTCATTTCACAAGCTTACAAAAGTGCTTGTGATAGAGTGATGTTCAGTAATTACGTTCAAGTTTTAATTCAATTGGAATTCAAAATGAATTCAATTCAAGACCTTGATTCACTTGAAAAGGAGCTTAAGCTTTTTGGAATGCCTTTTGTAACACCAGCTGAAATAGAGTCGCGACATTTGCGGCTTGAACTTATTGATCTTCAACGAGATATATGAACAAATGCACGTTTCAACAATTCTGTAATCTGAACGATCTTTCCAAGACTACCTCAGCAACAATATCTACAGAAGCTGGCTGCGAAAATGGTGGCAATGTTTCGTTCGTCGTTTGTCTGTGAACAGTTGTTTTCTATCATGAACTTTAATAAAAGCGAGTCTCCAACATCTATTACTGATGTTTCCTTCATGTCAATGCCAACTAGATAAAATCACGTTTTGACGTATTGGTAAATACATATCACGAATTTATTTATTTAATCTGATATAGAAGGTAATAAGTTATTCAAAATAAGCATTTTCTTAACCATAAATTTGTTCAACAATACTAAGGTAAAGTCAACTATTGAAATCGTGGACTTCTGTTTTGTGTACGCGCTGTTTGTTACCTTTCCTCTCAGCGCTCGAAGAGAGCGCTGCCAGTAACTGTGGTCCAGTCGCAAACTACAAGTCGGCTTGGGGAGCGTGATTAGTAGACCGAGAATTCATATACAACAAAATAAATGCCCAGAATATGCATCTAATGCTCACAAAACTTTAGAAATATGCACCTGAATATTCACTACTAAATTGAAAGTTCCCTAATTTAGTTAATTAAAATTCAGTTGGGCTCATTTTAGGCTTCATTCAAAAGTTATTTACCATGACTGGCCTTGACTTTGACGCTGTGAAATACACAATTTTAATATGAATTTAATGCTGTTCACACTGCAAGTAATAAGTGTGAAAAATTAAATGTAAACAATACACTAGGAGGCTATGATTAAAGCTTCTAATGCTAAAAATAATTTAGTGGAACAAATGAGACTTAAAATTGGAAGCTGCGTAAAGGTATTTATGTTTAAAATGCAAATGCTTTACAATGTTGTCATACTTCATGTTACAATAAACAACAGTTTTCTCCAAATTTTCTGGAATGGAAAAGCTCCGTTTATTCATGAGCACAAGCTTGTATTAAAAACTGAACTTTAAACAACACAACATGTTATCGGGAAAATGTTTAAAAATCTGAAGTGTTTAATTCACATGAGCTTCTGTATCTGTTCCACAAAGAAAGCACTCTTACAAAAGGTTATTCTTTTATATATTTAATGATAATGCAGATAAACCTTAGCAGAATTAGTCTTATTACTTACTTCCTTGTAAATAGAAGCGTAGTAAGGAAATACACTAGGCTAAACGATTGTCAATTTAAAAGCTGTTCGTTATGTGAAACAATTGAAATTCGGTTCTCTTTGAAAGGTCACGAGTATAAAAGAGATGTGAAACGAAAGATGACTTCCCGTTTGAGAAAACTTTTAAGTGGTATTAAATTGAAACTAATAACATATATCTCGCGTAGGTTAACTCTGCAAAACAAAAGCAAAGAACAACAACAACAAAATGTATACCATATATATACATATATATATATATATATTCAGTGCTTTAAAGAAATATATATTTTTGTGTAATAAGTTTTAGTCAATCTCTTACGATTTAGCAGTTATGCAAAATTAATTCACAATGAAGAATTCTTCAGAAAAATCTTTCCCAGAAAAATCAAGATAACCTCGTACATTTTATTTGCTATGAAAA
Organism: Hymenopus coronatus; assembly: GCA_030762935.1. NCBI lineage: Eukaryota > Metazoa > Arthropoda > Insecta > Mantodea > Hymenopodidae > Hymenopus > Hymenopus coronatus. The sequence continues at coordinate 385,334,978 of CM060900.1, forward strand.
TGTCTTTAATATGCCGCATTTTAATCAAAACTGTTTGAGCAGTTTTTGAAAAAAACAGCATTTTCCTAAATGTTTCCAACTAAAGGATATTTTTTAAGATCTAAAAATCCTTCCATCTAAAGGGGGATTTTCTTGAAACACTTTGTGTCGCATCCTTGAATGGTTCAACATTTAATACCAAGTTTGGTGTTTAACAGATTTTCGTGTTTGAGTTATGCTCTCCACAGACACACACATGCACTGACCTTTTTGTAATATTTTATTCAGGGGTCCCCAAAACATGTATTTCTCGTGAAAGGTTGGTTCCCATATTGGGGTGGAATATATCCGTTCCTTACCTACTATGTACATTGTGTATACATGCAGGAGAAAGTAAAAATGGGACTTCCTCAACGCTTAATGGAGAAGGTATTTGTGCGTTTAATACAGACCTCTGTAACACAACAACTGTAATAAAAAATAATCGTATTAGCATATTAACAGCTCATCCAGTTGATGGTCTCTCTGTAGTTCATTTGAACGAGCAATGTACTCTGGGATCATTAGCCCCTGAACCTGGCTGACAAGCTGTTTCTAAGAAACCATTTAGCAGAACGTTAACCATCTCCCGTTAAACAGCCTGCCTGAAGTGCAAAATTACCGTCCTTTTTAAAATGTCAAGTACGCTGAACGTAAATGAGCCAGCATTTTTCCTTAGGACCGTAGCCCATTTCTCACTTAAATCCATGATGTTGAAGATTCGTTGAAAAAGCGAAACTGAGAAAAATGACAAAATAACAAATTATACGCAAAATAAAATAAAACATGCATATGTCGCTAAAAACTTCAGATTATGCAAATATGCAAAATAAAATTAGTCATATTTTAATATACTTCTTTCGAAATGTAAAGACATTTAAAACGTTGCAAATCCTCGGTCTAGTCATTAGATATTGCCTTTTTTTTTATATAGGCTATATGTTGAATGCATTATTAGCTTACCACTTTAATACACCATGAACTGTTATATACGTCTTAGTTGAGACATATTAAGTTGATTCATATAACAGTTATTTATTTCGGTTTCCTGCTTAAGGGGACCAACCTATGAAAATTTAAAACTCAATGTTTCTTAAACAATTACGCTCACTTTTTACTGCATACTTCTATTGCTCTGTGGAACTAATTCTGTAATGTTGAGACAAAAGCATTAAGTAGATTTTGAGAAAAAATCTGTCAAATAGCCTCCTTGAACTTCAGTTTTCAAAACTTTGTAACAAAGCTTCATATTTACATTCCGGGGATATCACTTAAAAATATCGGATAAGTTTCAAGTTAATTAAATATTATTACAGGAAAAGGTGTGATAAATTATTCCTTCATCTTTTATTTCATTATTTTTGTCGTTTAATGAACCTTTACATGCGATGGAAAATGAATTTAGAGAAACACGCGTTTTGATACTTGAAGGACTCTTTGTTACCATTTAAACATCCATTTAAAAGGTCACGCGGCGAGTGTTTAAATTGGCTAAAGACTTCAGCATATTAATCTATAAGGGCCACGGTATATAATTGTGCTAAAATAAGAAAAAATCAAGAATTTTGTCTAATTTTCACCAGTTGGTACTCTTCACACTAAAAACCAAGCTGTGCTTGCGGTTTATACCTATTAGTACCGATACAATAAGTATTGCAAATGCTACTAAAGTACCCTCTACCAGTAAATATATTTGGTAAATGTAGCTGTTGAGGATACATACGCTGTTGAGATGCTTTACATGATCATGTCATTTTATACAACAATCATTATCTTTAAGATTAGAATTTGGTCTACAATTTACATATTTCTAATACAATCTTAAGGTTCATCTTTCAGTTAAATATAATAATTTTAAATGTAATGTTTATCTTGTAGTCATATTAAGAATTCTAAGGGTAATTTCATGTTACTGTCTTCATAGTTGAACCATTAGTTTACTTTGAAAGAGTCTCCACCAAGGCAAATAGCGTGATTGCTGCGCAATTTCTTATCACCAGAAGCATAGATGTTCGCTGTTAAGTGATATTCCCTTACATACAAGGTGATAGTAGGGCATGAATTCCCGAATATGATTCATGGAGGTTGCGTCGTTCCTGCTCTACATAGATTGAGTGAAACAGTCCGAACCCTTTATCCTAATGTGGATAAGCTAGTCTCCAATGAGAAAACAGTGTTTGTAAAAGCCCTATCACGGATTAATGCTTTCAGAAATATTAATCCCGACTTTGCATTGCGGCCTACACCCGTAATCATGTGTTAGAGTTAACGTAATTCCACTATCTCGGCCCGAAGGCGTCAGACGTGATCAGTACCTCCTGTCCCTCCTGGCCGGCTGATGCGGTCTTCTCGAACTGGAGACGCCACTTCTCAATCAAGTAGATCCTCAATTGGGCCCTCCAAAACCTCACGAGGTTGGGTGCACCCCGGGAATCGAACCCAGGGCTCCCGTTTGGCAAGAAGCCGCGCTACTACCGCGCTAAGGAGACGACCCACGCGTAGAGGTACTTGGCTTAAAGGCAAATAAATGAACTGGACAAACAAGACGATTCTGTAATTGAGGGTATAAAGAATTTAATATTTGGCGCTAATTCAAAATGTGACTAGGCGTTCATATCTTCATAGTTTGAATTATTATTGATTCCGTCAATAAACAAACTAAAAACGTATATTGACGTATTAAGTAATTCAGTTAAATAATAAAGAAATAGAGTTTTTTGAAAAACTATTTTCCATTGTCTAGAGCAAAAAAAAAAAAAAAAAAAAAAAAAAAAAATCAACTTTGTGTGAGAAACTGTTAGTGATATTCCCAGCTTCAAGTACGCAAGGTTTGCATCATGTGATTTAGAACGTTACTTTTCCCAATATAAGGCATTTACTCAAATATATTAAACAATAGGCAAGTCTATTTGATGCGCAATCAAGAGATGACATTTTTTGTGCACTGCAACTCCAAGGAGATGTTTAAATCTGGCGTTTAACTGCAAATTGACGAGTTCCAATGTTCATCTATTAAGCTACATTTTTTCTTAGTTTTCCTCTAATTGTGTTAAAACGTTTTTCACTCTTAGGACATATTTTTTAGAAGTTTTAGCACGTAAAACTAAATACTTTTAAGTTTTTAGTTCACAATAATCCTGGCCCATGTGATAATGAACCCCATCGATATAATTTTAGAGATTGTAGACAAGCCTGATATAGGCAATGCATAGTCCATAGTTAAATATAACATAGTTATAAGCTGTTAAACATATTTGTATGAGAGAAAGATATGTCGGAGTTAAAGCAAAGCGAGATGAAAAATTGTCTTAGAATGTGTTTAAAACTACTGTTTGAGTATAGAAGTATCGATTTTCAGTAACTCGTTTTCACGATATCCAGATTTACTGCAACAAATACCTCTCAAATCGCACAAATCAGTTGACACTGCGACAGTTAACATCCATTAACTGTTTTATTGCGTTAGATAGCCTACTCTAGAGGCATTTCTGTAACTGCACATGTGGCTTAATGCACAACGCTAAAACCAAGCGACCGCATGTGAGATGTGAGATTTGTGGTGGACAAAGCTGCCCAGGGGCGGATTTTATCCGGATTCTACGGTTTCCCCCGCCATCGCATTCCACCGGTGCTCCATCTTCATTCATGTATCACCAGTTTCATTGTCTGCTGTGCCACAAGTAGTAAAAGGGGGTGTTAAACACAAAAAAAAAAACAAAGAAAAAAAACCGCGCAAAACCTGATATCCCGTTTGCTTCTTGTTATTCAGCCGTTTTTCTTTTTCAACTCCAGACGAATAAGTGCAGTGATATCACTGATTGGCTGGTGCAATAACACTACTACCATTTCCTTTACTCTCCTCAATGCTGAGGAATGTCTATGTGACAATATGGAGAACACGTACACCTCTGAACTTACAGATGTGCATATGGATCAGGAAATATTGGTAACTAGACACACCAGAAATGTTTGCTAAAGTGGCACAATCGCTCCTTCGCCTCTACCTACATTGCATTAAAAATGCAGCTCATTTCCAGCAGGTCCCATAAAACCGACCGAAAAACTAAGTTTTTTTTTTCTTATTTACTTCACTATTTAAACCCCTTCCCATTTTGAAGCGCAGCAAGTCAAGTATTAACCTTGATTCAACCTTTTGTTAGCAACGATCGTAATTAATTTTACTGATAGTTATGTTAAAACTAAAATGTAGAAATCGAAATGGCATTTAAAAACGTAAGCCAATACCTCATTGTGGTCTACTTATAAAGAAAAAGAAAGAAAGAAATGGTAGACGACACTCGAACTGGAAAGAAAACAACTACCTATTATTCCGAAGCTAATTGCCATGATCACTGTACCAGAGAGGTACGATCTGAGGCGTATTGGTCTCTCAAATGCTATCATCATAACATACTGGCGTAGTGGCACTTTAGAAACTTAGAGCCATAATTTCGAAGTTTGAACAGATAGGCCATAGGTCTCCTATTTCAAATGTCTTCGTTACGATACACCCTTATTCACTGAAAATATTTCGGTGTGGTTCATTAACACCTGTATACAGGGTGTTAGGTGTATACATACAGATATTTTGATAAGCAGTTGTTTTTTCTCTTCGTCTGATTTTTTTCGCACAAATCAAACGCATGTTCTACCCTAATATGTTTATCATGGTCATTAGTGCTCCGCGAAATAAACAACGCCTATCGATATGCGGTATCCGCATCGCTTACACGTTTTCACGTGACTGTCTGGCCTAAGTAGGTGGGGACATTGGCCCTGCATAAATCATTCGAACTCAGTTCCGGTACAATATTCTTTACTGCGAGAACTGCCCACTCAACTATAAGCCTTCTGCCACGCTATCTGCCGTGATGCGGGTATTGCAGAGCCCTAGCACCTGTGGTACTTCTGACGTGGTCAGAAGTACGTCGGGCCGAAACTCTGAATCCTCCCGAAAGGTAATTTTCGCATTGGATTGCTTTCGGCGTAGTACTGATTCCTAAGACCATGCAAGATAGGGGACAGTTATGGCTAGGCGCGGTGCTGAGACGCCCCAAAGTCTTCTGGAACTATCCCGGATAGTTCGTAGATGGTATGTTAGACTCCTGTAGACCAGAGTAGCCTTTCCTTCGAGGTTGCCGCGCGTAAGTGGCATATGCACTTCCATCTTGGTCTGTAGCATTCCGAGGGGTCCTTTTAGTAACTAAGGTAGCTAAGGTACTGCCTTAAGGAAAGAGCCTCAGAGGGTAACCTCCCTGGTGATAGAGGGAGCTTTGGCTTCACGTAGATGCACCCCCCGCCCGTACATATGTCTCAGGTAAAATAAACAAGTATTGTTTATGTACACCAAGTCTACCTAGAGTTACTGAAAACCACTGCTCTTAACAAGTAAAATGATTAGTCCACAAATTAAGCAACTATAGATCTAATGTTGTTCATTACCTCGTACTCAATTGTGAATACAAATATACGGAATTAGACCCTTTACAGCCTGTATATGAAAATCAAAGCAAATGTGGGACTAAGCGAAAGAAGAAACCGCGCACATTGGAGGTAGAAGAAACTGCTCTTATGTAACAGAGGTTATAAATGCAGGTTCCCATCATCCATTTACAATAGTATTTGTTACCAGAATGTCAAGGGCAATATGAATACATATCTTTGACTCAATCTGTGTATTTGTATTGGGACGTCCTAAATGGAGGTTAAAACTCTAAACTGTCAGTATTAGAAATTAGCTGTTCTCATTCACTAGTTGCATGGAAGACGTATGCAAAATTTGTATCTCAGTTCCACGTCCACTGTATTGCTGCCGCTTAGTGAGTGAAAGACCGCGCTCAATTAGGGCACTGATATATACTTTTTCTGGCTTGGGAGGTCTGGAACGGAATACATCAGCCTTGAAGATCTACTTGATAAAATAGCCATTGAAACCCCATATACCCGATTAGGAAATTTTGTGAATACATTAAGCTTTTCGCTTCATTTTGTTACCATATATCGACACAGTTCTGCGTTTACTTCTTCCATTGTTGCAGTGTATAATATAGGGTCTTTCTCCTAAGGAACTACAGGCGCTGGACACTGATGTTGCAGGAAATGACATAATAGTATAAAGGTAGACTTTGGATAGGAAACGTTCGGGGCCTAAGTTATAATTTCCTCCCGGCATTTGCTAATCTTTATGGTAGGGAAGCTTGCAGAAGGTTCAGTAATAGAGGACCGTTCAACCGGTTCCTCAGGAAAGACGGGTCAGTTCCAGCTTCCTCTACACGGCAGTCGAGGGAGATTCTCTTTTGTACCCCAAGAGAAGGCCATGGATTTCGTAGATCATTTAGAGTCTCAATTTGAGCCCCGCGAAGAGCTCAAGAACGAGGACTTTGCTTACATTGTGGAGGATCATTCCACTCTATGAGAAGCCGGCGCCACCCCCAAGGAAGATATCCCTATCCATATAGTCACCCTAAGGGAGGTGGCTATTGAACTCTGAAACCTGAGCGCTCCAGCACCTGCCTCGAAAGGCCGCCATTCACTTGACGAGGATTTATAATGCATGTCTGCATCTCCGTCACCTCCTCGGCAAGGATCCGGTCTTCCCTTCAAGCTACAGATCCATCAGTCGGCTCCGGATCGTCTCAAAAGTTTTTGCTCGGTTACTCCTACCCCGCCTTTCCCCTCCCTTTGAGAAAGGGCACCTACTCCAGGATCATCAGTTCGGTTTTTGCCATGGACACTTCACAGCCTTGCAGCTACTGCGACTCGTTGATAAGGCTGACCTGGGCTTCCAGGAAGACTTCAAAACAGTCGCAGTGCTGTTGGATGTGGAGAAGACCTTCGCCACCGTGTGCATTGTACAAACTCAAGGACGCATAACTCCCTCCCCCTTACCTATACCTGGATAGGAGCTTCTTTCGGGACCAAACCACGCTGCCCTAAGGGAGTTGTGCCCCATATTTCGCTCAACAATGACTGTATACCTGAAACTACACTTGTATCGTGCGATCATTCTGTTTCAGTCGCAGTACGGCTGCAAGATCTGGGGCTAGGTGGAGTATCCACCATCTGTAGGCTGCAGGTTTGGCAGAACAGGTCGCTAAGAATGATCTATGGCGCAGACCGTAAACTGAAGTGGAGATTCTCATACCTTTAAGCGCATGAAAGCATAAATATTTTGCAATAAAATGACGCAGTCCATTCGAATTCTTTTTGGCTAGGGCTTGTAGGAGACGGAAAGGCGCCGCTTGTTGCAGAAACCGATTATTTTACCTATTTCCACCTGCTGGCCGAAAAGAATGCAAATATACTATGTTAAAAAGTATAAATATTATCTAAGGATCACAAAAAGACTTTTGTATACACCTTGACCTGCGCCGTAGGTAATATGACTGGAGCTTAGAGATCCTGTCTCATGCCACATAATTCGCAGGTTTCCAGAAACCAGTAATGGTGTGATTTTTGTGCCCATTTATTGGACTGGAGTGCACTCACATCGCGAGGGAGTTCAGGACCTGCGATTAACAGCAGTTTCTGGATCTAGGTAGTCAGCATTCCGGCTGAAGGAGGTACAGTGTCGAACAATCTCCCCGCATTGGTTGGATCACCTACATCTTCTGTGCATACCGAGAAGTGGGATCAATAGTCGGGTTGGTAGATCATTGCCCGCCATGAATGTTGTGTTGCAAATTCTATTTACAAACGCTATTTGCTAGTATGAATAGGAGTGATTGCCTATGTTATAGAATTATCGCAATCGCATTTGGGATTTGGGTGGACAAAGCGGCGCAGGAGCGGGTTTTCTCCATTTCTCCCGCTTCCCTTGCCATCGCATTCCACCACGGCCCCACATTCATTGCATGTGTAATGAGTGCCTTCGCCTGAGTTGCTGATGTAGTAAAAGCGGGCGTTAAACACGGTTTAAAAAAGGCCGTAGAGAATGTCGCCTCTTCGTGTTGTGCACAATCTCGTGTGTCAGTCAATTTGCTTGGTTTATTGCTAAACTAACAAACTTTTGTTGAATAAAGTTGAGTGCATTATTACCCTATAGCTTCTTCCAAAATAAAACATAACTATTAGCATAATAAGAAAAACAATGCTTAGTATAACTTAACAATGTGAATCTTAAAACGCTTGTTTAAACAAGTTGTCTTCCAAATAAGCACATTTCCCAATTTTTGTAGAAGAACTGTCGGTTCAGCATAAAGGCAACCAAAACAAAATAAAAAACTTCAGTATTGGGGTAATCCTCAAGTACCAACGAGCTGAAAGAAAATACTAGTTTTAACCCCAGTAAAAAAGTAACACAAAAAGAAGCAGTTTATACATGTCATCCGTTACAAAATACTTTGAATACACCCTGTGGCCGTAATCACAGCACAGGTGTTAATGGCTTGCTTCGTAAGCCATAGCTGATTGTTAACATCTATTGTTACACCTGCATTAGTGGACAGGTGTGCTGGCAGAAAATCCTCTTGACGCCAAAGCTGTGATCGTTACAATGGTGCGAGTGGACACGTGCTGTCGGAAGGTTACACCTAGGTGAGTTTGCACGTGCAACTGTTTCTAGACATTTCTTGACACGTGATCGACTGGTATAAAAACTGGAAAGAAGCCCTACCCAGAGTTCAGTTTCGACGGGAAAATTGTAACGATCAGTAGTAGTCGTCACCGCAACGAACGTCGAAAAGAAACTGTACGGCAGGATAGTTAAAAAAGCGTTGAAGACAGACAGTTATTTGTGAGCCGATTCTGGTTATAATAAATTTGTTGAAGAAATAAACATTTGTTTTTTCTTGGTGTCAAAGAGAGTTTTTGTTACAATAGTTTTTGAGTGAAAACATAGGATAGTAATATTCACAATGTGGAGCCAATCATACAGCTAAGATATTACTGAACATGGAAACATATCAGTGTAAAAAGTTTTATTCCTTTTAAAGCGATTTTAGTTCTGAAAATGTGCTCGTAAACATCAATTAATTAGCATTTGACTGCAAATTCTCCCGCCAACGTGTAGCTTGATTTATTTTATCCCTTTTTTGGTCTTCGTATGATTAGTATGCATGTGCTCTATAAGTTAATGCCACACTGTTGTTTTCTTAACAATAGTCTTTTTAAACCTCATAGAGGGACTTAAATTGCATCATATTATTTAGGCATACACAGTGTTAAAATTAAAGCCAATATTTCTATTGCTTACGAATTTTTGTTGAAGCAAGTATATAGACATTAGTGGTGCAATAATTAGAAATTAAGAGGTATTGGGAACTAAATATTTTCCATGTCACATATTGTTAAAACTGAAAATTTCAATGATACATGCACAGAAGAGCTGTAAAAGAGTAATCTCTTTCAAATTTATCTTGTCTAGCTAGCTTTTTGTATAGTATTTTTAAGTTGTAAATACAATTTGATAGAAAATATAATGAGCCACTTGGTACATGGAGCATTTTGGATTACCATATTAAAAGTGTGTATTTATATATTAATAAACAGAATATTTAAAACACTTCGTCATAACTCACTAAGCTCCCCGTGTATGTTCAGATCTATGTATACAGTGACATTTTAGTTTTCAGAGATGCAGTGCCCTAAACGGAGTTTTAATTTCACATATCTTGACGTTTCAAAATTAATATATTGTGTGCGCGATTGCTCTCTGAAAAAAATTAGATGTATAAATATTATCAACGTCGTTGGTATTATTATTAATGTTATTATTATTATTATTATTATTATTATTATTATTATTACCATCAAAGGTTATGGGTTTATAGCATTTAATATGTACTGGTGAACATGGATTATGGTTTTAAGCAGTACTGGTTTTATTAACATTAAAGTTGAGCACCTAGTGTCAGATGTGTTTTATTCTCTCAACCTTCTGATGAAGGGGTAAACCCGAGATATTAAACATTTTCATTATAATATGACTTTGAATGTTTTTGCCTTTCATCTTGAAGAATCCTATTCTTTCATTGCATTTGTCCCTTCTTCAGATTTATTTATTGATCACCCATGCAAATGTTTGATATTTTAGATGTAATAATTCTCAGGGATTCTACCACACAATACAGTTCACCAGTAACTTTTGCCTCTTCCTAATCCAACAATACATATTTGTATATTGGAACTTTCCTTCACTGCTATATAGGTATCCTGAATTTCGAAATTATATCATAGTTAGTTTTTAAAGATTGCAACATTTATTTTGAAATACATATTAAAGCCGGAAAGCTAGCTATTGTTTATACTCCTGATAAACGTGGAAGACGAAGATATTATGAATGAAATGAAATTTTAGGTTTGCTACTAAGCAACCTTTAAGAAAGAAAAGGAAAATAATAAAATCGATTTTATTCTTCTTTACAATACTTCGGCGTCCATTTTGTAAAAATGTTTACAAGCGAATAATTCTATCACCTTTGAGCTAACTAACAAATATTCCAAGGCTAGGATAAACGTTTAGCAGATTAATTTGTGTAGGTTTCAAGCCTTTAGAATTCAAAATGGGCACACATTATTATTTGCTACCTCTAATTTCTGGAAATTTTACACATGTTCTGAAATAATTTATTATTATCTCTGTGTCCTTCTGAGAAAAAAAAAAGCAAATGGAACAAGATGGGCAAAGTATTTTCATAATGCGTAGCCTGGTGTTGCTCTTTCAACGCTTTCTCATCCCCTCCATGTCTGTGTTTTTTGTGCCACGAAAATGTCAGGTCATATGCTACGATGTGTTGCAACCTCCTGTCTCAACATTAAAGAAAGGCCGAACGCGCGTCTGAAAACTGCCTTCTGTGTAAGGACGCACAGGGGGGTGGGCGTCTTAGGGGAACGGGGGCGAATGGAAAGGTTACGACCGCAGAAGGCTAATTAAGGAATAGTTCTGGTTAAAAGGTCGTTCCACCGGAAATAGCTTGAGAGTATAATGCCGTCAGGTGCTTGAAGGAATTGATAGCTTACGGTTTTAGAGGGGAACGTAGAATTTGCCTGTAAGTTCCTTGGAAAGGTAATAGGGCCTGCGAGAGTTAGGTTTAAGTTGTGCAACTTTTAGGGGTTACGCATTTTTGGTTTCACTCGTGTTGAGGTGAACTTCATTAAATAGTTTCTCTTTGAATGAGAGTTTCTGCAATTAAAACATTTTAGTGCTGTCTCACCCTGGGGGATGAAGGTCAGGGCTCGTTGATAGCATGCAAAGGTACAAGAGTGCGATTCACAGCCTGAAGGGGATTTCTTTTGTGAAAAATCTCCCGCCATCTATTCATCAAACGGATTATTAATTTTTTCATTACAGGTATTCATTAAATGCATCACTTTGATGTCCAGTGATGCTCTATAGGCACTGAAGTTAACTTCTCAATGCTTTTGCTTTATATTTGATTGCTTTATTTTCAATTTCTTTTTTTAAAAAAGTTACTATGGTACTGGTGAAATGTAGCTGACAAAGTTTGTGTTAAAGCAGCGTTATATGCATTCGTAAAATACGTTTATATTTCATTACATTACTATTTGTAATACATGCAGCAATTTGTTTTAACTTTTTCAGCCGTCTCGTGGCTCTTCCTTTCTAGGCACTTTTATACCGAAACAAATATCACAAACCACCCCATCACCTCCATTGCTGGCTTCTAACAGGTGATTGCTATCACATCTAATAAACAATATATATAGCTATAATTCCTATCACTTTTGCAAAATTAATACATTCACATTGTGGCTTAGGTGTAGTTAAAACTATTTTTAATAGTGCTTAAGTTTGTGTAGACCTTTTAATATTTGCTTTAATTAGAGTTCTCACTGTTTAACAGGCACTTACGATAAGTTCTGGTTTTATTCAAGCACAATTAGAAGAGTTATTAATGAATTAAAATTGACGAACGCTTGTAGTATACCACTTCATGGCATTAACTACTACATAGAAACCAACTATGTAATTCAGCTGCTTTTCAAAGCTGTTATTGTCACTGTAAATATTTGCAACTACTTTAAGATTATTTAGTAGTTTACAAATTAAAACTATAATTTGTCGTATTATAGATATAAATGCATTTATCTTAGATTGTGATATATTTTCAAATTTAAAATACTTAGCTTTTCCTTTAATTTATATAAATGATTTTATGAATTTATATTTATATATTAGAAAAACTTTGGCTTTTTTGGTTAAAATGCCAATATATATATATATATATATATATATATATATATATATATATATATAACATTTGTGATTAGGAAATGTTTCAGTTGTGTTTATATTTAAGTAAGTACTATTTTCAGCATTATAAATATAGTTTAGTGCTCTAAAACTATTGATGCTATTTATGGGCCAAACTGTTCACGAAAATGTTTGGCACAAAGGCCGTTAGGATCACCTCATTGTTTCTAATGGTGCGGGCTTTGAATTTTGGGTAATCACGAACATTATTATGTATAAATGTTCTTTAAGCTATGCTGTTTTTAAAACTTTATGGTGTTGTTTGCAAGAGTGCTTTAGTATGCCAATTAAACTTTAAAACTCCTTGGTGGCTGAAAGATTCTTCTAACGTCTAGCGCAACTTCATATAATCCTGTTATGAATCTTTGATGCTTATGAAGAAAGGCCTAATGAACCCTAAAATAAACATTAATAAATTTTCCAAATTACACAAGTAACTGAGCCTTCAAAATATAGACTAAGTATCCACTAAAATGTTAGAATTGCGTATTTGTAAATGTGTTAAATATTACAATTAAAGACCTTTTACACAGCTGTAAATAATACTTAAAAGTTTACATAAAATTAATTTATAATATTCTGTAAAAAATGGTAAAAAAGTTTTTAGATGAAACGTATAATCATAGGGTAATGGGGCATGATGTTGCAAACTTCCCCCTAAAAAGGGGTTAGAAGACGCAGGACAACCTTTTCTACTAAAATATAGAGTCATTTAGTGTAAAGAAATAATTTTATTGCATCAATTCACATTTTAATAATCTCTAGCATAGTTAAATTTAATTATATAAACCCCAGAAAGCATTTCCATATTCTACTTAATTTTCCATCATCGAAATTCTAATTAGAAGGATCATAAAACGAGGAAATCTTAGAGGTTCTCCTGTAAACTAAGACCGTGGTTAATTTTGTTGTATCTATACCGTAATAGTATTATTTTCTGGTTGTCCTAGTCCTCCCTTACAAGTAAAATCAAAAGCAATTCCGAAAAGTCATGGCTGTGAATGCACTTTGGAAATATAGGTTTCGGTGGCAGGATGGTGCTGAATGTCTATGTAGGCCTTGCGGTGTTCAGCCACACCTAGGACGACTGTTCCAGGCGATCCCCGCGTTAAGGTGAAGAACTCCTTGGACAATGTTAGGGACCCACCACAAAGGCTCTTTCCGGCGGTAGGTTTCAGCCACCCAATGGCTACTCTCATTCATCCTATTCTCAGATAATAGGCCCACGGTGGCTGCAGTGTGGAACTACCTTCGGAATGACACACACACACACACACACACACACACACACACACACTGTATGCACATTGCTTTGTTAAAGCAAACAATGCCAATGTGACGAGTTAATCGAAGTTATTCGTTAATAACAGTGGAACTTAGCACACATACAATGAGGGGAAGTAGCCACTCATAACTTCTTTTTATACTATGTTATGATTACGCTTTCACTAGACTCAAGGTGAAAGTTGCTTTTTCATGTGAGTTACACATAATTTAAGCGTTACTAAATTGATAGATAGAATAATAATGGAAGACATTTCATCATGGGTAGCAAATATTAGCTTAAAGTATACACCTGTTTGAGACACGAATGTATCTCAGACAGGTACTAAGTCATTTTCCTCTCTAAGAACTAATCTGCTTCAAAGAAGAGCTTTATCCAGCTATAGCACTCTTTAATAAACATTGATATGCGGTCGAAAACTGATGTGATTTAACTATCTCTAATTGACATTGAAATGTCTTAATTCTTAATAGGATACAATAGGATAGAAAAATAGATACGAGGCGTTTGGAGAAACATGGCTCAAGATCATAGACTATGTTATATTACCGATGTAAGGGAAAAATGACGCGGAATAACCGAAGCGTCATCAGATCTGGAAGATTGTGCGCCTTTAAAAAGAATTTGAGATACCTAGCAAAACCAGTCATATTTTTGGTAGCTCACCATTAAAGTTTATCTACTTGAAATCATTTAACATGTGTTTCACATAAGAAGCCGATCATGATGGTGTATGCCAAAACGGGGTCTGAGGTCGTTAAGGAACGTGGACTGACGGTCCGCCGTCATAAATCCCTCCGGGTTTGTCTTCCCTGTCTGAGGTTTTTTTCAACCCCATGTCCGGGAGGTGCTCTAAATTTAGGTCTTGAATACTTTATTCTAAATTTCAATTAAAAATTATCCCTTCATGTCATATCAGAGATCACCCTCTATGGTGATGTATACGGTAAGAGCGAGGATTGTGTACTTAAAAATGAAGGGGTATCCCTAGAGAGCACTCTGCATGCGGCGCTTGCAATAACCTTATCTTGAACAGGTGCCTCCCCTTTGGAGAGCAGACAAGAGGCGGTCCCACTGAACGGTTACCTTCTTTTTGGAGAGCACATATGAGACGGTCCTTGCCAGCATCCCACTGAACAGTTACTATCTCTTCGGATAGCACCCAACAGTCGGTCCTTGCTAGCATCCCCTGAACGGCTACCTTCTCTTTGGAGAACACCCAACTCTAGGTCCTTATCAGCATCCCACTAAACGGCTGCCTTTTCTTTGGAGAGAATGCATCAGGCAATTGTTGCCAGCAGCTCATTGAACGGCAACCTTCTCTTTGGGGAGCACCCAACATTCGGTTCTTGCCAGCATACCACTCTACGGCTGCCTTCTCTTTGAGGAGCACACACCAGGCAATTGTTGTCAGCATCCCACTGAACAGCTACCTTCACGTTAATGAGCACCCAACATTCGGTTCTTGCCAGCATCTCACTTAACGGCTTCCTTCTCTTTGGAGAGCAAGCAAACAGTCCTTGCCAGCATCCCACTGAACGGCTACCTTCTCTTTGGAGAGCACGCTGGTGGTCCTTACCAGAATACCACTGAACGGCCCTCTTTGGAGAGCACGCAGGTGGTCCTTGCCAAAATACCACTGATCGGCTACCTTCTCTTTGGAGAGCACACAACATTTGGTTCTTGCCAGCATACCACTCAACGGCTGCCTTCTCTTTGGAGAGCACACATCAAGGAATTGTTGCCAGCATCCCACTCAACGACTGCCTTCTCTTTGAAGAGCACACATCAGGTAATTGTTGCCAGCATCCCACTGAACGGCTATCTTCACTTTGAACAGCACCCAACATTCGGTTCTTGCCAACATCAGACTTAACGGCTTCTTCTCTTTGGAAAGCAAGCAAACGGTCCTTGCCAACATCCCGCCAAACGGCTACTTTCTCTTTGGAGAGCACGCTGGTGGTCCTTGCCAGCATCCCACTGAACGGCTACCTTCTCTTTGGAGAGCACGCAGGCGGTCCTTGCCAAAATATCACTGATAAGCTACCTTTTCTTTGGAGAGCACACAGCATTCGAATCTTGCCAGCATCTCACTGAACGGTTAGCATCTCACCGGAGAGCACCCAACAATCTTTTCATCATCTCCTGAATGGCCACCTTCTCTTTGGAGACTACCCAATACTCAAACTTTGTCAGTATCCCGCTGAACGGCTGCCGTCCCTTTGGAGAGCATACATCAAGCAATTGTTGCCAGCATGGCACTAAACGACAACCTTCACTTTTGAGAGCACCCAACATTCGGTCTTGCCAGCATCCCACTCAACGGCTTCCTTCTCTTAGGGGAGCATACAGGTGGTCCTTACCAGAATCCCACTGAACGGCTACCTTCTCTTTGGTGAGCACGCAGGTGATCCTTGCCAGAATCCCACTGAACGGCTACTTTCTTTTTGGAGAGCACGCAGAATCCCACTGTACGGCTACCTTCTCTTTGGACAGCACGCAGATGGTCCTTGCCAGAATCCCACTGAACGGCTACCTTCTCTTTGGTGAGCACGCAGGTGATCCTTGCCAGAATCCCGCCGAAGGGCTACTTTCTCGTTGGAGAGCACTCAGGTGGTTCTTGCCAGAATCCCACTCAAGGGCTACCTTCTCTTTGGAGAGCACGAAACATTCGGTTCTGGCTAGCATACCATTAACGGATAGCTTCACTTTGAAGAGCACCCAACATTCGGTTCTTGCCAGCAACCCAATGAACGGCTACCTTCTCTTTGGAGAGCAAGAGGGTGATCCTTGCCAAAATCCCACTGAACCTTCTCTATGGAGAGTGCGTCGTCGGTCCTTGCCAGAATCCCACTGAACGGCTACCTTATCTTTGGAGAGCACGCAGGCGGCCCTTGCCGGAATCCCACTGAACAGCTAACTTCTGTTTGGAGAGCACTCAAGAGGCGGTCTTCGCCAGCATCCCTCTGAGCGGTTATCCTCTCACAGGATGTCCTTGCAAGAACACTTTGAACGGATACCTCCACCCCTCCATGAACGAGTCACCTCTTTGAAGAGAACTCAAAGGAGGTACTTGCAACAACCCATCTTTGAAAGTGTACTTTCTTTTTGGACAGCACCCAACTGATGGTCCTTGGAATAGCCCTTGAATTTGTACCTCCTATTTTGAGATCCCCGACAGGCTGTACTTAAAAGAATCCCACCCAGCACACATACCCTTTGGAGAGCTCTTAACAGGCAACCCAACTAACAAGGAATAATATCTACCACTGCGCCCTGCATCACCATCTCCAGCACGCAAAACTGGTGCTGCAACTCTCAGGTCGAATGAAAAGGAAATAAACTGAAAGAAAACTGTACAGAACGTTCAGTACAGCATATATTCCATCGTAGCTTTCCCAACTAAGATGGAAAAATGCCTGATAGAATGACGTCTCAAAAGTAATAGAATCTGGGTCCTTTCGAATGTGAGACACAGGCATTAATATCCGAGTCATCTCATTTGGGGCTTAACATGGACTAACATAAAAAGTCTTAAGCTATTAGTCACGATAGGTTTCTTCATAATGTCGCAATGCTGCATTTTGGCATATAGATGAATCAACGTAGTTCTTTTTCTTCATCTTTTTTTTTTAAAAAATATTACTACTAATTTTAATATCGTGTACTTCCCTAGTAATGCAGTGGTTAGAGTTTCAATATCAACGGGATATCCTGGCTGTAGAATTGTATCGACTTGTTTCAAACGCTGAGAAGCTATGGGCTGTGTTTCCATCCTCCAATGTCGGTGATTACTGCTGCAGAAATCAGTAAAATGGTTGTGTTAGGGACGGAGTACCCAGATTTTACAAGCAGTTTTGTGGTAATATATTCAAATTTTAAACTTTTCTGGGCTGGTAATTGTTCACACCCAAACTTGTAGTACAAATATGATAGATTCAAGAGTTTTTAGGGTAGGACTTCTTGTTAAAACTACTTGTGAATTTATTGTGATTTTGTATTTTTGAGGAGTCTGAATTAAATTATATTGTGTCCGGTGAAGTTTAAAACTCTTTTATACAGCTTAAAAATAACTTCCGCTGCTAAAGATTTATTATACATTTATAAGAACACAACAAAGAATAAACCACTCATTAAACTGTAAAGTATAAGATGATGTTTAAAACGACATGCCAATATTTGAGATAGGATGTATTGCACAAATTGACCCTTCGGTGCACGCTTTACATTCTAGTAATTGTTTTATACTGGTTTTATAGTTACCCGTAATTTAAACTAAGTGTCAATTGAATTGAAGACATCTGGAGTTTGCCAAATATAGGAATGAGGAGCCCAAACCGGCACAACAGTTTGCTGCGAGAAGAAATTTATAATAATTAACGTTAATTTTACCAAACTTGAAAATTTCATTCATATTTCAGAGGTATATTCTTTTGTCCACAACAATATACGTACATATATTGTTAGCTATATCAAGGAGTTAATGTAAATTAACCTACTCTACATTAGTATATATAAATATATATACATATTTATCTAAATTGATTCATACATGCTAACATGCCTGCAGCATGCAGTTAAATAAAAAAAAATACATACATACATACATACATACATACATACATATATACATACATACATACATACATACATACACACATACACACATACACATACATACATACATACATACATACATACATACATACATACATACATACATACATACATACATACATACATACATACATAATCATTCTATTTGTGTATATAAGGAACTTATTTTCATATATTTTATTATAAGGTAAATATATACCAAAGAAAATATTTTGTATATTTTTTATATATTCACTTTCAAAGTTACTTATGTGCCTAAGTAAATTCGAAAGGAGAATTCACACAATGAAAATGGAGTCATAAAAATCGAACCATATATTTAAAATTTGATAACTCTAGAGGATTCATGTTGCATGCTTTTTCGAATGCCGTTATTTAGAAATAAATAATAGAGTTCATTCAGCAAAACGGGTTGCTGCAAGAAATAAAACCTTAGAAATTTAACTATTTTAAACATTTTTATGCATTTAGTAATTATACCCCAATCCGTAGTCATATTTCTGTAAACAAAAATATATTTAAATCTCTTAGTTCACTAAAAGCAGCTACACCACAAGAACTGTTTTAGGTGGTAAAAATCGATGATGACAATAATGCCGGAAAATTTTTAACACTTCAGGAAATATTTGCACATAGCTGCGTTAACCTATTCAAAGCCCTCAAATCATTTTTGTACAAAAAAAAAAAGCGAAATTATTAAATAAGAATTATATACGTTTACTTATATTTTAGTGTCTCTGTTTGCTAACTTGTATGTGTATAAAGACATTAAAAGTCTTCAGGTACAAAAAACTGTAGATAGTTCAAATGGAACTACTAAAATATTGTTTGACGAATACTTTATTCTAAGACGGTCTAAACACTTCATGATTAATGCATTATTTGGCTGAATTTAGTGTGTACTTATTTTAGTCAGCCGTTGTGTTCAGAAATGAAGAAAAAATTAAGGGGACTTGCACATTTCTTTTCGCCGTGAAGCAGAAAGAGCTGGCAAGATAATTTAGAGAATATAATATTTCATACAGGCATCAAAGAACAGATATTAGATGGTTTCTGAACTTTATAGATTTGCATTTTTCTCATATTTTCTTTAGTTTCTTTCACTAGAATTTGATATAATGGTCAAATGTTACTAATACTAAATTATTATTATTATTATTATTATTATTATTTTAACTATATACAAAGGTTTCTCGTTTTAAGGATAGCTGAGCAAGTTGTTTGTGCAGTTAACATAACCTTACAATGAAATATAGGCTTCTTTTTTCTCGAATATCAACGTAAAGAGTTAAATTATTTTGGAAATGTTAAATTCATTTTTAAATCCATTTTCAGGATACACGCTGAAACCTGTAAAGGCGGTTAAATCTATTACTGAGGATGATTTATATGGCTTCACAGGCTGGTGTCATAAATTCAGTTTATATAGGAAAATATGAAACTTTTGAAAATGAATGAAAAATTACGGAACATTTTGAAGGAACTAAATAAAGTATTCCGTCTTGCAAAAAGTTAAAAAAGAACACAAACAATTCCTAAATGAAAACCACCCACATTTGGAAGCTAAACTAATCCAGTAAGGATATTTTACGTTTGATTTAGTAGTTTACTTTTGCCTCTATTTTGATGCAACTTTGATTTCTTTTCCTGCGAAAATTGCTAAAGGGTCTTTTTAATGATTCAAGTACCGCAAAGTTGTAAAGGTGCATGAAACATTTCTTTTTGAAACTTACAGATCCAATGTTAGAATGGAAATCAAAAAAAAAAAACCCGTAGCTCACCTTGTTTCATCCCAAATTAATTCGCTGGGAGCCATAACATATCAAATATTAGTGGTCCCTTTGCACTTCCAGAAGGCATGGATCCCAATATTGGAGATACAGTAGAAGGCAATTTCAAAGTTTGCTGCCTAATGAATACACCTACATGGAACTCTATTATAGCAAGACAAACTGATGGTATACTAACTAAATGGCTTTAGATAATTTGTTTTAAAGTTTGGAGTAATGTAATGTCAGCATTTAAGGAGCTGTACGACTTTAAACTAGTTGCATTAATTCTGATTTTCTTCTTTGTATCAAAGAGCTTTGTGTCACTGTTTAACAGATATACTGCGTTAATTACTGTAACAAATTTGACTTATACAATTTTTTTTTTTGAATAATGGAGGAAATTTTACCAAATATGTTTTCAACAGATGGAAAAGAGTAGCCTGTTTTTATATAAATTACTTGAAAGCAAGTTGTGTTTTTGTGAGGTTTCTGTGAAAAGTCCCTTCAATGTCTTTGGCTAGCGATATCAAATTCTCACAGTGAGTGTTGTTTTTCTACCATGGCTTAGTTTTGAAAGGAAGTATGAACGAAATGCCACAATTTGTAGTATGTTGTTATTTACCTGTGTCTGCTATCTGATACTTGATCATATTCATTATATTGATTTGAAATAGAAGGCTTTAAGTTTTGAATAATGTTACTGTAGTTGCCTGTTGATTTTAATTTCAGTTGAATCAGTTTTTATTAATTCTGTCCAAAAATAGATATGAAATTAAATTTTGGGTAAAATGTTCAACACAATTCATCACTAATTAAAATTATTAATTCGAATTTTAAAATAGTTGTTGAAACCAAATTGTACCTCTGCATAGCGGCAGCGCTGTGGTCGAGTGGGTAGACCACTCGCCTCTCACTTAGATGGCCCGAGCTCGATCCCAAGCGACCGCATGTGAAATTTATGTTTTACAAAGCGGCGCAGGACCTTTTTTCTTCCGGTTCTCCGGTTTCTCCCGCCATCACATTCCACCGATGCTTCATCTTCATTCCATGTGTCACTAGAATCACCGTCTGTGGTGCCACAGGTAGCAGAAGCGGGCGTTAAACACAATCGAAGAAGAAATGCAGCATTTAAGTGTAACTCTATCTACAAGACTTAGAGGTATCAAGTCGAGTAATCTTGAAATTCCAAGAAGAAAAATAGATTTTCAGAATTTCAGAATTTCATTTTTGCAGAATAAGTCACTAATTTTCTTAATACATATATAGTTTTAGAAATGGTTTCCGTTATCTAGAGAACCATATATTTACTACACACATTCATTACGACCTTTTTCATTGCCTCTGTATATTTAGGAATGCTGTAATGGATGTATATTTGTCATATAGAAAACAATTTTTTTGGGTATTCACGTTCACTATTATTCTATTTCATAAGATTAGCTTACTAGTTAATTTCCTAGATCTATATGAGTGCTTTGCAACGTCACTGAATGAGGCATTTTACATTGGCATATCCAAAAGGCTTTTCGTTCCTCAAAATCTGTTCTGTAGCTTGGCAAGATGAACTCATTTTCTTCTGAAAATGCTCTCCAGATGCACTAGTGCTCTAGAGGAACAAAAGGAGTCTAATCAAAAGTGCCTACAGCTCTGAAATTGTTTCAGGTGTACGGCGGTAAGAAAGAAAGAAACTTTTGTTTCTGCTCAGGTTTCTCAGCTCTCTTCGGATGGAGGTGCTGGCGAGAGGGTAAAGTCGGTTTTATAGGACATAAAGAAGCATTCTACTCGCGTGCTTTCTAATCCGAAGTTGAAACTTATACAGGATTTTAAAGCATTGGGGAGGAGGAAAGGCAAAATTTAAATGGCGCTGGCTGCAGGAGCAGCAGGGTCATATTTCGCGGTTCACTGAGTATCCTACCGGGATATTGATCAGGATTTACGAGTTTTGGGGCCACTCTAGCACAGTGGCTTCATTTCCCTTCCTCTAAGCCTCTGAATTGCTCCAAAGAGCTTATGGGAAAACTTTTCAAAATGCCGACCACTTTTTAAAAGCCTCTAAGGGGAAAATGGTCAAAGAACTGCTCTTCTTGGCGCAAATATAATTTTCCTTTACATACTTCAACAGTTTTTTGTTATTAGCAGGTTATAATATATGTCAGAAAGAAATGCTTACACAGTGAGTGTAATATATAGGTAGTCACGTAAATTTTCGTTACTCAGCAGTAGCATGGAACATATTGTAACAAATGGAAACCACTAGTTACTGCTAAACACAGTTTATTTGTCGCTAAGGCACCAAACGTAACACAACTCGTACACTTAAATCACTGTTGTCACACAGCACCACTAATTCGTAGAATTGTAACTACTACTGAATCACAATTGCTATAACTGAACTGCTTGGTCACTAATCACAACTAACTGGATACTACCCACTGTCACTGTCCACACTCGTCAGCTCCGGAACTTTTTAACCAACTATATTATTTAACTTTTTGACAGGGCACTACTCTGCTTCTTATGTAGATTATAAAGTTTCGTATTTAGGTTTCGTATACAAAGAATATTTTTGACTGAGAAGTCGCTCGAAGCGGCTAGAAAGGACCTTCTGTAACTGTAATTATACAAAATGCGGGAAAGTGTTGGGGTAGGTTTGATTGTACAGCAATGGTGTTTGTTTTGCGCTATTATTATGAGGGATTGGTGCCGCGTTTAGAGTCCGGTCCGCTTCACTGCCGACTCATAGAAACGCCGCGATCAAACTGCTCCTCAGGCCTGGTCGTCCCAACCAATGTTGTTATGGTCGGCTAGACTAACTAGATTTATGCCCAAAGTCTTTCCTACGTAAATATGGTAGAATACGTAATTGTTCCTGTTCATCAAGTAATACGTCCCTGCAGTGGTTGTTGAATTCTTGGCAATGCCTGTTGGTCAGGGTAACGCGATAGATACAACTGTACCTGTTGGCTTCCCGGTCGTAATGGATCTCCACTCCTTCGTTTACCTACTGTACCCGTATGTGTTGCCGAATCACCCTGTTTTCATCGTGAAGACGGTTCATTAGGCCCATGCAGACCCCAGGATAGCTGTGGGAGCTCCAGATCACCAACTCATCTTAATGGAGTGTCTCCTGCTAACGTTGACTGTCGCGTCGTGACTCCTGAGGAAATTTACCCCCAGTGTTGCATCCTCAGACACCCTCGCGACGATTTCACACACACTAGCAATGCTCTGACCCAGAGTCAACTCCAGTAAGGCCTCTTTCCCAACAGACATCACTATATATTTAGGCTGATTTGGTTTCCTTAAAGGCAAACCTTCGCCACGTCCGGTCTAATCCCGGTCACGACTGCACTTGTATCCGGCACAGCTTCCCTTTTATTTAGTCATCCAAGATGAGACTGTCCATTTTTCCGTCCAAGGCACATGTCTTGCCATCAGGTGATGTCGGCTCTGACTTCTCCGCAGCCATACCAGAGGACATGCCAGAGGCGAAAACATTCTTATATAACAGCGTGTTTCTTTGTTTCCTCGTAGAAAGTAACACGACCGCAAAATTGAACTTTTTATGAAAACACTGATTAAAAGAGCACTTGCGATCCAAAATCTCTGTTTCAAGCCACAACTTATAGCTCACTGGGCGATAGAGATTTAGAAATCTATCATGAGAGTTGCAGAGTTGCATTCTGGCAGGTTTATTTCAAAAGGTGGTATTTCCTTATCTTTTGCTCGTAGCCAGCCGTAGTCAGGTGCAAAAATGTGGTTATAATTCCAAGACTGGCGTAAATAATAGTAAATAGCTGATCAAACTGCATGCTTGAACTGTTGAGAGGTCTGTTGATTTAAATGAAACACAGATTTATAAGAACGACTCTCCATTTTGCCTGAAAACATCAATCTTGAAACCCCATTAAAGGACACAGATTTCTAATTCATTCTCAATTATTTAACGGGATCGTACATGTTATGTCTTTTAAGAATAAAATCGTCTCTGTAATATCTAAATTAACAGTACATATCTGCGGTTGAATCATCAACATGAAGATATTTCAACACAGGCATTGAAAAGAAAAATCCAATTTCAATTTTTGTTTACTTCTATCCACCATCGCTCACTATGATTTTATATCATGAACACATGCAACTATAATCGCAATTAGAATATCCATGGGATTCTCAAAACCACATGACTTAATGACTTTTACTTATGACCTCATTAGAGAAATGTCCTTAGAGTTAAGGAGCTGTGTGTGGAACAGTGCCTCCACGGACAATCTCTTGGTGCACAGTATTTCCAAGCATGTGGTTTCACTGAACTTTTTACGTGGAATCTCTGGATGAAATACCACAGGTCTGCCTCCTAACGTAAATGCTCTACAAAGTAAAAATTATAAATTGAAATGTTGTGTTTGAAATGTTCGCCTGCAGTGCCATAGTAGTAAAAATGGGCGTTAAGCGCAGGTAAAAAAACCAACGAATTAAAAAATATACATATATTTTACGCCCGAAAAATCCATAGTCACTACATATTACGATTCTTCTTGGTCCATTAGCACTGCTGAGTCAGTCATTAAGTTCTTCCAAATTTTCTCCTCATATGAAATCTGGTTAGATTGTAGCAGCCCCTCCGCAAATTGCTATTAATGAGTTTTCACTCCAAATTATGACATGTTACTCTTACAAATTTGTTTAATTTTGTGCCGTTTTCATGCCAAAAACTCTTTCTCATTAACATAAAATTACTGCAAGTACTCGCTAAATTACAGTTCCCTGGAAATTTTGTTAAATAATTTTATTTTTATCTCGGATTTCTTTAATTTCATTAATTTTAGGTCTTTAGTGTCAGATATTTCTTCTATCGCGGTTCGGACTCATAGCATATGACTGCCTTCTTGAAAGTATATAAAACGTTTCTTACTAGACTTATTGTACTTCGAATTACTTGGCTGCCTTAAGATTTATTTGTTTATAAATCATATATATGCGGAATTAAAAGTTTTTAAGCATATTGAAAAAAATAAACATTTTCAGAATTTTGTGCACAGATGGTTTACTTTTGATTATTGTTCTTAATGGCAGATTTAAAAACTGTAGAATACGAAATTGAAACTCCCCTCAATCAAAGGGCCTGCTGGCTGCTACATTCCAAAGGGGTTTGTTTCCACGCTTCCACTAGCCTTGGGCTTATCGTGCGCCAGTCCCCAGGAGTGTAGCATTATATAAGAGCATTATGGACGGCAGCCGAAACCGGACCGCGGAGAAGGATGTTTGCTGGCTTCCAAACATGGTCAAGCAGTTCCTTAATTCGACACGGAAGCCCACGACTTAGGTCCGACTAGACATTCTTGGTCCCAAAGACGACTCCAATGCCATCCCGCCGTCGAGAGCACATTCACCACTACGGAAGAACACCATCACCGCAGTCCTCCCTGACACTTAAAATTCTGAAGAAAAGGCCGGTTGAGATGTAATGAAGGGACAGGAAGTTCGGGGTAATGAAGAAACCTCCCCAGCATTCACCTAGTTACCGGGGCACACGGCCCGAATAAAACATGGGTTAGAAAGTTCGACGGCGGAAATCCAACCCACGACCTCCCGAAGGCAAATCCCAAACGAAACTGAATCCCTCGGTACGCTAATAGAGGAGTGCATTAAGTTACTGATGATAAAACTTCATTCTCTATTTACCCTCTTCGCGCGTAGAACTTACACCCTCTAGACCTGACAAGATATGGACTGGGATCATAATCCAGTTGAGCAGAAGAGGCTCTGGATTAGAGGTTGAACACCCCGACGCCTGTTATAAAATTGAGGGGGTGGATAATATGGAATTACGGTGAAATTAATGAACAGAAAGATGACTTTGGAGCAGTTGGTGGAATGAATTGTGTGGAAACCCGAAGAATCCGGAGAAAACCCACCGACAATATTTTTTTCATCAGAAATCTCACACTCGGTTCACTGGGTTCGACTCCGCACCAAATTTGATAGAGGCGAACGTTAACCACTAGGCCATGACGCCGCTCATAAAACGGAAATGATGCCTTGTAAAACTATAAGATGTTTTTTTTCAGAGCAACGAGATTCAAAATTAAATATTCTTTTATAGTATAGTAGTGTAAAAGCAATGGAGGGGCAAATAAATTACGTTGTAACTGATCGGTGTATCCAGTGTGAATTCTATGATGAATGTGACCAAGATTTTGAGTGCATCAAAATCACTAAGGAATGGTTGGGGGATATATTAATGAAAATGGTTAATTCCGAACAACACTTACAGTAGAACTCAGGCTGGTTGTGGAAAGAAGACTAAAATGTTCAGAATTTAATTATTACAAATGGAATCAGCTTTAAGATGTAAGTGTTAAAGAGAAACACATAGATTTGGCCAGAGAATTAGGCGTCAAAGTTAGTGTAACTAGTTCCATTACTGATACTTGGATATGGAAAGAATATATGTTTACAGAATTTAACAAAATAGATATCTGCTAATTGGAATATAAAGATGGGTGGAATTTCTCAACAATGATAATAATAACTGTTCAGAGGATTCTAGAATTAACTACTGAATGCATATGTGCCATCAGAAATTAAATAAATATATACTTCTTAAGAGGATCTGGAGGCTAACAGGATACAAATACTAAAACGCGGCTTACATTCTAGCCACATCAGCTTTGAAATGATTCTTGAACAATGAGGGGATAAGAAAGAAAGAATCAGAGGGTTCTCTTTGAACTCAAATCCTAGGTTGGGAAACCACACCATAAATAAGGGGTTGAAACGTCAAAGATGGTCCGAAGCATTTTTATGGTGCAGTGTTTACGTTATACTCTAGCTTCTGGGTTCAAATGGTTCAGAAAATAAATGTCAATATACTTTTTATTTTACTTATTACTTTCTCTAGCACGTATATACAATGCACATATTAGGTAGAGAAGGTGCTGTATTCCAACCAAAAACTCATACTGAGATTTCAACGGGAAGACATATTTTAAGGGTCGCTAAATCCAGAAAAATCAAAAAGACATTTCCAGAAAAAAGATCCGTGTGTGTGTACGGCACAACTCAAAAACGAAAGTCGGTTAAACATTAAACTTGGAATTCACCTTTAGTTCTTCCAAAGAAGAGGATTTTCAGGAAAATAACCCACCCCAAACTATGCTTTACATGGCACGTGTTTTGAAGTTTTCACTGTTCTAAAACTAACTCCTGTGCTTTTGTTTAAAATGGCGTATATTGAAGATATTTACATGGCAAATAAAATGTATGTCCTGAATATATTGGGAATGGCCCCTGAAGTCCTCTTCGTTCTGAATAACGTTTGCATAACTGGGAAAACGTAAGAGACATACAAAAATATACTACACAAAAAATGTGCATATATATTTTTATAGGAGTAACCGCTTCTGAGATATTCCCTGTTATTGGTTTCAATTTTAAAGTACATAAACTTTTCTCAAACTGGGAACTCCTTGTCCGCTTTACTTCTCTTTTGTTTCACTCCTGGTCTATGAAGAGGAACCGAATTTCAATGAAAATCGCATAGCGACAGTTTTAAAGCATTCGACTGTCGCTTTGGCCAATTTTATTCCCTTATTTCTCTCCTATTTACCAGGAATTAAGTATTTTGAGTAGTGTGTTGAAAGAACAGTTTGTTTGCAGTAGAGATAGAGGAAGGTATGAGAATGGAGCCTATCAGAATTTTTAAAAATGTTTTATCACAGTTCCAATACTGGAGTTTGTTCTTAAAGACTGAAAAAACATTAAAATCATGATAACACGGTAGGAATGTATTTTAGACTTCCGAAAACGGCGAAATTTGCGGATTTTAAATTGCAAAATAACGCAAAATTGGGTTTTTATTCAAAATACTGGAACGGCATGAGATTTATCCAGGTAAAAAATGACAAAATTTTGTTGGATAGTTTTGCAGACAAACCATCTCATGGATAAAGATCCCGCTGAGGTATGCATTTGAACTTCCGGTGGAAACCGAATATAATTCTAGAGGTTGATCCAGACTTCACACTTTCGTAGAAAATGGTGGCGGCAATTTGGTTTACAATGGGCAATTGTTTAGGACGTATTTGCAATCTCTAATAGTTCCTGGTACAAGGGTGCAAGTATTATGTTACAAGTCATTTCTAGGAAGGCTGGGAGTGGCAGAATGTCATCTTGACGTCTCAACCTCGCTCAGTGGTCACACCCAAGTTGCGCTGCAACCTTCCTTTGCGGTTTAGGAAGTTTCTTCATGAAAGGTAATCAGGAAAACACCGGTTTACTTCTACCGTGTGATCTAGGATATTGACCTGGAAACATTGCCTAGATGAACGCCATTTTAAGATTCGTGTTCCTTTCAATTGTTTAGTAGACACATAGTCTTTTACTTACGCTTTACGACAGGGAAAAGTTAAACACTTTCACTCATTGTGAGCTTATTTTTCTTTTCATACAGGAATGGTTAAACTTATTATCAGGAATCTTTGTATTCTGAGATATTTAGCTCTTATTTATATAGTACTGGCATTAATTGTGCTTAAATTAACTTTCAGATTAATTAATTACTCTAAACTCTTATTCTTATCTAATAAATTATAGGCAGGAAGTGTTAACGTAATACAGTATTGCACCTTTTAACACAAATCTGAGCTAATTTGGCCAAACTTTTGGTTTGGGCTAACTTTTATTAAAACATATTATTTATTAACACATACGAGTATTCTTTATTTTAATTGTTTCTAACGTGCACATAGGAATTATTGCTCTCATATTACGTAAAGAAGCTCAACATTTAAAGAAATCTAATATTATTAGGATTATAGCATTTCAAAAGCAAAAAAAAAACCATCACAAAAATCTTAAATAAGAGATTTTCACCAATTCTGATCTGTGTATTTATATTTAATATTGGGTGCAAAATACATTAAAAAATATACTTATAAATTATACTTATTAGCTTATATTTCATCCAATATGAAATATAAAGAATTAATACTCTTTTATTATAGGGGCTCAAAGATGGTATATTGTGACACTTCAAAACCATGAACATTATAATCTTATGTATAAGATTACTGTATATAAAATAAAATCCCAAAATTTAATAGATTTCCCAACTTTTGTGTTAATCTTTTATAACATGCAGCAAAAGTTTCAATTTTCACATTAGATGGAGTATAAAATAAACTATGTGTGTATATATTTAGGAAGTAATACATTTTAAAAATTCGTGCTAAATTTGTCTATTAAGTGCCAAATTAGTTCCAGTTTGTGCTAAAAGCTTCAATAATACATCATGCCATCTCTTCTTGTCTATAATGCAATTGCTCAGAATAATCCTGAATAATAGTTTAAAGCAATATTGTAATCTGGAAGTTCATTTAAACAAAAAGTGTCCAGAAATAATGCCACTAAAGTAATCTAGGCTTGATAACATAAAAATTCCTTTGTCAAGGAAAGATCTTCTACCGCCACAAGATTTCGTTTATTATTCCCCTTTATATTATTATCCATAATATTATATGGGTAGAATTACCGGAAAGTTAACTTTTTTACTACTATCCAATAGAATGAAATAGAAGCAACTTAGCAAAAATAAGTCACTAAACTAAAAATTGAACTGTGTCTATCCCATGAATAAGAAAAAAGTTTTTATTTGGATTTCGTGGCAACAGAATACATGCCAACTGGAAATGTAAATAATGACATCTCCACACCAGGTGATTTACTTCCGGGGTCATCTTCATAGCCCGACGTCTCAGCACCTTATTCTAAGAGAATCGGCAAGCCGTTAACATCCCAATATTGCTGAGGAAACCTGACTCAGTCAAGATTAGAGCTCTCAGAAGACAACGCAGAGCAGAAATCAGAGAAGTGAGGTATTACCAACCACTCCATACATGATGATGCTGGAAAAACCGCAGAAAATTAAGAAAAGAAAGGAAAAGTTTAGAAGAGGGAGATGAACGAAGAGAAAACTAACGGGTCTGACTCAGCTCCAACCAAAACCACTAAAAGAAAGCTGACATTTGAAAGTAGGCCTAAAGTGGAAAATGTCACAATAAAGGCGTCTGGTGCTGAGAAATGTGATCTTACTGAATGGGTTTTCTGCTACCGAAAAAGATGGACCCAGCGTGTTTCAAGAACAGTTGGCTACATTTAGAATACACAGAACAGGAAAATATTGATTTCTATGAATGCAATCACTGTATTTAAGAAATATTCTGCTTAGTTTGTGCCTAGGGTGTGTATGTGTGTGTGTGTGTGTGTGTGTGTGTGTGTGTGTGTGTGTGTGTGTGTGTGTGTGTGTGTTTAATTTTACTTGAGAGGACAGTGTTTAACTTCTTCCTTTCTATAATTTTTTGTTGTCAAACTAATTCAGTGTTGAATTTATTTTTTATAATTTTGGAACTTTGTAAATAACTTCTATACACCAATGTTATAGTAGTATTTGTAGATGTGAGCCTGTATTTGAAAATTACTTTCAAACAAATCTGTGTCCAATACTGGGACGTACATTCTAATGCAAACCTTTGCAATCAGTTTCTTTTTTTCAAAACATATTATTATCATCTATATTATAGTACTAATTTTGACTTTTACTCCTTTAAATTTTGAGAAAAAGTTTTCCGCGCTAGACGTATCTCCTCGCACATTCGATCAATGACCAAAGCAATACTTAAAACTACATGTTAAGCAAGTGCTTAAGGTAGACATTATTTTAATACTCATGTTTTAAAAGGTAATTGCAATCACATATATGACCAGAAGTCCTGATATCGTTCAGAAGTACGAATGTTACAAAAATTCGGTTTGCTGTTCGCCATGATGAAATATACATTCAATAACATAAAAGAAAGGGTGGAAATGTAAAGGCTAGTCAACATGAAGCACACATCACACATGCTACTAATGGAGCTCTATTCTGCAATAAAACCCCCAGGAGGAGGGAATAAAGTGAGCGAACTACAGAAGGTCATAGGGCTCAGTCATGCCGGCTACAGAAGTTCTCTAATTCGGTGGCTGAGACCAATAATCCTCCTTGGAGCCGCCAACACCCCTGGTTTTAGGTAGCGTCAACCATCCCCACCCCGGAGAGGACAGCGACCACAACGCCGCACCAACGTCCAAAACGGAGTTTGCAGTGCGCATGCATTCTCGCCATCTGTTAGCGCTGCTATTCAACATGAGCCCAACAGTATACCTGAAGGATAAGGAAATTGTATGAAAGGCAATAATGAAAAGGAAGTCGCGAAGGATCAGCTTCCCCCAGCATTCGCCTATGTGACGAGGGGAAACCACGAGATACCGAAGGTCAGAGTGCGCGAACAACGGGGATAGATCTCTCGACCTCCAGAATATAAGCCTCACAGTTTACGCGGTGCAAACTTGCTTGGTTAACTGAAAGGGAAAATGTTAATCCTATTACTGAAATAAAGTATGTCATATTCGCAGAGAAGCATTGATTCGTTTCCTTACTTCTTTTTTTTTTTTCACTAATAAAATGTACTTAAACGCTGCGAAAGGAATGAAGCATCCCGTTTCACAATGCTAGGTAGCGCAACTGCCGCGTGTTCAGGTATCCCTTTTTGGGTTAAAATAGTTGCAGAACTCAACGGCTATTTTAAGTGAAAACCCGCCAGTTTTCTCTAAAACGTCTTGTACACAGAGCGCTAATCTAAGTTTTGTTCCGTGGTGGAATGAAGTTTGTATACCGACCATAGAAAGTGTGAACATTTTTGAAATATAAAATTATAGAGCTTGGCATGCATACAAAACCACGCTTTACCCTAAAATCTACAATTACCAGTTCTTTAAAATTCTCCCTACTATTAACATGAGGTTCAAACAAATAACACATCCCACAAGTTTACCAAAGTGGTGTTATAGCCAATGAGTTTGTCAGTCCTTCAAGATTATCAACATTTTCTCCAATTATAAACTTAAAGATGTAAACGTAACTCATTGGATTTTCCACAGTCATATCCTCAAGTGTTCACTTTATCACTTGCCAGATTATTTCTCGATTTTTCATCTGAAGCCTGGGCAATCCGCATAGAAAAAGAAATATGGACCCAGTGAGATAACTTCTCACAAATTGTTATATTCTTATAGCCACGTCAACTCTTAGATCTACTGGAAATAAATTTACAAGAAACCCACTCAGCCTTGAGTTTGTTTTATCACTTCAAAAATTCTATCCAGGTTCGATTAGCATGGTTCCCTTCACAAAAGTATTATTTACAATGAAACTGTAGATAAACATCTATATCCTTCCCAAATATTGAAAACTGTACAAGGGGAGCATTGGGAAATATAAAGACATGCTATATATATTATTTTCCGAAGAACTAATAGGAAACATGGCAACCCGTTTCTTCAAAATTGAAGCCAGTCAGGAAATCCATTACAGAATCACCTGTCTCGAACACTCTCTTCCAAAGAAGGCAACAAGTTCTACTACAAGGTTGCCGATTGGCCACTTCAAACTGAGTCATACATATTTCACGAAAAACAAATGCAAACAAGCAGTAAACGGTCCTTGCCTGAAATTCAGAGGACATGTAACCTCACCTTCTACTTAAATATCCTTATTTATTAAGTACAGTATAAATATGAAATCAACAATAACCTATGTAATGCATTTAAAAATATATGAGGATGTAGAAATATTATAAAGCTCTTGGGATTATTACAGTTAAAACTTGAATAGATCAATACGATTTATGATTGTTATCACTTGTAGATTTAATGTAATTTTGAACCACAATATTTTGTGCTTAGCATCAAACTTCAAGTTCTGTATAACTGTTAGTGTATTATGTAAAACACTTTTTAACAAATTAGACCATACTGATTAATAATTAATTCTGATTGTGGGTGACTTTAAATGTGATCTTAAATAAATAGACAAAGAAAGAAAAAAAGGTAAACAAATAAGTAAAAATACAAATAAAGAATTAAGATTACATATTCAAAATATGGTTAATATTAACATTAACGAATATATTTAATTATTGTTATAGGGAGCCAGCGACATAAAATAGCTGGTATCTAACTATTCCTAACTCCTTGTTGAATAACAAATTAAACAAGATGGTTCTCATGGACTATCTTGAAACACCATCAAATAACTGCATATACAATGCGAGGAATGGATGCCAGCTCGATGCTCCAATTAGAATTAGCGGCGGACAGGTCGTCATGTGCCCATGGCAGGCGAACAATATCTCACCGCAACAATAGATCCCGTGCCCTACAGACAACAATGAACGGCTTTGTCTCCCAGCACAACGGTTCTACGCGTCTAGTTGTTGAGCGGTCTGTGGCTGCTTTTATTTTATACGTGTGCGTTTGCAGTCTTGTTCCCAAGATTTCTGGCATTTTTAACGCCTGCTTGCAAGTGACTGTTAGAATGGAACACCTAAAAATATCTGTTCAACGCAAGCACACATATCACTACGGAAGAATAGCCAGAGTAGCTGAGGTATTTCTACGTAATATACCCTTTCATGCGAATAAAGATTAGAAAAATGAAGCAGAACTTATTCTAGGCGATTATTCCATACCTGTCAAAGTTACGCATACCAACTATAATCTGAATGATCTTCTTTAGCTCTCTGAAAACCATATTAAATGTTCTTCGAGCCACAATAGTCTAACACTGTCGCTATTATGCCTAGCAAAATGTGAACCGCGTTTTGATTGCAAGCATTAAATTCCCTTTCTTAATTTTGGCGTAAATATGAAATTATTCACACCACTTATTATTTGTCTTCGTTCATTATTGAAATTCTAGCTTTAATAGATTACCAATATGAGATACTCAATTGTACCTACTCATATGCATTAGAATCTATTGACTCTTAGAGCAAAACGTATCTCTGTCAAAAGAAATAAAACTGCCATAGGGGTGTTAGGTATGCAGTGTTAGGTACACACTCACTTAAAATTTGTTATAATTTGAATAAGATATTAAAAAAAGCATTCTGAGATAATTAGGAAAATGGGGAGAGTTGCACGTTAGTTCTCGAAAGCTGACCTAAAAACTACTGAAAATGACATACATAACGAACTGACATTTACAAAATTTATCTAAAATTATTGAAAAATGACCTATAAAACAACCTTAAATTTCTGAAAATACTATAAAATATAAACAAAAATTACTGTGAAAGCTGTATACATACTATGTTTAACATTCTATTGAGAAACATGGATTTTCGTAGGGTCTCGAACTTGCAGAAATGCCTCTTGTCTAAGAACATTTTTGTCTGTATATTCAAGCATTTATTTCCACTTCAACTGACGTCATGGCTGTAATAACTCCCCTAATGAAACAATATTACTTTTTTTACCTTGTAGAATTTTATCAATTTTATGCATTGTTTGGTAACCGAATTTCTTTTGCAGGAAGTTCAATTTTCGTGCTAATATCTTGGTAAATATTTCCAATAAAATATGCCAAATGATGTTCGGCACTTTGTACCTTCTTGAGAACTTAGTGTATCCTGTCATTTGTTCTAGACAAATGATCGTTATTGTTAGAGTGGAAAAGTTTTAAATATCACATTTAAACAGCAAATTGTTAACATTGCAACACTTTCCCCCTCAAACATGTCAATCGCTGATTTCACTACATCAAAATTGTGAGAATAATATATGAGGACCAGTGTCAGAATGATGCAGGTAGAGGTGGCATCACAAAAGCTATTACGTCAAATCACAGTTAAGGAATTAAGAGATCGCTTTTTCTCCAGTTTTAAAGGTCCTTCTTGTATCTTCCTCGAAACGAATTTATATCACATCCGGCATTTCCTTATGTCTCAGAAAAAAATTACATTTCATCAATTTGCCAGCATTAGTTAACACAATGGAAGCCACTCGAGTAACAGAGGTATGAGACGTTAGCGACTCCGTGCGTATTGCGAAACTGTGACTATTAGCGCCCCTGGCGGTCAATGTCCGAAAGCTTATATTAGGAGTGGAGTCAGCCATTTAATGAAATCACAAGACAAGGAAATCTTGTATATTCTAACACTTTTAGTTTCATCCAGCGTATAAATAATAGACTATAATTATGCTTGTCTCATTTCATTTCATTTGAAATCCAGTTTGTATTAATTGACTATATTTAATTGTTTAAATTAGATACGCCACAGCTTCAATTCTTTAAGCCTCCGTCCGCTAGAGCGCACCAAGTGACAAGCGCACAGACCCTACGTCACCCCCCCCTCTCTCTCTCTCTCTGTCTCTCTCTAGCAATGTGCATAACTGTTGACTGCACTCATAGTGTATTGCTTCCTGTCAGATTTCTCTTTTCATTCTAATTTAATATATCCAAGGTCGCAGGTTTAAACCCGGCGAGGACGATGGATATTTCCGGGCGTAAAAATCCTTAGCATGGCTTTCTTCGGAAGGGAAGTAAGTCCTGTGTCGTAGATTTACGGCACGTAAAAGAACCTCAAGTCTGACAAAAGAGGCCTCTGAGCAAAAGTAAGCGGTCTTTCACGTCCAGTATAGAATGAGACACTGAGAACCACAGCAGTTAAAGAGTGTAAATAAAACACTATTTCATTTCATTTCTCTTTTCATTTTGGTGAAGAACACCGACAATATCTGAAGCTAATGGGATTCCGATGAATTACAATAAAGATTCATCAGAAATATCTAGGAGATTATTTGCGTATATTATGTAAAACTTGAAAAGGAACTGGTAGTTGTCAAAATCGCGGGTTCAAACCCAGTGGAGGGCGTTGCATCTTTTCGGGTGTAAAAATACTTAGAATGGCTTTCTTCCATTGACCTCTGCTGGGTTTAAGCCCACAACCTCGGGAATCTCTGAAGCTGATCCTTTATACAACGCGCAGCATAAATTTGTTGATCGCAACAACAAGGATTATGTTAAGTAAATTAAGTATATTCTGAAACAGAAAGGCCAGATTATTTTTGGATTAGAAAGCGAGTAGTTTAATCAAGCACATGAGATCAGTTACCATGTTAAACAAACAAAGTTAAGCAAATTAGGCATTGGTAAATTAATTTTAATCCGAATTGCGCAGCAACACAATATATCATTTTCACCAATATCAGCGTTATGAGGTAAAAAATAACCTTTGAGGAAATTATTTTAAGAATTACAAAGCAACTGGTTTCAAATA
The DNA here is from genome assembly GCA_030762935.1 of Hymenopus coronatus. NCBI lineage: Eukaryota > Metazoa > Arthropoda > Insecta > Mantodea > Hymenopodidae > Hymenopus > Hymenopus coronatus. The sequence goes on from CM060900.1 coordinate 385,371,044, forward strand.
GAATTATAATTTACAAGCTGTTAATGTGGGACAGAAAGTTATAATACACAAGAGTTGTACACCAGAAACTTCAGAGGAGCTTTGGTCAAAAGTGGTGGGTCGGAAGCAAGAAATTGCTCAGCAGTTTTGGACAAGGAGGTATTGAATGACGAAAACAGTGACAGTTAAATTGAAGGGATTCACTAAAACAAGTATATTGCACATTTATATCCTAGCAGCTGAAACCAAGAAATAATATTTGATTGAATTTTTAGAACCTGCCTTCAAAGTGGCTGTGGTAAAAATATCAAATTCAAGGTGAACAATATCCATTATTTAGGATCGATATCTTGGAAGAATCTGTTGATATCGCTACGGATAGAATATTTGACCAACCAATGCATGTCTTCCACTCTTTTCTCTCTAATTTTCGACAAAAATTAAACAACGATTAAAATTTGAGGATGTTTGGCCATATTCCATACAGCTATGAATGACGATATTACAGGCTCTAATGCAAATACATTGATGAGTGACAAGAGTAAATGCATAACGGACTACTAGCTATATACGAGGCAATCCAGAAAGTAATGAACATTTTGGCAAAACTAAATAATAACGAAAGATATGAACACAATTCTTTATTTACAAAGTTACAGTATCTTACTCTATTTTTCAATGTAATCGCAATTACTATCAAGGTATTTATTGTCACGTGGTACTGGTGTTTCAATGCCTATCTTATACTCATCCACCACTAAAGATCTCAGCCAAGATGTTGAGGCTTTTACCGGTTCGCGAAATGTTTTCCACCCGAAGTCATGTATGGTAACCGAAGTGAAATACCGGTATTTCTGAATTCTTTCATCAACATCTGCTTTCAATTTCTTTATAACGATTGATGAACTTCCACTCTGGTCTTTGTAGGGCCCACTGGTTCTTCCTTGATTACTCGTAAATTATGTGCCATTTCCTCACTGAAGACTCGCTCATTGCATTATCACTATACACTTGCGTTATTTTTATATAAAATTCAATTAGTCGAACATTTTGTGCATTCAAAAAATGAATAAATTCTTTGGCTTTAGAAAAGTATAACATATATTGAAAAACTGTTACTACGGGACAGTAACATTTTGACAGAATTGAGATTGCGTTAACAAATAGATTAAGGTACTGTGATATTCTAAATAAAGCTGTATGTTGATAACTTTCGTTATTATTTAGTTATACCAATTTTTCTGTCACTTTCTGGATGGCCGTCGTATAATTTTCATGAAATTATATGAGAAACAAACCTGCAGTTCTAACTTCGTACTTAATAACCCTAATTTTTTTCATTCAGTACTTATGTTAGCATTGATTCGTGGTTAATGAATTTAGTCTAATCCTTTATAGTGGTTTGTTGTTGCTAATTTGTGCGAGTATTGCACTGTTTTTCATAAATTGTGGTTACTTTTTTATGTGAAACGTGGTTTTGAATTTAATGTGTTGGATATTAATAAATTCTGTGAAAAATTACAACTTCACATGTCAGGTGTTTTTATTGATTCATTGTATCACAATGGGAACTTTCATTTTTTAAGACAAATGTAATTTTTCTGAAATTGTTTGTATTATTTTAAATATCAAATTATTATCTTCGGTTTTTATGCAGCGATATATAATTTGAGACCGTTAATTGGCTTCTCCACAATAACTATTGGTAGTTTATTAATTATTTAGCAGTGTATAGCTAAAGAGTGCAAATACTTATTAACTCATGTATTTAGCAGTGTAAAGATCAGCTTGTAGCAAAGCAGAGCAGAAAGTTGACGCCAAGCTAGGAGAGTGGCGTGAGGGGTTCACTGTTAACAGAGTTTCTTTTGTCCAGGCACGTACTAACGACTCACGCCGGGGCTAAACCTTAAAAGTCGGAAAAGAGTCATTTTCCATTGTGTAACACGTGTCACGTGGGTGTTGTGGTGCACCCTGGGAAGAGAACAGTGTATTTTGGGTAATATAGACGTAAATTTTGCGGCCTTTCTGTCCAATCAGAAAGAAGCCGCCAAGATAGTCGTTTTAGTATTTAAGAAGCAGACAGAGTACGGCACATCGGACTGTCTGCGATTTGCCGTTGAAGTACTGTCATGCTGAACGTCACATAAGCTGCATCTTCGCACAAAGTCAAACATTGTAACTCTTAACCATACTTAGTAGTTAATAGCGCTCTAAGTCAAGTATATTCAAAGTCAGTGACGTGCATTAAAATTAAATTGTATATAGCGGAATCAAGGAAGAAGAAGTATAAATAGGTACGTGTGAATAATCAAGTATCAACGTTCCTAGTAAATAAATGAGTTAGCAGAATTGTGAAGCAAAGTGCTTCTCTCGCACCTCCTAGTGATGATAAATTCAAGGAAAGTTACGTATGTCTACTAAACTACTCCCTAAACTACCCTCATTAGCGGTACTACCCCGAGAGAGTCAACTATCGTGCAGACTGAGCTGAACCGAGGCATCTCACCGGTAGTAGATCTACATCGACAGATAGCCGGTCCCCATGGCCGCGCTCGCCAGAGTGTCTCGGTTTGGTGTTTCGCAGCGCAGGGGATCGTGGGTTCGAGTCTCACCTTGGGCATGGGTGTTATATGTGTGTAAAAAGTAAAGCAGAAATTCAGTAATCAAAGTAAACAAATTAGGTAAATAAAAAGTAGGGTATACAGCGCCGGAGTCCCGATCAGACTGCGGAACTGTTCTAAAAAAAAAAAAAAAAAAAAAAAAAAAAGAGAGTCTTAGAGCACCGCCAACGTCACCACAAATCTGGGCACGAAGCCATGAACACCGCATCTGGTGCTCCGAACGTGGTGCTTACGTAATATTCCACAACATAATTACGCAGCAAATTTAAGTGATGAATTAGATCCACGATATATTTTAATACATGTAATTATTGTTAAAAGGTCGTCTTTTAGCCATCTAGAAGAAAGTCCTGCACTGTCACATCTATAGAACTTTGCATATATGTGCATAAACTTTGCAAATAAATGCAACATCATCAGAAAAAAGAGTTAAATTACACTGAGCATGCATGACCATCTACAATCTTATATGGCTGTAATGTGGATTTAAAAAAAATGCCCTATAAACATTGATTGCCACCTGCTGTTTATGTTGTCCTATTTGTAAATTTTATTATGATCTTTTTTTTAACTGTTTTTCCTCTGACGATGGTGAAAGCATATGTTAACATCGATGAGTTAAATAATAACACTATTATAATGATGAGTCAAATGTAGTGAAAAAATAAATTATGTCTCTACATAAGATCTATAGCATCAAAACTGATTCCAAAGGAAAATGTGCATATAGGTATATGGCAGTTAACACACATTATAAATGTGGACAAGATGTGTAAAAAGACTTCAAATTTAAACTTGTTGAGGCACCTTAAAAAAGTGGAAGGACACGGGTAAAAAATAAAGGCTCGATATTTACAAATAATAATAATATAATCTATGAATTTCACGTGATGAATTTAACAGACACTTGACCTGAATGTAGTTCACTGTTCCACAGAAGTGTCACAAATTGATTTGTTACATAAATGCAGTAAACCAATGTATTGCTTTCAATGAAAGTTGTGTTCTATCAGCGGAGCACTAAATCCTGCGGCAGTAATAAACATTCCTTAATTAGGAAATTCTTATGACATTACTTAACTTTGTGAAACAAATAATATTCTTCAAAGAAAATCCTGTAACTTTGTGTACTAATAGTTGCTTAAATAACGACGCATCTGTTGTCCCAAAATAGATAAACATTCCCATTTGTAAGTTAAACCAAAACAATTGAACCTAATAATTATTACAGACATATTTTATTTTCACTTATTTCATATTTCCAGTAAGAGAGAGAACTTCTGAAATCATTACCAATGACGATGAATAGGACAAGCATCATTAGTAGCCATTTCAAAGATGTGTCTGAACTTTTTGATGCTTATAAATCGCTCGTTCATACCTGTGAATGAAGCAAAGCTTTCAGTATTACTTCTAAATCAAAATACCTTGGCATCAAAATAATGCGCTCCAGTTGTTTAGGCTATAATTACAGAATCCAAATCAATGTGTAGTAATATATTTTAAAAGATCTGAAGTAATACTTATAAGTTACAGTGTCCGACTGGATATTGTGGTAGATAACATCCGTTTTATTCACATGATATATGATTTGATGACAATGTTTTAGCTTAATATGTGGTAAACTGAAAATGGCACCTTCGTTAATAGTAATGCGATCGAGATTTAAAATTAGATGTTGAAATTAGAGTTTGTGAAAATAAAGATGATTTTATTGCTAATGGCTATTTATTTTTAAACCTGGCTTAGGTGCACACTTAGACGCTTGGACAAGTGTCATCCAGGTATGTAGTTAATGTTTTAAAAGTGTTTTTAAATAGTACTCAAAGAACTAATAGATATGTGTAAAACTATACTTTTATACAACTTTGCATGCCATGATCCTTTTTTCAAGCGGTGCGTATCAATTATTCGCCTAAGGCTTGAAGAAATTTAAACGTGATCACGTAATGTCCACTTTTCTTTTAGAATATCTATTTGGGGTCTTGCTCAAGCTTCTTCCACACTTACGACAGCAGCTTCTGTCACCCTGGGTGCTCTTTGCAATTCCGGAGATTTAAATTTTCGAATTAAAAATTCCCTTGCCTTTTCATCTCAGATGATATTTGGTTCATTTTAGGTGTTCTCATTATTTGAGACCTTATCATAATCATAATCAATATCATTCAATCAATTTTCTGTAAAAATCTGTTCTTTTTGGTCCTTCTTCAGGAGGGTGGACCTTGTAGATGCAAAACGCATTTATTGAAGCAATGCTGAAGAGATCGTAAAAAAGATCAATGTGCCAATATAGAGTGTTTCGGCAACATTGTTGTGGTGACATAGCTGATCTACCAGGTCTACTCCAATTAGTCACGTTATAAAATGTCACTATTTCCTGTTTCCTGCGTCATACTATATTTGTCTAGTGCACTATCATGGTACATAGTCGACAAAACTATAGGTTTTTTGTTATTTATGTGCAATACGAAACCAAATGTCATTTAGATACCTAAACATAGGCGAGTTTCTTCTCTTTGTTTGTCTTGTAAGAAGCTAACTGGGATTTATCTCTTTTTCCTTAATGTTCTTACGTATAAGAGTTTCTTTTCACTGATCAATTGTTTGGCAAGAGGCAAAGACCTTGGAACTAATTACCTAAACACACCGCCGGCGCTAGTGTTGCTGTCACAAATTAAAACCTCTCCCGCATTCTCAACTGGAGGGCAGAACATACCTTTTGCGGTATGTGCAGTACGCTGAAAAGCCTTTCAGTCCCCCGAAAATCACATTTTAAGAACTTGGAGGTAAACTTTTATGTAAAACTCGGGTTTCATTATGCAGAAAAATCTTATAGCAGTGTGATGCACTAGAAAATAATCAGATAGCATCACTCTAAACTGATTTTGTTTATGAGTCAATAGGCGGGAGTCTCATATATTCTTAGTAGAGTATAATTATTTTTGCATAAAGTTTACTACATTAACTAGTAATTAATTCTAATTTTATATTTGTTTATGAAATATTCCAGGAAGCACAGATCATATTCTCCATTAATATGAATGCACATTATTAATATACCTATCTTATCCAACACATATGTACCACAAATGTTTATTTAATGTATTTAATACAATTTACCGAAGAGGAATACAGGTACCTAATTTCCCATTTATTTTATTTTTGTACTGTGCATATACTGTCTCTGAAAATCCAGTATAGCATGTGGGTTCTTTTTTTCTCCTAAAGCGCTTTATTTATGTTTGTTTTTATTTACATACCGCCGTAGGTAATATGGCCGTATCACCACCTTGACCTTCTATAGCAACTGCTTAAATTTTTCAAGTATATATTAAAAATATACGTCTCGATTAACCTAACACACATTAACTATCGCATTCTTATTTCCAGTCTCTTGGAATAACAATATTTAAATAAGAATTCCTTCATCAGCTTAGAATCGAGCGCAGCATATTTTGCATTTTTAATTCAGCATTTTGACCGCTATACTACAGATTCACTCTTAACAACTCCTGTTTAAAATTCTTGTTGACGACTTTGTGTATTAAAGTAAAAATCCGATGTGTCCCAATCATATAAATTTCTCTACATATCTGTGACAGTTTTTGATTAAAAAGCTTATTCTTCTTCATACTAATCGATTAGCAGACTTATTACTTGCTTCCTTGTAAGTGAAAGCTAAAACGATAGTCAAATCTTTTAAAACGGGTTTCATATGCATGAAATGTGTTTCTTTGCAAGGCTAGGAGTTGACATTCCTGTATGAGTAACTATTTTAAAACAGAAACCAATAACAAGGGATTTCTGAACTCCACGAAAAAATGTATATGATGTAAATTGTGGTTCTATCGAGATCTACATTTTTTGTGCAGTAAGTTTTTTTTTTTTTTTTTTTTTTTTTTTTATCTCTCTCACGGTTTACTAGTTATGCAAAATTCAACAAAATTCGTCCAGAATAAAGAGGTCTTAGAGGCTATTCCTAGAAAATTCAATATATGCATTTTATTTGGCATGTAATATTTTTAATATACGCTATTTTATTCAAAATCGTTAAAGCCATTTTTGAGAAAATCTAAATTTTCGAAATTTGTCCACGTACAGGATAGTTTGGGCTGGAGTTTTTTCCTCAAAATCTTCGTGTCGTATCCTTGAAATATACTAAACTTAAACACCAAGTTAAAGTTTTTACCGACTTTTCGTTTTTTGAGTTATCATGTTCATGGACACACACAACACGGACCTTTTTCTAAAAAAAATTGTTTATACAGGGGACCCTAAAACGTATATTTTTGGTGACTTCCATGTATATTTTTGGGTGGAATGCAATATCTTCTCTATACGCTAAGTAGGTATATCATGTGTAGAGAAAGTAAACAAGTAGACAGTATATTAGGAATCAGAGAGAAGAAACTGCGAAAAACAGAATTAAAGTCGAATTATACTTTCGGTAATGCTTACATCCCGTTTTGTAAAGCACTTTATATCTAAGTATGCGATATTCAACTTCAATTATAATATTTACTTTTGTTTTGTTCAGTTGTGGGATGAAATTCCCTCTAATCAATGAAGTGATTTTATTCAATTCCCAACCGGACATTTAAGGTCTAATCCCCGTGCATAAATGCTGATGATCATATCGAACGTGTTGTCGCAATTATTTCCAACTCAGATATCTTCATGACGTAATTATAGCTGTTTTAAATTTCACTTTTCCCCATTATAGCCAATGCATTGCGCGCGACCTCGCAGGCCTTCTGCCCTCCAACAAAATCTTCTATTTCCGACACGCATTGCTCTCTGCGCAGCCAGAAGTGTGGGGGCTTGGCAAGAGGAGACTTGAATACCAATTATTGCCAGTGATGTTTCTATTTGTCCCACGGATAGGTTCAACTAGGCGCAAAACAATTTCTTGAGAGCTATTGCTTTGCCAATAAGGGCCTTGAGGTTGTGCACCTACATACCAGGTAGCCCAACTGCCCCATACTTGACATACCTACATCCCTTCTGGCGTTTATAGAGTGACAGAATTAAACGGGGACTATTTCAAGTTAAAGCCGGCCAGTAGAGAACTGGCTGAGCGACCTTCGTTTTACCTTTCGCAATGAGCAGGACCCACTCTCAGACTTCACTGATAAGCGAGAGGGGTAAAATAAAGGTCGCTAATCCAGTTCCCCACTTACTGCATTTGGGCCACTGAGCATGTTGCAAAATTTATGGTATATGCTGTTTTTGCATCCACAAAGGGAAACATTTTCACATATTTCGCTGGGCTTATTTGGAACATGCTGTTAAAAGGGACAGTTTTCTCTAAAAGCTCATCAATAAGAAGTTATTCGCTGAAACAAAATATGTCTGAAAACTGTCTACCATTAGTTAGAATAGTTCTCATGTTGGAGTCAACTATGAGAGTTTAGTATAAAATATACAGATGAAATTTCCTGTTTATTTATATATCACTTATATTAATTGTTTATTGTTTTGAAGAATGACTCCACATGAAGCAATTGCCTTTTAACTCTTTATACTTAAATTATATAATAGTATATCAAAGTAGAGCAGAATTTTTAAATGTCCAATTAGTTGAGGATAAAATAAATGCTGAATATTAGAGTTTCATTTTCTGTTTCAATATTTACACAATATGAGCATTATTGTTTAGTAAAATCTCAAACTGGAAGGTTAAAAAAAAACAGTTTTTTCAAGAAGGTACACAACAATTGATATATTTATGGCAGAAACTACCTGATGTGTAAACATACGAAAAAGAATGTGCCGAGAAAAGGGAGTTTAAAAACTATAACTCTAAAACAACACTGTTTCTGTCTTAATATGTTGTAAAAGAGTTTAGTGCATATATAGGTCATTCTTTATTTCTTCTGCTCCTCTGTAACTAATTTAGTATTTTAGGATGTCTTAGGCCTATCTTAAATGCTAAGTTCACTTTTAAAGAAGAACAACTTATTGTTTTTACTCTAACTTCATAGGAATTTAGGCTCAGATATGCATTTAAACCTCCTTAGAACATACTTTAAAAGACAGTGCAGCCACAAAATCTACAAGGAAGAAATGTAGAGAGCTTGTAGTGTTTCATAACAGTAAAGCCATATTTATGAATTTTGGAAATTTTTGGAGCAGACCAAATCTTGCCATTCTCGTTTTGAAATACAATAAAGATACTTCTCCTCCTATTCTAGCCTAAATTCAGGTTTCCTCTGTGTTGAAAATATTTTCATGCTTAGAACACGGACTCTATAGACCACAGACTGAGCCATCACTTACTGTGCCGACGAAGCTATGGCAAGAGGTTGAGCGAGAAGCGATGTGTTGAAACATTTCCATGCATAGAACACGGACTCTATAGACCACAGACTGAGCCAGCACTTACTGTGCCGACGAAGCTATGGCAAGAGGTTGAGCAAGAAGCGATGTGTTGAAACATTTCCATGCATAGAACACGGACTCTATAGATCACAGACTGTGCCAGCACTTACTGTGCCGACGAAGCTATGGCAAGAGGTTGAGCGAGAAGCGATGTGTTGAAACATTTCCATGCATAGAACACGGACTCTATAGACCACAGACTGAGCCAGCACTTACTGTGCCGACGAAGCTATGGCAAGAGGGTGAGCGAGAAGCGATGTGTTGAAACATTTCCATGCATAGAACACGGACTCTATAGATCACAGACTGTGCCAGCACTTACTGTGCCGACGAAGCTATGGCAAGAGGGTGAGCGAGAAGCGATGTGTTGAAACATTTCCATGCATAGAACACGGACTCTATAGACCACAGACTGTGCCAGCACTTACTGGCAAGTGTTTCTGAGAATATCCCTTTTAAAAGTACTTAATCAATAATTTTGAAAGTACGCGGATCACTGCCGAGAATCTTTGCTACCTTCAAGACTTGAGATGTTGTAATTTATCAAAAATGTTTACATACAGTGGCAACTTCTGTACAAGAACAGATGAACTCCCTAATTTTTGACAACTTGTGGATTTATTGATTATTTTTAATTGTAATAAGGTAAGATATATGTATTAATTTAAAGTCTATTTCGCTTACCCCCAAGCGCAGCTCCTCTAACCTCAATGAAATATCGCAACAGGGTCGGTAGCTTATGTTTACTTGTGCACGCTTTAAGGAGCTTTTACGCATACGCAATTTCCTTAAGGACCAAATACAAACTATTCATGCACGGCTTCAAGTTCTGTCAATATTACATTAATACTTTAATGCTAATGCCACTAGGTTGTAGCTCAATGGTGCACAAGTAGTTAAGCGCACGAGCACGAAAGTTTCGCCAGTATATTTCAGGCCATCTTGGCACTCAACTGCAATTCAACTTCCAAAATGGCTACCCTTTCTTTAGTAAGACAACTGATTTTTATGATTATGATTATTATTACTATTATTATTTAAATTATTATTATTTAATCAACATTATCCACACAATTTTTGTTATTGTAATTGATTTTGGGTGTATTATTTTGTTCATAATCGTTACTTTTGTGCATGAGACGCCATTTCCCATTTTCAGGGCTTTCGAGCTTTAAACTTCTAACACCCAAAATGTAGTATACTTACCAATAGCTACTCTTTATATCATACTTTAGGAAGCAATACATATGATTCTAAGCAATATTACACGCACCCTTTGCACAATGAGCAATACAGAAGGGAACTGATATTCTCACAGACAAAGAGGAACTGTAGAATGGACCGATATCGGCTACACTGGTAGCATCCATTTTCAGCGTGCATATTTCATGAGCAGCGAAATAATTCAGCCCTCGTTCCAGCCATTACAGCCAGTTATCGGAACGGCCGATCGGACTGATACATGCACAGGACATTAGACCCATCACATCCCCCTCTTATTTATTATTAGTTTTGGCTTTTTCGCAGTTTCAGCCAACGGGCGTTTAAAAACACTTCAACAATGATATCGTTGGGAATTCGAATATTTCTGCAACGGTAGTTAAAATTAAATAGTGCTTTATAGGAACGATGACAGCATCGCCAAAGTAAGGGATACAGGTTGGAATTCTATCATTGACTGTGGGTTTAAAGAAAATCCTTTTATAACTCGTACTTGCCCCCATAGGTAATTACTTCAGTGTCCCTTTATCACATACATTTTGAGCTGCTTCAGAAAATTATTGCTTTGAAGTTGCGATATAGATTATGTTTATAATTAGCACATAATTTTAAGTCCCATTCTTCAGGATTATCTAATTATATAGGAAACTAGATGCTTTAACTTATAAACTCGTTTCTGTAAGGAGGTTTGAAACCATATATTTCGAGTGCAATTAGTTTCCTATTTTGGTTTGTTTCTACCTTTTTTCTATGTACAAAGAGCCTCTCTGACCTTATTAAAAAGAGGTGTATGAGACTTTAAAATATCTATTTACATATATATGGTTATATTCTAAACATTTTTGTGTCTTTAATCTCTAAAAGCAATTACATTGTGCCGCAAGCGGCTTTACCAGAAGGGGTACCGTTTCTGTTCTTTCTTTGTTTCTCTTTTTAAGGACGTCCTGTGTTAAATTTTGCCTAAATTAAGAAAAAAATCCCACGTTAGCCTTCCTATAAAACTATTTGTACCTTAGGTATATATGTGGAGGTGCTGTGACCCCCTCTCACCAAGGCGGTTCTAGTGCAATCCCAAGGGGGGCTGCATGTGGGATTTGCGATGTACATAGCGGCGACTAGGCCGGTTTATTCCGGGTTGTGCGGTTTCCTCCAACATTTAATCCACCAATCACGCATCATCACCTTTGATAACATCCATCACGGCTTCATGTTATACCATCTACCTCATCACTGTCATGCCTGGCTACGGGCCGATTCCTCGTTCCAGGATCTTCATTCTATATTTAAATCGTTCACTTCTGACTGGACACCCACGTGTAAGTCCACCATACGGGAAGTCTAAGCCGACTAAAATGTAGGTGGGTATATACGTATAGCCTTGCGGAAGAGGGACCTTGAAGGACAATAATTGTATAGGAAACCGTAGAAAACAGGAACGTGCTACAAACAGAAAAGAATGTAAAGGTAATGGTGTAACTGCTTGAGCAAGTATTAAGAGTCATACCTGTTTGATTCATTCTTAATCTTTCTTTTAAGGCTCCTGCAAGCATTAAAGGTTTTTCAACTCGCTTAGTCACTTTTGCACTTTCGATTTTGCTAAGCTTAATTACATTCAAATTATATAGAATTCTACAATGTTCATGCCCGAAATCTGTTCAAAACACTAAAAATGGTTTTATATAAGCTAATAATTTTAAACTATGAAATAAAATAATTGAAATAATTATAAGGAACTTAGAAAACAAAATGTGCCATAAACATACTAAAATCAATGCTTCAAGCCCATGAAACTCATAAAGCTTAGAGATTTCACAAAATCACAATTAAACTTATGACACTGTTTTTAAGTGCATGTAGAATATGCTGTATAGTATGACTACAAATCTAGGGTATAATCCAATTTCAAGTTAAAGTTTCTGTTCTAATATTCCAAAAATGACAAAATGAAAAAAAAAAAAGACAAGAAAAGAAAATGAAGTTTTCTGTTTTAAATTAATATTCACGAATTGTTGATCGGCTTATTTAAGGCGATGAGTCTGTGAAATATTGCGTCAACACGCTGTGGTGCGCCAGCCGTGGATGGCGTGCAGCCGTAAACTGGCTACAAGTCGAAACGCCGAGTGAATTATTAGCATTATGAATTAATGATGTTAATTCTAACAACTTTTGAGTGAATGAAAACATTTGTTTAAAAATCTCTTTTTAATAAAGTAACACCAGGGTCGCTTTCAATGCAAATATCAACCTGTAAATGTGAACAGTATTCACTATTTACCACTGATATACTTTATACACTCTTTATACAATAATGGACACCACTTATACTCTCTTTACCAAATAAATATTTACATAACTGTGGTCGTTGGCGTGCTTTGCGTTGACGTTCTGAAAGGATCGTGGATCCAAATTTCGCTATGAGTATGGATGTTTATTGTAGTATGTTTCTGCTGAAAGGATCGTGGATCCGAATTTCGCTATGGATATGGATCTTTATTGTAGTGTGTTTCTGCTGAAAGGATCGTGGATCCGAATTTCGCTATGGGTATGGATGTTTATTGTAGTGTGTTTCTGCTGAAAGGATCGTGGATCCGAATTTCGCTATGGGTATGGATGTTTATTGTAGTGTGTTTCTGCTGAAAGGATCGTGGGTCCGAATTTCGCTATGGATATGGATCTTTATTGTAGTGTGTTTCTGCTGAAAGGATCGTGGATGCGAATTTCGCTATGGGTATGGATGTTTATTGTAGTATGTTTCTGCTGAAAGGATCGTGGATCCGAATTTCGCTATGGGTATGGATGTTTATTGTAGTGTGTTTCTGCTGAAAGGATCGTGGATCCGAATTTCGCTATGGGTATGGATGTTTATTGTAGTGTGTTTCTGCTGAAAGGATCGTGGATGCGAATTTCGCTATGGGTATGGATGTTTATTGTAGTATGTTTCTGCTGAAAGGATCGTGGATCCGAATTTCGCTATGGGTATGGATGTTTATTGTAGTGTGTTTCTGCTGAAAGGATCGTGGATCCGAATTTCGCTATGGGTATGGATGTTTATTGTAGTGTGTTTCTGCTGAAAGGATCGTGGATCCGAATTTCGCTATGGGTATGGATGTTTATTGTAGTGTGTTTCTGCTGAAAGGATCGTGGATCCGAATTTCGCTATGGGTATGGATGTTTATTGTAGTGTGTTTCTGCTGAAAGGATTGTATATCCGAATTTCGCTATTGGTATGGATGTTCATAGTAGTGTGTTTCTGCTGAAAGGATCGTGGATTCGAATTTCGCTATGGGTATGGATGTTTATTGTAGTGTGTTTCTGTACTATCTAAGTCATTCTATCCTCCCGATGGCCAAGTAGGTTACGCCAGTAAATGTAAAGAAAAAAAAAGTACTTCTATGTTTCATAGGTGTCCTTTGCTCCTTCCTTAAGCATAGCATTTAGCATAAATGCACTTAATACGTAGATAAATTTCAAGAAATGTATTGCATTTAACAACGCATAGCGGAAAGATACAAAACTTCATGATTCAACTGCATTATCTGTAGTATGTACCAGTAACAGGCTATGTCTGCGTTGGTATCAGATATATTTGGAAAGCCCTTCCAATATCAAAAAATTAAAAAAAATATTCACATAGACATAGATCCGAAAATATATGTTATAGCGTTATTAAAGGATTTGCCCCAGCTTTGGCACCAATAATATTACTTGAGTGAAAGTGTCAGCCGCTAATTGTTTTATTCTTCTTCTTTTTTTGTTTTGTTTTTTTAGAACACAGAGGACAGAAGAAAATGTATTCTGTGACTGAACAGACCGATATCTATTACACATTTGGCTTTGCGGATGGGAATGCATCACAAGCACATGTGCTTAATGCAGAAAGGTACCCCGATAGGCATCGCCTTGTTCGCGAACATTCTCATGAATTCACCATTGTTTGAGTGACTGATTCATTTCAGCGGAGTGTTTTGGATGTTGGGGGACTCAGAGAGGTACGAAGCAATGACCGTAAAAAACGAATTCTTTGTGATGAGGCGCAACCCACTAGATAGCACAAATTACATTGCATTTAGGGAACATACGCATATGGAGTAGTTTACAAGAAAATCTTATCCATGCATATCACCATCAGCAGGTACAAGGATTGAATCTAAAGAAATGTTTGCCATTACATGTCACAGAACTATGCAATGTTTATGAATTTCTTAGCGTTAAACGTCTTCATTGATGTGACAAGGTTTACTCGCAACGGTATTTTCAATTTTCATAATACTCATAACTATATCTATGAATATTGTGCATGAAGTATGAGAGACAGACATCAACAGAGACTCTGTCCAAAATTTTGAGGTGACTCGTTCACGATCATCTTAATGGTCCCTATTTCTTTCCTCAGCGCCTGAATGCAGAGACGTATCTGCAGATTCTTAGAAATGAGTTGCATTATTTATTTGACGATGCCACTCAGGATGTCATCCAAAGTATATGGCTTTTAAACCATGTTCCTAGCTCATTTTAGTCGGATAGTGCGTAAGTTCATGAATAGTAAATTTCCGTATCAATTAGCTAGTCGAGGGGTATTCATTATATGACCTGCTTGGTCTATCTCCTGATTTGAATCCAATGGACTTCTGTGCCTGGAGACATTTTAAGTTGCTAGTTCTGGTGACTGCTGTGCTGGATATTGACGCTCTGGAACAGAGTATCCGCACTGGATTTGACTGAATCAAAGACCCTGGAACTATATTATTATCTAGACTCACCGCTGTCGCTTATTGAAACCTTTCGCGCATAGGCAGATAGAGGGCAAACGTTCTTTCTGGTACGTTCTGTACGTTTAAAGGGATTTAAAAGTGAGGTGGTTTAAGGTAATTAGGTTTTAATAATTAGCTTGGTGCACTTCTATGCTGCATAGCTATACCAACCACCGAAAAAATGATTCCGAGACCATTTTCCATCGGTAAAAATAAATAGTAACATTTGTGTTCCAAGTTCATTCCGATTTATTCTCGTAGGTTTCCTCGGTGACTAAGCGAATGATAATTTATTTTAGGTTCCCAAAACATAAACTAGAATTATTGAGTAAGTTGTCAGCTGCTCTGAGACGTAACAAAATTTTGCCATCGAAATATCACGGACTGTACTCAGTGCATTTTGCGGAAAATTGTTTCAATGAGAATAAAGGCAAAATGATGCTAAACCCTGACGCAGTTCCTTCAGTATTTAGTTTCTCTTCTCATCTGACAAAGATAATGAGAACGCTAATTTCATTCTTATAACTATTTCATATATGTCTTATTAGCATGAGAAGGCAGTACTAAAATATTAGATTCAATATTATAATTTGTCCTAAATTAAAAGAATTACCCGAAATCTCAATTAAGTTAATTTTTCAAATGTGTAATTTCAGACTGAAACACTACCCCATTGGGTGCAAAAAGGAATTTTGCAAAAGTGTTAGAACAAAGAATATTAATTAATAATTGATTCTAATTTTAGATTTGTTTGTATATTATTTCAGGAAGCACAGAAAACACTCTTCTGTGATGCACATATTAATATACCTATCTTATCTATCTAACTCAAATATTCCACAAATGCTCATAGAAAATGTTTACTTAACGTCTTGAATATAGTTTACTGAAGAGGAATACAGGCACCAAATTTCACGCTTATTTTATTTCATACTGTATATACCGTCTCTGAAAATCCAGTATCGCATTTTTTCTGCTAAATCATTTTCTTTATTTGTTTATTTTTATTTATTTACATACCGCCTTAGGTAATATCGTCGTATTTCCACTTTGACCTTTTATAACGAACGACTGCTTAAATTTTTAAGTGTATATTAAAATGTACTTCTCCATTAACTTAACACACATTCAGTATCGCATTCATATTTCCAAGCTCTTGAGGGTGGGGAATCAGAATAGCTTCATCAGCCTAGAATCGAACCCGGCATATTTTTCATTTTTTATTCAGCATTTTGACCACTTTACTGCAGACATTCTTAACAAGGCCTCTTTATAATTCTTGTTGACGACTTTGTGCATTAAAGTAAAAAGCAGAAAGTATTTCATCTTCATTTCATTTTTAATTTGTCTAAAAGCACTATACAGGTATTGACAACGTCTGTTGAAAGCAGCACAATAGCCTTGTCATAATAAATTACAAAACAATACAGGGAATCACAGAGAAGAAATTGCGAAAACGGAATTAAAGCTGAACTATGCCTTCTGTGATGCTTACATCCTGTTTGTAAAACACATTAAATGCAGTTTTGCGATATTCAAGTTCAATGATAATATTTACTTCTGTTTTGTTCAGCTGTGGGCTGAAACTCCGTCTAGTTAATGAAGTGATTTTATTCATCTCCCAACGGAACATTGGAGATCTAATTCCGATGCATAGATGCTGATGATCACAAAGAATGTGTTGTCGCAATTATTTCCTATTCAAGTATCCTTATGACTTAATTATAGCTGTTTTAAATTTCACTGTTTTGCCATTACAACCAACGTATTGCACGCGACCTTGAGGTCTCTTGCCCTCCAGTCCAGTTCTTTGTTTCACACTTTAACTGGTTTGCGTAGCTAGGCGTATATGAGCTTGGACTGAATTTGAAACACTCCACAAATTGGCAACAGATTACGCGATAAACTGGGATGCACACTTAGACATGCATCGAAGCACAAGGAAGCAACTTTGAGCAATTTCTGTAATCTTTAATCTTTTCCTGTAACTTAGCAAAAATCATTTTCGGACACATGTTCATATGAGCGATTTTTTTACTCTTTTGATATTGAAGGACATCTGGAAAATGTTTGATATCAATAAGGAACTCTGTATGGAAAACAGAGCCAAAGGAAGGGAGCAACAAGCAGAAGGTAAAAAAGAAGGAGGAAAAGAACAAAGAGGATGATATAAATGCTATATTTGTAGTGAATTTTAGATCAGTTCTATTTAGAAAGCTGAGAAAATAATAGTTTAACATTATCTAGCACAGTATCACCACTTTATTGTTTTGCAATTTATTTTAAACGCCTCTAATGTGTTTACGACTGATAGCCAATGAATTAACGTTTCATATATTCTGTGTTCCCGATGTTGCCACTTAATGAAATTTCACCCAGTTCCAACAAAATGAATTTTTCTTTAATAATATCCATATGTTTATGGGTAATTATATTTAATGCACGTTAGACGAAAATACTGATTTATTTCTCTAAATAGTTCATTCACTAAATTAATCAATCGGTTAATTAATCAATTCAAAAGTTTAATGTTAAACTTGCTTAAGTTATTAGATATTTAGTGAAAGAAATAAATTTTGGTTAATCAAAACGTAAAAATCGAACCAAAAACAAACGAATACTCGCAGTGATTGTATTTTATATAGTCAAGAAAACATTTTAGGCCTCAAGGTCATTTCATACTACTGTTTGTGGTTTTAAAAATTTAATTCTTTTTGTAATTTCCGCATTCCTCCATTTATTGTTTGACTGTTAGAAATTATAAAGTTAAAATACGCGAGATATTAATAAAAAAGTTATCAAATGATATAACAAATTCTGTTTGCATACTACATGGAACTACTGCATCCATTCTTTCACCTTCAGAAAGCGGAAATCACTACTTATGATAATTATTTCTACATGCTACATATTTAACCAATGCCCTTAAGGGGACACCGAAATGATAAAAGTAATTTTATAAAGTAGTAAAGCTAGAAATTTAATTTATTTTACATTTATTACTGGCAACAAAATAAGTATGTAACCAGATTTCGCTCAATAATGTACTTTCATTCTGGGTATATAATTAATTTATTCCATTCAACTAGATAAAACAAAAATCTACCTGATTGCCTCTGTGGTCGAGCGGTCAGCGAGTTGACTTCTCACCCGAAGGTACCGGGTTCGATTACCGGCTAGAGCGGTGAATTTTTCTTTAGCCAGAACTATTCCCCATCCCCCTGAGTCTGGAAGTATATATGTGAGAATGAATGTGTGTGTTCGAGGAAAGTAAAATGATTTCAACCAAATGTAGAGGAACCTAACAACGAGTTGTTTCAGGTGCAAAGCCCCCGATATGACCTTAAATGTTAAGGATAATAAAGTAGTAAATGAAACAATAAAAACAAATATATCTTCTCTTACAGATATTGAGCTACATGAAACATTCTCTTACAATTACATTCCTTTGTAACTTTGTAACTAAGTTTATGGTTGACATTTTCTAATGATAGTCCTCTTTTAAATTATTTTATATTACAAAATGGAAAGAAATTGCAAAAACGGTGTATACTTATATCAATTATTTTTATAAAACAAGCCTATCCTTAAAATCAAAATGTAACCAGAAATTTCATTCCACATATTCTGTAGTCTTTTTGTAAAAGGTTGCAGACTTCTAGTTGCAATTTTGTGACATAAATACATTTTAAATATGGTGCAATAATAAAAAAAATTTAACCTCGCATAAATGGCTTTTAAGTTTGACAGAGAATCATTTAGCCGGTAAAAGGCTTTGAAAATGGCAACAAAAGCATGTGTTACAACCATCCTCGGAGGATCAGACGTTGCAAATGTGTGGTTTAAAGTATCGTGCATTTTTGGCACTAAAATCCAAAAATTGGCATTTTTGAAAGCGTTTCTGTGTTCCCTTAAATAAAGTAAAACCATATTTGAGGTTACTAATCGGATACGATGCTTACGCGGTCATGTGGTCTCAAATTTTAAGAAAGAAAGAAAAAAAGTAAATTGGTTACGTCACTGAGTACGGGCAAAACGTAAGCAATGTTGTGTAGTCAGGATAGTTGAGTGCCTCTTTAGTTCTGTTTTCCATAAGCAAGAGCCTTATACTACATGAAAACAATAACTTAAATGAACAAGAATCAACGTTTTTAATTCCACTTAAAATATTTATGATTACGTTTCACACCTTTTTCATTATTCAGTCGAGTGCACAGTATCATACCGATACTTTTGCTACCCGATTGTGTTTTTCCTTATTTAATGTTGAAAACACCTGCTATATCCCTATTGTATACCAGCGGTAGATGAATTAAAATCTTGCATTTCTTTGATTTCAAATCTAAACCAACCGCATTAACCTACGAACAAAGCTTAGGCATTGGTGAGCGGCGAAAGGGGATGAGTCCGGACAGAAACATCTCGAGTGTCTGGAAGGTAAGATTATAATGCTAGTCCACACGAAGTTCTAGATGACTCTGCGTCGTTTAGATCCGATTTTTAAAGTCTGGCACTCAAATATTACTTTACGAACATAGGTCAGTTTTGGTTTCAAGCGATAAAGAAAACGAGTAGGGGAGTAAGACAAGAATTAATTAGAAGACTAGAAATCAGAAAGAGGTATCCTTAGCAAGCGAATTTATATTTCTTAATCAGCATAGACTACTATAAATTGTATCGGCACTGTTCATGTACTCAGATGAACACATAGTTTGAATCTGGTCTTTGAACCCTTGCTCCGCAAATTACTCATTAGTGCACACTTTTTAAACAATCCATAAAATTACTACAGAAAGTTCTAATTATAAATGAGGCTGGTTTTCCTGGCTATATTAATAATTTTATTTCATTTCAACTAAAGTCTTTGATAATGGGTAGAATCAATTTGGAACCAAACAATCGTTTTCCAAACTAAAAACAGAACTAGTGATTTTTTTATTCTTTTGTTTTACCAGAGGAATGCTGTTAAATGTTTTCCTTTTGAGAACACACAGTTTCGAAATCCACGCCGTATCTTGCGTATGTGTTTGCCTAAACGTTTTTCTGTAAGAATTAAAATAAACGCTAGCAATTATGTGGCTTAGCAGCGTTTCAGAATACGCCAGAAAGTAATTTGAGGCTACGGTGTAGCCGTGAGTGGAAAATGAGCATTAAAATTGTACGGTTAATATGCATTCGGTCGTTATGTTTGGATGCCGGGCATAGTTCGGTTTTACCGTGGGAAACAAACAGGGATTAAGAATCGCCGGAGAGAGGCTTAACTACTTCACCGAGATTACTGTTATAAGAGCCATAAAACGAGCTTACGTTAGCCAGACATTAGTGTTATGGGTGCAATATATTAATACTTACTAATAGCTAACTAGGTTTCCAAACTCGTACTTTCTCGTGTGTTCGTAAACTCATTTTGATGCTTTAAATGTTGTAGCCTTTAATACCAAATGTAGTTCTTGAATGGTAAGTTTATATCAGTAGAATGCACAGCGAACCAGAAGACAATCAAAATGGGATAAAAGTATTTTATGGAAGGTTTGTTATAAATAATACATACAAATAAAGCTAA
The DNA here is from genome assembly GCA_030762935.1 of Hymenopus coronatus. NCBI lineage: Eukaryota > Metazoa > Arthropoda > Insecta > Mantodea > Hymenopodidae > Hymenopus > Hymenopus coronatus. The sequence continues at coordinate 385,391,560 of CM060900.1, forward strand.
CAGCTATGGAACAGATTATATCAATATTGTATGCTATGCGGACGATGTGGTCTTGGTGGTGAATACTGAAGATTATTTACAAAGTTTAAATAAATGATCAAAATATTCCTTAAGGTTAAAGGCTTCCTGCTGTGAGGTAGCAAATTCTATGAGCTTTGATTAACTGATTAGACTTACGGGCTTAACCACTAGTTTGGACCTTAAGCTACAGTTTACTATATATTCTAAATTCACCTACTCAGAAATTGGTGGTTGCAGATTGGATTGACACTACTTCCTTTGTTATAGTTTAACACGTGTCATTTAGCTCTATCGCTTAAGCTGCAGACAAGGAAGTTGGGTAGCTATTCTTTCCATTGTTTTCCACCTGAGTCAGGTTCCTGCTGCCTGATTGAAGTCATCTACTCATCGTGCCTTCGGGTTCCCTGTAGTTCTCAGTCCTATTCTTGGGTCCCACAATATAGCTCGCTGGTTTCATCGCCAATGGTGCATTGTGACGATGTTTCCTCCCCATCTCCGTTTCAGCTGCTCCGCCCATGCAGTAACGTCAGTCATCCCTGTCTTATTTCTTATTGTCTCGTTTGTCATCTTGTTCCGTGTTGTTGCCTGCAGTATTTTCTCATTATCCTGCACTGACAAATTTGGAGCATGGTCTTTCGTACAAGTATTATTAATTGGAGATTACTGTGTGGATTTTATCTTAGCTGCCGAAAGTTGAAAATGATATTAACAAAAGCTATAGCTATGACACTACATAAATCTGCTTTAAGTTGCAAATTAGAAATAGAAAAAAAAATGATAAGGCAGGCCATGTTAACAAATACAGGGTGTATATAAATGAATATCGGGGTTTTAACTCTTTATAATATTTATTACATTCATCTTAGAGTTATGGATGATATGTCAAATGAAAAAGCAACTCAAACAGTTTTACCAAGAAGCTTATAAATGTTCAATGTGACTACCCTTTGCCACACGACACACATCAAGTCTATAGGCGAGTTCTTCCCAAACGTTGATAAATGTGTATTCAGTAATTGTAGCAACAGCTGCTTCAATCCGGTTTCTTAATTCAAGGAGGTCAGCTGGTAGCGGAGGCACGTACACACGATCCTTGATGAAGTCCCAAAGGTAAAAATCGCATGGCGTTAGGTCAGGAGAACGTGGAGGCTATGTATAGCAAGCCCTGTCATTGGGGCCCTTGCGGCCTATCCAGCGCTCGGGTACAGCGACGTTCAACCAATCGCGCCTTTCGTTATGCCAGTGAGGTAGCGCACCATCCTGCAGGAAAATGAAGTTCTCTGGCTCATTTTCTTCCAACTGAGGGAAGAGCCATTGCTCCAGTGTATCAAGGTAAGAAGTGCCAGTTACAATAGGTTCACCAAAAACGAAAGGCCCATACACTTTTCGCCGGGATACGGCACAAAAAACATTCGCTTTAGGGGAATCTTGTTGCATTTGTACCATCTCGTGAGGATTTTCTGAGCCCCAGATGCGCACATTATGAGTGTTAACATGTCCACTAAGGTGAAAGGTCGATTCATCACTGAAGACAACACGATCCACAAAATTGTCATGAAACAACATGACGTTTGCGAATTTGGCACGTAATCCGTGGTCTGTCGGCTTTAGAGCCTGTAATAACCGTAAACGGTAAGGACGTAGCTGTAAAGGTTTTCTTACTACTTTCCAAACAGCCGACACAGGAACTTGTAATTCACGACTAGCCTTCCGGACTTCTTTGGGCTACGAGTGAACGACTCTCTCATTCGTTCAACAGTCTCTTCACTTACTCCTTCACTTACTGTTCCCTTTACAAAGGCAGTCGGTATCTTCAAACTGATTATACCGTCTACGAATGTTTTTATCACTAGGAGGACCACAACCGAACTTACTACGGAACGCACGTTGCACAGTAACTACAGATTCGGTCTTTGAAAACTGCAAAAGACAAAAGGCTTTCTGTTTACTAGTCGCCATCTTTGCTACTACCGCTATCTAGCGGATTGCAGCAGAAACATTGCACGCACATGCACACTTGTGCCAACAAGAAAAGCTGTGAGTTGTTTTTTCATTTGACATATCATTTATAACTGTAAGTTGAATGTAATAAATATTATAGAGAGTTAAAACCCCGATATTCATTTACGTACACCCTGTACTTAGGTGTGAAAATAACCAAATGTGAATCCCTGGCGAATGAAGATGCACATCAGGCTAATAAAGCTGCAAGAGTGACTGGATATATGAATGAGATTATATAGAAAAATACGGATGTGTTCCATTTCCATTAACTTCTCTACCTATTCTGTAACACACTATTCTTACAAACGTTTATTTTTCTATCTAATTCACATCACTTGAGACAAACATTAGTAGAACCGGTGTTCTTACTTATTTCTTATGGAGAAGTGCAATACGGGAATGCGCTAGTCTAAAACAACAGTCATATGTTTTAAAGGTCTGTCGCTGTGTGAAATATTTGAAATGCAGTTCTCTTTGAATAGGCAGGAATAAAACAAAAGATATATAAAACGAAAAACGTCATCCCATTTGAGAAGTAGTTGTAGTGGTAGTGGTGATGGTGGTGGTAGTGGTGATGGTGGTGGTAGTGATAGTGGTAGTGGTGGTGATAGTAGTACTAGTAGTAGTGATAGTGGTAAAGTGATGGTGATGATAGTGGTAGGGGTGGTAGTAGTGGTAGGGTGGTGGTAGTAGTAGTAGTGGTAGTAGTAGTAGCAGCAGTAGTAGTAGTGGTGGTAGTAGTAGCAGTAGTAGTAGTAATAGCAGCAGTAGCAGTAGTAATAGCAGCAGTAGTAGTAGTGGTGGTAGTAGTAGCAGTAGTAATAGTAATAGCAGCAGTAGTAGTAGTAGTAGTAGTAGCACCAGCAGCAGTAGTAGTAGTGGTGGTAGTAGTATTAGCAGTAGTAGTAGTAGTAGTAGTAGTAGTAGTAGCAGTAGCAGTAGTAGTAGTAGCAATAGCAGTAGTAGTAGTGGTGGTAGTAGAATTAGCAGGAGTAGTAGTAGTAGCAGCAGTAGCAGTAGTAGTAGTAGCAATAGCAGTAGTAGTAGTAGTAGCAGTAGTAGTAAGAGCAGTTGTAGTGGTGGTGGTAGTAGTCGTGGTGGTAGTCGTGGTGGTAGTATTAGCAGCAGTAGTAGTAGTAGTACTAGTAGTTGTAGTGGTGGTAGTAGTGGTGGTGGTAGTAATAGTGGTAGTAGTCCTAGTGGTAGTAGTAGTAGCAGTAGTAGTAGTAGTAGTTGTAGTGGTGTTGGTAGTAGTAGCAGTAGTAGTAGTAGTTATTGTAGTGGTGTTGGTAGTAGTAGTAGTGGTAGTAGTCCTAGTGGTAGTAGTAGCAGTAGTAGTAGAAGTTATTGTAGTGGTGTTGGTAGTAGTAGTGGTAGTAGTCCTAGTGGTAGTAGTAGCAGTAGTAGTAGTTATTGTAGTGGTGTTGGTAGTAGTAGTGGTAGTAGTCCTAGTGGTAGTAGTAGCAGTAGTAGTAGTTATTGTAGTGGTGTTGGTAGTAGTGGTGGTGGTTGTAGTAGTGTTAGTAGTCCTAGTGGTAGTAGTAGTGGTAGTAGTCCTAGTGGTAGTAGTAGTAGTAGTAGTTATTGTAGTGTTGTTGGTTGTAGTGGTGGTGGTAGTAGTAGTAGTGGTAGTAGTAGTTATTGTAGTGGTGTTGGTAGTAGTGGTGGTGGTAGTAGTAATGGTAGTAGTCCTAGTGGTAGTAGTAGCAGTAGTAGTAGCTATTGTAGTGGTGTTGGTAGTAGTGGTGGTGGTAGTAGTAGCCCTAGTGGTAGTAGTGGCTTTGGTAGTAGTGGTGGTGGTAGCAGTAGTCCTAGTGGTAGTAGTAGTGGTGTTGGTAGTAGTGGTGGTGGTGGTGGTAGTAGTAGTCCTAGTGGTAGTAGTGGTGGTGGTAGTAGTGGTGGTGGTGGTGGTAGTAGTAGTCCTAGTGGTAGTAGTGGTGGTGGTAGTAGTGGTGGAAGTAGTAGTGGTGGTGGTAGTAGTAGTCCTAGTGGTAGTATTGGTGGTGGTAGTAGTGGTGGTAGTAGTAGTGGTGTTGGTAGTAGTAGTCCTAGTGGTAGTAGTGGTGGTGGTAGTAGTGGTGGTGGTAGTAGTCCTATTGGTAGTAGTGGTGTTGGTAGTAGTGGTGGTAGTAGTAGTCCTAGTGGTAGTAGTGGTGTTGGTAGTAGTGGTGGTAGTAGTAGTCCTAGTGGTAGTAGTGGTGGTGATAGTGGTGGTGGTAGTAGTGGTGGTATTAGTGGTAGTGGTGGTGGTAGTAGTGGTGGTAGTAGTAGTGTTGGTGGTAGTGGTGGTAGTAATGGTAGTAGTAGTGTTGGTAGTAGTGGTGGTGGTAGTAGTGGTGGTAGTAATAGTGTTGGTAGTAGTAGTCCTAGTGGTAGTAGTGGTGATGGTAGTAGTGGTGATGGTAGTAGTGGTGGTAGTAGTCCTAGTGGTAGTAGTGGGGTTGGTAGTCCTAGTGGTAGTAGTGGTGGTGGTAGTCCTAGTGGTAGTAGTGGTGTTGGTAGTGGTGGTGGTGGTAGTCCTAGTGGTAGTAGTGGTGGTGGTAGTAGTGCTGGTGGTAGTCCTAGTGGTAGTAGTGGTGATGGTAGTCCTAGTGGTAGTAGTGGTGTTGGTAGTAGTGGTGGTGGTAGTCCTAGTGGTAGTAGTGGTGGTGGTAGTCCTAGTGGTAGTAGTGGTGTTGGTAGTAGTGGTGGTGGTAGTCCTAGTGGTAGTGGTGGTGGTGGTAGTCCTAGTGGTAGTAGTGGTGCTAGTAGTCCTAGTGGTAGTAGTGGTGGTGGTAGTCCTAGTGGTAGTAGTGGTGGTGGTAGTCCTAGTGGTAGTAGTGGTGTTGGTAATAGTGGTGGTGGTAGTCCTAGTGGTAGTAGTGGTGGTGGTGGTAGTAGTGGTGGTGGTAGTCCTAGTGGTAGTAGTGGTGTTGATAGTAGTGGTGGTGGTAGTCCTAGTGGTAGTAGTGGTGGTGGTAGTCCTAGTGGTAGTAGTGGTGTTGGTAGTAGTGGTGGTGGTAATCCTAGTGGTAGTAGTGGTGGTGGTAGTCCTAGTGGTAGTAGTGGTGGTAGTAGTCCTAGTGGTAGTAGTGGTGGTGGTAGTCCTAGTGGTAGTAGTGGTGGTAGTAGTCCTAGTGGTAGTAGTGGTGTTGGTAGTCCTAGTGGTAGTAGTGGTGGTAATAGTCCTAGTGGTAGTAGTGGTGGTAGTAGTCCTAGTGGTAGTAGTGGTGGTAGTAGTCCTAGTGGTAGTAGTGGTGGTGGTAGTCCTAGTGGTAGTAGTGGTGGTAGTAGTCCTAGCGGTAGTAGTGGTGGTGGTAGTCCTAGTGGTAGTGGTGGTGGTAGTAGTCCTAGTGGTAGTAGTGGTGTTGGTAGTCCTAGTGGTAGTAGTGGTGGTGGTAGTCCTAGTGGTAGTAGTCCTAGTGGTAGTAGTGGTGGTAGTAGTCCTATTGGTAGTAGTAGTGGTCTTGTGGTAGTCTTGATATCAGACGAGGAGGAGAATGAAACTTGTAGCAATGCAGATGAACAAGACCAAATTTTCATTTGTGGTTTTCGTGCCTAAAATGATTAAAAACTTTTTGACCACAACTTAAATCAACGTATTAGGATGTACGTTTGATACACATTCAATTTTTTTTAAGTTTTACATGTGATATTCTGCAAGTTTTTGTTTAATAAATACTTTGATTGCAATGTAGCAATGTATTTTTATTATTCTTTCCTGTTCCCGCTTGTGTCCACACCTTCAGGAGATGTGTTTTATGTTCTTAATTAAACATTATATATTTATAATATTATATATTAATGATTTATATTTTTTTTCTTCTAAAGAGATGAGTTTGTCCGTTTAATATAAATGCTCCCTGTTTCATTCCCATAGAGAATAAATATTTATAAAAAAACGTTATGGTCCCCGTTTTGTCCGACTTTCCCCTGTTGGTCTTATACTATTACAAGAGTTATACATTTACAGATGAATCTAACAGGCTACATTCCAAACAGCAAAACTAACGCTATTAATACAACTTACTCCTGGGTCCGTACTGGCATATTGAAAGATTTGGTTGAAAAGTGCTATGAGTGTACCACTAATACTGTAACTGTAAAATCGAGAATAATATAGTTTGTAAAGTATGAATCACATGAATATTCCTATCGTACTATTTTTTCAAGCCGGAAAATATATTACACTTGACAATACAAGGTGTATATTATGTGACTTCAATGTGAAGTCTATAAAATAATTTTCCAGACCCAAGTTACCAGCATTGATACTCGTGCTGCTGAAAAGAAGTAAGCGACATACACAGGAGAGGAAATTAAATGCCTAGAGGAAGAAGCAAAAGAAAATTCCTTCCTGCCGCCTTCTCTAAGAAACCGATTCTCAACCACAAAACAGATAAAGTTATCGGAAACATACTTTCCACAGATCCTAAACTAAACTAGGGCAGCAAAAGCGAAACAACTGAAAAACTCGTGAACTTTCCAAACATATCCTGGTAAGAACTAACAGCTGCAATAAATGATCTAAAGCTTAAGAAAGCTGTTGACCCAGACGCTATTTTAAACGAATACCTTGTGGAATTGCAGGACCTGCTTGCAGAAATATGAACAGAATTATTCAGCATACACCTAGAGCTCGGAGCAATTCCAGGCACATGAAAGCGGTCCATTGTCAAAGTAATGCAAAGGAAAGTGAAAATAAGAAACAGGCAAGCTAGACTCACATAGATGTACTGCTCTGAAAAAAAAATTAAAGTATTTACGAAAATTATCACACAAAATGTAACCGAATTGAAGGGAAAAAACACATACTCCAAAAAGCACAATTTATATACACAACTAGTAAATCCTGCATGTACTAGCCATAATCTTAAATCAAATAAGCCTTGATCGGAAAGGAAAATTATCACTTGACAGGAACAATAATAGCAATCCTATAGCACAACCAAGACGTTTTCGAAGATAACGCAATCCTCTCAAAACCCATTCTTCAGATCAACAGTGTTTCTTTTCAATATTGCAACACATGATGTCATGAAAGTGTATTCAATAAATATGACACAACCATGTTATACACACGCCGAAAATACGGTATTGATGTCGAAGAATGTATAAGATTTGCAGCTCAGTTTTCATAGCTGATAACATGGACCAACCAAAATACACCCTTAATATATGAGAGTAAATCAGTTATGTTTCAGGAAAGGAGGAAGGATAAAAACCCAAGACATTATGTACTACGGAGGAGAAAGATTAACGACAGTAAATTCTTTCAAGTAGAGTGATTCTACAACCAACAGGAAAGAGTGTCAGCCTACAAATAAAAGACAGAGGAATAGTAGTCAGTAGTGCAATCAATGAAATTAAACATCGACAGATAATCACCCTCCAGACAGCAATGTGACCTTTCTACGCCAAAATGCCGACTGTTTTGGCTTATGGAATCCAAAAAAACAATACAAATCTAACGAAGCAGAGCCTCACAATATGCATAGAGATAAAATCTACATGCCTGAAAATGATACAAAAAGAGTCAAAACACACACTTCTCAAGAGAGACATTACTTGATCTATATTTCAAAGAGTTAGTCTTCCTGTCTCACGCAACCATCTATGTATGTAAAATTACGAAAAGAGCTCTTGGAAAAAGGCATTGAAATAGACGGCCAGCTCTACGCCAAACCGCCATTATTGGCCGAAGCTGGACGTGAATGAATCAGCGGATGAAGAGTGTTGTTAAAAGAGCAGCAGTGCATGGATACGACCACAAACTGTTGAGTACGGGTCAGCTCCACTCAGTGTCACAAGTGTGTGTGTTTGTAGATTTTGCGGGATAAAGTGCGAACAATACCATGTGTTTTTTTTTTTCCGTTAACCCTGGTGTTCTGTTCGGGTCTATATGATCCGATATCATAGCTATTCTTGTTATATATTTCTTATTTAATCCGACATTTTTATGAAATTTAATGATTTTGTCCAATAATATATCATCATTTTCTGGTTAAAAAATGTGTTACAAAATTTTGAGTATTTTTTTTTTAAATAGCATTTGTTACATTTGTACTGTTCGGGTCATTATGAACATGATTTAGAAGCTCCTGCTGATGCCTCCAATAGTGAGTCCATTTCAGAATTTCAAAATCACACAAGTAATACGTCTGAAAGTGATAGTTCTGACGATGATTCTAACAGTCTTCAAACAGGCAGTGATGAAAAAACTATTATTTTTAAAAATAAAACTATTGAATGAAAGTTACAAGCACCTCTATAATGTGGCCGTCACTCTGTTTCAAATGTCATCAAGAAGACACCAGGAATTACAATACAGAGGGACACAGAGTTTATGGCGAGCAGTGGTAAAATATTGATAGAAATGTTTTTCAATGCTATTTAGGACTTCTGTTTCTTGCTGGGGTATATCGATCTCATGGGGAGTCAACAAAAAGCCTGTGGGATAAGGAAACTGGCTGGAACATATTTCGGGTAACAATGTCACTTAAAACTTTCTATAACAGAACGCGTGTTTTGCGGTTTGATAAGAGGTCTACTAGAGAAGAAAGGCGACTTAGTCATAAATTTGCTCCTATTCGCAACATTTGGGAAAAATGGGTTGAAACACTTCCTAAATTATATAATCCTACAAAAAATGTAACAGTTGATGAACAATTATTGGGATTTAGAGTACGCTGTCCCTTCAAGCAATACGTCCCTTCTAAACCCACAAAATACGGGATAAAGATATGATCTCTTTGTGACATCGTATCTTCAAAAAGCACAAATATACACAGGAAAAGAACAAGAAGCAGTACCAGAAAAAAAATCAAGGTATGAGAGCAGTGTGTGATCTTACATGTGAGCTGAGTGGCCAAAATGTAACTTGTGACAACTGCTTCTGAAATGACAATTGACGATGTTGGGAACTGTACGTAAAAACAAGATGGAACTTTGACAACAAATGAACGGAGGAGAAGTACATAGTTCTATGTTTTACTTCACAAATGACACTATAGTAGTCAATTACATTGCAAAGATGAAGAAAAATGTAGTACTAATAAGTACACTGCACCATGTTATTCAAATGGGCAACAGGGACAACAAGAAACCACAAATGATTTTCGATTATAGTGTTAGTAAAGGAGCTGTAGACACACTAGATCAAGCAGTAAGTACATATACCTGCAAAAGGAAAACAAATTGGTGGCCAATGATTGTTATCTATAACATGCTTGATGTTTCTGCTAATAATGCGTATATCTTATGGACTGCCATAGCTCCTAAATGGAATATGAACAAATTATCAAGGAGACGACTATTTCTAGAAGAACTTGGGAAATCTCTGATAAAAGAATATATTGCATCCAGAAAACATTTTACAAGGACAGAAGAATAGTTAAAAATAGTGAAGAGAATTCAAGCCCCTGAAAATGTGGTCAATTAGACTTCGTCAGAAAGAAAAACTGTAAAACGTGCACCATGCACATAGGCTTTGTCCATCGAAAAATGACAACAAAGCAATGCTATATGGAAAGTGTAGTAAACACATTTGTGAAGTAAATGTTACTTATTTGTGTCCACATTGTTATTTCTGAGGAATAATATCTGTCAAATTTGTTTTCAGTAATTACTGTAATATTATATTTAATATTTTTTCAATAGTTCAATTTATGTTTCAGAATGGTTCAAGTTGTTTGCAATAAGTAACAATAATAATAAAAAGTATAATATTTTGTCTTATTTATGATTTATGACTCATTTTATCTGATTATAATAAATTATAATACTTCGGGTTATATTGACTCCAACAGTACATCCTCATAGTAAATTCGAACAGAATGGCAGGGTTAAATGTGAAATATTGAGTGACTGAACTTACTGCTATAACTGAAAGTTTTGCAGAATTATGGACATTGCTCTTATCCTGCCTATTGTTGTTGTAGTTCTTCTTATGGTTATTATTATTATTATTCCTATTCTTCTTCTTCTTATTATTTTTATTAAACCACCCTTAGCCGTTATTCACGTCTGAAGTACGATTCCTACACATCCCTACAGTGGCACATGCAGAGCTTTACATTTTTATACAGACTTAAATGAATATTCATACCAAATTTCATTAAAGTATATGTTTTCATTCAGGATATACTCAAAATTTATACAATTTAATTAGCTAAAATCAAAACCTATTTTTTCTACAGATATTGAGCTACCTTCATATTTGTTTCAAATTAAATTCTTTAATACCTTTGTAGGAAATTTTCTGCTTAAAATTTTCCTATATTAATATTTCCTAAATAAAATTTATTTTATGTCACAAAGACGGAGAAGCTGCTAAAATAGAGCATGCTGTTGCTTTTTAAAGACTAACCTTGGACCAATATAAAAAATACAACCAGACATTTTATTATACACATTCTGCATTCCGTTAATGGGACGGGCGCTTTGAGATTAGGATAAGATTTCTCCCCGTCAATCGTCCTCCATGGTGTATGGTTAAGGTTCTATCTACTAGTTCCCAAAGCCGCGTGTTCAAACCCGGTGAAGGGCGTAAAATTAATTAACATGGATTCCATCAGGAGGAAAGTAAAGCCGTTGGTGCCATATAGTAGCTTTTCGACACGTAAAAGAGCTTCAAAGTGGACAAATAGTCCTCTGTGATACATTAAGCGGTTTTCACGCTCAGTATAGAATGGAACGCTGAGAAACATGGTAGCTAAAGAGTATCCATAAATAAAACTCAATTTAGATTTTCCCTGGAACATAATCTTTTTCCTGAAGCGGATAGCTGGGCATCAACGGAATGATGCGACTTAAGGTATATAATCACTAAGAAACACAGAAAAAGAGATGTAAATATTTTATATATAAGTTTTATTCACACAGCTTGAAAATGCATGCAAGTCCAAAACGAGATAAAAACTGAAACAATGGATCGGGCATGAACTGTTCTCTAAGAGGTGCGAGCGTTTTTTACAACATGAACCTATGCCCCTGAGATTAGGTCACTACCAATGAACACGAGCTCTCCTTAGTGAAATTTACCTCATGCAGTGATACAGACCAAATTTACTAGAAGGGCGTTTCAGAAACGATCGCAATGATGTGGCGGCGGCAAAGCCATTGATGCCCGCAGAGACATTTTCCACCATCAAGTACAACTTCCGCCAGTTCAAAGACTCGAGGCAAACGCAATAGTCATCACCATCAATCATAATCACTCTCTGCTCATCTCATCACAGAATCATACTAAAGAGTTTCTCCAGCCGAACTGGTAAAAACATCTGTAGACTTGCCTATTTTTCCTACAAGATTTATTGAATTTTAGATAAATCATTTTGAGCTATTTTCTTTTTGACAGCCTAGATATTTGCTGATAAAAAGCCTGGCAGGAAGATTGTTTGGACTAATAATATTTTATTATGGTTTCTGAGGGATGTATGCATCCGTCTTTTTGTTTTTGTTTTGTTTTTTTTGCTTTGCCTTATTAAAGATATTTCTTATTCTGTCTTTCCTATGCTCAAAGTCTATAAACCACTATGTATCTTTCTAGGATTTAATCTGCGTTTATATGAGGCAATTGTCGTTATAACTCTCATGGATAGCCTCTTGAATTGAATAATATAACCAAATGATTTGGTCCTCTAAATTCATATAAAATATATATATGGATATATTTATAAATATAAATACCCATATAAATTTGAATACAATAACAATAAAGGATATGTGGTTATGATTGGGTTGTGTTTCTTTAGGGGCTTCCCTGATCACCAGATAAATGCGAATGTCCTTCAATGCCGTTTATATTGTGATTTAATTCGTCCTTCTTCCCGTTAGTTCTTTTGTGGTTAGAATTTTTGGCGATGGTGCTCGGTGCGGCGGGGCAGGGAAAAAGGATACTCAAAATCACCATCTCGAGTCATGCGATTTAGGCTGGTTGCCAGGGTAAGAACCGCTCCTGGCTTTGAGTCCCATGTGCGGCCGAGCCTCGGTCTGCCTGTCTGCTTGCTCAATCTGGAAACTGTATCAATCCTGTTATTTCTGTGCTGTAGTTTCTGCCTCCAGCCGCCCTGTGATCCTCCCTCCCGGGGACGCCCCTCATTGGGCTTCTGTGCAATTACCTTAGGTTCGGCGCCGAGTCCCCTCCGTCCTTATCCTACGATAGACAACTGAAGGATCTTTCACGGTGTTCCAATGTGAGGTATCAGATAAAATATACTGAGTAAAAAATAATACAGTTCATGAGTTCCTAACTTATACAACTAGCAATGGAATTGTTGCCAACATTGAAAATATATAACTTACTGGAGAGCAGAAGGTCCAAAAGGCTTGTGATCCCTTTTGTTGAGTTTTTGCTACTCCAGATTTCGTAATGAAGTTTGGTGTAACACCCGAGGAGATTTCCTTCCCTGTACAAGTGTAGAAAAACTGCTTTAGTTCCGTAGTGGGTGGGTTGCTGCCATCGTAGGGAAGGTAGCCAGAACTCACTTCTTTCTATATAATACATCGCACATACAAGCGCTCTGTTTGTTCTGGTTTTACTTTTTGTTTCCCTTCTCTTTTTCATTAATTCTTCCCGGCGTTTCTGTTGTTTGTCTTATTGATTTCCCTTTGCTTACATTTTTTTTCTTTCACACATTTACAAGCACACAGACATCCATGCCCGAGGCGGGACAAAAACCCGCAATCCCCTGCGCCAGGAAGCACCAAGCTAGACACGTTAGCGAACGCAGTCATGGAGACTGGTTAATTTTAGGCCCTTGTTCCATCATCCTACTTCGGAGTTGAGATTCACCGTGGTGACATTATTAGAAAAAAATTTTAGAGGTGGCAAAATTTGAATTTAACTAATAACAGTTATACAATTGCTATTGCGAGTATTATTGACGCAATTTATTAACCTGCCTCAATATTCACGGAGTTCAGAATTTAAGGGTATTTAGGACAGGTGAGAGGTTCTTAAAAATTCTAGAGCTAGAGTATTCAAACTTAGTATGCTGGCTGATTCTATTTCTAATAGCATTATATGAAATTTTCATCAAAATTATATGAATTTTAATTGGGTTAGGAAAATGTAATCATCTTCATCGATTGCGATTCGTGCAAATTTTGAGATAATCCATACGGCTTAATTTTTTTCTTGGTTGAGTTCTGCGCAAGATTATTTGGAATATTTATAAATAATTGAAATTTCTTTTGAAATAAGAAACTTAAAAAGTTACACTATTGCGTACTTTAACACCAAAGTTTTATAAAATTTTAAGGTCAATGAATTCATTATGCGCAAGATGTTTAAAATAATGTAAAATTACCCTTAAAATCATATGCAATAGCATTTAGAATATGTGTACAAATTTTCTTGCAGATTGTTTGATAAAAAGTCTGATGTGTTCCATTCACATGACTTTCTTTAGCTGTTTCACATATAAACTATTCTTACAAAAGATTATTCTTCCATCTGCTTCATGCTAATCGAGATAAACATTAGGCAGAAATGGTCTTATTACTTGCTTCCTACTAAGTCAGAAGGGAAACAAAGGAATACACTAGGCCAAAGCCATAGTCTAATCTTTAAAAGCTGGTCCTATGTGAAACAATTTAAGTGGTTCGCTTTGGGTGACCTGCAGTAAAACAAGAGAGATGAACGAAATGTGACTGCACGTTTGAAAATGTTATGTAGTTTTAAGTTAAAGGCAACAAAAACTAATATCTCACAAACTCTCAACTCTGCATAAAAACGCTTATGACATAAATTATGTGTTTTAACGAGATCTACATTTTCTGTGTGGTATGTTTTTGTCTATCTGTTAGGGTTTACCAGTTATGCAAAATTCAGCAAAATTCATCCAGAATGAAGAAGTTTTCAGAACCTATTCCCATAAAAATCAAGATATACATTTTATTTGTGATGTAAATACCTTAACATGCAGTATGTTAATCAAAATTGTTATAGTAATTTTTGTAAAAAGCAGAGCTTTCGATTTTTTTTCCAAGTAAAAGACAGTTTGCGGTGGGAGGGTTTTCTTGGAAATCTCCTTGTCACATCCTTGGAAGATACTTAACATAAATACCACTACACAAAGCTTGTGTGCAAAAACAATAAAATCTATACTAATTGACTATAATAGTTGACTATACTATGAATGCTGGGACTTAAAGTACTTACAACATTATAGGTCGCCATTGAGGTACATATGTCATCTCAAAATAATTTGAGATCACCTTGTGGTTTACAGGGAAACTTGTGAGTCGGTTGAGAAAGACAATGTTATGCCAGCATGTTGCCGTGGTAGCTCCGTGGTAGAGAACGGAAAATCCGTGGTTCAAATCCCGGCTATGGCATTGAATTTTTCAGTCTGAGCCTACCTACCCAACTCCTGTCCTACACACAGCTTGTGTGAAAAACAATTAAATCAATAAACATCAAGTTTGGTATTTAAGGGTCTCTACGTTTTTGAGCTACGCGGTCCACACACACACACAGATTGACCTTTCTCTAAAAATTTCTTTTGGGCTCAGCGGTCCTCAAAACATATATTTCCGGTGAAACTTCAGCATCGAATGTTTGGGTGGAAAACAACACTTTGTCTAGCTACTATGTACTTAAGTGCTAGAGAAAGTAGTACACCATATGGGATATATTGCATGCTCAAAAACGTAGTTAGATTTAGTAAATAATACCTACATTACCTAAGATTTATCTAATGTCTATTAATCATAAAAATTCACCACACGTATGGTTATTTCCTTTCTTCTTCCTCTTAAGCTCATCTTTCTGCAATTTCTGAATCCTTTGTCTGTTTCTAGTGGATTGCGTCTTCTGTGAGGAACTGCGACGATTGCCATACGTCTTCTGAAATTTCTCCTGAAGGCTGGTTTTGTTGCTCTTTTGGTTATTTCTTCACCACTGGTGCACGCATTTATCGCTTGAAAGGCAATGCATCCCATGCCATGGTCAGCAACTGCATTGATAACTCCAAACTTCCAGTATTTTATTACAAACAAAAGTTTCCTTACAGCGCTTGCACCTAATGGAGGAATGCAAGCCTTTAGTGTGGTATGACTGAAGAAGTAAACTGGGGTTCTGAGGAATTCTAATCATTTGTAAGACCTTCAATTTATTTTACTCATCTTATCTGTTTGGCCTTTTTTTTTTGTGTGCTGAATTTGTGCATTTTGCTCTTACCAACAATATTGACTATAATCTCTAGCTTTAGATCTGGATATAAATGGTAGTGTGACGTACAGAAAACAGCTAATAATTTAAGAAGAAACTTTACATAAAACATAAAAAGGATGAAAAACAAAGAAAAATATTGTTCGTGTTATCTGATTGAAATGATGTTTCTTTGCTTTAAGTAAAAATGTTTTAGTATTTGCTTTGAATTATTTGCGATGATATCATCTAAGATCCCCACATAGTATTACAGATCAGCCGTTAGTATAAAGAGTGGAACTATAAATATAGGTTTACCTCTTAGAGAAAAATATGTGCGAGGCACATATTTAAATACATATGACGGGCTTTATAGAAATGCTTTAGAAACCATTTAGAGCTTGGATTTAAAGGAAATATCAAATCTGTATGTTTTACTAACATTACAAAGGGTTCATTATTCTACAAAAAAAATGAAAAATCGATAATTTTTGACAAGTTCTGATTAAAATGGGTTGGTTCTAAGTACCCATATAAAGAAAGCCAAAATTATAATTCTGAATGTATGATTCAGCTCTGATTAACGTAACAGCTATTGTAGGCTCGAGGACTATTTTAAATGACAAAAGTGTATATAATTTGAACAGACAGATCAGGAATCCGCTTGCTTACAAATATAAATCATTATCCTTTTCTTTATTTGTATTAGTGTTTTTTTATCCCCATTTAAATTTCCCCCCGTAGGTTTTACTGTTCCTTTACAAACATAGACACATTGCACAAACATTTAACACCCATGCCCAAGGCGGAACTCGAACCCACGATCCCCTGCCCACGAAGCACCAAAGCGAGACGCCTTAGCGAGCGTGACCATGGGGACCGGCAGTGTTTACCAGTGTGATTATAATTATCAACGTTTATTAAACAATGGTCACTGGATGTCATGTTATGTCCGACATTCCAATTTAAGATTTAGTTTTTTTTTTAATTTAAGCCACATAAAGTAAAATAAATATTTGTTGCAGTATACATACTGCTGTGTTTTCGAAAGCTGTGTTTTCAGATTCAAATTTAAAAAAAAAGACAACAATTAAACAGAGTTTCGAAATTACAAAATTAACTATTATCAGTACAAGGAATATAAATAAGAAGGTTTGAGGGCAGGTGTGTAGCAGAGTGTTATTTGCAAACGCCAACACACTGTAGGAGGGATAGCGTGACTTATTTGCAACGTCACTGCGTTTAATCCCTGGTTTTAATGCTTTGAAATTCGTATGTCTACAGATAGTAATATTACAACTACAGAACTGAATGCTAAAAGCCATGTTTCTATACTCCTGGAAACAAAAATAAATATTTATATTTTGAAAAGGAATTATCCCATATTTTGGCATATGGAAAACGACATTGTGTATATACATACATATATACTTGACGTCATCGACTAGGAATTTCATGCTACCAGAGAATACAATTATTTATGCAAGTCACATACAGGATCAGCTTTAAACTAGAAATAATACATTTAAGAATATTACCAGAATATTTTAAAAGAAATGTATTTATACGCTTATTATTCAAATTCTATGTTAGAATTTTAGGCTTTCAGCAGTTCCATATTTATTTATCTTCTTCATATTTCAAAAGCATTGGTAACCGATTTAACTAATAAGTATAAAAATGATAACCTAATTGTCTAAATATGTTTGTGTTACCATGGTAATTCTAATGTTTTATTCCTTTTGGAATTGAACTCCATGTAATCCTTATTACTTTGAAATATGCCAAGTATTTTTGATGTTGTGTTCAAAAATTAACCAAATTATTATAGTTTAATGTTTGTATATTACACTGCCTTATAACAGGACAAGATGTCCTTGTTTGCAGTTATATAGTGGAAGATAGTTTATGACATCTAAAGTCGTCTTAGCTCGTTATTTTTCTGATCTACAATTTGTAACAGGGTATGTAAGTATACAAATATTTAAACTATCTTTGATTTGGATTAATTGTTTTTTCACACAAGCCGTTTGTAGGACAGGAATTGGATAGGGTGATTCAGAATGAAAAGATCAGTGCCATAGGGGGTTGTTCTGCAACTGAGCTAACATGTCAACATGCCGGCATAGCTCAACTGACTCACATGTTTCCCGGTAAACCACAAGGTGTTCTCAAATTATTTTGAGATGACAACCCCAATGGCGCCTTACAATGTTGTAAATGCTTAAGTCCCAGGATTCATAGTATAGCCAACTATTACGGTCAATAGTTTGCTAGCCAGTTGAGAAATTCAACGCTATGCCGGCAGAGCAACTGGCTAGAGATCGGGAGAGCCGCGGTTCAAATCCCGGCTATGGCATTGAATTTTTCAGTCTGACTCTACCTACCTAACCTTGAGTTGTCTAAGGATCCCC
Source organism: Hymenopus coronatus (assembly GCA_030762935.1). Classification (NCBI taxonomy): domain Eukaryota; kingdom Metazoa; phylum Arthropoda; class Insecta; order Mantodea; family Hymenopodidae; genus Hymenopus; species Hymenopus coronatus. Next base: position 385,409,134 of record CM060900.1, read on the forward strand.
TCCATGTTTGTGCCCGTATCGTCCAGATGTGGTCATCTCTTGAGTCTCTACTGTCATGCCCTCCACCCAAGGAAGCTCTAAGCCTCACAGCCTGCGTGAGGTGCTCTAACCCGTTTGGGGGTAGGGGGCCCATCCGTACCTTAATCTTTGATGCTTTAGGTTTATTTTAATATAAAGTGTTTGTAAAGGCATGCATATATTTGACTAAGAATTTCACATATTCGAGATTTATATGGTTTATGGGACATCCATAATATAAGCAAACGGGCTCATTCGGAAAAGTGTTTTTAATTTTCTATCAATGTTACAAAGTAATTTGTGATCTTTTATAGCGTCTATGCTATTATTTTCAGTTTTAAATTAATTATGTTACACCCACTTTAACCATTCAGTTCTTACCACAATAATATGCATTAATGGAGTACTTACCTGAGTAAAATTCCGACGAGTAACGGAATACACACACAAGATCAGCACTACTAGTAATTATGCCCGAATAAAACTAAGGAGAATACACGTTTATAGAAAGTGTTATATTTTTGAATGTAAGTTGGCTTTTGAGGATAGCCTAATGAGTTTGATAACAAATGAGGATTATTAAGATTGCTAGATAGATTATTAAATCCAGTGTATTGACCGCAGTTGAGTTTCAATGAGTAGAGTTACTTGACGTTCCAGCTGGTGGAGAGTAAAGACGACTCCTGGGAAAACAGATAGGAGTGAGTCAGCTTAGGGTATCCTAATTGGATAAGAAAGAATATACAGTCGGGGCTTTCCAGAGAGATTTGTAAATATGTGTAGAGCCGCACCGGACATCGCGGAGTTAGGTGTTGTGTCTTCCGGCTGTCTATAAGACGTCTGTCTGATAGTGCATCTTACGGAGTCTTTATGTGTTGATGTTGTGAAGTCGCTCGTAAGAATTATTTGTTTTGGTGGCTAAAAGGCATCCTGGACGGTTGTTTCATTTCCTTCAATGCCAGTGCTCTGTCTTTGTAGTTAGGTTTCCTCCATAAACTTGTATTTAATTTAATAAGCATTGATGGTGAACTGAAGGATACACGAATTTGCTGAATACGTAACAGCAAAGTAGAATATGAAACATGGCTTGCGCAGTGCTATTTGAAATATATTCCAATACAAAAACGTTATATATTTTTTATCGTTTCATATACCACAAGTGGTGCAAAATGCATGAATGCTCGGAAGAGAATTTATGGTGGCGTTAACCTGAGTGTGTTGACGATCTAATATTAGATATGCGGAAGATTAACTCAATTAACTCAATATATATATTTATTTATTTTAACACCTTTTGGAAACAACATAATTGAAGTATAGCTTAAACTTAAAATCCAATCCTTAATTTGGTGTATGCCATGTTCAAATAGTAGACTCAAACATATACTTTTCTAAAGATATTTGTATTAATTATTCACCAGGAAACAAATTATATGGCATTAACCAACATTTGTATTTGAATTTTAAATGGAATTAAAAAGGTGTCCCACATTGATAGATAGCTATACTACATAGATATAATTTAAACACATATTCAATTTGTGTTTAAATTTCTTTGTAAAAGAATACCTGAGATTTGAAGCAGCCACATTTATAATGTTACATTGTCTTAAAACACTACCAATATCCACACTATCAGCTAAATTAGATGTTTCATTCTTAGTCCCATCGTGTTGTTATTAATCTGCCATTTTTGTCCGTAGAATGTAACAAAGCTATTGATCAAAGGATGTAAGCTTGCTGAAGACAAAGGCAACATTGCAAAAGTGGCAGAAGCAGTAAAAGGAAAGATGGCAAGCGTTAGGTCTCAGATCAGTCAACAGTTATTAAACTTGTCCCTCACGTCTTCACAACATCGTTCAATCAACTGGGTCTCGACATCAGCGCGCTGTATTCGCAGCAGTTGGGCTTCATTTCTTCAGGTTTTCTTGCTCTTTTCCGATTTACAAGCCGTCTTCTCTCTCTGGATGATAGCTAACTTGAGAGCCATCACGACCTCTTGCCCTTGCTCAGCACAATATGGAGCTACCATACAGCAATGTAGTACTTCTGGGCAGTATACAGAAGTATGTCAAGAAAATATTGTTACGACCCACCTTTAGCTACAGAAGGTAGAGCATATTTAGTTTACAAGTTATTTATCGACCAGATGAGTGTACATGCAAATTCTAGGGTAAACATGAGGGAATTAATAAATCTAACACAATAGTAAACATCATTTTTTACCTTAGAGGTGTAAGTGTGTGTGTGTGTATGTGTGTGTGTGTGTGTGTGTGTGTGTGTGTACGTGACAGACTCAGCATGGAAGCGGTGGTAGGTTCTTGTAGACCAATTCTGATCGGTGGTGCTTTTGCGCCCAAGAAACTTCTAACTTTATGTTGTAGTGCCACTCACAGATGTCTGTTTACCCGATAGTCAGAAGGCAGAGTTTGCAGAACGCTGGATCGAACGCTCCATCTTCTTAAATAAGGTTTACAACCCTTATAGGGGGTTTTGAATTATGTCGTCAGCATTACCATATGTGGTGGTTAACATCCTAGTTTTTATGAAATCACAGGTAAAAGGATGTTCTTATGGAATGACCGTTATTCTATACTTAACAAATTTAATTCTATATGTCTTGCTGTCCATGATTTTATTAAACATGTCACATATTTCCATAAGACTCCCGCAAAGCAAATACCTCGATATGATCACAGAAAAACACTGCCCACTCCCAGTAGAAATTAAACAAGCTTCCTGGAGGAGAACTAGAGCAGATTAGAAAAATGACACATACAATTTATGCACAAAATCAATATACTTCTAAAATTACACTAAAACAACTAATACCCTCTAAATTATTCCCCCAGTTTGGTCAAATAGAATAAACATTCGTACGCCCACACTGTAGGAATATGTCTCTGATAGCATACGCACAATCCCTTACAGCCTTTTCACCAATTTTACATTGCATACAGTCCAGTGTATGGAATCGTGCAGATATAGGGCGCAGTGGTTTATGTTGGTAAGGAAACACAAACCACTGCTGCAACCCCCAGCACTCGCCCATAGCTATTTCTAGTACTCATTTAATGTCTGCTTTTCTCAACCCATATTTCTTCGCTCCTGAGCATGAAATCAACCTGCATCCATGGGTTAATGTTGAGCGTCTCATTTCTAACATCAAACCAATACAAAATGGGCTAATCCAGGGAAGTGTGAAGACCATCATAAAAAGCATACCTTCCTGCCACTAAGGTGAAACATTTCCGCCCTTACTCTTCCCTTTAGCTACACATCTAGACTTGCCCTTTATTGCCAGTGTTCGTTTTGTGCGTGTGTGTGTGTGTGTGTGAATGCTTTGAATTGATATTAATCAGAGATTGACTAAGTCATGATTGTTTTGTAATACAGATAGTATTGGATTTACACCAACATTAAATGAAGAAAAAGACTATATGAAGTTACAAGCATCGGCACGTTTCCGTGCATTTGAATCCTGCGCTTAAAGAAGCAATTACTATTAGCTGACGCTTCCATTAGATGCATCTATATCTGCAATTGCCGGTATAATGGTTCTTTATGAAGCAGCTCCAGTGCAAACGTAACACAAAATTATTGACTAGCTGGGGGTTTAGCTTCTGATTATGCAGGGCATGTTATGTGCCTTGCTGTCTGCTAACCTGTGTTTAGGCTTGCAATGTATCTTCTAGATGGCTAAACGAGAAGACATAAACCCGACCTTTGAATCTACCAAAAGAAACAAAGAAAGAAAAAACGGAATTGGCGTGGAAGAGTTTTGATATAACGGGTTTTAATAAACCCAATTTCAAATGTGGGAAGTGTTAGAAAGTAAATAAACTTTCCAGACTTTATTTAGAAAGGCAAAGGCTATATTTTCAAATGTTGTATGTCGGTGTTCAGTGTTTTATGTTTTATGTTCCAAAATTGACAGAGGAATACTCATTATTCAATTTAACGAATCTATCTTTCAAAAATCGGGAGAAAGTTCACCTAACCAAACTAAACAGCCATGTTTATGCACGAACATGCTACTGACTCTATTGCTCAGAGAGTAATTATGATACTTTGGTTTGACTCCTGCTTGACTCGGAATAAACTGAGTGTTCATTTTATCAGTGACTTTCCGCGCAAGAAACGCTGTCATTATGCCATAACTGAAGAAGCCAGTTTATATTTTGCAAACCTCTAGTGACAGTAGGCATAATTCATGTAATACCATCCTGATTAGGCCAATTTGATATTGTCCTTCCAGCGACATATTTACATACTCAATGGGATGCCGTACTGATGAGGGGATTTGAATAAACTCACTCTAGCCACAGGAGAACCCACTTAATCTGGTGTCATACAAATTATCTAACTTGAATATTAATTATCTAGCGGCGGTGTTCATACTTTTAATTTAAAAATTGGTATCATCTCTATATAACGTATAAATCATATTTATATGTTGCTTCTATTTTGTCGCTTTAGCGATAATATTACTCAACTACAAACACAAGGTGTGTTGTGTTCATATCCAGTGTATCAACAAAAAATGTTTTACAGCCACCGCAACGTCCCAACGACTACGAGAATTTTCTGGAGGGATGAGTCCGGAAACTTCCGCAAGATTCAGTCTATCTCTCGCTACTGCTTCTGTAGTTTATCGGCTGTATATTATCGGTCAGCCAGTCAATCTGCCATTCAGCGCCTTCGCCATAAATTTGGGCCATAGGCGCTCCAAAAAGCGCTTGATCAAGCCAATCAAGATAAATCACCAACAGCTTTTATCGGGATTGGCACCGAAAGGGATATACCACACACTTACCATGGATTATTACCTCATTCGAGCCGTCCCAGGAACGTTGCAGATTGCCCTGTTGGAAGATAGGGCAATACATGGTCACCCTCCTATAGTACAGCACTGTTCGCCACAGGATCATAGTATACCCTCAATCAGCCATTCACCAGCATCAGCTGCTTCCTAACAAGAAGAAGTATCCACGGAATACAAGGTTGACCGGAGTCATACCACTGTATTCTTAACTGTAGCTCTGTAGGCTAGGAGGAATAACAGCATACCCCAGTCTCGCTGGTGGCTGAATACCACTTTGCGGAGTTATTTCTTGGCCGTCCTTATGTATCACTACACAATTCCCTTCGACTTTGATAAGCGGAGTGGTACGGGTCATGTGTATATCAAAAGATTGAAACAGTTCTCTCATAAGATTCGTCCCCAGAGGAATGCGAACCGGCAGAAGAAGTCATTCACCAGTGCATTTGGGAATAAATTATACTCTATGGCACATTTTAAAACATGGTGCGCTAAACTAACCCTAGCAGTAGTCACAATGTTCAAGTTTTAAAATAAATGGTTTTGTGATAAAAGAAGTTACATTATAAGTCAATTATTAAAATAGATATCTGCCCAATAATCTTATAAAATCATGTATAAAATCATCAAACGTTTATATGACGTATTATTTTGGCACATTTCTTAACCATTGCAAGTTGAATTTAAAGCTCCAACAATATAAATTGCAAGAAAACGTAGAACTCAAAAGCAGTAAACATCATTCATTTAACAAGAGAGGAATATTAATATTATTTTACAAGACTAATAATTTTGTTTGTTTGCGAGGGCGTTTACAGCTACGCAGATCTTCATGTACTTTGGAACGCTTAGACCAAGCAACCCTCCCTTGTGGAGTAACCGCCACTGACCGTATCTCATCGCATTCTGTTGTTATTTTAATAATGGGGGAGATAGGGCCATGCGACTAACAAATCCCCTTTCTGTTCCTCCAGCAAAAACAACATCCCTTTCTCCAGCGTAGGCAGGTTTTTGTGTTGACTGCTTCTCTTTTAGTTACACAGTTAACTTGGTGAAAAGTTCCCGGGTCTAAATTGAGCTCAACGTCGTTTTTGCCACTTTGTGAAATATTTTGAAACTTTGCTAATGTGAACGTGATAGTGTTGAGTGTCATCATAATTAATTTATCGCGCCGGCTTGAAAACATCAGTAGCCCAAGACGGAAGCTGTATTACAATTTGCGGGAGTTAATTGGAATGTCATTTATTGCAAATGAACACTTTAGGCATTTATTACCATCATCTGCTTCAGTATAAGATCGATGGGTTGGTATTCCTTGAAACCAAAATTAATTTAATTTGTAAGCGATATACTTATTCAGGTTTCTGGGGTTTATGTCACTGTCACTTGTAGCTTCACAGTAGAGGAAATTGAGATACTTGTACTAGAGATATTTAGAAGAAAAATAAAATAATGCAGTGCTAGATGGGCTCTTATATTCGATTTAGAAACCCGCAAAGCATTCATAATAGGTCAACTATCATGGAAAGTGACGAATATTCAGGGAGCCTATGTCTGGTTCATTTCACTAACCACATACACATTTTAAGGACGTTGAAATGAAATGAAATGGCGTTTATTAAGGACACTCTTTAACTGCTATGGTTCTCAGCGTCCCATTCTATACTGGGCGTGAAATACCTTAATTTTACTAAAAGTCTTCTATCAGGGTTGAGGTTATTTTACTTGCCGTAAATCTACGACATGGGCCAAACGGCATTAGCTCCCCTCAGAAGGAAGCCATGCTAAGACTTTTTACGCCCGAAAAAATCCGTCGTCCTCCGCCGGGTTTGACCCCGCGTTCTTGGGTATACGAAGTTAGCATGATAACCTTTACACCACGGATGGCATGGGGACGTTGAAACTGTTCATCTGACAATATAGGTTAATTATTTCTGCTAACAGAACACACACATGGCATTTTGTTCACTTAAAACGTAAAGCACAATGGCTTGTTCATCGCGTCATTTACAGAGATCTGTTTCGGATTTGTGGAAAATTAGTATGCATCATATTATTTACTATTCTGAAATAGTTTGTTTTTGCCTTCAAAGTAAATTTAGTTGGTTGAGTTACTCAGAAATTTTCCCTAGGAATATTTTTAATCGTGTTTATCCCAGTTTAAATAAATCCGTAAGTGCTGTTTTTCAGTAATTTTAAAACTGTAGCCCATATGCCATATATGCATTACTTATTATTTCACGTCTATATTGCTATTTGTTTTTATTCTTACAGATATACTATATTGTTACAGAAGAGCGACTTGAAAATCTATTCAGTTAAACAAATCAATGTTACTTAAGAGTAGCTCGAAAGGTATGGTTCTTAATCTACCAAAATGAATGTAATTATGAGTTAAAATGTTAATTGATCATCATTACACGGAAATTTGGAAACTGACCAGGTGTGCAAAAATGGAAAAATCTATACTATGGGTTATAAATTCATATTGATTATTTCGATTTACTTTATTTGCTTCAGGTCAAAATCAATTATGTATAATGCATTTATAATTTCTGATATATATTCACATAATAAACACACACATACATACATACATACATACATACATACATACATACATATATACATACATACATACATACATATATACATACACACATACACGCATACATACACACATACATACATACATACACACATACATACACACATACATACATGCATGCACACATACATTCATGCATACATACATGCATACATAATACATACATGCATACATACATACATACATACATACATACATACATACACACATACACGCATACATACACACATACATACATACACACATACATACACACATACATACATGCATGCATACATACATTCATGCATACATACATGCATACATAATACATACATGTATACATACATACATACATACATACATACATACATACATACATACATACATACATACATACACACACATACATACATACACACACACACACGCTTGTGCGTATCGCACTTGTTTCTTCTTCTGCTCCAGTTTCTTCTTTTGCTATCGGAACTGAGTAGGATGTTTGTAGCTTTGTGACGTATATCCTTCTTCTTAGCATTGAAATCTTTAGAGAACGGTTTCCTAAGAGGAGCTTTTCAGGGTCTTAGGTTTTTCACTACCTTCAAGATCAAAAGGGTGGAAGTAGCCATGCATCCAAAAGTTGCATACGCCGTTGTGGACCTAGCTTAGAAGCAAACAAAGGCAAGGAAAGAGAGGATTAGTGGTATGCAAAAATATGTTTTGTGAACTGGTACAAGTGGGTCTCAAACGTAATAGACAGTATAGCTTAAATGTAGTCCATTGTTGCCGCATGTTTTTTACGTACTTTAAAACTTTGGAGCCCAGCTCCAATAGGTATACTAATTCAATGTCATCTTGCAAATTATGCATCACCAAGAATGTCATTTTCTATTTTAACGCCCGCCTTTACTAGTTATGGCTTCGCAGTCGATGAAACAGATATACATGAAATAAAGAGGGAATACCGGTGGAATGCAATGGCAGGGAGCCGAAAAATACGGAGGAAACCTGCCTCTGCGCCGCTTTGTCCACCACAAATACCACCTGCGTCACGTGGGATCGCCTTTGTGAGAGGCGAGTGTTTAGCCACTCGGACGCGACGCGGCCAGCTTCAAATACTGAAGTGTGTGCACTGCTATTTCAGGCAATTATAAGGCACTTTATCTCTCCTGTTTTTAATGCTTCGAAATACGTTTTTATATGCATAAAAATATATCAAACATAGATATATAAAACGAAAAGGTATTAATTTTGTATCATCATTTCTTACGCTTGAGAAAATTGCGTTCAGGTGGGTGGAATGCTGTAAGACAGCAAAGAATGAACGATGCACCTCACTGTGTTCTGCACTATACCATTGTGTCTATATTGCGCTACCCTTGCGTATTTTTGCTTTCCTCGCCCTTTTCGCTTTCTATATAATTGCGTCCTTTCATTCGTTCTTTTCAAGTGTTTCTCTTTGTTCAGAAATATTTCATCTCCTGCAAGCTTCTATAACTCCAAAACAATAAATATTTACGTAAACTACAAACTAAATAACCTAGATTAACACTTCACAATGATACACACGCCACAAAAAATGCTTTAAAAACTAATGTTAATCTTTACTAAAAGCACACCAACTGCCCTCAGCTGAATAAATGGATGATTATTGTTTGTCATAGATACTGAATGTAAGAGGTTACAGGATCCCGTCTTGTTTTAAAACATTCCCAAACCCTTTTCAACGCCTTCTCTCACGAGGTCCCTTTTGTAATCCCATCAACAAAAAAGCTGATGTGTTCCATTCATATGACTTTCTCTACATCTCTTCAATAAGTTATTGTTAAAAAGCTTATGCTTCTAATTACTTCATGCTAATCAAGACAAAAATAGCAGAAATAGTCTCATTACTTGCTTTCTTGAAAGTAAAAGCTAAATAAGGGAGTCTATAGGTTAAAGTGATAGTCAAAAGCTGGTTGCTATGTGACTGAAGTTCCTTTGATTATATGGACAAGTGATGACAAATTCCTGTATAAGAAAAGTATAAGTTTTTTAAAGCTGAAACCAATAACAAGGAATATCTCAAAAGCAATCAACTCCACGAAAATATGTATATGACATAAATTGTGTGTTTTATCAGGTCCTACATGTTTTGTGTATTAAGTTTTTGTGTATCTCTTACGGTTTACCAGTTATAAAAATTCAATAATAAGCATCCAGAATAAAGAAAGCTATTCCCAGAAATTTCAAGAAATGCATTTTATTTGGCATGTATATTAAATATTAGAGATTTTAGCCAAAATCGATAGAGTCATTTTTGAGAAAATCGAACTTTTTAAAATTCTTTCTATGTAAAGGGTAGCTTGGGGTAGTGGGATTTTCTGGAGCATTTTCGTTTCACATCCTTGGAAGATATCAAACTTAAATACCAAGTTTGGTATTTAACGGTCTCTTCGTCTTTTCCTCAGGCACACACTCAAACACACACACACAAGGAACTTTTTCCAAAAATGCTTTTTTTGGAATATGGGGGACACAAAACATGTGTTTCCGGTGAAATCTTGGTATCAAATTTTTGGGTACAATACAATACGTTCTCTATACACTATGTACATAGTACGTGTAGAAAAAGTAAAAAGGTTCCCACCGCTTGATTTTTCGACTGCATAGCTATAGTATTTTCCGCAATTAATTTACAAAGTCAAACTCTTGTCTTATTAAAGACAGAGAGTTTAAACTATGCACTCTGCTTTCCTCCAGATGAGATAAATATATTGTTACATTCTAATTTTTAGTTTATTAGTTATTGCGTGGTAAGCATAGAAACAGCAAACTGTGACTTTTAGCGAATACCCCGTTTTCTTTTTAAATTTGGCCCGCAAAAATATAAAAAAACATTTAAAATTATATAATATGATAGAGAAAAATATTGTGCACAGAATAATGTGTTCAAAGCTTAAAACTATGACAAATTAATATTTACACCATGTTATTAGCAACTTGTCGACTGCGCGAGAGTAGAAGAGAACGAAGCTAATGGTAACATAAATGAGACTGTCTTTTAAGTTTGGGACAACCGAGCTTCCCAAAAATGCATACTCCTGGTACACTAACCAAACTGAGAGTGGACCTATGATGAAGTTTATACAGTAAAATAAGCATTATTTTATGAGTAGTACGTGGTAGTGACCATATGAGACATCATCTCGGAGTGTTTGAATGTGAGACTTTTGAATAAGAAATAAGTAAGTTAAGTAAGTAATATTCAAGAAGGGCTTATAAGGCAACCATTGAGAAGGTTTTGAAAGAACAAGTTTGACTCTAATGCCTGTTAGAAAATAATCAGTAGAATATTTTTGGTTAAAGATACTTATTATGGTCATTCTTAATTCTAAAAGAATATTGAAAAGTGCTATCGTTTCAGTCAGAGAATTTTATGACTGTATGGTGATGTTGAGCACTATATTTTATTGCTTATAAAGAAGAAGATCAACAAGATTAAATAAACTCTATATTACCAGCTTAATAAAATTTTTGAAAAAGTTTTACTAACGTAAACTTAAGGAAAATAAGGAAGTATTTCCTGAAGACGTTATAGCATATTGTTAAAATGTGTACCAAATTAGTTATCCATCTATAATTGTGGCTGTTATAAGCTTATGTTGGTGATATCTGATGCCATTTTTACGCAGAAGGGTGTGCCAGACCTGCAACGCAGTTTTTCAGATATTCTTTTGTTTATCACGTAGCAAACCACCTCAGCGGCACGTCCTACAACGAAAGTAATAGGCAAATGGTGTAGCATACATACAGAATAAGCTGCCAACATGACATGGGCTAACATATCTGGTATGAAAAACAGCGAGTCAGTCTTGTAGATATTCCGCCATATTTCAACCACACTAAGCTATTAATGTGGCATATCGCGGTGCAGAAATTATTTTAAAGACTAAATAAGTTGACGATATCAACTGAAATGGCGTAAATTGTATTCCATGCAGTGAGTAGCTTAATGTAGAGCTTGGTGTTTTCTGAACGGAATAGAAAGCATTGTTTTATATTCCTGACTGGTTCTGCAGTAGTTAGTTGCAAATACAAAGAATAAGTATAATTATAAATAAAACTATGTGATATATTACCATTAGTATTTTATCATTTACATTTTCCTCCCATGTTAATGCCATAGCTTTCTAGTGGGCTAAAATGATAGACAACGGAGGAGCCTTCTTTGCGAATTTCGCAAAGTATACCAGTACTTCTGCCACTTAGATCTGCCAATGCCTTCCAAAGATCTAGTCCCTTGCTTTTAATATTTCGGCACTTGTTTATGAAAAAAGTCGTTAATTGCTCGTTTTAGGAAAGCCTAAGTCCCGCGTAAGGTACAAATGTTAAGGAACGAAGGGAACCTGATATCAGTAGATGATAATCCAACGAGCTGAGAGTTACTTAATTATAAAAACGCTATCCAAGCTACTCACCTGACAAAAACTCTTGATTAGGGTTTCTACATAATGCACCATGGAGAGGGTGTGTGATGTTTTGAAGTTATAAACCATTATAGAAACCTTGCAGTAATGACATTTTCGAATATTGTCCAAAAGCAAGAAAACGCTAAATGCGTCATTGAAACCCTACTATTTAAGGGGAGTTGAAATGCCAATGTTAAAATTTGACCCAATATCTCAGCAACTATTTTAGATAATCAGCTAAGTTTTTCAATGTATATTCAGCAACACCTTTACTGTTGATTGATGAAAAATAGAACACTTCTGTTCATTAGAAGGAAAGGTATGACTTCTTTTTAAATAATGTTCTTAAAACTTTATTGAAAATGATGTTTTTTAAATCTTAAAAAATTAACTAATCCATACTCATAACACTTTTTCGTTAAAATAAAGCATATATAGGTACAAATGTGTTGTAAAAATGTCAGTCCTTAGTGACAATCAGTTTCTGAGATAATGGGGCATTACTACAGAAAATTGTACTTCTTCAGAAATTGCTTTCAAACATAATATTAAAAACCTAGTATAACCTAACTATCCAAACCAACTTCGTAGTACTTCGAAACTCTCATACATAGAACATATGAGCAGGATATCAATGTCGTCTATAGCTAAAATAAAAAAAGCTCTTCTGTAACACTGAAATTTACAAAGTTATTGATGCTTTAACAAGCGAGTGTTCCAAATTCTAAAAAGTACTAGATAGGATTATTTTCAATAATGTTTTAAACTATTTACAATTAGCGTACATCTCTGAAAGTTATACCAAAAAGAACGGGATATTCTAAATGTTTATTTGCAATTAAAACACGGAAATGAGAAAAAAAATCTGAAAAGCCCATTCTGAATACCCTTAAAAGATTGTATTTAGGCAAAACATTATGTTATATATGTTATTTTGTTCTTTCCTGCTGCTATCAGCCAGCCTCCGATTAATAATCAAGTTAATGCTTTGACTGTGATGATAGCTTTGAAGGAGAGAGAGATTGTGCGTGCCTGTGTGTGGGTGCGTATGTATGTGTGTGTGTTTATGAGTTCCATATATATGCCGTCACCTTTAACATTTTCTTTATTGTTACATTTATACCCCATATGGGCGGCATTTCCCTGTGGAACGTACTGCCTTGGCAATTGCGTTAAGTCGTGTACTGTTTGTTGTCGTTAGTTTTTATTTACTTTCATTTTCTTCGTTAGATCTCACACACATTCACATTCGCTTTCATACTTTCGGACTCTGGGGAGGGTAGGGTAGAATCTGGGCTAGAGAAAAACTCCCCACTCCAGGCTAAAAATCGAACCCGAGGCCCTTCGCACAGAAGGCAGGTGCCATTTTTGCCTTAGTGCTGTTTTCCAAATCATAATGTGTCTTCCTTCAGGTAAAGAAACAAAATGATTGCACAGAAGAAGTATCATAACACCTTCAACTTCCAGCGTTTGGTCTAACTACAATACAGTTTATCATGGCTATTCTATAACTTTTCTTAAAGCTTAGAAAACTGTTAAAGCCTTTAACCAATTGTTATGCGCTATTCTGATTTGTGTAACAATAAAGAGTCACTTGCTAACACATTTATAAACCAAGATTCCTGTAGACGTTTTAATTCCAACATAAGGAAACAATTAATATGTTTTATTCACTTATTTTCCCCACCTATAGTGCAACCAATTTTTGTTACAAAAGCTTAGTGTTTTCTCTGCTTCTTGTTAATCAAAAGAAACATTAGTAAAAATGGGTAGAGTTAGACTGAAAATTTCAATGTTGTAGCCGGAATTTGAGCTACGGATCTCCTGGACTCTAGCCGGTTGCTCTACCACTGAGCTGCCATTGAAGCATGCCCGCAACGGACCGGCATGTTTCCAGTAAACCACAAGGTGAGATGACAAACTCAATGGCGACTTACAATGCTATAACTACTTCAACACCCAGGATTGATAGTATAGTCAACTATTATGGACAATTGTGATACTGTTAATTGTTTTCTCACAGAAACCGTGAGAGGAGTTGGGTAGGTAGAGTTGGTATGCTGCCATTATAGCTCAGTGGTAGAGCAACCCGCTAGAGGCCGGGATATCCATTATGCAAATCCCGGTTATGGCATGGAATTTTTCATTCTGGATCTGCCTATCCTGCACACGGTGTCAGTGAGAAAACAATTAAAATTATCACATTAGCAAAAACACTTTTTTAATTAGTATCTTCCACGTAGAAGGGAAATAAGGGAACACACAAGTCAAATGTTATAAAAACCATTTATTAAGTCGGCAACTGAAATTTCCTTCGAAAAAAGTGAAAAAACAATCTCCCATTTGAGAAAAGTCCAAATATTTGATATTTTAAAATCGATAACAAGAAATATCTCGGCAATACTTAGCTCTACAAAAATGTATTAATTGTGTCTCTTGAAAAGATCCACATCTCATGAGGTTAGGGTTCTATGTGACTTCTATTAAAATTTTCAGGAGAGGTTAGAACAAAATATAGGATGAAGTGTGTGTGAAAATGCTGAACAAAATATTATAAAATATATCTTACAGTTTCCTTTATTAGAGATTAATTGGTCACTACTGAGTCTTTAAAAAAATTTATGATATATTACCAATTTAAATTATTTTGCACACAGATAGAAACTTGCTGTTCTGAACGTAACTAAAGACTTCACAACCATGTGATTCTTTATTTTAGAATTATGTTTTAGAACTCAACATCAACAGTGGGCATTCATTTCATCGTGAATTTGATGCCTGCAACATCAAATCATGTGTTACATCTCTATAAGAAATTATTGCTAATAAGCCTATTCTTCTATCCACTTCGTGCTAATCGAGATAAACACTAGTGGAACAGTCGTATTACTTGCTTCATTGCAAATAGAAGAGATTAGGTTGTACACAAGGCTAAACCGAACATCATATGTTTTAAAATGTGGTTGCTATGGGATTAAAGTCCGTTTCTTTGCATGGCCAGTATTTTAAAATCGAAAGCAAGAACAAGGAACATCTTAAAATAAGAACTGAAGCTTTCCTGGCGACGTATTAATTCAAAATCTTGTAAACGGCAAATTCGAGGAAAATATATATAGGACCTAAACTGTGTATTTTAAGGAGCTTTACATTTTTTATGTAGTAACTTTTTGTCTATCTCTTACGGTTTACTACTACTCCCAGAAAATTCAAGATATACCTCTTATTAATCATGGAAATATGTAAAATATAAGAGATTTTAATCAACATTTCTGGAGTCATGTTTGATAAAATCAAAATGTTCAAAACTTTATCAATGTAAAGGTTAGTTGAGGGTGTGGGAGTTTTCTAGAATATCTATCTTCGTGTGGCATCCTTGGGAGATACTGAACTTAAACATTAAATTTGGTATTTAACTGTTTCTTAATTATGCTGCCCACAGACACACACACACGGATATTTTTTCCAAAAACGCTTTTTGGGGGGGGGATTTGGGGGGTCCCAAAACATATATTTTCGGTGAAATCTCGGTATCAAATGTTTGGATGCAGTATAATAACTTCTCTGTACACTATGTACATAGTACATGTAGAGAAACTGAAAACAACTGACATTCGCACGAGGTAATGAAATGACATTATAAAGGTCGAAACATATCACTATTTTACCATTATATCTGTCATTCTTTCTCTCTTTTCGCATTGATAATTTTTCATTTCAAAGAGCATTGTGCTTCTTTGACAGTCCTATATTCTGTACCACTACTGTTACATTCATCACTCTCCAGTTCCATTTTATGTGATCAAATCAATAAGACAATGAGAGCAATAAAAAGTGAGAGGGAAACAAAACAGCAGATAGAACCCTCTGTTACTCTGTTTTACCAACATTAGGGACATAGAAACCAATTTACCTTCATAATACACAAAGATAGTAAACAGTAATGACAAAAGCTGAACAATAATGATAAAACTCATTGTTAAGAAACATTAAATGTAAAAAACCTAAAATGTGCAAAAAATGTAGACAGAATCCGGTGGTTCTAATATCACGAGCTTCTTTGTAGTAAGCTTCTGTCTTTATCTTACGGTTTACCAGGTTTACACAATTCATTAAGAACGAAGAGGGTTATTCTCAAGAAATTTAGGATACATGTTGTATTTTTCAAATAAATATCTTTAATATAGGATATTTTTATCAAAATCGTTGCAGACATTTTTAAGAAAAGTGAACATTTCGAAAAAAATGCCCTGTAAAGTGTAGTTTGGGATGGGGGGATTTTCCTGAACATCTTCTTGTCTTATCCTTGGAAGATACTAAACTTAAATATTAAGTTTGGTATTAATCAACTTTTAATTTTTTTAGCTATTTTTCCCAGAGCTCAAAAACAACCCCCCCCCACAGCTTGTACATATATGCAGTGAAAATGTATTGGCAAATGAGATGGTGAGATTGCGGTTTAGGCAATTCAATGATCCATCATCCATGACGAAGCACGGAGTGGGCGGTCTTCTGTTGTCACTGAAGGTTTGGTTGAACAAGTGAATGAGGCAATTCCTGAAAACAAACGCTTCACAATAAGAATGCTTTATAATGTGTTTCCATAAAACACCGGTGTTTTAGATGTGGCTATCTTCACTGGTGGCAGTTTTTTTTTTTTTTTTTTTTTTTTTTTTTTTTTTTTTTTAAGGTTGCATACAAAAGCTGAGTCCGCGTTATGATAAACGTATGAAAACTGGTATCAGCAATGTCGAAAATAGGTTAAGGAATGCTGTTTCATGTAAAAATAAATATTAATTGCGAAAACAATTATTTTATGCCTTTTTTCCTAACCAGAATATTATTCCCGGACACGTTTCGTACATAGCGCTTGAAAGAGGAAGTATTAATTAGCATTCTAATTGTTATTGTTTTTATTTGCAAAAACTTCACTCTGAGTTTCCTCCATTACAGATATTGTCACAGGACAAAAAAAACAAAAAAAACAAAAAAAAAAAAATAACAAATAGGTGTACCTAATAAAGTAACCAACAGGATTTAAAACATAAAATGTGAATACTCAACTGAATATTGAAGACAGCCGGAACTAAATTGTTAAAACAGTGTTAATGTAAAAATTGTATGAGCTAAAGATGTTTTAAGACTACGAAAAGTGAACAAAAAGCATACACGTTACTTATGAAACATTAACGTACTGAATATAAATGGGTATTCAAAACGTTTAGGAAGTTCTTTAAAACTGCAATATGAATGATTATACTTGTATATAAAGAGAAGTCGTGGACGAATTTGTTTTCTCTGCTAAAAACTTATTTGTCGTGTGATCCAGTCTTGATGGTGGGATCAATAATTAATCCGGAGGATGAAGCGCGTGGTATGGCTATCATGTTTATTCTTGTCCAGGATCTATCCTGTGTAATTCTATGAGCTTCCTTGTGGGCTTGATATTGCTTCTTTCTCAAAGCTCCTTCAATCATTGAGCAGATGGAATGGTCTGATATAGCATTTCGTTGTAAGGACACATACACAAGATATGCCCTATTTTAACTTTCTCTACACGTACTATGTACATAGTGTATAGAGAAGGTATCCACTAAACCCCAACTACCCATTACATGGAAAAAATGTCGAAAATTTTGGCTTTCTCAAAAATGGCTTTAACATTATTGATTAAAATCTCGTATGTTTAAACCATTTACATGGCAAATAAAATGTATATCTGGAATTTTCTGGCAACTGTCTCTGAAGACATTCTGGATGAATGAACACATCAGATTTTTTAAAAAAAAAAAAGGTCCGTGTGTGTGTTTGTGGACAGCATAGCTCAAAAACGAAAAGACTGTTAAAAACCAAACTGGCTATTTAAGTTTAGTATCTCTCTAGGATGCGACAGGCAGATTTTCAATAAAATCCTCCTACCACAAGCTACATTTTACATGGGTCATTTTTGGAAAATTTTGTATTTCTCAAAATGGCTCTAACGTTTTTTTGTTTTTTTTAAATACCGTATATTAAATGTAGTTATATCACAAATAAACTGTACATTTTGAATGTACTACGAATAGCTTCCGAAGACCTCTTTATTCTGGAAGAGTTTTGTTGAATTTTGCATAACGATTAAACCATAAGAGATAGAGAAAAACTTACAGCACAAAAAATGAAGATTTTGTTATACACATAGTTTACGTCATATACGCTTTTTATGTAGACCTGACCGTTTCTGAGATATTCCTTGTTACTAGTTTTAATTTTAAACTAGACACTTGAACTTTTCTCAAACGGGAAGTGACGATTCGTTTCATCTCTCTTATTTAACTGCAGGCCATGCAAATTGAACTCAGCTTCAGTTGTTTTCCACAGGACCAGCTTTTAAAAGATTTGGCAATCGATTTAGCGTAGTGCATACCCTTATGTCCCTTCTACTTACAAGGAAGCAAGTAATAAAATAAGTTCTGCCGAAGTTTACAATAATTATCATGTCGTAGATAAAAAACAATTTTTTGTAAGGAAAATTGCTTGTGTAACAGCTAGAGAATCTCATGTGAATGAAACACGTCAGATTTTTCGATATTACTTTGACAGTGTCGACAGGTGGGATCTTCCGGCTAATGTGCAAAGAGGACAGTTGTATAATTTCATATCGTAATAAAAATTAACGTTTCAGGTTCAAATAAAGATAAATGTTAGGTAGATTTGCATCGTTCAGAAATGTATTTGCTTAATTTTTAGGCCAAGATTAAGAACTGGCCACTTTTAGCATATTAGATATAATAGTGTTAAGTTTTTAATTTTCTGAATCTCTTAATAGAATTTCCAAGCTGTTAAAAGAAGTGGCTAGCAGAATGCTGTTCAACTTCCAGTTTGAGAAAAGTTCATGTAGTTTAAAATTAAGACCAATAAAAGGGAATATCTTAGAAACGATCAGCTCTCCATAAAAAACGAACATAATATAAATTATGGATTTAACCAGACCTACATTTTTGCGCAGTTAGTTTTGCGGTTTAATCACCAAGCCAGGTGCCTCAGCGTTTCGTCTGGGACTGGCATTCGAGAGCTCTGGGTTCGATCCCCGTTGACCGCGCACTCTCGACCTGGTTTTTTTTTTCGTGGTTTCTCGGAGCCGCTTAGGCGAATGCTGGAGTGATATATATATATATATATATATATATATATAGGTTCCTATTCCTTAATTTCATTTACCTATTGGATTTTTTAGGTCGGAGCAGGTGTTACTTGAGGCTTGGCAGGCAGATGGCACGGTTGCTTGCTCCGAGTGAAACTCGTTTCCGCCTGTTTGCGTTAATTGAGGACAGGTGCCGTTGTAGAGGCATTCGTTCGTCCTCCTGGCGCTGTATAGCCTCCGTGGCGTGCCAGGGCAGCCATCTAATGACTTCCGTGCGTCTCCGCTCTTAGCTCCGTCGTTTCCTGTATGCTAACCTGTGGTTTTCCCTCCTCTCAACCCTTCCCCCGGAAGGACAATAGGCCCTAGTAGGCCGCAATAGATCCGTACTCGGTCGCAGTTGCCATTTTAGAGCCATTTTTTTTAAGAAAAACAACATTTTCAAAAATGTTTCCATGTAAAGTGTAGTTTTTGATGGGAGGAATTTCTTCAATATCTTCGTTTCGCATCCTTGTAAAATACTAAACTTAAATACCAAGTTTGGCTTTTAACGGTCTTTTCGTTTTTGAGCTATACTGTCCACAAACACACACGGACCTTTTTCCAAAAATGTGATGTGTTCCATTCACATGACTTTCTTTACATCTGCGTAAGAATTTATTATTAACAAGCTTATTTGTCTTTTCTTGCTTATCAAGATAAACATTAGCAGGTACTGTCTTAATACTTAGTTCCTTTATGTAGAAGGGAAATAAGGGAATACACTAGGCTAAACAGACAGTCAAATGTTTTAAAATGTGGTTGCTATGAGTTTGAAATGTGATTATTTGCGTGGCCAGGATTTGATAAGTTCCCATATGAGAAAATTAAGTATTTTAAAACTCAAACCAATAACAAGAACTATCTCAAAAACGATCAACTCCACGAAAAAAAGTTTATGATATAAACTGTGCGCTTTATCGAGATCTACATTTTTGTGTTGTAATTTTTGCCTGTCTTTTACGGTTTATCACTTAAGCAAAACTCAGAAAAAAAATCGTCCAGAATAAAGAGGTCTTCAGAGGTTGTTTCCAGAAAATTCTATTCTGCGCTAACACCCCCAGGAGGAAGGGGTGATTTAAGGGAACCGTACGTGGGCACAGAAACACGCGGAACTCCCTTAATGTTGACCTGTCTTTATCCGGGCGCCAGGAGACACGTGCAGCCACCAACACCACGGGTTCCGAGTGTCAGCAACCGTCCCCGCCGAAAACAGCCTCTAGAGAGGGCATGCATCCGCGCGCCATTTGCCAGCACCTCCACACCCACGAGTCTAGAAACACACCTGAAAGATGATAAGCAAATGGCATGAAAGGGAAATGATTCGCGGTGTGTATGCATCCTATCATTCGCTAAGTGATATGGGGTAACCACGGGAAAACACGCGAGATTGCTCATTCGACGGGGATCGAACCCGCGGCCTTCCGTATTCGAATCAAACACGTTATTGCGGCGCTACCTCGCTCGGTATGTTTCAAACTGATTCTGAAGTATCTAATTACACACTTCATCTCGAATGAAATAATCAACAGTGGAGGATACAGCGATAGTAGTATTATTTGAAATACGCATCGTTAAGGAAGTTTGGAGAAATCTACATTATGTAGTATATCTTGTTGAAATGTGTACCAATTATTGCACACAATAGTAGTAAAAGTTTGTCCGGTACCAAAGTTTTAGCTTGCGTAGTTATTTAAGTAATAATAATAATAATAATAATAATAATAATAATAATAATAATAATAATATTTTCTATATTTCTTTTCTAACAAAATTGAACCACACAATGCGTTTATAGAAATATTCACAGCACTTAATTTTGATTGTTTACAATAAATAAAGCTTATAAATTGCTCTGCCAAATCATATTTTTACATTAACCCTAATTATTGTAGAACAACTATCACTTTTCGTATTCTCCAATAGCCTTGATTTTTCAAAATTTAATCATTTATTTCTCAAATCAGAAGCATTATTTCTATAAGGTATATAGCCATTTTGTTTAACGTACTGTTTAGAACCAGAATAAACATTTTGAAACAAATAGTAAGGAATTGATCGTCTGGAGCATTTTGATTGTGGAAAAATGTTCAAACGGTTTTGCGAGAAAATAATGTTTAAAATTTGGAGTGCTTATTAATAAGCAGGCCCCTGCCCATTTATAGCTTCAGTTAATTTGTAGTTAAAGTGCGCCAAATGGAAAAACGATATATTTTCTTTATACTTAGAATTCATATAATTTATTGGGACATAACATATTTTTTAATATTTCATATTTTTGACAAATTTCACTAATGCATACCTTAATACACACCAGAAACAAACATCCTTGAGTTAATTTTAACAGAATCATTGGCTCGGTCATACTGATCATCTTTAAATTTACCATGCAAATTTCAGTTTGTTTTTTTTTCCCCTAAACTACTAAACACTGAAGCCCCAATACTTTCTGAAACCCGTCATTTCTGTTTGCTTTTAGTGTATTTTCCTAAGGAACTTTGTAACGCCGAAGTTACATCTTCATTTTTATAATGCAACGCGAATTTCACAGAGGTATGGGAAACAGAACTTAAAAGAAAATCCTTGAAAAAGTCCACATTGCATTCAAGAGATACATTGACCAAAAATTGAGGAAAATTAAAAAAAAAAAAAAACTGCGTTTATCTTGATAAAATAATTCGATTTCAAACTTTAATATAATATGTCTTCTTCCCTCCTTGCGCATTTTAACTAACAGTTAAGCATATAAATGCATAGCATCGTACTTATAGATAGAGAAGCCCAAATTTAAACGGTGTTTTCTCCCTGTTTCTTTTAACAGTTTTCCATGCTCAAAATGTTGTACACGATGCTATATTTTACTTATTTTTTTCATAATATTTTAACTGTTCCTCCAATGTTCATTGAAAAAAATGACCACATACTATTTTTTGAGAAATAAGTAATTAAACTTTGCAAAATGGACAGTTTTGGAGAGCACAAGAAGTAATATTTGTTATAATTAGGGGATAATTTAAAATATCTTACATATAAATCTATTTTTAAACTCATTTTCTGTAAACCTTAAATACTGGATGTGAATATTTTGAAAAGTGTCTCCGGTGGAGCATTTCTAATATAACAGAATTTAGACAGTAAACACGCACACTAGAATTTTGAAGCATGACAAGTCCATCACTATTATTGTGCGTAATAAATGGTATAAACCTAACGAAGATAGCTTACAAACTGAAAATTCTCCAAATTGCACATTTGTATCACCTTAAGGGAATTAAAGGTACAAGTTTAGTTTTTCTACGAAATATTCAGTCATCTCTAGCGGTTTAATGCTAAGGTCTAGTGCCATACTGGGAAGTTACGCCACTGAAAGAAGTATTTGCCTCCCCTTGTCGACACATGGATGTGTTCTCGACGTATCACATAAAACACAATAACAAACGAGTCTAAAATATCGTCACTGACGCGCACCCAACTGTGCGGATGTTTTCTTAGCTATGTGCCACTTTCTGCACTTCTATCATATTACCATCAAAGTTTTATTTAACACGTGCCGTTCTGAGGTTTAAAAGGCTTCCTCGGAACTGTTCATGTAACTTCATTGCATATTCGTAAGATTCTGCGGTTTCTGTCCTCGAATATTGTGAACTGATTTCTTATTTTTGTCACCCTGAGTACAGAAAAGAGAGCAATATTGCACATGCAACATACCGAGCCAGGCTTTTCGTTTGGGAATGGGATTCGGAAGGTCGAGAGGTCGGTTCCCCGCGGCCGGCCTCTCTGACCCATGAGTTCTTTCGGGGGCTTTCTCGGATCACTAGGCGAATGCTGGGGAGGATTCTTCAGTCCCCGAGCTTCCTATCCCTTCATTTCATCCCATTTCAGACGCTCTCTCTCATGGCTGTAAGTGTCGACTAGGACTGCGGTAGAGGTGACATTCCGTGGAGGTGATTCTGCTCTGGAAATGCAGCATTGGGCTGCAGAATGGCACTGGTGGTTTTCTGCGGACTCATGTGGTCCATCCGGGACATAGCTCTTGGCGCTCTCCACGTCCAGGTGAAGAACTGCTAGTGAACTGTTAGGGACCCTCCTCGGCAGCTCTTTCCCTGTCTGGATGTCAGCCGCCCTTTGAGAATACCTCATCTCATCCTGTCCTCCTGGGTCCTGACGTACAATAATTCCAGAGCTGCATGCGGAATCCACCTCCATAACACACACGCACACACATGTGATATTCCCCATTTTAGGAAAAACCAAAATAAACTTCATTAGCAATTGCATATATATGTATATACATCTGTTTATCCCAAAGATATGAACTTAAGTTTTAATAAGTTATTACTTTAATTCTTATTCAGTATTATGGAAAGATTACGCTACCTGTAATTTGAAAATTAAAATTTAAAGCATGTTGTGTGAAAATGATCCATAGTAATAAGTTACAGTCTTTTGCTTAGTTTTATGTGTTGCCATTCATATTAAATTTGGAATGTGGATTTAAGTTTTACGGCATAAATTTAAAAAAGATTGCATTAAATGACAAAGCCTCTGATGGAGTTTTTACATGATACTAATTTAATTTCCTTGCATGTATGCCAAGGGTTACCAGCTGGTTGCCCTTTGAGAAAAGCAAAGAGAGTTTATGAGCTCGATGCTCCAGTGAATCTCCTACTGTGCACTGTGCGGTCAACATACCGCAAGCAGGAACGGATAATTCCTCAGTGTTGTGGCAATTTGCAACATTTTGCATTTGATACCTATACATTACCCACATTTTATAGGTTAATACACCTACTGTAGGTTCATGATTCGTAGACAAAATACTTTATTATGGCTCTTGCATTAGTATTTATATCTCAGATATGCACTTATACATATTTTCATATGTTTGGTGGTAATTAGTAGTTCTAGGATAAATTATTATAAAACAATGACAATTATTATAGTATAAACATAATAAAACAAGTTCCTTAACTGGCAAAACTACTGGAATAGTATTGTAATGCCACCAGTGTAAGAATTAATTTTAACCAAAAACTTTCACATATCTAGTATGTGGATAATTAATTGGTATGGGACACAATTCGAACGATATGTTCTCTTCTTGACAGCTGTCGTACACGAAAGGGTTGCAAAATGTCGCTGCAAATTGAACTTTATAAATACAGAACTTTGGCGCAAACTAGACCAACGGGTAGACCACTCGCCTCTCACCTACACGGCCCGGGTTCGATCCCAAGTGACCGCATGTGAGATTTGTAGTGGACAAAGCGGCGTAGGGGTGGGTTTTACTCCGGATACTCCGGTTTCCCCCGCCATCACAAAGATGTTCCATCTTCATTCATGTATCATCAGTGTCACCGCCTGCGGTGCCATAGCAGTAAAAACGGGCGTTAAACACTATAAAAAAACTAAACCAATGTGTGAAATAACTAGTACAGATTAAAATATATATATATATATATGCACCTTACATACTATTGATTTTCCAAATTTCACAGCTGCAACAACTTAGTAAGTGTTTTAAGATTAGCATTTACTCATGTAGGTATCTTGGCATGACATTTCGAATAACAAGTGTGGATTTCTCCGAAAGTGGCTCCAAGACTCGGTCCGTGTATTCCCTAGTATATACAGAGCGTTTCAAAAGATCTGCATATTTTCTACTACAGTTAAATGGAAATTTATAGAAAACTCTTGGACGTGTCACTCATCTTAAAATACACTTTTTTTCAGAAACAAACTATTCTTGCTGTGATTTTATCGTAAGGCTTGATGACTCAGTTGGTCAGGCGCTGGCTTTCCGATTCCAAGGTCGCGGGTTCAAACTCGGTCCAGACCGACGTATTTTAATTGATCCTAAAAGTGTCATCACGATGTCAGCACATCTACCGGTATGTAAAACAACTCCTGCGGAATGAAATTCCGAGGTACCGGTGACGCTGGTGCGAACCTGGTAATTTAGAGACGTCGTTAAAAAATAAAATATATTTTTCTAACGTTATTATTATGTCACTGGTAACAATATATATGTATTTGCATACCCTCTTAAATAATTTATTATTGCATGATATACAAGCTATCCACTGTTCTTCAAATAAATGTAGCTCTGGTTACCTAATAAATAGTTAAAACAGAACCATCATTATTTATAACCCAACAATAACATTGCTAACACAAATCTCAATGAATAAACTGCATCAACACCAGGAAATTAAGCTACTTCCTGTTTACTGTAATAACTAAGCAGCAATTGATAGATTTAGATTGTACAAATATACGCAAAAGTAAAATTTTTCGAACGCTATACAAAATATTGGGTGTCAGTTAAAAGTTTTTCTGATGACATCACTACTTGCACAACAATGATATTAAGAATGGACTGTTTGTGTGGAAACGTGTGTTTTAAAATATACTCTTTAACCTGCCAGAATTGTGTATTTTTTTTTTTTTTTTTTTTTTACATTTGCACCACAAAACAAGTGCAACCTTTGAAACGCACTGTATGCGTGTATGTGTGTAATGTTGAATTTTTTTGGTACATATGGGTATACAAGATACCAGAAATGTATATAAGATATAAACTATTCTACTGAACAGTGCTGTCCAGAAATACCCTTAGAAGAATGTTAAAATGTTAAGGAAAACGTGGATAATTTTATTGCTACATGTGAAAAATAACTTTAGCCTGCACCTAAAGCTACGAAAATATATTTCTATATCGCAGCAGTTATTTTTCTTGTAAATGGCTGTCCCTAAGATAATGCATCTGTAAAAATTTGAAAATCAACGGTATATAAGATATGTTGTTGAAATTTATATCATTTATTACACACACCAGCAGTAATGTTGATTCACTGTATGGAAGTTCTAGCTAATATAGTTCTTTAATAACAATCTTTTAACTCTTTACATTCATTGTTCTAATACACATTAGCCACTCGATGTGTCATTAAAATACTAACTTTAAAACAGTTAACACAGTTCTATTTAAGTCATTTCTAAATAGATCTACACTATCATATTTTTGCACTAAACCTAATTGTTGTAGGAACATTATTTACTTTTTCCACTCTGAAAAACCCTAAAATTTGCACAAATGGGATCATGATTTCTAAAACGAGCTTTACCATTTTATTTAATGTGCGTTTGACAAGCAGACTAAAATTTTTGAAACAAATTAGTAAAATATTCTATTGTGTGGAGCGTTTTGAGTATTGGAAAGTTGGAAAAATGTTTTCGAGAAAACAAACCTTACGCATGATCATTTATACTCTCAGGTAATTGGTAGTTAAAGTATGTAAAGTGGGAAGACTATATATTTTCTTAAATACTAGAATTTGTATTATGATATTGTGACTTTTTAGTCTTTCACTATCTTTGACCAAATTTTAGAGATGCGTCAACTTAAGCAATAATGAATTTTCCTTTTGGTTCTTACTTTTGGTTGTGAAAAATAGAAACACTCTACAATATTTTCACCACTGAACACGGTATGAGATATCTATCGATACATTCTGTTTTCTTACTACATTGCATTGTTTGTTTTATACTTTCTGTTGAGCAGCTCTTGATGTTCTCTCTTCAGAGGGTACTGAAGAGACAGCGTGCACTTCAAACATCTCAAGAGCTGCTTCAGACTCGGCGAATTTTGCCACATCAGCAGAAGGATCTAAGGTATTGTAACAATACGAATTCTTTTTCGCCGAGGACGAGTTAGGACGACTAAAATATTGGCAACATATCTATATAGACTATTGAGTGAGTTATATAGTCTTACAAATATACCTTGTATTCCAGGTACACGTTTGTTTATTATTTGTGATATGAGATCCAAACTTTAAGATTATTCACTCACATAGCTGTAGTTGGACTTCCAAATCCTTATTTGGAAGTCCAACTGCAGTTATATGAGTGAGTAATCTTAAAATTTGCATTTCATGTCACAAATAATATAGTCAACTCACTTAAAACAAGGTTTAAAAAGAAGAAAAACTTTTTTTCTGTGTACAAGTGAAAAATACGACTTTATAAATTTGTATCAAAATTATGTGAACCTGTTCAGAATTGTTTAGGGGAACATATTTCTCCATTAAAATACGTATTTTACATTTTTTATCGGTCATGCTTTTGAGGAAAATAAGTATACGCCGTATTTTCTTCATATTGATTTGTATCGGTACATGGTGATTTTTTATAGTGCTTAACTCCCGCTTTTACTACTGTAGCACGCAGACAAAGAGACTGATGATCCATGGAATGAAGATGGAGCACCGATGGAATGCAATGATGGGGAAAACCGGAGACCCAGGAGAAAACCTACCCCTACGGCGCTTTGTCCAACACAAATCCCACATGCAGTCACCTGAGGTCGAACCTGGGCTACCTTGGTAAAAGTCAAGTGGTCTAATGGTGAATTATTTCACTTATAACCTAAAGGTAACAATATAAGCAGAGATGAGAGAGATTGGAGGTATTAAAATGAATCAAATGTGTTATCATAATACTAAGAATAGTAAAAAGTGCATAGTCTACAGACTTGCATACAAGTATCACAAAGATTAAGATTTTTTTTGGTAGTGTTTAACGCGCGCTTTAATGTGATGGCGGGGGAAACCGGAGTACCCGGAGAAAACCTGCCCCAGCGCCGCTTTGTCCACCACAAATCTCATATGCGGTCGCTTGGGATCGAACCCCGGCCGTCTAGGTGAGAGGCGAGTGGTCTAACCACTCGGCCACGGCGCGGCCAAATTTTAAGAACGCTCAAGGTATAAAATGATATACAGAAGTACTGATTAAACAATTTGTAATTCACTCACATATTTTCTATTCTAGACAATTTAGAAAAAAACATTTATTGCAATAAGGACATTGTATGAATAGTTTTACATTGCATTAAAAACACTTCACTAAGGTATTTAAACACCAGATTGCCTACTCAAGTCGTTCTTCCTTGAACTTACTTTAGCTCGTATAATGAGGACGCCAACAGCAGATCAGTAAAGAACACTCATACTGGCAGAGAGGAGGCCTTTTATAAACGTAAGATCAGAGCTTGAAAACAGATTCTTCATTAATATCGCTGGTCCCATACCTGTCTGCTGTGCAAGAGGTGCCGAGTTTGATTCCTGGGTGAACTCGAAAGAGGTTTCTCTATAAGAACATACGAGTATCACCGTGTGTCCAGGGTCAGTGTTTGTGCTTGTGTCTGTGTTTATTGTCTTTTTAAGAACCACTCACCCATTTAACAAGATCTTAGGGTTGGCCCTGAGCAGAACCAGGAGCACGCGTGCCAGGGTACATATATTATTTAAGAGTTAATTTACAATAAACATAAACTAGCTGTTGATGCTTCCGAGCTTATAATACTACATAAATCTACGATGTCTTTAATTTACAATAATATTAATAATAATCATAATTATAATGATAATAAAATAATACAATAACTACAATAACAATAATAATCATAATAATAGTAATAATAATAATAATAAAATTAATAATCAGAAGAATCATATGAACTATATGCTCCTTTGAATCCACGATAGACAAAATAACTGTATGCTGCATTATCAAAACAAACGTGTTTAAATTCATGTCCGTCCGGATATATCCATTGATGTGTTAGCATAGACGCGTCTAAGAATTTCTATTGATGTTGAAGAACAGGCATGACTTATTCTCTCTTTTAAAATATATCCAACTTCTAGCTCTGTACTGTAAACCCTGGCTTTGATACAACTCCATAAAAATCTGGGGTATTGAATTGGGCAATAATGCTTGTTAACTAACGCAACTATCACAGCCAATTCGCCTCTAACTCTTCTGTCTTCTAAACCCTTAAAAATAATGGGATGGTGCCTCATCATGCTAAAACCGCTGATATAGAGCCAACTAAAATGGGAAGGCTTGTAGAAGATGTTCAAGATTCAGCCCATTCTACGAGAATTGCAAATTAATCTGACCAGTAAGCCTAAGAGCAAAATACGCTGGTCTAGTCATGTTGTTTCCTGGAAAATTGCACCATGATTTAACATTCTAGTGAACCTGAAGTGATGATTTTAAGTAGCTGAGCAATTTAGTATATGTATGTTTACACAGAAGTCAATGGTGAAAGAATATTCACTTCTCCATCAAACCTGCCCAATGTAATCTGGATTTCAATTTATTTTATTAATTACCTTCTATAAAATTATATCGGAATTTGGAAATCGTTCCCACATAGCTGTTGCTGTAAGTGTAGCCTATGAGAATGCATTTTTCGTTCTTTCAAAATCCGCTGTATTGAAGCCTTAAAACCGACAGGTGAGCTGTAACTCTTATTTACGCCATTGGCCATCAGAGTAATCAATGTTTAAAAATGCAAAATAACAACTGCTTATACTGCATTCATTATTTCTGTTGACGCGTAGCGTACCTTGCATGAGGGTTTCTCCGAAATACAGAATACCATTCCGGAAGAAATCAGAAGCGACTCAAATGTGTTGTTTTACAACTCGTTGTACCTGAAATTATCCCTCAGTTCATAATCCCATCTCTGTATGTGTAAAAACCTGTGCAGAAGGCATATGTCGCGTCCGGAAACGTTTAGAACACATACTCCGAGGCTTATCTGCATTGCGGTGCGACTGCCAAGAGATGACTACCAATATATTTGTTTTCGTCGTTGGTCAAGCTTGACGGTTTGACTGAATGATCTAACACGAACTGCAAACAGACGACTGTGCGATCTTAGCACTACGAAATTAAGAAGTAAATACATGCAGAGAACACTACTCAGTAACCTTCGCTTGTACCTAAACTTCTTTGAACAGAAGTAGTGCGGTATCCCTTTTTGCACTAGGTTTGCGGGAAGCATAATGCTGCATAGAACGGCTTGCACGCACCACCTGGTATACTTTTGTTCAACAACTACCTATGTGTTTATTGTAATAAATTGATTACAATTAGTTCAATTAGCATCTATAATATAAGAAAATACTCTTTAAAAGTAACATTATATTTACAAGAATTTCAATACATAAAGATACGATTACATGAATTACTTTAACCTTTCCCCACCAAGATATTCTAAAGCTGGAGATTATGAAGTAGTCAATCAGAAAACGGGAAATGTTAATAATGCGGTAGATTCTAAGACGTCTATGTAACATTTCAATAAGCGAGAATATTTAATCTGAATTGCACTCACGGAAGGAGAGAACCTGTGACCACGAAAGCCTATTGGTTTAGAAGCAGATTTTAGAAACATATTTGCATTATCTGTTTATAAAGTTGTCTTATTACCAAAAAGTTTCTAACGTGAACACACATTTTATAACAAATATTAACATTGTCAAATATAACATCAAATTCGATTGAATGAGTTTTTGGTGCGAACCTGAGGAATAAAACAAGTCCCCTACCTAATCCTGACAAGAGAAACTCACCACACTGCAAAGTATTGCAATTCCCTCAAATTCCAGCTCCCGGCAGAGCCTCACAGCAGTAACACTGTCCTTTGAGATGGCAACTTTTACTCAACAATTCTTCTTTGAAATAATTATTTGATGATTATTGTTTGTAAATGTGCCGCACTGTTACACTATGTGTATTAAGATTCTTTATGTATGCAGCTCAATACAACAGAGCTCAGGATTAAGTTTTCTTGTGTGTTAGATGTTAAAACTACAAAAAAAAAAAAGGCTTACGTGACACAGAAATTGTAAGAACTCCACTTTGATTAAAAAAAACGCAGGACTGAGAAAAGCATGTTTGCTCCCAGCGAATCCAGAAATCCAGATACACACACACACACATATATATATATATATATATATATATATATATATATATATATATATATATATATTTTTTTTTTTATCATATATTTTCTTTTTGAATCTACGAAACGTGATTGCACTTTAGAGGAGGCGCACAGGAAGATAGCTTATGTTTTGTTAAAGACGCGAAGAATTAACCAATGACAGGACTAGCTTTTATATTTTGGACGCATTTTTGTCCGTGTATATAACGTGTCCTATAGACGCGAGAAAAATATTCAATGACAGGCTTCACAAACGTAAGTTCACTAAAAGTTCTCACGCGCTTAAGAACAATGTAGATTACTTAAAATATCTTATTTTTCCCTAAGGTTGTGCAGTGCAACCGTCAGACATGAAATTCATCACCAGGTATAGTGACTATTTTATGGATTTGTAAAAAAAGAAGTCATCTCGTCTGTCAGCAGCACTCATCACAGTCGGTAATCTCACCTGGTGCGAGCAACGGGGGAAAAGAAAATATTACCTCTATTAACACTCTATTCATAGGGTGGAAGAATTATACATACCATCTTAGTACACAATTTTCTATATAAAGCCAAATGAAAAGTATAATATTATTTTAATTTGTGGATACGCTCTTTTAAACCAAAACAGTAATTGTTCGTACTTTTGCTGTATTATATAATACACATAGGTAACAGTTATGTCAGGGCAGTGGGTTTCATCCGAACATGACCTCGCCCAAGCGGCGAAACGGAAAAGAACCCGCGAGGACTTCGAGAGGCGAAAACATCAGAAGTGAGCTCCCTCGAATCTCCAATACCCTAACCCAAACTTTCCATGGATTTCCTTCACACTTACACCTTCATTTCGCTAAGCTGCAGTAAGGTTTTATTGCTGTAGCATAGCACCGACCTTTCACATAGTGAGCATTCACGTTGATTTTAAGATCTTCGTACTTTACGATGTGTGCGGAGAGCCCTTCAGAACAAACGAAGAGGAACGCTAACTTCAGGAATTGTGTTGATTCATGACAACGGTCGTCCACACACTGCTGACACAGCTCAGTGCTTCTTGAACAATTTCAATGAGATATCTTCGACCATCCGCCGTACAGTCCTGACCTGACACCCAGTGATTTTCACCCTTTCCCTGAACTGAAGAAGTGTTTAGGAGGGCAGCACATTCAAACCAACGAAGATCTTCAAAATAACGTCAATGCTCATTTGAAATCATTGGTGGCAGCATTTTTGATGCGGGTATTGTAAAGCTTGTGCACAGGTACGATAAATGTCTCAATATTTTCGGTGATTATGTTGAAAAGTAACCATAAGCGTAAAAAACGTTTAATAATAAAGTAATTGTTTTCTATGAACTTGTATTTTATTTATAGCCAATCGGAAGTTGAAAAAAAACGGCCCTCGTATATACTCTTATTTATAACTTAGCCACAGAAAGAAAACGAGTAACAATAAAACATAACAATGCACTATACACCTCGAATAGCTTAGGTTGCCAGTTGCCGTTGAAATGTATCCTATCCTGCAAAAATAATTTGTTGCAGTTTTGCAGATTTTACACTTCAACAAACAAACATGCTAAACATTT
The DNA here is from genome assembly GCA_030762935.1 of Hymenopus coronatus. Taxonomy (NCBI): domain Eukaryota; kingdom Metazoa; phylum Arthropoda; class Insecta; order Mantodea; family Hymenopodidae; genus Hymenopus; species Hymenopus coronatus. The sequence goes on from CM060900.1 coordinate 385,441,541, forward strand.
TTATTTAAACAAACCAGCAGATGTATTTATTGAAACAATATTGAAAGAATAGGTATAATGTAGTTATTTAAAGGACCGCCTACATATGTATTTGTTTTTCATTTAAAGTTGTATTCTAAAATTCTAAAATAAAATGTAGAATAAAAATCTAAAAATCAGTATTAAATACTTTATATTTCAATTTATTTCTTTTATGTTCATGGGAGGAGCACCTCACAACTTAAAATCCCTGCGCCTAAGAGTGCCTAATATTTGTTAAAAGTAGTATTAGAGGATAATTCTATTGGACAATTCCGGGAGAATTTTTTCCTGTCCGCCGTAAGGGACTTGTTTCCTAATAGTACCTATATTTTGAAATCGTGTTTGTTTTAAGTAACTTATAGCACACCAATTGGAAAACAATATATTTTCATACGAAATACAATAAAAACACACCCTTCGATAAACTAAATTGACAATATGAAATTTCCACTTCTTTGGTTGGTAAGCACATACGTAATGCCTTTAAATGCGTGTGAAGCGGGAAATTCCTCCCCGGGCTCCAATTCTTTAATTTAGTATTAGGTATCACTCGATTCGACATTTTAGATATTCCCTTATGTAATACAAGAATATTGCCTTTAATTATTTAACCTGGGTCTGTGCATTTCTTGAGAAGAATAAGAATCTCGTTTTCTTGCAAGCCTGGATCAAGAGGGAATTGAGACGACAAAAAACGCGATGGTTGGGTGAACTAATTTCCTGTAACGAGGCTTTTCCTACCTTATAATAAACAGGCCTCAGCCTACATAAAAAGGGGGAAATAGGAAAAAAGAAGACGCGTAATTGAAAAGTTTCAGCCAGTAAGATGTTGATACAGGAAAGTCCGTTTTTTTACCAGGATGAGTCTAAAGAATCAAAAGGAAAGTTTAAGACGACAGAATTACTTTGAAGAAATTATAAATATGCGTGTTCAGGAACCGCCGCATTATTTCGACATCTCAATGTCAGTCACCAGTACTTCTAGCTCTAATTCCTTGGGTAGCAAACGGCATTGTGAACTCCAAAATAAAACAGCGTGTTCAAGAATGTAATTATGTGCAGAACATAAATCTTCCTAGACGGAACACAGATCACGGTCGCGAAAAAGAACACAAAGGTGATTAAAAGAATGTGTTGCCAGACGCGAGATGAAAGGGCATCCATTGTATCGTGTTCAGTTCTCACAGCATGAACACCAAAAGTTGTTTACAATATGCGGGAAGATTTGCCTCCAATGAATAAGTTAAATTTCTGAACAAATTTAAGTCACTTTGTGCATTGTGATGTCTTATTAGTAGAATAAAAAGTTGTCGGTATTTGCATCGTCTCTTATCGCCATATACCCCCACACCCTGCCACAAGGGCCATTCCCATGCAGCTTAACAAACCCTACCAGGAAGGCCCGATTTTCCTGAGGAAGAGTAGGAAGTGAGAATGAGACGGCCGATAACGTATTCTTGGAACGAGACCGGATAGTTCAGGCGTTTTGACTGGGACTGATATTCCTAGGTCGTGGTTTCGATTTCCGCTGCCAAACTCTCTGACCCATGGTTTCTGGATTATTCGGGGATTCTCCCAGGTTACCAGGTAAATGGTAGAGAGGTTTCTTCATTCCCCCAAATTTCGTGTCCCTTTTTGTCATATACATTTCATTCCAACCGGTATCTTTCTGAGTTGTGTAGGACTGATTGCTGTAATGGCGCTTTTCTGTGGGGTGGAGAGCGTGCTTTGGAAATACGGCTCTCGGCAACAGGGTGGGTCTGGAGTCGTTGTAGGACTTGCGATGTTCAGTAGACCAGGACACGGTCTCCTAAGACTTCAAGCGTTGATATGGAAAACTGCCTGAACTACGTTAGAGGCCCCCACGTGGCCGTTTCGCCCACTCGTTGGAAACTCTCATACCATCCTATCCTCGTGGCGGCTGACGCACAATACGCGCATGTTGGCTGCATTGTGGAACTCCCTCCGTAATGTACCGACCACCCAACCAGTTTCTGGTAGAGATCCAAGGAAGCGTCCTGTCTTCAAGGCCCGATAGATACGCAAAAACGCAAACACATTAATGCCTGGGGATGTCGTAAGTGAAGTTTTATCATTTCCGCTTTCTTTGTGCAACGTCGTTTACAGCACGTAGCTATTTTATTTGTGGTGATATATTTAGGTTTTCAAAAAAATATAAAAAACAAGTTGCGTTAGACTGACAACAATTCTGAAATTAGGCTAGTAAGAAAAGAGACTATTTTGAAATTTCGGTAGACCTTATTTATCAACTGACAATGGTGGCTGACATAATGTAAAACGCATTAATGTGAGATTATATTCAGTTCTATTTATTGACGATTAACCGTTACGGTTCTATATAAAAGCGTGAAACGGATTGTCGCCCAGCTGAACGAGCCCATAGTATGTATTTCAAATAATTAGACTATATAAGCCAATTTCTAAGTATAATATTATGTTTTTCCGTATGTTCTCAAATATTATGTAATTATTTGCTATAGTGTATGTTGTAAGTTCAGATAAGACTGTTCCTGGAAAGCGTTTTCTGACGTAGCAAGAGGGATTTTAAGCGACGATTTTAGAATTTCACAAGCAGAATTTGTGTATTACAAAGGGGAGAGAATGTTTTTGTATCAGTCACGACTTGCAAAGAGAAAGTATATGTGACGCATTCGGAGGGGAACCACAAGAAAGTTGAGGTAAAAAATTACGTGTAAGACGGATTGACCAATTGAAAATAGTTACGTCACGTCCGAAGCACACCCCTAGCCATTTTCGGCGTCAAAACGAGCCAATGAAATTCTATGTTGAGAGTTTTCCGCGTGGGTTAAATTTAGTATAAATGTAGAGTATTCGTCCGAACCTACAAACTATTAGCATTTAACGTCATGCGGAACCTGCGTCGCTCAGAATACGAAATCCACTCCAAAAAGTAAGTGTCCACAAGAGTTCTGAATGTTAATAATTGTGATTAGCGCCGCGTAAATTAAAGCTTCTTCTGTGCATGCTTATGCTCGCTAATGGAGAAATGGTGAGAGCGATCTTAACTTTACTAATCTTGCTTATTCAGCGGAGTTGGTGAGCAGGTTGCGCTCATTGCGAGGGGTAAAACGAAGGCTGCTCTCGCAAGTTCTCTGCTGGCCTGTTTTATCTTGGAATAGCCCCGTTAAGTTCTGCAAATCTTTTGACGCACGAAGGGATATCTGCAAACATCAATTACGGGGCAGTTGGGCCAACTGGTAGGTTAGAACTCCCAAACCAAAAGCAATATTTTATTTTCTCCAATGAATGTACTTTTATAAATTTATGATCCGTCTGCTACTTTGCTTATTACTGCTGCCCTGATACTATTGCTTGATGTGTTTTTATGCAACAATTACCTCAAATATCCTGACCGAGGACGCTCATCCACGTCATCACATATAATAATTATATTAATTCAATCGTAGTTCCAGAGCAGAGTAGAAATATAGGGAGAAAATCATGAATTTTGTGTCATTAATACTTGTGCAATTAGTTTAGTATCATTAGAGTACACAATTGCGCAAGTGTGAAAATCTTTTGATCCAGCGGTATAAGTGTATGTGTTTGAAGTCATTATTATGATGTGGGGATAAAATCCGAGATCAAATCTTGTCTTGGGGTAATTTGTTTACTATTTCTCTTTCAGAAGGCAAATATAAACTACGCTTAATGAACCTTACTCAGTGGAAAATAAATAAAATCAAAATAATCCGTAACAGTTGAGCGCATTTTTATACTCAATTGCAAGAAACAATTTTCTCATGTTTTCGTGTTTAAGTTATTGCTTCTAATTCTTTACTTTCTAACTTGCCTTAAAATTACATTTCAAATTTAATATCATATCTAGTTCATGATTTGTGAAACTTGCCGCTACATTTGCTTCCCTCTAATCACATTGCTTCAGCAAAGAGGTAGATTGAGTGAAAAGGATCACCCCTGTGTGATGACTACCCTGGCCAAATTCTTACCGCGGCAACATGAACGTTTACGTTTATAAAACGTAAATAGTGCGCGTGGCTGCTTTTGAAATACGCAATATATCCCAAAGCTTATCGGCAGAAGCTGAGACCGACTGGCCAGGTAAGTGCTCTCGTCCAGGGTGAACACCATAAACTCTATCATCAGATAAACAGAAACTTTTGAACATTTCCCTTCTCGCCATCTCCATGAACATTCTAGAAGTTTCCAACGGCTATATAAACGAGCGCTGTCTCGCGCGAATCACTTAGCTAGTTAGGTAAATAATGACTGCGTTTCTGGCGCGAAAAATAACTTGCTATTCTACTAGTGAGTTTGTGACGGGCAGCGAGAGACTACTGAAGAATAGCAACGCCTTGCGTTCGACTCCGCAGGATGCTTCGCACGCATTTCATTACGCAAACAGATAACAATAAAAGTGAAGTGACAGGGAAAATAGAACTAGATCGCATGAATGAAGGACTAGATAAAAACTGTGCAAAGGCATATCACTAGAGCATTAATTCCGTTCCGTTTGAGGGCTACAACTGTTGTATTCTAAGGCGACAATTGCAACACTAGCGTTGAAGCTGCAGATAGAAGAAATAAAACAACGCCTCATAATGCGGTAAAATCCGGGACGATATTCTCCTAGTAAACATACAAAAATGTTAAACAAAGTTTATCAGTACTTCCACTTGCACAGTATTCGATTTTAACAACTAAAATGCTTTTGCCAGTTTGCTGAAATTGTGATAAACAGGCGCTTAGTGATGTGAATACTAGGCAGCTTTTCTTGTAATCAGCTTTAGTTTTTTTAGTTTTTCCTAAAGCTGTTCTGAATCGTTTTTAATCAGAGCTAAATCAAAGTGAATCTAAAAATATTAAAATCAGTTGAGGCAGAAGATATGTCAGCAAATAATATTTTGGAAGAATTAGATATATTCATAGGAAAAATGAAATCCAGGAAGGAAAAGAGCTTTCTAAATATGAACATTCAGTGAATGGTTCGTACGTTGCAAGAGAATGGCTTTCTTAATTAATGTGCATTCTTGGAAATTCAAATTAGCTTTAAGATGCATTAATGGACTGCGTCAAAAAATTAACTGATCATTTAATATGCTGAAACCTTTTAACTGGCTTCAGCTCAAACATCCTCTCCATTGGAAATCGGTTCAACAGACTCTTAATATACATATACTAAGACGAATGTGATTATTAGTATTATTATTATTATTATTTATAATAATATTATTGTTGTTGTTAATGGTGTTTAATGACCCTCAAGTATTGGGTCATTAGCGCCCTAGAAGAATGTGATGAAATATCCTGAAAGAAATAGGTAAAGATTAGCTTCTTTAGGAAGTTAAGCATGCATGTGAAATGAAAAATCATGAATTAAGTACTAAGTGTGTTTGATATAAGGCATCTACCATTTTAAATTTGTTTACATGCTAAAGCATCTGCTGAAATCATTTTTGGTTCATTGCTGCATTCTTGCTGGCTCTGCTAGCACCATGCCTCCTGTTGAAGACTGAGATGAGGGACGTAGCGGCCTGGCGGTAGGCCAAGGTTCCTTGTGAGCTGTCATGCCATGGAGTTAATAACCATGGGTGTAAGCCCGATATGAACCCACGACCTCGAAGTCAGAAGGATAGAGCATAACCAACCGAGTTATCTAGAGCAATGAGATGAAGTGAAAAAACACAGAAGGCCACATGCTCACAGGTTACAGAGACACCCAGAGGTAGCTAAATTACACTTAGTTTTTAAGCTTCCTGCAAAACATATTTTCAGAAACAGCATTTTAGAACGTATTAGGGAAAATCTGAACTTCTAAATTCGTTTTCAATATGGGCATTCAGAAATTCGTGAAATATGCATTATCAAACAAAGGATAATGAATTTCCGCATTTTTTTTTTCATATCCTCTTTCAGCTGACACTTGGTTATACGTACATACACACAGAGAAAAAAAGGCAAGAACTTTCTTCATCCGTAAATAAGATATTTTCTTCTGAATCAACGTATGCATAATTTAAAGATTAAAATAAGGAAACATTGGAAAGAATGCTGCCAAAGACTTTATTAACTGAGTGCTAAGGAAAGAGAGAACGCAGGATCAGATTCGTCATGTTACCAGCGACCTAATAATAAACAAATAAAACTTGGAGGCTCCCAAGCCAGTTAGCTTTCTTCTGGCGTCTGGCACTTTGAAGTGGCAGCATCGTTTGTCATGGAAGAAAACAGGAAACAGGATGTGGACTACCACTAACGACTCCAATATCTCTCATGGCTCAGCGGCTTTTATATGTTAACATTGTCGGACATGAGGACAAGAACAAATTTGCTGTGCTGTCTTGTGATCTTGTACGGTATTATTACAAATATTTCACTAAACAAGATTTAAACAGTGCTATGTTCCGCGGTTGGCCATAAGAAGCGAAAGAAGCGAGCAGGTCTTAACCCTTGCTGGGTGTCTGGAGTCTGCTTATACCCCAATGCTGCTTTAAGGGGACCAACCTATGAAACATTCAAATTCAGTGCTTCTTAAGCAATTACTGATCTTCTCCTTAGCGCGGTGGTAGCACAGCTGCTTGGCAAGCGCTCGATTCCAGGTACCTGGACCGGGGTGCACTCAGCCTCGTGAGGTCCCTGGGGGCCAATTGAGGAGCTACTAGATGGAGAAGTAGCGGATCCAGGTCATGAGGACCGTTTTAATCGGCCGGGGGGGAGTTCAAGACGCTGACCACGTCTCACCCTCCAATACTGCAAGCCATCCACGACGTCTGTCATGGGCACGCAGTGGCCGGGCAGTAGGCCAAGGTTCCTTGTGAGCTGTCGTGACTTGGAGTTGTTATTATTATTACTTTTATTCTTCTTCTTCTTTTTCTTCTTCTTCTTATTATTATTAGGCCATTAAATTCATTTTTATCATGTACCTCTATTGTTATACTTGTATGTAACTAACTACTTTTGAAATTTTGAGGCAAATGGTTACACCAAGTGGTTTCTGAGAAAAAGCTTATTTAACTCCTCTACCAAAAATGCTCCTTGAGCTGTGGTTTTCAAAATTTGGTAACAAAACTTCATATTTGCATTCCAGGAATTACTCTTTAGAAATTATCGGATGAGTTCCAAATTAATTAAATAATTCTACAAGAAAAGATATGATAAATCATTCGTTCATATTTTTTACATTACTTTTTGGATTAATTAATCTTGTTAACCCAAATACATAGCTATATTTGCTTAGAACATTAATTCAGTAAATTATTAGGATATTAAGGTTCTCTGATTGAAAAATCATACTGATTGGTAGAAATGTGCACCGCAAGGGGAATTTTGAACATTTACGTTAGAAACTGAATTTAGAGAAACATGTCTTTTGGTATTTGAAATGTCATTTGTTACCATTATAAACTTCCATTTAAAAGGTCGCGTGAAAAGTGTTAAATTTTAGCTAGCTGAGAATAAGTTCAACATATTAATCTACAAGGAAAATGGAAACGGAAAATGGTGTAATGGTTACCATGCTAGCCTCATATACCCAAGGTCGCAGGTTCAAACCCGGCGGAGGCGTAAAAATCCTTAGCATGGCTTCCTTCGGAAAAGAAGTAAAAGCCGTGGGTCCCGTGTCGTAGATTTATGGCACGTAAAAGAACCTCAAGCCTGATAGAGAGGCCTCTGAGCAAAATTAAGCGGTCTTTCACGCCCAATTTAGAATGGGACGCTGAGAGCCACAGCAGTTAAAGAGCGTCCATAAATAAAACGCCATTTCCATTTCTACAAGGACAACGGTATATTAATGTGCTATAATCCAACTATCAATGTGTTCAATAATTTTGGTCAATCATTACATGATGGTCCCCTTAACTACATAAAAAAAAAAAATAAAAAAAAAACGGTTTTAGGGTGAACGTAGGCTTCACAACCTCCAGATATGCTTTTCGTGTATTTTTTATCATAAATGAACGAACTGTTACTGCCTATATCACGGCTCATGGTATTTTTTTCAATGGGTTCCGAAAATTATCCAGGCATAAACCATATAGTTTTTGATATTATATTTCAGTTTCATTACGAAAATAAAAACTTGGATACGATGAAACTTTTGAACCGAAATTTATGTGCCCATGAATAATTCCAAGAATTTACATACAAATGCGTTGTAACAAATTCATAGCTAGGAAGTGCGTCTTGTTCAAGTAAAGTGTGGTATTATATTTTATTCACAATGGATGATACACGCTTAGAAAGGCACCACGGTCTCGAGCAGGGTTTACGAGATATTCATAACAAGGATAGTGTTAACGAATCAATTTTTCGAAATGAGGATGAGAGTGATGCCGGAGGCAGATATGCAGGTTGGAAATGAAATGGAGAATGAAAATGATGAAGATGACAATGCTATTCAAGAAACTAGTGCACTCCTCATGTATCTAGGAGTGGACACACGATCTGCGCAAGCAAGCTTCCAGGAATAAAATACATGAAAGTGCTCATATTCCACCTAACTTTCATCATTACAGACAAGGGCAGATTGCCTCAGGTCTTCTATCACCAATGACATGCAGGATGTAATAGTAATGCATACCAATAATCATGCAGAAGACAGTAAAATTCCACAACCATAACATGAACGCTGAATTGAACTTTACAGAACATTTTTGGTCTACTAATATTAGCTGGTATACACAAGACACATGGGTAAGTTTTGAATTAATAATGGTCAGATGAATTTGGCTTACCTATTTTTTGAGCCACAATGAGCTTATCAAGATTTCGTGATATTCTGACGTGCCTCTGATTCGATGATAAACGTATAAGAAAGGAAAAAGTAGTTGTTTCTGGATCAAAAACTCAACCTATAAGGGCTTTGTTAGAGTTTTGTGATCTGAAACATCTTTTTGTTGCCGAAATTGTTTATAATACGTGTTTCACCGACAAGTACATCACGGAACATTTACACAATTATTTACACATTTGGACATAGGTAAATATTATTGATGTTTTCTCTTACCATGTGTGTCTGAGAAAGGCAGAGAACTTGACGGTGTTAAACAGCTGTTTGAGAACCTTTGGCATTGGAAAAGTTTGAAAGAAATCTTGGTCGAGATCCTGAAAATAAGCTACATTCTGTTATCAGATGAATTGGCGTTTTTCAGAACAAGTAGATGCAGATGGAGGAGGGTTATTTTTTCATCCTTAGTTGAGCTTGGAAACCGCCGTGATAGCTTGGAATATAATATTCAGATGTGAAACTTTCAATATGATTCTTGAAGAGGTCACTCGGACGCTCTCCTCCTCTCTTGTGCATAGCTCGTAGTCACCAGATCTCCGCAATTTTCCCCACATTAGAATAATTCAGAGCACGGCTATGGCAATACCACACTACATTTGCAATTATGCTGGTGCAATGGTTGTAGAACAAGTAGAGAGTGAACATGACCGACTATGAAATACATGCAGTATTATACTTTTTGCCCGAGCAAAGTTGATTGCGGTAAGAGCCACCAAAGGCGGTGCTGACATTATGGTCAGAAACTCGCAATAATGCAGAGTATCATTCAACGAGGAGCATGTAATCTCCTTTGAAGCAGTTTGATTTAGAAAACTTTAACCATCTTCTAGATAGCCTCGTCTCCAAACTGAAGAGAGTTTAAACAGGACAGCGTTTTGTCAGCGATGCATCGATTCAGACGACGGTGACGTCCTTTGTCGGTAGAATCGCATTGCACTGGTAAACAAACTTGAAGCCTTGCTGTGACAGGCCTGTAAACAAGGATGGTAGAAACGTCGAAACGTTGGTTAGGTGCCACTGAGTCTACACCTACAGAGGTAATTTTCCTCTGATGTTCTTGTCTCCATTCATTATGGTGTGCCGACATGCTTCTCCATTTCACACTATGTCATAAATAGAGATAATTTATATAGTAGAAGTTCGTAGAAGTTCAAAGAAGCAAATGTGTAGCCACGAGATGACCCTTCATCATATATATATAGCAGCGTAGCAAACTGGAAATATTTTAAGGTGTGCGTATTTAATCTATCTGCCTTTCTGGTAAGTTTACTTGCAAGGGGGCATTTTAACATTGATGCTAAGCATTGAGCTGCAATTTCATAATTAAAATACACTCAAAACAAAACTACCGGTGTCCCAGCTTTCTATCTCAAAGGATCTCTGCAGCAGAAAAGGCTATAACGTTTGTCTTCCACTCAACGAACAGCTATCGAATTCTTGCCAGGCGCTGATAATGAACTTTACCGGGTCCGAGGCTAGAAGTTCTGCTAGTAAGATTGCTTTAATGATAGCTTGCATCCAAGATTTCATATCAAGGCCGTAGTTACGTTTCATCCCCCACACCTATGATGGGTACGTCCAAAAATATAAGCCGAATAGATATCAATTGCACATTTTTGTAAAAGCTCTCGTTTAACGCTACTTAAATTCAGACATATGTAAAGCAGTTGATATTATTTGTGGGTTATTCTAATTAATAAACAATATTTTTTCTCAAACTTGTGCCTATCGGAGAGAAAGCCATGACACGGTATTTTTATTCTCATCTGCTTTCACTAAATCCCAGCTCGAGTAGTAATATGAATGTGAAAATAACTCATTGTTAGTTATTGTGATTATAATCAAGCCACGAACTCTGAATAAGTGCTGTTTTAGTTGCTCAATTCAAGATATTTATAGTCTCTGTCTTTACATACAAAATTCTTCTTAAAGTTCCCATATTATGATACTTTATAATTATTGGATCAGTTCTGGTCATTATATGTGGTTTTATATTTTAATGGATTTTGTTTCGATTTTATCTATTGGTTTGTCACATTTTACCTATTTGCATCTTGGTTTAGTCATTTACTGAATTTATACAGGGTATGAAAAAAATTATATTGTTAACGTTTTGCATTCATAACATTTCAAACATCATAAGTTCCACCATTCGACTAAATAACGAAAGTTTCAAATATCCTTTAACCACTCTTAGAAAAAAATTACGTCCCTATTTCATGATTAATCTGGGAAGTGGACGGATGCCTGCTGCCAGGAGAGCAGATGAGATTATATCTCAAGCTAGAGATGAGACAGGTCAGCTATCGCTTTCTCCATATTGCGACTGTAATGTAACAGTATGTACAATCATGTTGCTGTTGTCATAGCCGGTGAGTCCTCTTCATTCATTCTTAAACATACATAATCAGATAACTCAAAAAACGTTAATGCTACATACAACTTCGTAAGTCCTGAATCAAGTCCGCGCCGTGGCCGAGTGTTTAGACTACTCGCCTCTCACCTTGGGTTCGATCCCAAGCAACGGCGTGAGATTTGTGGTGGGCAAAGCGGAGCAGGGACGGGTTTTCTCAGAGTTCTCCGGTTTCCCCAGCCATTGCATTCCACCGGTGCTCCATCATTCTATGTACCATTAATGTCATCGCCAGCGGTGCCATTTGTAGTAAAAACGGGGGTTCAACACTATAAAAAAACTTCCTGTTTCAAGCATAATTTTCTTGATTCGGGTTGCTCACATTAGAACATGGAAAAAAATATATTTTTATAACATTTCCAGATTATGTGATGATAATTCTTATAGCTACTGTTTCTGCTTGTACACTAATTATACTAAGGAATAGATTAACTTATAAGCTTATGTAAAATAATTTAATTATATATCTTAATTTTAGGATATTTTTCCTATTCTTTAATGTACCTACATTCTATACACTTTAGAGTAATTTTGGAACACGTTTCAAGCAAGTTTGGGTCATCAAAATGCAGGCCATGATTATAATGAATGCGTCTACCTAAAACTAAGAGTCGTAAGAATTAGAAAAACAAATGTGTCGTCAAAAAGTTTGTAAGTAACTATTTCCTCTTATAACCAGCTTTTGTTTCAATGAGAACAGAAGAGATTAGTTATATTTCTGAATTAGGGTAGTATTGTGTGTTCTTTTCGGGCGTGGAATGCAATGTTTCTAAGCAGGAGCATTTAGAACAGTAAAGAGTTCATTTAAGATTTAAACTTTAGCGTGAAAACTTGGCAACAGCAATTTTAAATACCGGGATTCCGTTTGTAAAATTGTTACCTCGTAACACGTTATTAATTGCACTTCCCCCTTTACTTTCTCTAACACTCCACTATGTACAATGTATGAACATAGTGGATAGAGAAGAAATTATATTTCACCCTAAAATTCGATACCGAGATTTCACCAGAAACATATTTTGAGACCTCTGAATTCTAAAAAAAGCATTTTCTAAACATGGCCGCATGTGTGTGTCTGTCTGTCTCTGGGCAGCATAGCTTAAAAACGAAACTTCGGTTAACTTCGAAACTTGGTATTTAAGTTCAATAACTTCTATTGATATGGCACGAAGATTTTCAAGAAAATCCCCCACCCCAACCTCTTACATGGAATATTTTTCGAAAATTTTGATTTTCTCAAAAACGTCTCTCACTGTTCTTGTTAAAGTGTTTAAAACATTTAATGACAAACGAAATGAACATCTTGAATTTTCTAGGTATAATCTCTGATGACATTTTCTTCTGGATGGCTTTTGTATAACTTTTGTATAACTAGTAAACCGTAAGAGATAAATCAAGAACTTACTGCACAAAACTGTAGGTCTCGTTAAAACACATAATTTACATCATTTACAGTTGTTTGTAGAGTTACTGTTTTGGAGTTATTCCAAGTTATTGGGTGCAGCACTAAATCACATAAACTTTTCTCAAACGCGAAGTCGATCTTTCTTTATGCCTCTCTTTTGTTTACTCCCAGCAAACAAAGAAAATCAAAATTTAATTGCTCCATATAGCGACTGGCTTTTAAAATATTTGCCTACAGCTATAGTCTGTGCATTCTCTTATTTCCCTTCAACTTACCAATTTTGGTAATGTTTGTTTCGATTTGTATGATGTAGATAAAAATTATTTTTCGAAGGAAAGTTATTTATGTAACAACCAAAAAAAGTTATGTGAATGGAACGCATCAAATTTGTTGTCTTTCCTATAATATTTAAAGAACAACTTGTTCATCTATCGTCAACAATATTTGTCATCACCGGGTCTCCAAACTAATCGGCGTTCTATTTATTTATGCTGGAAATCTAGTTATAAGACACCTTGATCTTTTTCGGCGACATGCGACCATACTGCGAAATATTTAATTAAAATATTAAGCTATGTAGTGTACCGAACATGCATTGCCAAACCAATAAACAGGTACAATTATTCCAGTGTATTTGCTGTTAAGCTAATGTATTAAAGGGGTGGTCTGTGAATTCTTCTTCGTCTTCAATTTCTTTAACGGGTCTTCAATTTCTCTTTGTAAAACTTGCACCCAAGTTACTTACAAAGCGTGATGTTTTCCTAATACTAAGTACAATAAGTCATTCCGTACACAACAATTATTTTAAATTTAATCACGAGTTTACGTTATCGTCGACATAATTATAATGTATATTTGTTTGAAGACTTTCGGTATATTAGCCAGACAATGGACAAAGGTAACAAAATTATTGCGTATTATTGTGATATATTCAACGGCAGTTATCATCCTGCTACCTTACATTTATTTACCTTTATTACACCTGTCTTTTTTCAGTTCCCCCTTCTCTTACGGCTTGGCATCCATTATTGTTGTAGCTACTTCCCAAATTGAAAATCACTCGTTACGTATGCTGCACATCGTTATTGTATTCTGCCTCTTCGATTTCGTTCTGTTTTTGTATCCTTTCCTGCAGGTTGTTCTCCATTCTAACCATCTATTGCTTGTTCTTTCCCCTCACGAACGTGTATGTACGTGAATCAAAAGAGATCTCTTATCGTCATCGTTCCCAGCGAGGTAACTTCTTCGACGAAGCCCGCGGCTTAGAGAACCCCATGCAACCAAACCTACTACAGATGCTCACAACGATTATACTAGCGCCAAACACACCGGTAGTCAAGGTAACATGCTGTCTTGTAATTCTGTTACAACTGACTAAACAAGCCGAACATAAAAATACTGGTGTACACCTCGACCAAGTACTCTTTGTGTGACGTAATGCGCAACACCAGACTGCAGAACAAGTGATAAATCGAATCTGGAATTGGATATGATGTAGGCCAAGGGCAATGTTGTACAACTTTCACAGAAAAATAAATTGAAGAAACAGAAAGCATCAGACATGCACACATAAGGTCACGCCCTGACCGAGTGTTTGGATCATTCGGGTCTCACCAAGGCGGCTCGGGTTCGACCCCAGGCGACAGAAAGTGGCGGACAAACGGGCGCCGGGGCGGGTTTTCTTCGGGTTCTTCGGTTTCTTCCACCATCTAATTCCACAGGTGCTGTATCTTCATTGCATTCATTATCAGCGTCATCGCCTGCGGTGCCATATAAAAGAAAGCGGACGTTGAAAAAAATACACACACCACAGGCATGTATTTTAAAATAGTATCTAAATGAAACAATGAGTTGTTTATCTACATATCTGAATTTCATTAAACAGAATCCTAAATATTCATAGCTCCATTTGGTAAGAAGACATAACACTGAAATGGAAGTGAAATTAAATATGGGAATAATAAACTATAACGGAATATAATAAATATACTTCCTAATAAACATCATAAAAAATAATCTACAATAACTTTGGAACCAAATTGTATAAATTCATTGAGCTTTTATTACATTTCTTAGAAGTGAAACGAGAATCTAAGAAATATCATTACGTATGAAAAATCGTAATGAAGGACAATGTGGAGGTATATGATTTTAATATCCACATAGCATTTGAGAATATTGGAATAAAATTTAAGGTATGGGAATATGTTATCCATTTTCTTATGATAATTCAGCGGAAACTATAACATAGATAATTTACTGATATCTTTTTATGTATGACATATATAATCGGTAGTTGCGTAAATGCAGTCCCTTCAACATAAACAACAACTGTTCTTTAACTTACTTTAATTTAGAGCGAAAGTTTGTCTGCTTGGATAATGGTAAAATAGTAAAAATACCGAAGTTGAAATAGCTCTCAGCAAGTAGGTTTAGGAATGAAATCCGTAAAAGTGTATGGCTTTAAGAGCCAAGTCATTACGGGTATGTTAGAAGTGTACAGGTAATATTTTCAATCAAAGATATAGTACAAAAAAGTAGGAAATGGAATAAAATACCTGTTTGGGACTAGCCATGTTCTGCGCACAATCACCACAGGGAGCAGCATTCTGCGGACATCTCAACACAGACATATCCTTGGCGTAAGGCTATGGAACATGGTTGGGAGAAGTCAGGAAAGTTAGCCAGCCAGGCTTCGGTTTGGAAGCAACTGATAGATGTAATGTAACGACGGTTAATTCAGTTTAATAAATAGTGTTATTATTAAATAGTGTTTAATTTGAGAACTTCCAGGAAAATGCTGTCGAACGCATAAAAATACCCAATGAAATCGGATACCATTACCCCAAACTAAATAATTATAAATCAATTCATAGCAAACATCGAGGTGAACTATAAAGGAAATGGCCAGTCAAAGCATTATATAGTCAAAAAGTTTAATGTTAATCATGGATGAGGCTACTTAGATTTTAAAGTTATTATATGCGTATTGAGATTGTTGTGCTGTCCAGTGCATAGGCGGCAAATTATAAAAATATCAAGTTTGACAGTCAGTTTCGAATTTGAAAATGTGTTACTGGTGAAAAATGTACAGCATTTTACTGTTTTAAAAATGTACTTTTAATCTGAAATCAAAACACAATCCTTTATGCTTTCGCCGTAAGCAGCATTAAAAGCAAATAAATATAACAATGCAAACTAATAAAGGCACAATTATTTATTGACCTTAAAAAATAAAACAAAAAATGATTTTGTAGTGGCTTTTAGAGCTAAAGTTCAGCTTCGGAAATAAAAAGACAGATTTTTACCTAACAACTAGATTCTTTCAACTTGTTATACCTTCTTTCTTATTACTTAGCTACTTGCGACATACCTTTGTCTTCTTAAAGTCACCCTGGTATCAGCTAGAGAAAAGGGGCGATCGTTGCTGATCGGTCCTCTGAAAGCAATCTCAGCCATTTCGGCAGGTAGGATTTTTTGACTCCAATTATGTTTTAGTATTCACTTTCATTGTTCAAATCCGTCCGTAAAAGTAGCCTTTCTTGCAAAAGATGTGTAATATTTTCAAGGAAGTCATAAATATGAACGTGTATGTGATTTTCCATCTACATTCTGTAAGAAATCCTAAATTTAATGCATATAAAAGTTAATAAAGTGAGGCAAGTACGTGCCTACAATCCCAAAACAAAGTATTGCTAATGTTTAGTGATTATATTACAGACGTTTACAGGGAAGATTTTTTTGATACTTGCGGAACCCAGGCGATGACTCTGGTAATATATGTAATGAAGATGGAGCACCTGTGGAATACGTTGGCGAGAGAAACTGGAGAAACCCCGCCCCTGAGCCGCTTTGTCCACCACAAATCTCACATGCGGTCGCTTGGAATCCAACCCGGGACGGTGAAGATGAATTGCACTGGAGCGAAACGAACATTTTTGTTAACATTTTATACAGGAGTGTTTTACTAAGCATGCAGTATTGAAGCAAGTGGCCATTGCAAAACTCGTGGGCAACAGAGAATACTTTTCAACAAGAACTGGATGATAAGGGAGGAAAAATTCGGAACCAAACAGTGAAAAGTGCAGCAAAACTGGAACAAATCAGCCAAGGCTAGGCAAAAATAATCTACATCTTAGCAGTTTTTACCACTCATAGTAATAGTATTACTCTTCCTGAAACAACAAGGTAAATTTACTTATGAATTAGTTCCAAATCAGTTAAAAACCTGTCATCGACTGGTATTCTTTCTGTATAGAAAAGCATATTTTCTGCATAGTATTACTCTTCCTGAAACAACAAGGTAATTTACTTATGAATCAGTTCCAAATCAGTTAAAGATCTGTCATCGACTGGTATTCTTTCTGTATAGAAAAGCATCTTTTCTGCATAGTATTACTCTTCCTGAAACAACAAGGTAAATTTACTTATGAATCAGTTCCAAATCAGTTAAAAGTCTGTCATCGACTGGTATTCTTTCTGTATAGAAAAGCATCTTTTCTGCATAGAGGGGTTTGTTTGTCTATTAGGTATAACACAGAGTGCTAAACTAGGAGTGATGACAACACGTGTAAATTGGTTAGGTAAAAATTGCAAAAAGTAAGTTTAACGGTGAAATAGTAACTAAAGGACGTAACTGCTGGCTGAAAAAGAAAGGGGAGGATTTAACATCATTCTGGTATTCTTGACAGCTAATAGTTCAGAAACTCTGCTATAATGTATCCATCCTGCGATGAAACAAACTAGAATGCATTCTTCTGCGAACGCACGTGCACACACCACATGCTGCTAACTTGTGTTTCTCTGCGGTAGAATTGTAAAACCGAGTACCTACCTCTCACTAATTTTATAGGAAATAGCTACGTACCTTACTGTTCACAGATAATGGTTCATTCTATAAATAGAACACTAAACCAGGTATCCGATTTGTTATTTAGTATTAATTGTAAAATTTTTCCGAAAAAATACAAAATAGAGGCATGATATTTTGGATGTTTGCTCAAGTATTGCATAAGTACATCTCTCCAACATTTTCTGACGAGCTTTAGCTCTCACGCGTGGAATCCATGCACTTCACATTTCTTTGGCGTACTGCTATAATGCAGTGACTTAACCAGAAGAGCTAATCTGAAGATGGAAGTGGCCTCACTCCTTCAAAATATGAGGCATCGAACTGTCTCAATCATTATAATTTAGTCAGTCAAATCCCAATCCAACTTTATTTGCCCTTTCCAAACAATGTGTTGTACATACTCACTGAAGTTTTCAGATGTCACTTGTTGAAATTCTGCATGCACAAGATGTCGCACTTTGACCAATTTAAAGCTTTGCGCACTTTGTGCTGCTTTGAATACATCAATAAATTCTGGCGTTAAGTCGAAAATATTGTTTAATGCAAAAATAGGATGTCTTTCACTAAACTTATTGCAGACAGTAGAAATAATTCACTTCTCGTCATTGATTAGGAGTTTCCTTGTCATGTTTAACTGCACCGGTATTATATGTCTGTGTCATTAGTTAGTATCTAGAAGCAACTTTTACAGTCGTACTGCACAATACATGCGGATTGTTATAGGAAGAATAATGATTAAAGTTCAGTAAATTTTGTTCCATAATCATTTAAATGATTTTATTAAATAACACTCAATAATTTAATATGATATTTTTGCACTCTTTCGACAATTTAAGAGGAACTATTTTGTAACAGAGAAAGCGGCTAAACGCTCAGCAGCCAATCAGACCCGTTGCAACCTGTTGTTTTTATTTACATTACAGGTGAAGTAAGGATGGCTGGATTATAAATGTAGTCAAAAACTGCATTGTGCCACAAAGCACCTTCATAAGCTAGTGGAAGTTTTACGATGGCTTAGAAACAAAAAGGTTTCATCATTTCACAGTAAATCACACATATATACTGTTGTTGATTCGAAAGCCAGTTGTAATACATAATAACAAAGAATGGGGCTTTGCGCGCTATCAGCGCCAATGTTCGTTTTTACGGGATGAAAAAAAAAACCACTACTCAAGATATCTGTCGGAAGAAATTTGCAAAAGCGCATATACCAATCTAGAAGTGAGCCTTCATCGCTGAGCTCTGGCGAGCTTCAACAACGAATATTTTCATTTGCATAAGCGTAATCAGCTATTTGGTACACCATTTCCTTTGCCGTATTTTTTTTCTTCTTCAGCGTGAACGATGATTGCAACATTAATACTCAAATTAAAGGTACTCTGGTTAATGGTGCAAGACGTAAGATGTGATAAAGTACATGTTGCTCAAGTGGTGGATAAGTGAGGTAAGAAATCAGGATTGTTGCGTATATGTTACATTTGCATATGAAGTGGATGGACTGACCAAATATCCACGGTCCATTAATGGTAACTTAAATTAGGGCTTAATTATTGAATATACAACATATTACTTCAGAATAGGAATAAGCTGCTGTGCGAAGAAGAAACCGAACTTATTAGGATTTAATATTAAGACACGTGTATGTCTAACTGGCCTATTATATTGCATTTCAAGGAAACATAGATGTCTTTCCTTCCGATGCGATTTTCTGGGGTTCTCCGGGTCACCATGCGTATGCTGGATAAGTTTTTTTTTTCATTCCTGATATTCCTGTCCTTCCATTTCGTTTCCCTTGTCATGTTATTCATTCTTCATGACGTTGGTTTCTTCCAGACTTGGAAGTGTCGTAGATGGTGCTCAGTGCAGCGTGACAGGGAGATAGACTGCTCATTGTGACTCTGCGTCCCCCAACTTCGGCTGATTGCCGGGATGAGGACCGCCTCTGGTGAGGGGCGTTAAACCCTGTGGGAGAGGATCCATGGTCTGCCGGTCTGTTTTTCGGGGTACGTCTGTCTAGTAACTGTAGGAACCCTGTCATTGCCGTGCCGTCGCTCCTGGTTCTGGGCACCCAGTGTATCTTGTCACGTCACTCCTCCCTCCCGAGGCGCCCCCTTGTGTTGTATAGGCACAATAATCAATATAATGTTCAACACCGAGTTCCCGCTGACCGTGTCCTATTTCTATGCTTATGGTGGAATCACAGTTGAATTATAAGTTTAGGCATTTTCTATGAACTAACTAATTTTCTTCCTGAAAATTAGCACTACGAAAAGTAAAGAACCACAATTTGGAGTATATTAAAAAAGGTTCAAAACTGTGCAGTCATCGGGTGCTAAAGTAAATAATCATCTAACGGTGTTCTAACAGTGAAAAAGCTGGAGGAAGTGTTGATTCGTGTATTGTGAACTCACTGTAATTCGTTTTAATACATGCAGAAGATGTAAGTATTTTAATGTAGATTTATGTTATGCTAAAATACTTAACGTATACATGAAATTATTACACGATATTTTTAAAGAGCTTAGAAATACCGGTAGAGACAAACGGATGAAAAATAAATACCAGTATTGGACAAAGCCAACTAAAGAGGAAGAAGAAAGAATAACAAAGGTTAATTGGATCAGTTATAAAGTTGGGTTTCTTTGTAGCCTGTAGCTGAACGTGAAGTCAGAGTTTGCTAAAAGAAAAATAAGGAAGAATCTCCGAGTTAAACCAACTTCGCTAACAGCAAATTCTGTCTGCAGATATTATTACATTGTTGTATGAAAGCTACTGTTTCCTTTTATCTGGCAAAAATCTCACCCAGACAGAACAAAGATTTTTTCTGTGAGACCGAAAGCAATACATGGAGTTATTCAAACTTGAATGCATCTACAGAGCTTAAAACGCCTATATTATCTCTCTTCTCTCTCTCTCTCTCTCTCTCTCTCTCTCTCTCTCTCTCTCTCTCTCTCTATATATATATATATATATATATATATATATATATATATATCTAAAATAATGTATCACATTTATAGCTTACAAGAGAAACTATAATAGAGCTTTTCACAAATGGTGATAATTTATATGTTATTTTATTTTATATAAACCCAGCTACAAGCCTTTACAACTGGATCATAGAAACACGTATTGCAAACCCAGGACAAACATTCATTTTGGGTTATATGTGTTGCGTGCCGCGAGTAATTTCTCATACATAATAAGCGAGAATCGCTGCCCGCTACTTCTGAATTGTGTCTGTGCATATCTAAAATAAATACCACAACTAGTCCTTTTGATGAAAATCGCATTTATTGAAGCAAAGTCAAAACTGTTCTGCTTTAGAAGCTCTGCATGAATAAAATAGTATTTCTGGGGCTAAAAGCTAAAAGTCGTTCACGATGAGATACGACCGCAGATCTAACGTAGCATAGGCGCAAAGCAAGTGAAGACCGTTCACAATGCAGTCAGTCGTAAGCGTAACCCAAAATTTTGGTATGGGTTTCTAAATCTCTAAATTACACGCTGATATCTTCCAAGTGCTATAAGGTTCAATCTGAATAACATAACTATCAATGTCGTATCAGGAAATTCACTATAACGATTATAAATGAATAAATAGGTTTTAAAAGTACACACACGCAACTGACACTCGTAACATTGACGTCAAACATTGACTAAAATATTGATAATAATGTAGGCATTAAGAGTGCACAAAGTGATAATGCTGTACGTTTAATGAAATGTTAATTATCTCTTTGCGCCTTACGATTTGTAAGAGCTAAAATATCTAGATGTAGATTGTGATACATCCATTAAATCAAAGGAAGATTCACAAAGAGAGTGGCACAATCTCTTGAGGGAAATGCGAAATACCGCGACATGGCTAAATAGAAAAGCATATGTCTACATTAGGCGCTGTAAAATCTCACATTGCGATCATCCGATGTTGGATAGTAGCCAATGCATATAGTAAGGAGTGCTGAATTCTTCTCTATATACACAAGCCAATGATAAATTTTGGTGTTTGCAAACTCTTGTATTGCATTGCGTAACGTGTTGTGCATGTCTATGTGAATGCTTACATAGCATATCATGAGTGCAAAGCGTTGCGCCTACGCTACGCTGCGTCACAAGAAGGTATGACTATTAAGCTTATAATATGCGAAATGTATGATACACTTAATTGCACGGTCACAAGATTTATTTTATATAGGCAATTATAGAGGGTGTCAGGAGTTTAGGGGTGAATCGCCCTCGGTGGTGTAATGGTTACCATGCTAACTTCATATGCCCAAGATCGCGGGTTCAAAACCCAGCGAAGGACGATGGAGTTTTTCGGGTCTAAAAATTCTTAATATGGCTTCCTTCGGAAGGGAAGTAAAGCTGTTGGTCCCGTGTCATGGATTTACGGCTCGCAATTGAACCTCAAGCCTGATAGAGAGGCCTCTGAGCAAAATTAAGCGGTCTTTCACACCCAATATAGAATGGGACGTTGAGAACCACAGCAGTTAAAGAGCGTCCATAAATAAATCGCCATTTTATTCCTAGTAGGAATGAAACTCTCTGTATATACTCCACGAACACATAAAATAACTTCTTTCTTCTATAGCATAGCAATAAATGACTGTTCCATGGCCTGACCAAATCCAAAATTCCATGCCTAAGATAGTAATCCGTCAGGATCGAATAGTACAAACACAGCCTACTGCCACTGGAGCCAATAACTCCACTAGTATATTTCAGCAAGCCCATCGTGTCTTACATGACCCCTGGGAATAAAACAAAATTGATTTTTATTTATGGACCGTTTTTAACTGCTTCGGTTCTCAGCTTCGGTTTCTAAGGCGGGCGTGAAAGACCGCTTAATTTTGCTCACAGGCCTCTTTATCAGGCTTCGGGTTCTTTCATATGACGTAAATCTACGACATGGGACTAACGACTTTTCTTCACTTCCGAAGGAAGCCGTGATAAGGATTTTTACACCCGAAAAGAAAAATCCAGTGCCCTCTGCGGGGTTTTCACCCACGATCTTGGGACCAGCGGTTAGCATGTTACCCCCAGACCACGGAGGACGACACTGGGAAGAAAAGTTGTAGAGGAGACCCATAGAGCGACCACACACTGCCGACGATGCACACTTGCGATAACGGGTTTTGTTACTATTCTAGAGCGATACGAATCTTTTTTCGCTCCACTCTTAGAACCAAACCTGATGTAAACAAATCACATACTTAAGTAGCCCGTGTTAGGCGAAAACATGTACTACCGTAAATGCATGTAATTATGTGTTGATTTTCAGGAAACTCGCTAATCAAACGAGTGGAAAGCACTGCCTTTAATAGGGCACAGTAAATAATATAATAATGAAAATAAACTTGCGTTTAATTATGTTCAGTGTCGCATTCATAGGATAAAGGAGCAGTCAAGAGGACGATAAACATAGCAGCTTCTACAAGCCCTGTTTGTGTTCTGGTGGCAGCTAGTCATTAGTGTGAATTATCACGATAAGTATTTCGGGGGGTTTCCCTTATCCTGAGAAGGCAAATGTTAGGTAATTTCTGTGAAGTACTTTCTCTTTAAGCGTCATTTCACCCATGTCATTCATTCATTCATTCACCGTCCGATATGACCTACTACTTCAAAGGCTGCACGTCTCCATGGGCATGTTCGCTAAGTGCCTAGGTCGGTACTTCGTGGCGCAGAGGATCGCGGGTTCGAGTCCCGCTTTGGGCATGGGTATCTTGTATGTTTGTAAATGTATATATGTATATGTATTTGTAACCAGAAATAAAACGGTAAACAAATAAATAACAGAAATGGTGGAAAAAACGGGGAAAAAAAGGAAAACAAAAAAGAGAATGTTTAAAATTCGGATGTGTTTAAAAAAAGGCATACTGCAAAAAAGAAAAATAATAAGAAAGGTGCTGTTAGCTTTTTGTGTGACAATAAAGGTTAAATAGTGAGGGACTATAATAGTAAATCCTTAGAAGCTGTAAAGCAGAATGGAGCTGAATGCTTTAAAAATTTTCGCAGGAGAATCCAACTATCTTGAATAATACTCTCAAACAACATGCATATCATACCAGTGTTTCAACTCTGCCCGTCTGAGCTGAAGTACTCGTGCGCACGGCTAGAGAGAAACATGATAGCCATTTTGTCACGGGGTGGAGGTCATAGCACAACGCTTGCGCATTTATACCAACACTTAATCTATATGTAACGATAGTTTACCCGCAATATTGAGCCATACTGCATTTTTTTGGCAGTCTCCCGTGAGCAAGTGAGTAGCTCGGTGTTCTTGGGCACGCAGCCAATATGGATCAACCTGGTGTGAAGAAAAGATAGAAAAGAAACAGTCGTAAGGTTAGTTTGAAAAACATAATACGTTTCATTCACAAAACCTTTTTTTATTTTTTCTGCAAATAAAATATTCTTATAAAAGATTATTCTTTTATCTAAATAATGTTAATCAAGATAAACATTACCAGTAATAGTCTTATTACTTAGTTCCTTGTAGCCAGTGAAATAAGGGAAAACTCCAATCGAAAGCGACATGTAAAACCCTTTAAAAGCTGCCACTATGCGACTGTCATGGGCCAGGACTAGGACAAAAACAAAAGAAATATGAAGCCTGCGAAGACTACAATTTCAGAAAAGTTTAATTATTTTGAAATTGAAACCAATATCAGGATATACCTAACTCTGAAATTGCTAGCTTAAAAAAACTCACGGTTTACCAGTTATGAATGAAAGAACTTCAGGGGCTATTACCAGAAAATCCAAGATCTGTGTTTTATTTGCCATAAATTATCTTTAATATACGAGAATTCAATAAAAATCCTTAGAACTTTTTTTAAGAAAATCTAAAATTTCTAAAACTGTTCCACATAAAAGGTAGAATTTCCCTGAATATTCTTTCTGTCGCAATCATGGAAGATACTTATCTTAAATACCAGGCCCGGTATTCAACGAACTTTTCTTTTTTGAGTTATGCTGTCCAAAGGCACACACAGACATACACGGTCCTTTTTCTAAAATGTTTTGTGGATACAGGGGTCCTCAAGATGTGCATTTCCGGTGAAATCTCAGTATCGAGTTTTTGGTGGAATACGAGTACAACACCTTCTCTATTATGTACGTTTTGCAATTATGCTAGAGAAAATAAAAACCAGCATTTTCTTTTTCTAAGCCTGCGACCTTTCATAAGCTACTACTAGAAATAGGATTTAGGGTTTTGAAGAGAAATAGTATCAGGATATCGTGTGTTGGAGAACCAGATTTTACAGCTCTTTCTAACGGTGATGCTGCTAGACGTCGAAGTTGAGTTTTATTTTAATTATCCTACTTTAAACTTCAACTCAGCTTTTACTTCGGTGTTTATTATTATATTGCTATTAGTATTATTTGTTATTGGAGATAATACACAAACAGGAAACATAAATGAACATGACTTTTACTTCCGTTTATTCCTCGTAGGCGATACATACAAGAGGTTAATGAGGAGAGAAAAAAATGTGTTGTTTACATTGAGTATTTTTCGATGGCAGAATTTACAGTAGAATCCACGCCAGTCTGCGAGCGACATTTTCCGCCTGAGTTTTCTGGAAACTAGAACCCTACGAGAGAGAGAGAGTGCTTCTTTCTATAATTTCTTTTAGATAGTGTTTAATGCCCACTTTAAATACAAATGACACTGGTGATAAATAGAATGAAGATGGAACACTGGTGGAATACGATGGCGGTTGAAGCCGGAGAGTCCGCCGCTGCACCGCTTTGTCCACCACTAATGTCACATGCGGTCACTTGGAATCGAACCCGGGCCGTCTAGGTGATTTCTACTCATGCCAGAAGCCCATCGCCTGGGAGAAATCTTTTACAAAGCGAATACTGTCTGGTCCAAGCAGCAAATACCATCACCTGGTTCTGAAGCCCTTAAGAATATAAAGGGTCAATAATTTAAAGAAAGTAATGGGGAAAGGGTCGTCTCCTTAGCGCGGTGGTAGCGTTGCTACTTACCAAGCGGGAGACCTGGGTTCGATTCCCAGTACCGGCGTGGGGATTTTTCCCCCGTTGGGAGACCTGGCCAGGGGTGCACTCAGCCTCTAAGGTCCCTGGGGCGCCAATTGAGGAGCTACTTGATGGAGAAGTAGCGGCTCCAGGTCATGAGGACCGCATTAACCGGCCGGGGGGATTCGAGGCGCTGACCACGTCTCACCCTCCAATACTGCACCCCATCCATGACGTCTGTAATGGACCGAGATGGGGGACGCAGCGGCCGGGCGTTAGGCCGAGATTCCCCGTGAGCTGTCGTGCCATGGAGTTATGTAATGGGGAAAGCAAATCACTGATGGCATTGCCTACGGACTTACGGAAAGTACGAGAAGAACCAAGGCCAATAAACTGTTTGCAGGATATATGAACGTTGGATGACATTTTATATAAACACATAGATCATAAAAGTACACTCATTCTGAGGTTAGGACCTACCTATCTGGGCTACCTACCGACCGACCCACCTACCGACCATGCTATTGACCTACCTACCTACCTACCTACCTACCCCTTCTACCTATCTACCGACATACCTAACCTACCAATCTACCTATACAATTTTTTGCATATACAGGCGGTTAGCGGTGTGGATGCGGACATTTGTATTGCTAAATAGCAACAGTCTACCAAATAAACAACATTACATCAATATTTGCTTCCTTTGCCGAATTATACGTTTAATTATTAAGAGTAGTGTGTTGGTTAATACCTCCTAGTAGGCGTTACATACACAAGACATGTGTGTTTTTTGTCTTTGGTACCCTGGGTTGGAAAATATAACCTTCAGTGGCATGCCTTGCTATAACGAATGTTGTATAGGTACCGAGTTCAAATGCTTTTTGCAAGGTCAATGACCCCACATTGCCTACGTCAGCAGGTCACTTATCGAGGTGTGACAACTTGGATGTAAAACGGATTGTCTGTAGTGGAAAGCGTTGTTCATTTCGCGGCAAGTTAAGAGCATGCAAAATACACCAGGCAGGAAACGATGTGATTAGTGCGTGGGAGAACTTTTGGACGAAGAGCAAAGAAGCTAAACGCCGAAGTGGATAAACTTTAAGCTATCATTTATCACAATATCTCTACTTCTACTTCTAATTCCCTGCATTGTTGAATCTGGAGTTAGATACTGAGATAGCTGTATTATTGTAATCCTATTTTATGGATTATTCAACTGCAATTTCAAATATAAAAGAATGTCAATTAATTGATTTTATTTTAATTTCCTTCTGGAGATCTGAAGAGACATTCTGCAATCACAGTCATACCAAAGTTACTGTGAAGTTGCAGCTTAAATAGGTTTCCTTTACAATGTGTCCAACTTAGAAAATGTGGAGTATTACTGATTGTATGTAAGGTAAAATATTTACGCACTAAATATCAATTTCACTCTCTGCATCAAGAACTATAACTCAAGCATTTAATTGGTTAGAAAATCACGATGCAACATCCATATAGGAAAATGGTCCCCAGTAACAGATGTTGTCCTTCAGTGACGTACACGGAATCCTATTTTCCTGTACTGCCATTCTGTCTCATTTGTGACGTCACGTTGGGGTTAATCATTTCAGAAGCATGTCAGTCTAAACGTAGATTTATATCGTCCATATCAGTACTTTATTAAGCTCACATAGACTGAGCAAAATAAAAATATGTCAGTGATATATAGAAATAATATTCCTCGGAGGGTGTGACAGACGTATACGTTGAGCCTAATTGATGTTTAGCGGCTAGAGTGTCTCCTGCTCAATCTGGGAGCTTCATTCTCAGATACACTGCTTTCTGACAAAGTTATTATTATAGGCGTTGTTAATGCAGCAAAGGTTTATTCCTTCACTATATTATATGCTGCGATCGTTTGTATACAAAAGTTCAATAACAAAAGTGAACTTTAAGCATTTATTTTTGTTACAGGAAATAATTCATTACGTTCAATTTTAAGTACCTAACAATGTCTCAATGGAAAATTGTCTTTATAGATCTTTATGATAAAAAAGTCCTTCTCACAGTCCGTTACGTCAGTGAATTTTTAGTTACGTGTCATTTAGCATTAGAAAATATATGATTAGAAAGGAATCGGTTTTAAAAAATGGAAGGAAAACAAGCTAATGAGATTACCCGTTCAAATAAAGCAATATTTTCTAAAATAATCTGCTGTTTTACATTTACATGAAGTTCTCTGCCTATTCTACAAAGAAAATGTTGTTATAAAAGCTTATAACTATATCCAATTTTATTCTAATCAAGATAAATGTTATTAGAAATTGCTCTATTACTTAGTTGTTACTAGAACGAAAATAAAGGAATATAGTAGGCTAAACCGGCTGTCAAATGTTTTAAATTCTGTCGCTATTCTACGACATCAAAATTTGGTTATCTTTGCATGATAAGGAGTGGAATAAAGGAAAAGTAAATGACCAGTTACGTTTGAGAAAGATATAGGTATTATAAAAATGAAACCACAAACATCTAATATTGCGGAGCCTAAAATATTTGTTTAACGAGATTACATCTTTGTTTAGTAAGATTTTTTACAATCTCATACGATTTACCGGTTATGCAAAAATTCTCAAATATGAAGAGGGCTTCAGAGCCTATTCCTACAAATTTCCAGCTATGCATTCTTTTATCATGTAAATATATTGAACATATGGCATTTTAATCAAAACCATTACAGACATTTTAAAGAAAACTGAAAATCTCGAAAAATGTTCCCTGCAAAGTGTAGTTAGTGGTGGAGAAGTTTTCATGTGAATCTTCGTTTGGCATCCTTGAAATATACTACACACAAATACAACGTTTGGTACCTAACCAGATTTTCGTTTTTGACTTATGTTGTTAACAGACGCACACAGACCTTTTTTCTAAATAAGTTTTTGGGATTCAAATGTCCTTAAGACGAGATTTTATATTGTATTTCTGGGTTGATTGTAGCATCTTCTCTACATTCTGTGCTAACATATTGTGGAAAAGTATGTAATAAATAAATAACATAAGATGTTGAGTATTTATTGTGAACCTAGCAAAATTTAGTTAGGCCTCAAAGACAGAAACATCCCGATCTAATGGACACAATGGATACCTGATTTAACCCATCACCGTTGAATTCATGTCAGAATATATTCCTTTTCAATGTAATAGAAATAAAAAACTACAATTAGTTCACAGGTTCATTTGCGTAGCGAACGTGTTTTATATTCAAATTAAAACAGCTGGCGTGGGAAACAAAATTAGACTGCCCTGAATACTGTCTGGTGTGGGATTATAACTATGGAAGATGTAGCAAAGAAGATGGTAGGAACTTGTACTTGACCACAATAAGCCCAGAGATCGACGAAAAGACCAATTCGGTAATTCGGTGTTTCATGATCAGGTCAGTCTTCTAACACTCTCTAGCGAGCCAAGGCGCCGCGAGACGAAAGAGAACCGTGGACTTTGAGCAACAAATACTTATATTCAACTCCATTTCACGACGGATCCCATCATTGTTGAAAACCAATGATACGAGAAGTCTCCTATAACAAATTTTGGCTTCAACTGGTCCGTTCTTATTCCACCCAAACGCGTGTATTCTATTACATTCATGAAATGATGAGTGTAACAATCGTAAATTATAATAAAATTAACCTACTATCATAATCATTGAGTGCATTTGTTTTAATTTGAGGAATTAGCATCAAATCCAGGAAGCACCCACAAACTAAGATAAACACATAAAAAGAGATGTCACATGAAGCTATACATGTGAACCAAAGCAAGCCCTCAAAACAGAAAAATATGCTGTCCACTCCGATTCACGCTCTGATATCCCTAGTTGCATCATAACTGTGAGACGAAGAATACAGTGTATCAAAATGGTGCCCCTTGTGGTGGGCCTCGTGTATCTGAAAGGGACCGCCAGAAATATCATATCGTACAGCGACAAATAGCTGAGTTCCTGAAACCGACCTAGGCAGCCCCAGGCTGCATTTGTCCCGTGCAGCTTTCCCTTCGTGCGTTTAAACAGCTGTAGAACTCAACGGTCCTATTTCAAGTTACAACCGCAAGTAGGGAGCTGACCTGGACGACCTTCCTTTTACTCCTCTAAATGAACGTGACCCGCCCACCGTATCCGCTGATAAGCAGGAGGGGTAAAACGAAGGTCGCTCAGGCCAATTTCCCATTGTGTTCTCTGCAACTCTTCTAAGGCACAAAGGAATATCTGTACAAGCCAATACGGGGCAGACGGTATACTATTATCCATAGGTTGTGGAGTTCCTAGACACTGACCCAACTAGCGCTAAACTCCATCGCGCGGTACAGAAATGCATCTGGAAACAACAGAAGGTGACAACGACCAGAACGTCGATATAGAACAGACGTCACCAACTGGTTGTCCTTTGAGTAAATCATAAAGAGCATATTAGCTCGATGCTCCTGAGAGTCATATACTGTGATCTGCATATACAACTGCGCGGAAAGCAAGAACAAACAATTCCTTCAGTGCTATGGCAGTATGCAACATTTTGAGTTTGAAATATTTAAGTCACGTTTCGTGGGTTTATATATCTATTGTAGGTTCAAGATTAATAGAAAAATGTCCCTATTATGTCTCTTGAATTAACATTTACACTTTTGATAAGAACATTTGCATACCTGTGGTGGTAATTGATAATCATACCATAAATAATTGCAAAAAATAATGGCAATTATTATAGTGTTAGCATAAAATAAAACAACAAACTCGTTAACTTGACTAACTACATTGTAATTGGATAACACTAAAAGAGTGAATTTGTAACAAAAAACTTCCACATTTTTAACAGTGAACATTAACAGGCATCTTGGTAATCAATTAGTAACAAACACAATTCGAAAGAAACGTTTTTCTCCCTGAAAGTTGTCGTACTCACTTGCATGGGATGCGTAATGGCTCTGGAAGTTGAATTTTCTGAATGCAAAATTTTGCCGCCTACCACTCACTTATTCCTTCTCGTTCCTCCTAGCCAGGCATAAACGAAAGCGTCAATGGTTTGCATGTTGGATTGTTTTCTGTTTCCGACATTATAAATTAACTCAGGACACACTTTATAAGGAAGAAAGACAATCCTTAGTGTCACGTGTTCAACGACTGCAAGCACAGAGCAAGCGCTCCTGCTGCGACACAACCTACCAAGTCTTTATGATGCGTCATCGGTGAAAAAACACACGCAGCAGGGTGAGAGCAACCTGTCACCTGTTTGTGAAAGTAAAAGTAAAAGTGGAACTTCTAAAATAATGGATACACACAGACATACAATGATAGAAGGAAAGAAAACTGCGAGAGAAGTATAAGACAATTCAATAGAAACAGATCAGGAGATTAAGCACACTAAAAAGGCTCCACACAAACTTTTGAGATTGGGAAAGTATTTTTTTCGATTTGTTGTTCTTTTTTATGTTAAAGCGATATATTAGACCCACCAAAACAAAATAATTAACTAATAGTAATTTAGCAATAATTAATGAAAATCCAGCGTCCAAATTAATTTAAATCTGTGTTTTTTAGAATACAAACAATGTAAGCATACCATTATGAAGCCAGTGCAATACTGAGAATCTGTTTTAACTTTGAGCTACATTGATTAATAAATAGCGACGTAATTTAAGTTCGGTTTCACGGTAAAGCTGAGATTTAATTTTCTCGTAGTCTCTCATCTGGCCGGCAGACACAGAAACGCCGCACCATTCCACAACGCTGAAGGCCCGTTGGAAAAGGCTTCCTAACGCTCCCCTTGAGCCTATGGGAAAATAATCTTTAAATTTAAACAAAAAGGTCCGCAAATCCTAGTCAAGCATCAGTTTTTCTAACTGACAAATATAATATAATCAGAGTTTCTCGACGAAGTTCGGCACTAGTTCATCATAATAGCATAGACGCCACATTGTTCCTAGACAACTTTGCAACGCCAAGAACATAAGTTACTCTATTATGGTATAATCAGGCGCTAAGAAGTGCAATTCCAAACAGGTAGAAACTAAGAAATGGTAAGATCCATGCAAAAGTAAAGAAAGACAAAGGGAAACAGATGTTAAATTAATCATCGCTTTGAACCAGTCAATTTTTGGATTACTTAATTTTTCACGAGTCAACATCCATAAGTTTCCATATACATATAGCCGGAGGACGAGACATCGACAAAGAAATTCGACCCTGCGATAGTCTAATCCTGAATTTCCGATGAACTTTAACTCGAAAAAGTGTCGAGATACAAAAGGAGGTGTTCACCATTGACCATCCACCTCATACGTGTCACCTCAAAGTTTTGGACACGGTAGCAGGATACCTATAACCAACGCAAAGCCCACAAATATAACAAAACTCAGCCCGCATCTACTAACACAGATGTACCGAAAATAACAACAAAACTTTATGTTTCAGAACACACAAACTACTTAAAAACAAAATTGTGAACACAAAGCGAATTACTACGTTAACAGCTCGATAGCCAGAAACCCCAGTTGACAAATACTTAACAGAGTTTAACCAAAAATTAGAATTACCACACAATGAGACGGACTTAAAATGTCCTGTAAATCGAGATGTAAGTTATTAGACGCGATTTTCGTTCTACGCATGCAGTACTGGAACCAATAAAGCTGCAATGCATTGAAGATGTTAGTAGCATCAGGAATATAGTAATAGAATTTGCGAATAAGCTAATGCTACATTGACAGTAAAATGCAAGCGCAGACGCAATGTAAGCGCAAGAGTTTGGACTCATATTATTTAATGTAAGCATTCACATAGAAACACGCAAGATGCAATGCAACTCAAAAGTTTGCAAATTCCAAACTTTATCCTTGCGTTGCATGCAAAGAGGATAAAGTCTGCTTATTTTCTCTATGCATTACCTATATAATCAGCAACAGACGACCGCACTACAATATTTTACAGAGCTTGCTGTACATGCAAGCTCTATTTGTCCGTGCAATTCCGCGCAAGCTCTAATTTCCCTCAAGAGGTTATGACAGTCTTCTTGCGAATCCTTTCATTTAATGAATGTAATTATCATCTGCGTCTACATTTCTTGGTTCTCATAAACCGACGGTGCAGACAGATAATTCTAGTTCATTAAATGTGTAGCTTTGTCATTTTCTGCAGTCTAGATGCTTGTACTATTTACAATAATTTTGAATGATCAAATTATTGTGACGTAATTGCCTGAGCGTTAGTTGTTAGTATGTAAGATTTTTATAACATATTTATTTGTAAAAGATTGAGTGAATTTCTTAAGTGTATTATTGGCTATGTTGTTCAATTTGAAACTTTCGGGGGGCTTGGAAGATATCCGTATTTAATTTACAGATCCAGAAACCCGTACCAACTTCTTGCGTTACGCTTACGATTACATTGTGAATGGTCTTCCCTCGCGCTTGCGCTTACGCTACATTACGTCTGCGCTTGCATCTCATTGTGAATGTAGCATAACTGTTAGGATCCAGAAAGAGCAGTACTATTTCTGTCGCTTTAGAAGGAAAGTAGTGTTTCTTCGAAGTAAATGTTAGCGCTGAACTAGTTGGTATGACAAATTAATCCGGGAGATGTATGACTTGCATTTAGACGAAGTAAACTTATTAAGATAAGAAAAATAATAAAGGTAGTCACTGTGCAGAGAAGTGCCATTACGCATTTGAGTCTGGATCGCCAAATGTAGCGCAAGTGCGGGAGGCTATTGCGTTACATTTGAGTCTGGATCGCCAAATGTTGCGCAAGTGCGGGAGGCTATTGCGTCTATTCCTCCACACAGTCGTGCCTCTAACGCTAAAGGTATCCTCAGTGTGTAACGTTAGGGCCCATTCACAAAGAACCGTAACGCAAATTCAACATAAACACGTGGTTAATAAAAGTGACCATGAAACTAGTTTTTTTTCTTAACGTGAACATAAACGCTCTCGTCAGACGCCAACGGTAAACCTTGCAGTCTCCAAGCTTTTATCATTTTATGTTTGCGTTAAGGGGAATCGAGAGGAAAACACAGATCGCTCTTCATAGAAACATAGAAGAGAGAGACATTTGTTGAGAAGTTAATTATTTTATTTAAGAATTGTCATTTTACTGGCGACAAAAAGCATAAATATTTAGAAAAATATTCCAGTCAACTGATATATGAAAGAAGGTATTGACAATAATAAGAAAAGTAATAATATTTATTATTATCAACACTATTATTTATTGTTATTTATTTATTTTCCAGCAATGCGTGAAAGCTTATAGGTTATGAGGTATCCGTTTTAGTTTATGAATGGAAAAATGTAATATTTAGTGTTTTAAAAATCACTTTACAATTATATAAAATCCACCACTTCATTTTCTTTTTCTGTTGCTTAACGTTCTTTATCCTGATTTGTCATAAGGGATAGTGAAAGAATTTGTTGCAATAATATCCAATTGACATCGGGGTCCATGGAGCTTAAAGGTACTCGAAATTCGTCTGCTCAGGATAAGGGAGTACCCTGAAAAATACTTATCGGGTAACTCACCCAAGTGACATTCGAACTCGCGAACTGTAAGGTAGACACGCTGCCACCCAACTACCCAGGTAGGCTATTATTACATTACTGATAATTATGGTAGATTCCAGTCTTATCGCTTTCACATTTAGCTTATATATTTTGAGCCTAACGGATTGTTGGCATTGTGAATGGCAAAGTGAATCTTATGTTCATGTTATATATTTATATCCTTAAGTTAATGTTTCCATGTGAATCCCCATTTAGGTGTGATGGAAGGGTTTGCGATCAGGTTAGCCCTCCCTCACACCTTATTCTGAAGTGCTATAATGTATCGTGTGCCTGGGTCGCAGTAATTACCTGTTCTGGCACAACGTTTATACAACTTTCCGTTTTGATAGTGAGCGTGACCATGTGCCCCAATTCATTAATGATTTGGAATACCTTTTTCTTCTCACGGGAATATCTAATAAATCTATGGTGCTCGTTCAGAACAGGATAATCACAAATGTCCACTATATATTCAGAAATGACTGACTCCTCTCCGTGGCACAGTTCGCCCGGCCGCTGAGGCCCTCATCTCGGACCATTACCGACGTCATGGATGGGGTGCAGTATTGGGGGGGGGTGAGATGTGGTCAGCGCTTCGATGTCCCCCCCCCAGTCTTCGGTCTTCACGACTTGGAGCCGCTACTTCGGCATCAAGTAGCTCCTCAATTGGCCTCCCAGGGACCTCACGAGGCTGAGTGCACCCCAGTCTAGGTCTCCCAGCGGGGGAAAAATCACCACGCCGGTACTGGGAATCAAACCCAGGTCTCCCGCTTGGCAAGCGGCAACGCTTGGAGACGACCATATTCAGAAATACTTATGTAAAAATCTTTTATTTGGTACATTCCTGAAATCTCTATTTGTACTCTTGCTTGCACCACAGAAACATGTAGTCTTCTTTAGATACTTACATAGAAAATTTAGCATATAGTAACCAAACTTGTGTGCCTTACCTAAAGTGTGCTTATTATGGAGTGACAACTTTAGGTTAAAATTAAAAAATAGGAGTTTTTACGACAACAATGGTTAATGATCAACGCAGGAAAAACCCCCTATTTTGAAACGTTATTTTTAAAGTGCCTACTTTAGAAGCTCACTTAAAGTACAAGACATCTCATGCTGACACTAGCAAGAATTGATAGTTTCACATAAAAAGTAAAGCATCTCCAAAAGAAGAAAAGTCAGAATATGAGAACATATTTAAGGATAACAAATTTAAATCCATCACGAATAAAAACGTCATGACAAAATTTTGGAAGTGAACTGTGATGGAAAAGTTGTGGTAGCTGAAATTTAAGAACAATATATTGCTCCCGAACTAACTATAAGTGCTTCATTATATAAAAGCAAGTTATGCACTTAAATTTTGCAGTCATGAATTGTACTATAGGAAGAACGTACTGCTACATGTGGCAAGACGGAGTACCTACTTTGTGAAATTTATTATTGAGTTAAGGGATTCTGTCAAATCTATGATTATTTATTTTCACAGGGCGATTTTTAGTTCAGAGCGTATACTTATTTTGTGATTTAATGTGTAGTTAATTACTACAGAGAAAATAATTTTTAAAAAGAAGTGTACAAAACACTTCATTCCAGGTAGAGTGTGGCTCATACTATGCTATTATTGAAAAGGCCAGAAAAATCACGATGGTAATGTAGCTGTTCCCCAAATTTAGATGATGACTATTGAAATTACAGTAAAGCACTTTATTTTCGAGCCTTTTAAACACTTTTTTTCTCCAAAAGAGCGATTTAAACAGACAAAAATCAATTTATGTTTCACATTTTCTCTGTCGGCATATTATCAATGAATTGACAGAATACCAATTCAAACACTGACTTCAGAGGCGGAATCTTTCAGGGCCTGCTATATTACCAGCAAAGATCTACCATCGAAAGCAACCATGCACTTGACTTGGGCCTGCTGCTTATGGGAAGGAGCGAAGATTCAAATGTAAATAGATGTACCATGATCTCCCGTCGTTGTTAGACCTTATTAATTTTCTGTAATATCCAAGATTTTAGGGGTATACATGCGGATATATCAATAAATGACACCTTATTATGTATCCACTTCGCTGTTTCAGTTGTTTTTCCACTTCGTCTAACAGTTTTCCCACTAACCAATATAATTTACCATCTGGTGTTTTTCTTTTGCACGGAAATGAGCAACAACTGTCAGTATAGACAAACCATTTTGCCTCTACGTTTTCACACCTCAATATTTGACTTGATTGGTCTAGGTAGATTGGGATCAATGGTTTTGCAGGAATCATCCGTACTTATTTTGGATACAACATGTGGACTACGAATTCAAAATTATCCCGTTTTCCCCGTGGTTTCAAGGAAAATAAACATATATACATTGTGGGTGCCACGCCATCCTGAAAACATACCGTTCTTAATAAATAAGCTTATTAGTACATGAATGAAATATGTATTATAGAACTTAAGCTTTCACATAGTTTTATACTTTCTTCTTTTTGTAGTGTTTAACGCCCGCTTTTACTACTTATGGCACCAGAGCTGATGACACTGATGATACTTGGAATGAAGATGGAGCACCAGTGGAATATGATGGCGGGAGAAAACGGAGAACCCGGAGAAAACGCGTCCTTGCTCCGCCTTGTCCACCACATATCCCACATACTGTCGCTTGGGATGGAACCCGGGCCAACTAGATGAGAGGAGAGTGGTGTAAATACTCGGCCACGGTGCGGCCTTTCACGGAGGTGAATAAAAGTTCTTCACGAGTTATCAGTAAATATGGATCTAATATTGTATGCTACACTGTCCTTAACTACCAATACAAATATGTGCAATTATAGCCCTAACAGCCTGGATATTCCAACAGGTTCATGATTCAAAGGGGGCTACATCAGTGTATGTGACAGAGATGAGTCCAAATAAAACAAGTGCGTGATACGTGTCCTTCTATGTTGCACGAACTCATTAGGATATGCTGAGGTGACGTCATTTTTTGACGACTGGTCTAGGTGAAGGACATCACCGAAACAGCTGTCATCATGCGGTAACGCCATCTTGTTACACCCTGCCATCGGTGGACGTCTTGAATCCAGGCGAGTTGCAATATTGTGCGAGGGATTGCTAGTCATACTTTCTATGTATGTATGTATGTATGTATGTATGTATGTATGTATGTATGTATGTATGTATGTATGTATGTATGTATGTATGTATGTATGTATGTATGTATGTATGTATGTATGTATGTATGTATGTATGTATGTATGTATGTATGTATGTATGTATGTATGTATGTATGTATGTATGTATGTATGTATGTATGTATGTATGTATGTATGTATGTATGTATGTATGTATGTATGTATGTATGTATGTATGTATGTATGTATGTATGTATGTATGTATGTATGTATGTATGTATGTATGTATGTATGTATGTATGTATGTATGTATGTATGTATGTATGTATGTATGTATGTATGTATGTATGTATGTATGTATGTATGTATGTATGTATGTATGTATGCATTGTATGTATGTATGTATGCATGGTATGTGTGTATGTATGCATGCATGATGTATGTATGTATGTATGTATGTATGTATGTATGTATGTATGTATGTATGTATGTATGTATGTATGTATGTATGTATGTATGTATGTATGTATGTATGTATGTATGTATGTATGTATGTATGTATGTATGTATGTATGTATGTATGCATGCATGCATTGTATGTATGTATGTATGCATGCATTGTATGTATGTATGTATGCATGCATTGTATGTATGTATGTATGTATGCATTGTATGTATGTATGCATGCATGATGTATGTATGTATGTATGTATGTATGGATGTATGGATGTATGTATGTATGTATGTATGTATGCATGCATGTATTGTATGTATGTATGCATGCATTGTATGTATGCATGCATTGTATGTATGCATGCATGATGTATGTATGTATGTATGTATGTATGTATGTATGTATGTATGTATGTATGCATGCATGCATGCATTGTATGTATGTATGCATGCATTGTATGTATGTATGCATTGTATGTATGTATGTATGTATGCATGCATGCATGATGTATGTATGTATGTATGCATGCATGATGTATGTATGTATGTATGTATGTGTATGTATGTATGTATGTATGTATGTATGCGGTTGTGTGAGTAGCTGATGTATTTGTAAATAAAACCTGATTTAATGATTTACAATGTACGAGGTATGTCCAGAAAGTAAGTTCCGTTTGGTAATAAAATTAAATTGTGTACAGATACAGAATAATTATTTATTGCACAAAATTCTACAACTCTTAAACCACTTGTCCACATAACTGGCGAAATTTTGCAGGCATTAGTCATAGCCTGGCACAAGTTTTTGTATACCTTCTTCATAGAAGTTTGCTGCCTCTGTCTTCAAAAAGTTGGAAACATTTTCTTTCAGCTCTTCGTCATTGTTGAAGTGTGGACCGCCAAGGAAAGACTTGAGATGTAAGAACAGATGAAAGTCGCTAGGAGCGAGGTCAGGGATGTACGGAGGATGGTCAAACACGTCCCAGCCAAATCCCTGTAGGAGGTTTTTCGTCACATTTGCAGTGTGTGGTCGTGCTTTGTCGTGAAGAAAAACAACACCTTTTGACAGAAATCTTCGGCGCTTATTCTGTATTGCGCGGCGCAATTTCCTAAGTGTCTCGCAATAAACATCTGCTTTGATTGTTTGACCACGCGGTAAGAAATCAATGAGTAAGATGCCTTTCCAGTCCCAGAACACTTTGCACATCATTTTTCGAGGTGTCAAGATTTGTTTCGGCTTAACCTTTACTAGGGATGAAGTGTGCGTCCATTCCATTGATTGCCTCTTACTTTCAGGGGTGTCATAAAAACCCAAGTCTCATCTCCTCTGTGTCAGAAATTCTTCGCCGTCTTCATCATAACGGGTTAAAAACTGAAGTGCACTACCCATCCGTTTTGTTTTGTGTTGCTCAGTAAGAATCTTTGGTACCCAACGTGAGCAAAATTTACGAAATTTAAGTTTTTCGGTTACAATTTCATGAATTAGTGATCGTGAGCTTCGGGGAAATTCCATAGCGAGAGCACTAATTGTAAACTTGCGGTTTTCCTGGATCTTGTCATCAATCGCGTGAACCAGTTTTTCTGTAACCAAAAATGGACGACTACTTCGTTATTCATCGTGCACTTCACTACGTCCTTCATGGAACTGTTTGACCCATCTTCTCACCATTGAATCACTCATCGCATTTTGTCCGTAAACTTCGCAAATTTGCCGATAAATTTCAATGGGTTTCACTTTCCTAGCATTCAGAAAACGAATCAAAGATCTGATTTCACAAGCGGAGGGATTTTCAATCAACACCGACATTGTAAACAAGCACAACAAAGCGTATGTGGCTGTCAGCGATCTTAAAATGGCGCACGTTTCTTCTCCTGGATACAGAGCGTCTACCGCGCATGTGCAGAACTGCGATCGCAGCGCTGCAGCGGAGATAAATTGAAACGGAACTTATTTTCTGCACGTACCTCGTATTACAATTTCTATGACTGGACAAATGTCAAGAACACCCCTATTGGAGTATTAAACACTTGCTGGCTCCCATGGACACGCTGGCAAACTTAACCTGTTGCTTCGTGGCGCAGCGAATCGCGGGTTCGAGTCGCGTTTCTGTTCTTGTAAATATGTGTATTTATGTGTAAAACGGAAAACCAATAGAAAAACAAAGAGAAAAAATATAAGTAAAAGTGGAGAACGAAGGGAACAACCCAGTATTACGTAATCATATTCTTCACCAACCGTACATTTTGTTTCAAGTACCTTGTTGGACTTCGCTTTGTGAACCAAACGCTTTATTTTAAAGATATTTTCTGATATTCCTTGAAAGCATCAAAATATACTGTTAAGTAACGAAATACTTTCCACAACACAGCTCGTCTGTGGATGAACTAAGCGAGTTAAAATGACATTACCTATGTAAAAATGTTCTTTCTTTTCTTAATCCTCACACTTCATGAGCACTACTCTGATATGTTATACCTTTGGGGGCCTTGTTCAATAGCAGTGTTTGTAGCTTGGTGTTAAGTACTATATGTTCAAACATTCGTATGCAGCTCGTTACTATAAATTATGACTTATCTCTAAGTCAACACCTTTAGTATGATTTTACACTTATTGTCTCAGCTGCACACATACGCACGCTTTTCTGCAGTTCCTGTTTCTTCTTGTCTTTAATCTACTAATTATCAAAGTTATGTACATTTTAATTCCTTTTTTGAAATTAAAGGTTCTATGACATATTCTATACAAACAATTTCACTCCATACACTTATTTCTGAGAATATGCTAACAATGTGTACGTATGCTATTTAACACTTGGAAAACAATTCAATAACAACAAAAAAGTAAAGCTTTTAATAAGATTTCGAAATTATATCTCAATTTATATAAGAAACACAATAGAAATATAACCAGAGATATACAATGCACCAATCAATGTAAATTCAGAGAAGGAAGCATTTTCTGAATTTTGGCTCCCAATTGATAACCTGACTATGACGACTGGATTTTTTCTACTTATTTAAATAATAGGGTGGCTGTAGTTCCTCGTGTTCTGAAGTACCTGGCTGCTAAATATCTCCAACAATTCGCTGCTTCTAACACACTTCCTAAGAGACCTTTTATTGCACCTCGTCAAGAATCCAATACGTTAATCTACTCGTAATAATGTGCTATGTTTAGCAACAGAACGTATAATAGTATCTTACACTTATATAATCACAATGAGGGAAACGACAAGTGCGTGCTGTGTTGCCTTTAGTTAACGTGGGTCAATTTAGTGTCATACCGGCGTTTATCACTGTAGTTTAGTTGGTTAGAGCAACCGAGTGGAAAGTGAAGAGCCATTATTCCCGACATTATTATCAGCGTGATTCAATATTTTCAACCGTCTGATTTATTATTTCTTTGAACCAAAAATGTTTAATCTGTATGCTTAATATGCTTTTATGCATATGGGTGAAGAATTAGCCAACAATTAAGCATGGCAATTGGCCACACTTAAGTCACATACTCATATACAGAATCTCTACTCCAAATTGAGGTTTGTCATCGTGTGTTAAGCGTATATCACAGGGGCTTCGTCTTTGGCGCGCATTCGGGTGTACGCAGATTCGATCCCCTTTGCCGGCCTAACTAACTTATGGGTCCTTTTGGGGTTTCACCGGGTTACCAGGCGAATGCCGGAGAGGTTCCTTCGATTCCCCGAATTTCTTGCCCTCCATACCATTTCCATTGTTACTTCATTCATCCTTCATACGTTAGTTCCTTTCGTGGTTATAAGTGTCGGCGATGGTGCTCGGCGCAGCATGACAGGGATGAAGGTTGCTCCTGTGCCTCTCTCCGTACTTTGCTGTAGCTTTTTGCCGAGCTGAGAACCACCTCTAGCGGCGGCGATGGAACATCTATGATGCGGGGTTCACGGTCCAATATGGATCCAACATTCTGGGGTGCTTCTGTCTTGAAACTAAAAAGTCCCTGTGGTGCTGTGCCGTCGCTCGTGTTTTCGGGTGCCCAGTGTATCCTCTCACCTTATCCCTCACCTTATCCCTCCCTCCTCCCCTGGGGCGCCCGCTTTGGTCCACTGCCCAGTATATACCGTAATCCTAACCCTATGCGCTTACCATCATTATCACTTGCTGTGTTATAGGAAGCAAGCATCGTATTATAAGGAGAGCTTCACCACCTAGAATAACTTGCAGCTTTCACTACAAATTATTTGTTTCAATAAGAAGGCTGCTCTCCATAATATCTAATCCGTTTAATGCCAATTTACATAATAATTTCATCATAATTTAGATTATCTAATTGCATCTTTGTACAAAGCTGTAATGGATATGAATTACCTCAATAACTAAGATGTCCCGAAATAAGATGAAAAACCAAAATTTAACTTTGAAAACGTGATCAAAGTTTTACAATGCGGAATCGTTTATTAACTTTTCTAATTTGGGCATAACGATAAAATAGCAGAACTTCATATAAGTTGGAATCCAATATCCTGGAATTATATTAAGCTCTCATTAGGTGGTCATAATTTCAAGTTCGCGTTTTGCAAGTGCGGTTAGTAAGCTTTTCATAAACACTTAAACGG
Organism: Hymenopus coronatus; assembly: GCA_030762935.1. Taxonomy (NCBI): domain Eukaryota; kingdom Metazoa; phylum Arthropoda; class Insecta; order Mantodea; family Hymenopodidae; genus Hymenopus; species Hymenopus coronatus. The sequence goes on from CM060900.1 coordinate 385,483,747, forward strand.
AACACTACCAATTAATGCCACACCATTTAGTAATTTACGTAAATTTTGCAGTTAAACAACCCAGAGATTTAGATCGTGGATACACAGCATAGCTGTATAGGTAGCAAATCGTAATATAATTCAACAATGGGAAGAGTGAGTGAGTGACTGAGCGAGTGAGTGAGTGAGTGAATGAGTGAATGAGTGAGTGCCTATCGACAACTGGGTCATTTGGGCCCGAACAATGGGAAGAGAATAACAGAGTAAGTAACTATAGTTGTACGTGAGCATGCACACGGGCAGTTCTGCTTTAAACATTTTAACGGAGGTTAGTGGAAAAAGTTCGTTATCTTTTGGTTAAATATTGCAATATGTCAGCTATGATGTTTGCTTTAAAAATCTAATGTATTCCATTCACATGACTTTCTCTACATCTCTGTAACAAATTATTGTTGCTAAGTTTATTCTTCTATTTTATGCTAAAACGTTAGCAGAAATAGCAGTATTACTTAGTTCCTTGTAAGCAGAAGGGAAAAAAAGGGAATGCATTAGGCTAAAGCGATAGTCAAATGTATTAAACTCTGGTTGCTATGGGATTTAAATCAATTTCTTTGCGTGCCCAGGACAAGTTACCCTATGAGAAAAGTTTAGCTATTTTAAAACTGAAATCAATAATCAAGAAATATCTCGAAAACGGTCAACTCCATGAAAGAATGTATAGGGCATAAAATGTGTGTTTTTATAGAGATCCACGTATTTTGTGTATTAATTTTTTGTCTATCTGTTTCGGTTTACCAGTTTACGCAAAATTCAATAAAAGTCATCCAGAATATATAGATCTTCAAAAGCTATTCCCAGAATATTCAAGATATTTTACTTGTCATGTAGATGTCTTAAATATAAGAGATTTTAATCAAAATCGTTGGAGGCATTTTTGATAAAATCAAACTTTTCGAAATGTTTTCCATGTAAACGGTATTTGGGGGTGGAGGAATTTTCTTGAAAATCTACCTGCCGCTTCCATGGAAGATATCAAACTAAAATACCAACTTTGGTGTTTAACTGTCTTTTAGTTTTTAAGCTATGAAGTCCACAGGCACGCACACAAACGGACCTTTTTCTAATATTTTGGATTCAGGGAAATCCTAAACATATATTTCCGGTGAAATCTCGGTATTGAATTTTTGGGTGCATTACAATACCTTCTCTATTCACTATGTACATAGTACGTGTAAAGGAAGTAAAAATAAATATCTACCGACTTTATTTCCTTTTTTTTTCATTACATTTTAAGTTGTAAAAGAGATGTAAAAGAATACTTAAGAAAATAAATTGTTTAAAAAAAACATTCCAAAATATGTATTCTTTGTCAGACTACGAAACTATTCAGCCACAAATATATATATTTAGCAGTCAGGCAGCTTAATGTACGTAACAAAAAAGGCATAATCGCAGATGCGCTGAAAGTCCAGTTTTTGTTAGGATAATGCGTTATAAAGGTGCGGCTACTTGAAACATGGAGGCGTCTCTGATGGGCGGAGGTCCAGACTAGCTGCAGGTTTCTGCAAACCCACGTGCCTTGCCGTTTGATTTATGTTCTGAGATATAAGTGCCTCATTTAGAAGATGATGACCAGCGACACCTGACTACACCCTTCAAGGTCTTGTTATGCTTCAATCGTACAACATAGCGTAAAAATACGGAGCACTTAGTGTATGTATGAACCGGAAGGCAGTCTAGTAGAAGTGCATAACAGAATAGAACAACATATTTTGGCAAAGCTTGGCGTGAAATGAGCTGTAGAATAAATATATTTAAGATTTTTAGAATATTAAATGTCAGATTTTCTGAATAGAATCATCACCTGAGAATTTTAAAGTCGAATAAATCTTAAAATACTATTAGTTCTATAGAAATGCAGTTACTATAGTGTTTGTATACTCACTTAGGAGACTAAACAAATAGCTACGTTACAGGGCAACCACTGGGTATGCAGTGAATTGTTAAAATTTGGTGCAAGAAGTCACAAAACATACAGATTTTTCACAGCTGTAATTCCAGGTCAAAAGGCTCTCTTTTGTTGTTGTTTTTTTATTATTTTGTTTAGCAAAGAAAAGACTCAACACGCTTTAAAATTCTCCGTTTAATTTTCTCTTTTAACTTACCCAGTCTTTTAAAGAGGAAGTATTTTAGTTGTTTCCTAAAACTTCGAAATTTCACCCAAAGCAACCATTTTGAAACACGAGAAATCAGAAACATGTTCCCTATATGTGTGTTTCAGAACTTTTTTGATACTTTAATTAGTAATTTCATTTCAAGCATACAAAAATGTCGATTAACATGTTTCTGTAAATGCTAATATAGTTTTTCAAATACTGACTTCAAATGGGAATGGAATCCAAATTCTGGGATCCGATAAAACACAGTCACCGAGCCAGTTGGATCAGGCGTTTCGTCTTTGACTAGCATTCGATGGATCGTGGAATCGGTTTGCCGCGGTCTGACACTTGGATTTTTGGGGATCTTTCCCGGGTCACTAGGCGAATGTTAGAGAGGTTTCTTCACGATTTTCCAGTCCCTTCATTTCATCTCCATTTCATCCAACCAGTTTTTTTTCCCAGGGTTATAAGGGTTGGCGAACACTCTCTCGTGGAGGTGACTGAACTTTGGAAGCTCATCTCTCGGCGGCAGGATGGCTTTGAGAGTCGTCGGTAGACCCAGGACCGTTTGGTTAGACCTGAGGTGCGAGCTGCTGGCACTCTCCACGTCGAAATGAAAAACTGTTTGGAATCTGTTAGGGACTCTCCACGATGGCAAACTTCCGGCGTCTGGTTGCGGCTGTTTGCTGTAATTGCTCTCATCTTAGCTTATCCTCCTGGGATCTGACCTATAAAAAGCCAATCAATGGTTGAGGTGTGAAACCCCGTCCAGCACACTACTGCTGCTGCCACTACTACTATTACTAATACTAAAACTACTACAATGGAAACCTTTGTGTGAAGAAAAGGTAAATTAAAAAACTGCCAATACGCAGGTGAAGGGTATGCCTTCTCTGGTCGTTGAAGGTACACACAAATCATTGTTACTATTATTCCAGGCACAGTGATCTGAGCGTGATGGCATATTGGTTCATTGCTTGTAATCTATAGTGATATAATGATAATGCTTCATTTAATACCTATAATCAATTCTGGTGACCTTATCTAAATGTGTTGTTTGTAAAATGACAAACTCGCTAAATTGTTTTGAAATAGAAGCATACCTTATTATTACTACACATAGGCATACATATACCCCCCCCCAAGTTCGCGGGTTTAAACTCGGCGGAGGGTGGTATTCTTTTTCGAACTCTGCACTCTATAAGCTATGAAAGCCATTTCTTCCTCTTTTCACCGTAGAACACGCCCTGAGCAGTCCTGATATACACATATCTCTGAAAGTAAGGCATATGTGAAATTTAGCCCAAAAGTGAAATATTAAGAATATTATTTTATTTCATAATAAAATGGTGTAAATTCTACAGTTTAAGAAAATATATTAGTTTATCCTACTTGCCGCATTTTAAGTACCCATTAAGGAAGCTATAAAGGGTGGGCTTGTGACACTCCCAACTTTAAACCTTACTTTATCGCAAACCATTTTCAAATATTTTTTACACATTTAAGATACTACATGCTTAAATCTTTTTAATGGTGTGTCTCAAAATTTGAATGCTGCTTCTAAAAATTACATTAATTTTTCGAAATGATGCTCCAATTCTGAGATCTGAATTATTAATTTGGAAAAATCAAGATTTTTGGAGAGTACGAAAAGTATAATTTTTCTACACTAATAAGGTGCAACATGAAATTACTGTATGATATTTCTCTTACTTTAAAACTGGAATTTTTAAGTGAATATTTTAAAAATGCATCAGATGCTCATTTTTATTAGAACAATGGATTTAGAAAATAAAAGTTTATTATTTAAGTAACTATGCAAACAAGAATGTTGATATATGGCAAAATATCCCAATTATTGTGTAAATGGATGGTGTAAATGTAATAAGAATTCACAGGTGTATCACCTTAAATCGAAAATGCATAAATGTTAGGCACAAACGTCACTATATGCCTTACTTAACCGAATTTCAGGGATAACTGCAGGCTCCACCACCGTTTCCTTGGAGGGCATAGACACAATTTTTTCCTTACTCCGTGTCCTGAACATTGCACGTTTTACCAATTACATATTTTTCATAAGCTAAGTATGATGTTTAAACAGTAGAGATGAACAAATTTGCACTTGGTTTTGAAACCAAACGGTATTGCTTGAAAAACTTGGTTGTTTCCCTACTTGGGGTTACAATTTTATTGCCACAAATCCTGTTAGTTCTTGGCAACACAAACAACATTTTAACAACGAAAGTAAGCGTGTGTTATTACATACCCTTGTATCAAACTGCTACAAATAAATTTACAATAATTACATTGAATGTTTGAAGGCATGTATTTTAACACTGACTCTGACGGGGTTCAAGTTGTATCTTATTTAATGTTACAGCATGCAAAAGTAAATTTAAAAAATAAATGTGAACTTTTTTGACTTTAAATCAAGCCTTCTAAATTGCGATTCTAGTCATGTGGTATTTCTAGTCAAAAAGTGCAAAAAAAAAAAAAAAAATAGCAAATCTGAATTTTGGTGATTTTATAACAACGCTTTTACATATAGCATTTTGACTAGCGTACTTGTCCATTACGTCATGATATTCAAGTATTGCTGTTGTGCTGCGCAATTAATTTCAAAAATAAGAACAGTCTACATTGTTGTAATTTTAAATCAAGTTATTTATGTAAAATTTCACTAGAATATTTGAATAAAAAGTTTTATTTCATTGTAGTGTTTCTTCTGAGGTTCAAGCTGTATGCCTAGTGGAGCAAGGAATCGTTTTTGCAAAAAGTTAATTTCAAACAAGGGTTTGGAGAACAATATGTGATACTGCAAAGATTCACCCTGTATAGTGTTAATTAATGTTTCAATATTAGATAAATCATGAAAGTTGAAAAAACCAAAAGGAAAGAAGAAAGGAGGGGGAAGGGAAGGACGAAAGAAGGCAAGGTCCTTGCTTTTACTATAATATTTGTTCTTGCATACACGCTTGCAATTGGAAGTACAGAAAATTGGTTTTGTCTTAAGCATTCTTTGTTTTTGGCAAAGATTTTGGATATTTAGTATAATGTATAAGTAATGCATTGGATCCTTTTGTTTTATTTGTCAACAATAAAATACTATTTCGTTTTGCGTTATGCACTATATAATTTTTTTTTTAAATCATAACCCCCCCCCCCCCAAAAAAAAACAGTTTTATTGTGATACCTTCCTGGATCCAAAATATTATACACTGAAACACGCTGTGTACTAATTAATGTTTTACTGCTTACTATAGGGACTTGTGGGTTGGTTTAATTAAACATGTATTATCATAACAGGAAGTGTTTGGAGTTCTAATTTTGACAGTACCAGCATGCGTGTAGCACTGTTACAGGCTTTTTTTTATTTATATTCTGCGGTGGACATTTGCTTTATCGTATGTGCATGAGTTTAGATGTAACAAAGCATTGGGTAGGGTAGATTATTTAATTTTGTGACAATACTAAGATTCATACCGTATACTATTTTATGTTTTCCTGCTTAAGTGCTGAGTTAGAATTTGGGGAATTGTTTTATCTCGTGTTATACATATGTGATATAACAGAAGCTTAGGAAACAGAAGAAATGTTTAATTAAAAGCATAAGTGATGCATTGAAATCTTTCATCTTATTCAACAGAAAAAGACACCTCATTATAGGTATATACCACATCCAACAACCTTCATTTACACATATTTTATGTGTTGTTCTAGTTGTATCGTCTACATCACCGGTACCCACCTCTACCCATTCGCTTCCAGGAAGGACAGTCCCTTGCTGAGTAACATTTTCCCACCTTGACGTAATAGGTTTCTACCTGATAGGTTCAGGATACCAAGTTCTTAATAATGCATGACATTAAAATCCGCCTTGTATGTTCTTTCTCGTGCCATCCGGCAGATGATAGCAGGGTAAACCCTTATGACTCTCAGTCTCCTACATTGAATCTCCTTCTCCTTCCTGAATCAATCTTGGCGGAACACGCTTAACAGGAGATACTTTTAGTCACTTCTTGAAGCTTCATGCAAATCATTAAGTGGTAAGTATTAGTCTTATTGTTAATGGCCGTTGGTAAGATATTCAGCCAATTACACAACCCTCTAGCCAAAACCTGTCAATGCATAATATACCTAGCAGTGTTATCAGAATTAACTTAGTAAAATTAGCAGAAGTTACGCTACTGAATGCCTGTAAAGAATAATTCCATATCCAGCCGTTAACTTTTTGACATGCTTATTGCAAAATTCCTTGTCATTATCGGAATAAGAATCCTTAGGCGGGGAATTCAGAAAAGATAGTATGTCTGTACAGAATTTTTAACAATAACTCCAATTTCGTCTATAAAATAACTTCAATAAGTCATTTTAATAAAAACTTACAGCAGTACAAATGTACTCTATCATTTCTATTTTCTGTCACATATTGGCATCATTTCAATAACATCACTTTTTAGTAAGCGTTAAGGCCTATGCCAACTGATTTCCACGCAGCAATCTCCTTTTGTCTCTGGAGTATAATTTAGTAGAGATATTTCATCTTATGATGGGAGAATTTTTGTGGTGCTCATTTCGTTGTAGCTTTTTTTTTTTTTTTTTTTAATTTGGGTTACATTATTCAAACTATCAGACTATCTCAACGGAATAAGTGATCTAGGTCTTCTGATCATAACACTGAGGTCAGACTAATATACATACTTGAACTTCTCGATGGAAAATTATGCTTCGTCCACTCGATAACCTATCTATCCTTATTTTATCTTTAATTAGACCGCAAATTCATTTTATATATATATATATAGCCCTTGCTTAATCTCAGTCAATCTATGAACTAGAGGTTTTTTTCTCAAAATCTGAGAAAAAGTATTCGCATTGGCTTCAGAATACGACGAGCTTTGAGCTAAACCATATAACCCCTGGCAGACTGCATGGACCCCTTAACCAATCTAAACACTATCTAGGAATAAAATCATTGTTGTTCTCCGACTATCATAACGTTGTCAAAAGGTGGTGTCCTGATATATGTAGCTAGCTCTACAGACGTTCTGAAAGTTATCTGAAAGGATATATTTTCCTAGTCTTCTTTTCTTCCTCTGCTTCTTCGGGATGGGAAAGGGATCCTTTTTTCTTTTTGTTTCAGGTTTGAAGAACCTTAGTCATTACGCTTTGGGTTTCAAACAAAGCCGATCCCGGTGGCCACGCTCGCTAAAGTGTCTCGCTTTGGCGCTTCGTGGTGCACAGGATCGTGGGTTCGAGTCCCGCCTTTTTTTTTAATTTCTTTTAAAAATATAGTTCCGGAGTCTGATCGGGACTCCGGCGCTGTATACCCTACTTTTTATTTACCTAATTTGTCGACTTTGATTACTGTATGATTACTGAATTTCTGTTTTAATTTTTACACACACATACACAAACATAAAGCACCCATGCCCAAGGCGGGACTCGAACCCACGATCCCCTGCGCTGCGAAACACCAAAGCGAGACGCTTTGGCGAGCGCGGCTATGGGGACCGGCCTTGGGCATGGGTGTTTCTGTGTTTTGCCGCGCCATGGCCGAATGGTTAGACCACTCGACTCTCACCTAGACGGCCGGGAGACCGCATGTGAGATTTGTGGTGGACAAAGCGGCGCTGGGGCGGGTTTTCTCCGGGTACTCCGGTTTCCCCCGCCATCGCATTCCACCGGTGCTCCATCATCATTCATGTATCATCAGTGTCACCGCCTGCGGTGCCATAAGTAGTTAAAGTGGGCGTTAAACACTACCAAAAAGAAAAAAACAAAAAGAAAAACAGCTAAATAGGATGTAAAGTTGCCGGTCCCCATGGCCGCGCTCACCAAGGCGTGCTTCGTAGCGCTGGGGATCGTGGGTTCGAATCCCGCCTTGGGCATGGGTGTTATATGTTTGTGTATATGTGTGTGTTGTAAAGGTAAGAAAACAGTACGGCAAAACAAGGTAAAAAGGAAAAAGGTAAATAAAAAGTAGGGTAAAAAAAATTTAAAAAAAAAAAACAACAGTCACTTAAAGAAAAGTCCTCCATTGCCTGTGTCGAGCGACACATTGTTTCAGTATATCCTCAGCATCCATCTTTTTATAAATACATATTTAAACTGATATCAATTTATAGAAACGGTCAATTCAATTCTTGAAATATAACTATCTCTCCCTCAAATATCTGGAGCTGTGAAACTCTATATCCACCATCAGAATGTTGCCGAAGAACTTTTCTACTAGCTTATGGTTTATCGCAAATATTAAATCAGAAAGCGGGATCCTAGTAGTGTAATATTTTTTCGGCATATCATCCTCCTCGGGTAATGGTATCTTCACTACCATCGTTTCAGGAATACCACTGTTTTAACCATCGCTTCTGTAAGCATAGGGTATTCAATTATTGTTTCGTTTTGACTTTCGAGCGGTGTATACACATGTTTCCTAGGCACGATTTCAAATTTGCCCTTAGCTTATATAAACTCTTTGCGGTAAAAATCTATATTTAATGGCCCATGAGAGTCGTGAGCATATCAACGTAGAATGTAGTCATAGTAATGTGACCTTTTTCAGGATTCGAAACATACAGTCGTCTTTTCCTGAATTCATATCCCCCTGCTCCATTTTATATTATGATTTAAGGATTAGACACATTTCAGAAAAGAAGTGCCTCTCTTGGATCAGAACCATTGATACTCATAGTTGAAATGAATATTGCTCCGGATTTATTCACTCTGAGAAAGACATTCAAACCGTTTCTATATCGCTCTCCACTCAACAAAAATTCGGAAATTAACACAATGAATGATCTGGAGTTCGTTGCTTCATGTTTTTCTTGCATTTCTCTATATAACTATTTGAATTCGTAAAACTTTTGACCTTCTATATATGCATTATATTGAAATTATCTAATCTAATTACGTTGGCCTTGTCTCTTTAAATGTTTGGGTACTTATGCATATGGCTGTGTTAAGCATAGGGCGCCAACGTGTCGGTGTCTACCTATGCTACAATACGATGTTATCCTATATGCTTCTCATTGATGACCTCGTCGAATAAGAATATTGAAATAACTCAGACTTTTAAGATTTTATGTACTTTTTCAGCGTTCTCGAACGTTCTGCTCCTACATCGCTTTTCGGCAGTTTTTTTTTTAATTCACCTAATTTGTTTACTTTATGATTACTGAATTTCTGTTTTACTTTTTACACACACATACACAAACATATAACATCCATGCCCAAGGCGGGACTCGAACCCACGATCCCCTGCGCTGCGAAACACCAAAGCGAGACGCTTTGGCTAGCACGGCCATGGGGACCGGCACAGTTAAGACAGTAAATTATATGTTTGCTGATGCAGTGCATTTTAGCTAAATATAAATGCTCTCAATTCTAAGATCATTCTCGTGTAAGCAAATATTGCCCCCATTTGAGGTAACTAAAATGAATTACCTTTCGTTGTTCGTGAAGAGAGAAATACCACTTTTTTGAAGTATCATCAAAACCAAGGGCTTATAAGGTAGAGAACATTTTGTTTCATACTCCTATCGTTTGAAAACCATTATAAGGTGTTTATTTTGTTTTTGATTTCCTAGTTCACCATGAGCACTGGAGGAGTACAGAAATCATTGAAAAATTTTGGAATAAATAATTCCTTAATTCATTTTCCAACGTTTGAGATTCGTGTACCCCTATAAAAGTATTATGGTGCTTGCATAAAGCTACATAAACTATAACAGAGAGGAGGACTGTCTACATAGGACAGGTTTATTCATTTGGAGGACATGATGTCGCCTATGCAAAGACAGGATACCGGTTTAAGGCAGCTTCTGACAAATTTATTGTGTAAAAGATCTTGAAATTGGACAAAGTCTGTTTGTGCTTCTTCTGTCGAAAGGCTTGCTGCTAGACCTATAACTATGCTCCTGAAAGGAAAGCTAACCATGGAAGCCAGTTAAGTAAGAACAGTATGACATTGAGGACAGAACTACCAACAACCACTAAGGAAGGACACTTACCTTTGTTATCGCTATTGGCGGCATTGGCTATAATGTGTACCTTGGAAGAGAAGCTGCTCAGATCAGAATTTCGTTGTATAAGAAGCACGCTGCACATCATTTATATTTAATTCTTAGCAAGCCACAATGGTCTAAAGATATTTGGAGGAAGACGCAGGAAGCGCAAAGGAAACTATACACGTCCAAAAACTAAAGACGAAGCCTATAGATATCCCGTAAAAATCTTTAGGGTGTAGAGTTTGAAACTTAAACTGGATGTGTATATATTCCTAATTTTAGAGCTTTACAAACTGCCTCTAAAACTTAGACCTACAGAGACGATTGCAAAACCTCGGAGACATCACTTAATCTAGGAACGATTTGGGTTGCGATACTCAAGAAACGAAATGTAGTGCTTTATTTTTGCAGTTTCCGCAATCTAAAGCAGCTGAAAGACATAGAATCGTATCTCACTATTACTGAAATATCTGTTAATAGACCAGGTATTATAATTTACATCCTTTGATTTGCGGTAGTTTGTGTTTGCAGTTTCTACTACAAAAAGTTTCGCCAGGGTGTATCAATGCTCAACAAGAGTTACATCGTCACAGTGAGCAGCTCTGATTTCAGCAGTCGTTCTGGGTTGCTCGATAGGTTAGGTACTGGCTTTGTTAACTCAAAGTCGAGGGTTAAAACCCAGCACAGACCGATGGTTTTTAAGTGTGATTAAAAGCGACAGCCTCATGTCAGTAGATTTATTGGCATGTTAAAGAAAAAATTCATTTGTAACAAAATTCCGACACACCGGCAGCGATGATATGATCCTGGCTATTGTCAGCGTTGTAAATAAACAAAAAATTATATATATATACATAAATACATACACATTTACGGTATATTTTCTGATATTTGTGATTCCAGTATCTCTGACTATCCCAGTCGGCCACTCCATCTGGATCCTGATAGTGCTTACGAGACTGCTCTATTGAATCTCGCGATACCCAATATTGGTCACTAATATTCTGTTCGCTACGTTCACAATTGAGTGAACGAAAATTTGTGATTTTACCAGGTACTAATGAAATCGTTTTCCTTAGGAATGGACTCAAAGCAAGAAATGACTCTTTATACTTCTCAATAATGATATGAAAGCAGCTATATAGAGCACTTATTCTTTTTAATTATATTTATTAACTTTCTATTAATTTTACTCCAGAGAGGTCCATTTGAAAATAGGCCCTAGATGCGAAGCCTGCTGTAGAGAAGGAGGCTGATGAACTATGAATATATTTAAAATCAGTATGATACGCGTCGAATACTGATTTATTAATGGTAAAAGCTGTCATTCCGGTTATTGCACCTTGTCATTCGAACCCTGGTTTCTCTCTCTCAGTGAGCAGTACCAGAGACTAAAATTATTCACCTAGGGTCTTACAGTGACATAGAAATGTGAGAATAACATATTGTCATAGTGTGCAAAAACAAATTGGTAAACTAGCTTACTAACGATACTTCCCTCTTTGATCATCTCTACACCACAAATGTGATGTTGTATCTCATCACTGAGCGTTATTTCTGTCATACCATGGACTTCGATTTATGAATTTAAGGTTTCCATCTCACTGTGAGCTTACTAAATTTCAGTATTATTATTACGGCAAGGAACATTGTCGTCTAAACAGAAACGATTTTCTGAAATATGCACCAATATTCGTCATTGACTGGTTATATCAACGACAGCAGACTTGAATACCGCCGTTACCATCCGAATGCAAAAGCAAACATCGCAAACTCTCCTCCACTAGCATCATTATTTTGTTTTCCAAATTACCATGAATTTTTCACTTCTAAACCCTTAACTCAGGTTGTTGAATCGATTGTACAGGAAGTTATTCCAGTTTATGTTGATATTAAAAAAGGATGAAGTACCAATTATACTATTGTTTCAGTGATTTTGATCATCAATCTCAGCAACGTTTTTCATCGAATTTCTACCTCACACATCATATGAACACATTTATTTATAAACTTTATACAATATAAATATACATCTTTCAGTGTACAGTATTAACCGCTTCAGTCCCGCGACTGCAACACTGTCCAGATTTATGGCAATTTAGTTTAAACGTGTATTCACAAAACTATTTCACTAACTGTGTTCATATGCTATATAATATTATGCGCATAAATTATATCGTCGTTGTAAGATGGATCAGAACACTTCATCTTTCAAATACTTTTCAATCACTATTATATTTTTTATCATTGTCTGTCTGTGCTCTTTTCTTAGAAATGCAAATATTTAGTCACCTGTCTTCATTTAAAGGCATGCCTGTTTGTAATTCAATGCTATATTCACACGATGGTTTTAGTTAACGGATAAGTCTTCAAGCATAGACATACTATTTGAATTCATATATCAGAACCGGTTCTGGAACGGGATTTAACAGGAGCTCTATCACGTTCTCTTGAGTAACATAAATCAGCTAATTCATGATAATGTTAATGATGATGATGATGATGATGATGATGATGATGATGATGATGATGATGATGGCAGTAAACTATCTCTTCATCTTCTCTGGCCTTTTGACGATCTTGCAATCTTTATTCCATCCGAAAACTTTCGAATATAAAACTCTTGCTTATGCACATTAAAACTCTTTTTCTGTACTAACGTTTCTTCCTCCACATGTCGTTTCTAACCCATGGGCTGGGTGCTTCTTTCGAAGATCCGCACTAAAAATCTACATACGTGTATGGAGGCATACCTTAATCTTCGTATTTTCCGTAAATACAAAACGTTATTTATTTTAGATAGGATTCCTTAATTTAACCAAACCTCTGTACTTTATATCATGATGACTTATTTCCCCTTTAACTTGTGATATGTATCATAGTATTCTCCGCAACGGGAGAATGTAGTCATTTGCTCGTGCTGAGAAGGTTACTTACAAATGATATTATGTGTATTTTCATTTAATGTTCCCTGGTGGTTATTTACAGAGTGCAGCTTAATTTGAATAATTTCTGAAATATTCAATCAGCAGGCTTTGTCGCTCGCTCTCGATTGCGCTTCACTATTCATGGTGCTAGCTCACAGTCACCAGTGCATCTAGATCAATGCTCCTTTCACATATTGGAACCATTGGAAGATGCACGGGCGTGCTGATCACCTTTTATACCGTTACACTCGTGTAACTTGAAGACCTACAGAGTCTTCCGCTAACTTAAATTTAGAATACTCGCGCAGCCCACCTTTTAATCTAGTTTGTCTTGCAACATTAACCTAAACTACCCTAATCTTCGGTTTGTCTTTTCAATACATCACCCGACATTGTATTTACTTCATACATTTTTATTACATAACCATCTTCAAAAACACGAGCGCACACACACACACATACTTACACTGATGCGGCTCCGAGCACAAATTCTACTAACGTCGGCAGGGTAGCAGCGCAAGCGCATACATATACACATAAGTTTCTTATCTGCTTCTCTGTCTGTCTCTGCCTTCCCAAATACTTTGCTTTTAGTGGTATTGCACAGCTCCGGCCGTAGGAATGTTTTTATTAAGTGTAATAAAACTGGTGTTTATTACTTCAAATTGATTACAAACATTCCTTATCCCGATGATTTTACAACAATTCTGCTGTACACTTTTATCTTGTCGCTCAATGTACAAGTAGTTGACTCTTTGCCTCTCTTTCTCTGAGTCTAACTCTCTCTCTCTCTCTTTCTCTCTCTCTCTCTCATGCAAACACGCATTCAGAACTCCAGTCAAAAAATGACTCGCCTGCTTTTTCAAGTGGAGGGGGTAAATGCATTAATGTGTCTATCCACCAGAGGGGTCGGGCAGGGAGGGTATGTGGAGCTCTCCGCTCAACCACTAAAAAAAACCGTCTACCGGACATTGAAAAGAGAAGGATGCATACGCGGATTCAAGATGAAAAGTGCTGAACCGGAAAAAACGGCTAGAAGAGCAGGAGAGAGGTCCATGAGATAGCCTGGACCGCGGACCAGCTTGCGCCCGCAGCGGATTCACGGTGAGGAATAAGGGATTGAAAGTGTGAATGTGAAGGTATTACCTGTAATGTCGTGGGCAACCTCTCTGACTTGAGTCTGACTGTCCCGATGAAGTGATTGGCTCGCCGACATAAGAATTCTCTCCTCCTCTCGACAACAATCTGGACGGTTGAAGAGTACACTGCTAGTTCGTATTTCAGGAGTAGCTGCATAGTATTTCTGTCCAAAATCTGTTTGTGAAGTTCATAGAATGGTTCGCTGTGTGAATTTTTGAATTCATGAAGCCATTCATCCAGGGCTGTTAACTTGACCGTCAGCGTCAGAACCCCGGGTGGAGGGCCTGAATAGCCTCACTTAGGCCCTGGATTTCTTGCTAAGAGTTGGTAGTCATCTCAGATGTTGATGGCGGGGCTGGTTGTGGAGGTGGTGCTGTCCGGGTTAACTGAGGTGATGTTTGCCTGCTCTTTGGATATCTGGGGCACTGAAGTGTCCCGTGCCACCACATGTGACACAGAATCAGCGACGGCGACGAAGGTTGTGACCAGTGAATTCCGAGGTTTAGGCGTTGGTGCCACAGCAATGGCACCTCGGCGGCGTAAATCAGGTTCCCTGGCTATATGCCCACAGGCACAGCATCGAAGACAGGGCCGGTGTCGCACCTGTTTGCAGGTATTGACATGCAAATCGCCCTAATAAAGGTAACCTTGACGCCAAGGAAGCGTCCAGATCAGCTCGTTCCAGAAGCTCAGCTCTGACAAAAAATTTTGGGTCCCGATTGCAGATCATTTTAATGGCCCTCCAACGAGATGGCCACCTATATTGCGCAGCGGTGAGGAGGTGCCGGGTGGAGATATTCCGGGGACTCCCCGAACCAGGGCATTGTACGGTTGCGGCGGCGTGGAGTTAAGCGCTAGTGGCGAATATTGCATTTTCAAAATGGCGCTTGACGCCAGTGAAGCAGCGGCGGCGGACGTAGATGGTGACCATGCCGAAGCTTCCTTAACAGCAGATGTCAGGGGAGTGGTGGCAGCTGAACAGACCGCGATTCTTTGGTGGTGTTTCTTCCTCGGCATCTCGAGCCGACTCGCCTGGCTTGCAGCTGTACCTTTGATATCTGCTAATGACATGAACGGAAGTTTCCAGAAATAACAGCTTTGTAGCAGGTGTCCATTGCGCGCAGTTGTGGAAATCTAAAACCTGGAAGTACTACGGTCCCTCTTCACTTGTTAAATTTATGGAACCTAGTACAATGAGTGCGGGTAAATAAAGGAAGCTGAATTCACACGTGCAACAACCAATCTATAAGGTTTCAAAAGCAAACCGCTAAAACGGGAATGGCAATTACGGGCCAGCAAGGCATAGTCACGGTGGTTTAACATTTTTTAACAGACGACGTATGAAATGTGTGAATTGATGCAAATGAGCCCAGAACCCATAGGTCTAGAGGTACTCGACATTAATCTTTTCTTACCCTTACTTATCCGGGTAATTACACTAACCGAGATTCAAACTCAAAACCTGTAGAATATTTGGCAACACGTCAATACCCCACTGCAGAGGCGTCCCCCTTGCCATCGACAAATCCTTATACACCCTGCCGCTTTAAGCACAGATATTTTACCGTTTTTTTAACATACATACATGCATACATGCATACATGCATACATGCATACATACATACATACATACATACATACATACATACATACATACATACATACATACATACATACATACATACATACATACATACATACATACATACATACATACATACATGACTTTGAAAACGGTTGCAAACTGCACTCGTTCCTTCATTTTATACCTCTTAACCTTTTACATACTGGTTAATGACGTAAATGTATGGCTGTAATCCATTAGATATTTCAGCACAAAAGGGAAAGAAAAAGAAAGATAGACACAAAAGAAGAATGGAATACGTCTGTATTTGAGGGTAAACATGCGTTTGTTCACTTCTATGGTGCGATCCCACTGACAACACTCTGACCGAATTTCCATAATGAGGTTGTGAACCTGACAGAATTTACTTTGAACTAGTTTGCTCATATGGAGCAGAAAAATGTTTTATTTTGTTTCTTACTGTTCAGAAGCTACAGTGCCATAACAGAAATCATTGTCCAATGTACTGTAAATATATCAGTGGTTGCATTTCTCGTATGTTGAAATATCGGATGGAAGATCTCTCTTCCTGTAATTTTTTTTTTTTTGTTACATTTCCCGCAAGTTCTCTTTCTAGAGAAAGGATATTGCCTTATCTATCTCTTTCTACGTTTGTTTTGTTCCTTTTAATTCTCGTTGTTCCACAATGTATCACGGATCGATAGTCGAGCTGCCGCTGATTTAAATAAAACAACGGTTCAACATGTAAATGGTGAGGGGGAGAAAGGATGCTTTCCATCAACTGCATATCACAACACTCACCTCGATACTCTCGATTTGTCCTGAGTTTGTTCTAAACCATCAACTCGCGCTTTAGTGATTTCGCCTACAGTTCACTTATTCTTTGTGAACATCATTTATGGTAAGGAGTGCGGAAGAAATAATTAATAGACAATAATTGAAATAGTAATAGTTGCTTAAACTATATAACCCAGGACTTCAATACTTATGAAATTGTTAGTTGCTATTGGTGTATGTCATCTCAAAAAATAATTTGATATCTACTTGTTTTTACCGAGGAAAATGTGATTTAGTTGGGTGCCTTGGTGTATTGTCGGCATTTGCCGGGTGGCTCAGTGGTTAGAGCAATTTGATGGATACTAGGAGATCCGTGGTTCAAATTCCGGCTATGGCAGTCGTCCTCTGTGGTGTAATGGTTACCATGCTAACTTCCTATGCCCAAGGTTGCGGGTTCAAACACAGCGGAGGACGATGGATTTTTTCGGGCGTAAAAATCCTTAGGATGTAAAGCCGTTGGTCCCGTGTCGTAGATTTACGGCACGTAAAAGAACCTCAAGCCTGATAGAGAGACCTCTGAGCAAAATTTAGCGGTCTTTCACGCCCAGTATAGAATGGGACGCTGAGGACAACAGCAGTTAAAGAGCGTCCATAAATAACATGTCGTTTCAATTTCCGGCTATGGCACTGAATATTTGAGTCTGACTATACCTTTCTATAAGTTATGGTACTGAGCTATCGGCAGTTCTTTTTCCCCCATTAGATGTAAGATTAATTCAGCATGTTCTATCATTTATTGCTGCTCCTAAGTAATGCTTCAATAAACGCTTATATTTGAAAGCTGTTTGTGTAATTGTTACTTTAAATTTGTGTTCACGTTTTGGTGGTTTATTAATTTAATGTAATACTTTTTAAAGTGCAATTAAACAGGTAAAATGTGTATCAAAATTTGTCGGGATCTAAGAACTTAAGTTATCATTCTTTCACTTTTTGAGGATAAGGGAAAAGTCGATATAAAGTTTATAGAAGTAATACAGAATAACCGAGTTTCAAAATCAGAATCGTTTTAGTATGAGGTATGCTATTCCGACAACAAGATAGGCGTCATTGATGCCATTCTTGCGTCAAATGTAGAGATTCTTCTTTAGGTTCTTTTCCCTATCTCACTTTCACCTTACCTTTTAGATTTGCTCTTCTAATTCTAACCTTTACTCTGCTTCTGATTTCCGTTTTTCGCCACTTTCTTATGCTCCACCTTCATAATTCTTATCCTCTCCCTCTCCTTTGTGTGCAACCTAGATGTAATGCGATATTTTGGAAAACCGCAAGAAAATTTGTTCTCCTAAGATGTTAATAAGTTGTACAACTTAAGTGGCTTAACAACAGATAATCCATACTGCTTCCCTATGCTTGTTGCATTAGTAAAAATAGACTAGTTCTCATGTTAGCCGATTTATGTATATGAAAGGTTAAAATGGAAAAATGGTATAGCTGTTTAAATAACTAAATTTTATGAATAATGCAACTTGTCAGATATAAAGTATTTATAAGGGGTTTGCTACTAACATTAAAAGAAATCAGTTATTTCTATTTGTGTTGGTTTCCCATTAGTACACCTCCTCTTTGGAAGCAAGTAAGAACACATTTTGCAGGCTTTATTTTAATAGCATGTAAAGTAGAAAACAGACCGAGTTTTAAAATAATGAGTTTGTTAATACTTCTATGAAAAGGTAAAACCACTAGCGCATTCAAAGAATATTTCTTTTGAAATAGAATTTCTGGTTTCTTCTTAACCAGAAATGCGAGTTTCAATCATTGGTCCAAACTCTATGAGTGTTCAGGTGGCATTACGACATCATTGAAATAAATTTGATGTCACTGTAGTCCGCTAAAAGAACCGGGGCCTACCAAACCGACTACCGACCTCAAGCAACCTTAAGCAAGGCAAAGCTGGACATCTATCCAATATAAATAGATTATGTGGTCAGTATTACGTATCCCCAGCCGGAACGTTGACTCATAAGGTTGCCTGACATCCTTACTTGCGCTGATAACTGAGTTAAAGTAAACTATGTTATAATAAACTTTCAAGTGTTATCGATTTCTTTCGGTGCAGTTCCTTTTTATTTGAACGCAAAGCTATATATTAGCTATTCATAAGTGCAATGTTTAATTCTGCATAAGGTTCTTCAGGGTTTCCACAGAGACTAGGGTGTATATCACTATATTATGGACAGAGGGCATTATTTTGAATCGAGTATTTTCAGGATGCTGTGAGCAATGACCAGTTGCAACTACGTATCTACCAACTAGCATTTCAAAAATAGTGAGAAGGTTTGTGAAATTCCTAAGAGTCTAAGTATAGGCAAAAATGTATTTCAGTAACGAGAATCAAATATGACTTCCTCGACCTGCAGACGGCAATGAAATGGTTATTTATTTATATGAACAAGGTTAACTCAAGTGGGACTCAAATAAATATTTGGGATGTCAGCTGTTATAATATATTGATGCAATTCTAAATTACATTTATATATTCTGGTACGTAGTTTATCCAAATTACTGTCGTCAATAGGGTATTTACCAAGTGCATGTGTCACAGTTTTTTGTGTCAAAGTTTTGCGTCAAGATTTTTCATCAATCAATGAGGTTGATTCTCTACAACAGTTGTGGGATTTTAGTGACACAAATTTCAATGTAAATGCGTCATTGACCAAATGTGCTGTTGTTAACCACATTAGCTTAATATAAACTAAGTCTTTAAGGTAACCTGTTAATAGCAAACATCTTAATGATACTGTCAAAAACTTATCTGATTGCACCGAGATAACATAGCTCCACGGGGAATCTTGGCCTACCGCCCGGCCGCTGCGTCCCCCCTCTCGGTCCATTACAGACGTCTTGGATGGGGTGCAGAGTTGGAGGGTGAGACGTGGTCAGTGCCACGAGCGTCCCCGGCCGGTTGATGCGATTCTCATGACCTGGAATCGCTACTTCTCCATCAAGTAGCTCCTCAATTGGCCCCCCAGGGACCTTACGAGGTTGAGTGCATCCCAGGTCAGGTCTCCAAGCGGGGGAAAAATCCCCACACCTGTACTGGGGATCGAACCCAGGTAAGCAGCTGCGCTACCACCGCACTAAGGAGACGACCGTTGCACCGAGATACTTCACTGTTTTATCATAGAATCAGAGTGCTGAAATCTAGAAACGGTTCCAGAGTCAAACATTACGGAATAAATAAACAAAAGAAGAAAACATTTGTCCTTTAGTTGGCATGAACATTAATATTAAATATTATTTATTTTTTAGTTGTCTTGCCAAGCCAAGCTACACTTTTGGTTATAAATGTATTATTAAATAGTTCTTCTCTTAGCTCAGTAAACTTATTGAACTAACAGAAATACTTCCAGGTCTGAATTTCACTATCTAGACCCCTCAGTTTGTCTATTAAAATCTACCATGTATCCATACAGCATTTCATAGAATGTATTGCTGCCAGTCAAGGAGTATTTTAGCTAGGAATTATTTGGTGTTATGGGTTGATTGGCAAATGAAAAACAAATAATCTTCCAGTCCATACAACTGTTAGCACGATGCGACTATTGGACGAAAAAATATGAGAATATGGTTTCCTTTTGGTTTTTATAACAGAGTATTTTAGCTAGAACTTATTTTCTGTTAAGAACTTATTGCCAAATGAGGCACACATGTCTTAGATTTGGTACACTGCCTATAACATTTGTTGCTCCACTAAAGCTATTTGGCGAAAAACTATGAAGACAGGTTTTCTTCTTTGGTCTTTGGAAAGAGGGTGCTGGAAATGTTGTATTTCTACTCTATAGTTATATAAACTACAATTAAGCTGAGCACCACAACTGACGCTTAAACCTTGGTTTTTTTTACTTCTGTTCTCGGGGTTTTTCAGTGTATAGTTTTCAGCAAAATTCTTTGAGATTTTCAGAAGAGCTTCGAATGTCATACACCAAAAAACTATAATATTGAATTTTTAACAGTTATTCTGTTGTAAAGAAACTTAGCTTCACTAGATTTATCAGCTTAGGACCAAATTATTATTTCCTAATATTACAAGAAAGCGATATTTATATTTGAGATTGCAGTAAAGGTCACATGATTTTTAATCTGAGCAAATTCTTCATGAGATTTATGTAACATGAGAAACTAACAAATACATATTCGGTAGTATAGTTTCAGTAAACAGTATCAAAATTTCGAATGAGTACAATAATTAAAATTAACTCCATAATATTTTAAATACCATTAGAATGACAAATGATGCCAAAATCCCAAAATGGACGTATTTTCTTACTAAAGGCCTGCAAATTGAGCGCCACATAACATCAACGTTTAAAAATGTCTGAAAGTTATCAAACCTTTTAGAGGTTACTCAGATTCGAAGTATCAAAATATATACATTTTCTTCAAAAAATACTTTTACTACGATCAGCAGATAAAAATCAAGTTGCCAAACTTATCTAAAGATTACTTAGGTATCTGTGTACAAAGCACCTGTGCTAGGAGCACCATATAAAATCAAATTGTTAAAAAGCTACCAAAATGTATTCTAATGTTTCCTGGGCATTGCCTACTATAACACTTGTATATTCACGAGATTCAGGACGATCCTCTAGCTTAACTAATCCAGAAATAGGGCATCACATTAAGGGAAATGCGAGAGATAGACACAGAATTAGAAATATGGCTCCACGTCCATTAGTTTTATGGATGATTTGGTTTGGAATCAGATCGACATGCTGAGGTTTTGGTGCAAATGTTTGTTACTGCTCGAGCGGGGCACATTCGTCACGCTCAAATCCTTTTTAAAGATTGGGACGATGCATAATGTGCTCCTTTCAAGTATCTAAACCTACCACTTTGCATGTTCTAACTGGCTTAAGAAATCATTTGGCATTTGTCACTCAAAGGTGAGTGAAAAGAGTACAATGTGCAAAATATGCCTAATAAATTGCGCGTGTATGCTTGTAACTGAATAATGTTGACGCTAAATGTTATTTGAGTCGTTTATACCCCTGTCTGTACTGTCATGGCTGTATTCGTTGTGCTTAAAGTGAACCTTTATAAGTTCATAACCTCAAATCTGGTAAATAAAACAAACGACTCTATTACGCAACGAAACTGAGGGTGTATTGATAATATAAAGTGCCAGTAAACTGCCTTTTACGTAATGTTTTCAGCAAACCTGTGCTGCACGCGAAGTCTGGTTACAGATGCTAAGATTTAGTGCAGCTTAAGTTTCTATATTGTTTCTATAAGTTGTTGATAGCTATATTGAGGCTATAAGTACAAAGAGATTGCGTTTGAAGTCCTCCGACTAACATCAGGGGGTGATTCCTGACTGGAAATGGAGCACACAAATTCAGATTACCTTGTGTCCGGAAATGCAGTTTCTTGGTAATTAGCAGTAAAGAACCTCAAACAAAGAGCCTTGGCACACATCATGTTCTCTCCATGTTCAAAGTGTTCACACGTTCTATCATGTATTTTCTTACTCGTTTGAATGTTCCAGGCTGTGTCCGAATATCGCCACAAGCTACGCGGCGAACATTAATGCAAAAGTGGGCTGGCGCCTTGCCGTGATTTATCCATATTGCCAAAGACACATGCCTCAGTAATAAAGGCAGAGATTTTACAGGAAGTACAGATATGTTTCTCGGTTCAGGCATTGTGGACGAAGAATTGGTCCCAATAGATGGTCGCCAATAATATTTTTCCCAAATGTTGATGCTGACCTGCTACTGAGGAGACGCTTCAACTATTCCTTGAGGATTTTCTCTTCTAAAGGTCACTTCATCGGTGGAGAGGACGGAAGACCGAAATCCCATTATGGTGCTGGCCTGTTGAACAAACCAGCTACGGAATCTTTCCCGTAGAGGAAAATCCGCTGGTAACACTCAATGGAAAAGATAAGGAAAATAGCGGTTGTCATGTAGGATGTAGATAACCGCCCTTTGACTTACATCTTGTTGGTGGGCCAATAACCTGGAGTTTGTACCGTGGTTGTCCTCAATATTATGGAAAACATGTTTTTGCACATCTGATGTACGCACAGTCCACGGCCATCCTGAATGTTTGTCAGTCTCAGAAGGCCCATGCTCACACAAACACCAAAAATGTTGTGTGATATGGGTGGTGCTGTCTGTCTGTGCTGTTTCTCGGCCGTACCCACCTTCTTGACAATACATAGACAGCACCTCGACTTCCTCCTGAATTGAATACCGGACCATTGATTTTCAGCGTTGCTTAATTCACACTATCTGCAACACACAGAACGCACACTGCAAGTTCAGAGAGAATATTTGCAACTTACGCACATCAACCAATGAGAGAATATCTACAACACAAAACACGCACACAGCAAGTTATGAGAGCATATCTGTAACACACAAAACGCACACAGAAAGTTGAGAGAATATATGCAAAGCATAATATAAGCTATGAGACTATGTTGTCAATGCCATCTACCGTGGAAAGTATGCATTTTTGGACTCAAGGTAATATAAACTTTTCTGCTCCATCTCTAGTCATGAAACATCCACTGAAGTTTGTGGGTGGACTTAATACTAACTCAGCCTGTGTAATGCAGAACTACAATAAACAGTTCAACAGTTGCAAGGTTATGTTTAGATCAAGCTTTCTGCAGCAAAAGTAACAAAGTTTAAACATTTTTGTAACTAGAGCTGATATATAGTTGTGTAAGATGTTTTATAGCTAAAGAGAAGTTATAAGAGCATATACTACAGAATTTTAAAAAGCTATATGTCTATTATAAGTTACACTAGGTCCATAGAAACCTTTTTCTTATTATACTCACTACAGAGAAGGATATAACAAAGAATTATTTACTATGTAATCCAGTAATCCAAAACATAAACTCATTACGTCCCACAAGATTCTATTAATGGCCATGTGGTATTTCTAGAATTGTCGTGGTTTACAGAACTATTAGCTTCTACTGCTACGCTGCCTGTATTATGCATAAGCAGCTTTGTAAACGATTCATGTTATCAGTTATGCAGTTGCATTTTATACACCTAGTTAAAAATTTGATACCAATGCATATCAATACACATGCTTTCAGAATCAGTTGGCATATGATGCAGTTTTCAAACTTACGGTAAGAATTCTCCGCCTAATACAATATTTCTTTACGAGCGACAAGTACCTGTTTCTGTTAGGATACTGCTTCACCAGTTTTGTCGTTTCAATAAAAAATATTTATAAGAATTAACTGTTAATATTTGAATCTAAAGATGTTTATTTACAGAAAGAGCTAGCGTCATCTTTCGTTTCCTTATATGGCTTTTATTATTATTTCTTTATTTAAAAACTGAGTTGTTTGTTGTGAAATGCATTTGTGTCGATGCACTTGATTTTTAAGGTTTCAAAAGTTTACAACATTTTAAGTTCACTCTATTTAAACAACGTGTGTAGCTTTTCAAAAGGAAGCCGATGGAAAAAATATTTGCTATTGTTTTGAGTAAAGTTGTTACCAAACATACTGTGACATTTTTTCTGAAGTTTACAAAATTTTAAGTTCACTTCACTTAAACAACTTGGGTGACTTATCAATAGGAAGCCGATGGAAGAAATATTTGCTTTTCTTTTGAGTAGAGTTGTTACCAAATATACTGTGACATTTTGCAGAACTCACCATCACAAAAGCAATTTCATTCTATTCGAGTTACATGGCAAGATTGAACAGAATGGAATAAACAATGATTGGCTTAAGAAAATTACTTTAGCCAATAAAATAATAAAGACGTGCAATTTGTAATTCCAGCGGTAACGGTAAAATATTAATCTTTCGTTGCAAACCTTGCTCTGATGTGTCAAAATCTCCACCATTGCTATTTGCCATTATTAGGGGAAATTAGTCTAATGGCGTTATGAAATATGTCGAAAAAGTTAGACGGAATTTTATCCCAACACTAAAATACGGAAGGGAAACATTAAAAACAAGAGATTGGTGTTTTTTTAATTTTTTCAGAAATGCAGACAATCTCTAAAAGTACTTTTAAATACACGATTTGTAAAACAAGACCATAATTTTTTTTAGTACATCCACATCAAAATTTTATATCTAAGGATATTTTCGTTTTTGAGTTTTGCCGTTCACAGGCAACACACACATGCGCGCGTGGACCTTTTTTCTAAAACACTTTGTTGTTGTTGTTGTATTTAAGTTCACTACCTTCCAAGAATGCGACAGGAAAGTATTTATGAAAATTCTTCATCCCCAAATTGCGGTGGATTTATTTTTGTGGCGTATTCTCCTGATCACCACGTTCGGAGCACCAGATGCTGCGTTCTCGGCTTCGAGCCCAGGTTGGTGACGTTGGCAAGACTCACTCCACTACCAATGAGTAGACCCACGTACCTGTTGATGTGAATCCACTACCGGTGATTTTGCCTCGGCGTTACCCAGTCTGCACGATAGTTGACTCTCTCGGGGTGGTGCAGCGAATGGGAGTAGCTCAGGGAGTGATCTTATAATAATGAAGACGTGCGTAACTTTCCTGAAGTTTATTTTTTACTAGGAGGGCGAGACAAGTACAATTCTGCTAACTTAAACACTTGTTAGGAACTTTAATACTTGGTTAATCACACGTAATTATATAGTTACTTCTTCTTCCTTGATTCTGCTTTACACAATATAATTTAATACACGTCACTGATTTTAACTACATTTAGAGCGCTGGAAACTACTAAGTTTCATTACAAGTTACAGTGTTTAGCTTTGTGCGAAGAAGTTACGTTCAGTCTGACAACCGACAGCATGACAGTATTACAAGATCAAACAACAGACAGCGACATACAGCATAGCAGCATACAGACAGTATACAGCGACAGACAGCTAACAGACAGCTAACAGGTAGACCCGATATGCCTTCTTGTGTTCTTTATATACTAAAAATACCGTCATGGCAGCTTCCTTCTGACTGGACAGGAAGGTGGCGCTATTGACGTAAATATTACCCAAAATCCAGTTTCTCAACCCAGGGTGCACCGCAACACTCACGTGACTCGTGTTGTACAATGGAAAATTACTCTCTTCCGAATTTTAAGGTTTATCCCCGGCGTGACCCGGTGGTACGTGACTGGACAAAAGAAACCTTTCTAACAAAGAGCTTCTCACACCATTCTCCTATCTTGGCGCCAGCTATCTATTTCTATAGTATGTGAATTTACTCTGTTAAATACATAAGTTAATAAGCATTTATAATCTTTAACTCTGCAGTGATAAATAATTAATAACTAACAATAGTTTTTATAGAGAAGCTAATGAATGGTCTCAAACTACCCTTTCATTTAATATTTTTCACAACTTTTTATTTTCTCAGAAATAGCTCTAATATTTTTGGCTAAAATACCTTATGTTTAAGATATTTTCATGACGAAAGAAATATTTATCTTGAATTTTCTGAGAATATACTTTGAAAACCATCATTATGGATGATATATAGATATCTGGTAAACCTAGGATATAGACCAAAGTTACTGTACAAAAAAAGTAGATCATGTTAAATCGCACAATTTAGGCCATATAAATTTACTGTAGAGTTAACCGTTTCCGATATATTACTTGTTATTTACTCTACTTAAAATTTTGTCAAACGGACTGTCATCTTTCGTTTCATATCTCTTTTGTTTTACTCCCGCTTGTGTAAAGATAACCGAAATTCAACTGCTTCACATAGAGCCCAGCTATTAAAAGATTGTACTATAGATTTGGCCTAGTGTATGCCCTTATTCCCCTTATATTTGCAAGGAAGCAAGTAATAATGCTAATTATACTAATATTCATCTCGATGAGAATGATGTAAATGAAAGATTTTTTTTTCTGAAAGTAGTTTGTTTGCAGAACAGGTATAGAAAATTATGTGCTTGTAGGACATCAGATCATTTGAACTGGTAAACCATAATAGGTAGACAACAACATACTACACAAAACGTATAAATCTCGTCTAAACACAAAACTTAGGTCGAATACATTTTTGTCTGTAGTTAACCATTTTTGAGATATTCCGTGTTATTGATTTCAATTTTTCCATATCTATACCTTTCTAAAATAACTGGCCATTATTCGTTTATCTTTATGCCGGTAAAGCAAAGAGCCCTCACATAGCGAACAGTCTTTTAAGATTTGATCCCTCAAACCTACAAATCCTGTTGTAACTACACGGAAATATGTAATAAAATATTTCTGAAGATCGATTAAAGCAAATTAGATAGAACAATTAACTTTCTGGAGATAAGTTGACTAAGGAATACGTAGAAAAAGTGATGTGAATTTGCCACGAATTTTTCTTTAAAAACCGATTATTTCAAGTAAAACATAACCTCTTATTGGTGTAGAGGAACTTGCTGTAGCAGAATTATCAAAATGAACTGGAAATTTTGAAGGCCGTAGCTGGCCTAGATGCTCAACTGCAGAGCTGCCTTGGTAGATGTTATGCACCTTTTTTGAAAATCACAATTATAAGCTGTGAATACGTGTATATCAGACAGTAAAACTTGCACATATGGAATTGAATTAGCTGATGATCACAGGGATATCCAATTCACAACACATTACCAATAAAATACGCTCTACAACAGTTCTGAAGAAATATTTGAAAATACGACAGCTATAAGTAATACTATCAACATTATCTTTATTGTTATGGGTATCTCAGTAGTGGCTTCTTGCCTCATCTGTATTGCTTGCTGCCTGTATTGTAACAGCTTCAGCTTTAGAAAAAGAAAATACATTTCTAGTCATGCTACAATATATTTCTTTAAATAAAGTAATTTCCAGCACAATTGTTGTACAGAAACTCACACATTTCATCAGTATCGTATATAGAGTATTAGGGTAGAGATTTAGATATTTTGATAAATGGTACTGTAATTGTATCCACTTCTGTCTGTTGGTGTTTTTTTCTGTTCGGCTAACAGTTTTTCCAAAAATCTATCATTTTTACTACTTCATATGTTTTGCATGATTATAGCTGGGCGGAGAAGTGAAGAAGACGTGGTAGTAATAAACTATCCATTTGGTTCCATTTTTCACACCTCAATGCGTGACCTGCTGGCCTAGAGAGTGTAATGTCATTGGCATTGCAGAAAGTATTCAAACTCAGTTTCGATATAACATTCTTTACAGCCTATCCCGCCCATTGAAGATTACTCTTTACTCAAGAAGAATGAACACGCATGCTTGTGTGTGCCACGCCTATTTAGAGGCACTGAGCAACTTGCAAAAATACTGCTCTTAATAAGTGAAATTATAAGTCCGCAAATGTAGCAAATGTTGATGTAATGTTGTCCATTACACTGTTCTTAATTGTCAAATATCTCCACTTGTGTACGTAATTGCCTCGTAATTAGAAGTCTCTCAACTTTTCAACTGGACAACTTCTTGAAGATTGTATTGGTTTAACCTCAGGTGCAGGACCTCCACTTATCTGGTTCGTGGCACTTTTGTGTCCTTATATTAATGTTTGAGCTGTTATATTCCAAAGAATTTTCTCATATGTTTGATCCTCCAGTGTCATTGAGAGTGCAGTTATTGTAAGACATAAAAAGGAACTAATTAATTAATTAACTACTCTTCAGTTTAACCACAACTATAAAACAATATCAATAAAACCGATTAAAAATGTCTGCAAAACACAATATTTATAGTTCGAAACCATAGAACACGTAAAGTACTGAAGTATGATATTCCAATTATTTTCTTCGGCACTGTAATTATCTAAATATTAAGAAATACACAAAGGCTCTAATAACCTATACATATCCTCTCTTTCCGCACACCAGCGGGTGTCTAGTCATTTTCCGTAATATTATGTTATTTTACAACACATTTTAGTAACTTTAACAATTTCTCAAATAACAATTTTCTGTTTGCTTTTTTTATTTCGTTTCCTCCATTTTTCAACAGCAAAACATGACAATTACTGAACTAACAGAAGCTAGATCGCAACAATTCGGAAAATCAAATTCAAAGTGTTTCCGACGGAAACAGATGACTTGGCACTTGAAAACACAAAGTTACTACATATTGCCAGCGCAACAAAAAAGTAAGTAGATCTTACGGATACTAATGTTTTAATTGAAATATACCGGTAGTAATAGGAGAAAACATTTGTCTTTCAGACAAGTGAACTGCAGCAAACATACCTAATGCTTTATCTGGCGATCACACTACAGGCTTAAATGGGTTACAGCTTTTCTTGAATTTAAACACTAACAATGTTGGATTCATAGAGTTAGACTGAAAAATTCAATGGCACAGCCGGGAATCACGGATCTCCCAGTCTCTAGCCGGTAGCTCTACCACTGAGCAACCATGGCAACATGCCGGTATATCACTGAATTTCTCAACTGACTCACAAGAAGATCTCAAATTATTTTGATATAACAACCCCAATGGCGACTCACAATGTTGCAAGGACTTTAAGTCCTAGGATTCATAGTATTTTAGTTAATATGTACTGGTTTAATTTTTTTTTTTTTTTTTGACTCAAGCTGTGTGTAGGACAGGAGTTGGATTCGTAGAATCAGACTGAAAAATTCAATACCACAGCCGGGATTTGAACCACGGAGCTCCCTGTCTCTAGCCGGTTGCTCTATCACTAAGCTACCATGGCAACATGCCGGCATTACATTGAATTTCTCAGTCTGATTCTACGAATCCAACTTCTGTGTTACACACGGCTTGTGTGAAAAAAGAATTAAACTAAGCACGTTGTCATTGACATTTTATAGTAAGTCGTCTTAAAGTCTGGGTTGTATCAACACCAACTAAAGAGAAAGCCCTGCAATTTGATGTATGAGGTTGCAACTTTGGGCTTTTAGCAGGTCCGTCAAATCAGTACTGTGCGTGAAATGTAATGCTTTCATTATATTGACAGTACTTTTAAAGTACTTGTTTCAACTTTTATTGGTACAAACGTAAGTTTAAATTATTCCCAGTACAGCACCGTCGATAATGACAGATTACTAAAGCATCCTGGCAAGTTACTAAGCAAGCAGACCACCTTAGTAAATATGAAAATTGTTTTACTATGCGTGACTATTCTAGAACAACCCTCAATAATTCCTAAGTTTATTACATACAAATACTGTTATCGTATTTCTTGTACCTCCATACAATGCAGGACCTTTTATTTTGCCTCCTTCTTTATTGAATGTTAATATTTTTAACTGAGATTGAACCACTAACCTGCATTGCTACAATAAAACTTCAACATAACTGCAATTATATATCTTTCCTGCAAAGTATGAAACCAACTGGCAAACAACGCATTTCATACCATTATTTCTGGTCAAGTGCTGTCTCTAAACTCCGTTTCAAGATTGCTGAAATGTAAGTAATTAGCGATAATCTTGATTCCATGCTCCCTTAGGTACAGTTCACAAAAATACAAAATATTCAATGAAAGTGAATCACTACAAGAAGAGATTATGTTGTAACACTTTCCAATGGTTTACCTAATGATTTAATATTTAGAAATTGCTAAACGGTTTTAAGAATCTTAAGAGTTAAAAATATGTACCAATCTTGGACTTATCTGCAGGAAAAAAATGCTTCCTATGAATAGTCCTAATGCATTTGAATTTCAGATCCTCATGATCAGGAAAAGGTGTAGGGGACTGACTTTTGAATTAATCTTGTATTTACCATTACAATTTGGTACAGTCGCTTCCGGAGTATTTTGCCTCTATTCATATCATACAATATAAAATAACTAATATGAAAATATTCCCACAACCGTACACAAATCAAACATGTCCTTTTTTCATCACAACGCCAAAAGTGTGCGACGACACGGCTTATGCTAGTATTTGAGGGAGGAGTTTCTCTTTAAATGCTGTTGGTTGCATGCACAGTTTTAAACTCTCCCTGCTGGAGAAGATATATACACCAGTTAAGACACCAGAGAAATCAACACGTACCTATAGTAGGGGAATACTTCTTGCTGATGTACAATATCACAATGAACATTCAGGAATTAAAATACAATTAAAAAGCTATATAAAGTTATGGGAGCAATGTATAGAAATAGTATTTTTAATACCAAAATACTGATTGCGTATTTGTAGAATTTTAACACAGTCAGAGATTAACTATAGGGTTGATTCTACTGAAAAATATTTAGACAACTAAAGTCTGCGGTTTCCTCAACAGTGATTCAATACGTATAATAAGAACTTTTAGAGTCCTTGATTCAAAATAAAATGAACTAAAACTCTCTAATCCAGTTTTTATTGTGTATACTCATGATATTTCCGTAACTTTTGATAGCGTACTTCGGAACTGCCATTCAGAGCTAGGCCAGGGCGTCAGATAATGTGAAGTACCTTCATTTTGTGAAAGTTAAGTATACAATATGGTCCAGGAGGTATTTGAATATCACAATTAAACCTGGCCACCGTGGCCGAGTGGATAGACCGCTCCCCTCTCAATTAGGCGGCCCAGGTTCGATCCCAATCGACCATAAGTGGGATTTCTGGTGCAGAAAGCGGCGCAGGAGCGAGTTTTCTCCGGGTTCTCCGGTTTTCCCGCCATCGCATTCCACCGGTGCTCCCTCTTCATTCCCTGCATCATCAGTGTCATCGTCTGCGGTGTCATTTGTAGCAAAACAGGCGTTAAACACTATAAAAAAGCAATGAAACCAGGATGATGAGATTAGTAAGATTTTCAATCACATCTCAATTTCAGTTATTGTCTTTTAAACAACAACGTGTGATAGGTATGTGACGTATATATATATATATATATATATATATATATATATATATATATTTAATTTATTTGTTTATTTTAAGTCGCCTTAACTGCTGTGTGGCTATGCAACATTTACGACAGTTCAATTCATAAAATTACTTTAAAACATTATTTTACACATATTAAACAAAAGATTGTCAATTTAAATTACTGTAGGAAAACAAGCTTTACACGATTTAATCAAAATACTGTGAATAAGCGCCTTAGTTGGAAATAAAGTTTTACATAGATTTAAAAGATTGTGAATATGTACAACCTGAACACACACAACTA
Organism: Hymenopus coronatus; assembly: GCA_030762935.1. Taxonomy (NCBI): domain Eukaryota; kingdom Metazoa; phylum Arthropoda; class Insecta; order Mantodea; family Hymenopodidae; genus Hymenopus; species Hymenopus coronatus. The sequence continues at coordinate 385,515,414 of CM060900.1, forward strand.
GAAATGTGTCATCCCCAGATTCCGTATATCGGTCGAAGAGCTTCGGGTATCTTCGTAAAAACTATGTTCACAATGCACGCGAAAGAACTGTACAGTGGTCTATAATGGTTGACAGCGTAAAGGTTGACTACTGAAAACAGATCGCTGACCGAGAAGTTATGAAGGCCTTGCTTCAAACCATAGTTTCGTAGGTTCAAATCTCGTTCTGCTTGTCATTTCCTTTATATTCGTTAACTTTATGACTGGATATTAAGAACGTAATAGAACATAATGTAGCATTAATAAAACTTTCGTATTTGAAGTTATGGACCTATTTATGCAAACAAAAGCATAATTCTACCAAAGCTCCTGTTAAATAACTAAAAAATTGTGTGTAAATAAACTGTTATCTTCTAAAACACCAACATCATACAGATACGCGACTATGATGGAATTGTGAAGCCACGTATTTTGCATCGTACCAGGTCCTTTAAGGACGATATACTATCACCTCTGCCTTACGTGTGGAAGAAAATGTCACCTCGTATGAGAGTATCACCACCGATCGGTTTATGAAGGATGTGTTTGATCGCATTGTGAAAGGTGTGTTAAGTAAAAAAAATGAATCTTAAAAGATGTTTCAAAGCATTGGTTCTATTAACAATACTTTTACTATTTCTTCGCACCACATGCTTCCATGTGCAGCATATTGATGTTTGGTAGAGTAAACTCTTAAAGCAGCATCATAATAACGTTGTGTGTAAATGAGCATGTCAAATAAATAGCCGGTATGTGTTGATTTGAGGTCACTGAGAGAAGGGGAAAAATATTTGCTTCATACGAGGAGCGAATTTTCAACTCTCACCAGAGGAGTAGCCTACGTTTTGTCAGAGCACTGCAGTGAGCACACATGGAAAGTGGCAGATTTTACAATCCAAGCTGTATTATCTTTTGTGTCGTTAATATTTTTAGCTAATATTGATAGTTTGTTGGTGATGAAGCTCAAGTTATGTATTTGGTTATGATTATTATCATATGGGTTATTAATATTAAGATTTGAAACTTGTGACAATTTGTTGCTGCCGCTACACAACTGTATCGCGGATGGCGTATACAAGACGCTGTGCCGTGAGGGACTTAGACGAATTTGGCGTTTCAGACATGGCTCTTTTCTCTTCTATTTTATGGTGACAGGTATACATGCGTTTTAAATCAGTTTTTATGCTTGTGAGGAATAGTAAAACTTGCTTTAATTTTGGTGCAGTGTTCAATGCTAAGGATAGTTCTTTAGTGATGTCGTAGAGCTGTCGTTCTGTAATGCACAGTCTGAACTGTGTGAAAATGGTTTAATAGTAAGTTGGGTGTTGCAGTCTTCTTATTGAGGTAGGTTGTCTTTGGTAAGGATATACGAGTGGTTAGTCCAGTATTTCCGATTCGTAGTCTTGATAGTCACTTGTTCTTTCCTCTTTAGTAACCGTATAGGTCAAAGAGTGGTAATGTCATCTTTTCTTACCATACGTAAATTTTCTGATAGATTTTGGCTATATGTCTGGTTCCATTTTGGTCTAGACTGACCTTAAAATTGTCTTATAACGCCACAATAAGGTATAAAATGGCCTGCAATCTCTCTTAGGAGTTCTTCCTTTGGCTGCTCTGTCTGCTTCTTCGTTGCCTTTGAAGCCACAATGAAACGGAATCCACAGAACTGATGTCCTTATTGTCTGAAAGAGTTTAGGTGACGAAATATTTGAATGTCCTGGAGTAATTCTAGCGGTTCTAAGACTTCGGAAGGTACTTAGTGTATCAGTGAGTATAAGAAATTTACAGAGACTGGACAGGATAATTCATATGAAAGCTTTCTTAAGGGCATAAAGGTTGCAGGAAAATATGGAGTCAACCAGAAAGTTTTAATTGAATGGTGTTACCTGGAATTACTACTGTGCACACTCTTCCCTTTTTTGTGTAAATGAATTTACGTTTTGAGTGAATACTTTCCATTTCTTGGAAAACTAATGCGTTCATAGATGTATCTGTGTCACATTATTTGATTCTTTGCAACATCCAAGTTTACTTATATAAATAATATTTTATATGACAACTAAGTCTTTATAAAGTACTTTTATTGTTTGACGCAAATGTGACATACTTCTAATGATAAACCATACATGCCATGACTAAAAGAACTTAAAAAATCCTTTAGAAACTTAATTTTCTCCGCTGTAATATTTTACCCGTGTGACATGGAGACAAAACGAGTTTGGGCAACAATCGTTAAGCAACACAAGTGCTGCGTTAATTTGGGAGTGATCACATAATGAGAATCGTTAATTAGGCGGAAAAAGAATGTATGCTGTTTGCTGAGTACGCCCATAATGTTAGGTGAGAGCCAACAAGGAGCCCTTGGCACGATATTTAATTGAACATCTCATTCTAGGATGTTTCAAACAAAATTTATATCTTAGAGAAGCTGTTAATTTTTCTGAACAAGTTCTACTCTTTGAACATTCCAAAAAACGCGTTAGTTGATACATTTATATTGGAACACAGAATCGAGCTTGTTACTGTCTTACTAAAGTGATCCAGAGAAGAAGCAGATACGAGTTTGTCGCGTGTTGATATATATATATCTATCAATCTGTCAGCCTTCCAGTTGCTATTTTAATTGAACTGTTACCTTTAAACCGAGTATTTGATTTCAGGGGGAAACATCAAAATCCCTTCTGGAGTTTGCAATACTATGGAGTTGTGGTGTAATAGCTCAGCTCAGGGTGTCAATTCCTACCACGTAACCAGTGTTTCCATCTCCGTACACAAACAGCATGCTGCAGAGTGCATAGGATTCCAAAGGCACTATTATATACAGTGTATGCATTAGCGTACATCATAAGGCAAAGTACACATGGATGGATGGTTCACAATAGAAAGCTATTAAAAACAATGTCTTCGTGTTTCCTCTGATATATATTAGTAATGCCACTAAAGATTTTATTTTGCAATAAATGTACATAATTAGCTACACTGATATTGATAAATAATATTACACTCTAAGTAAGCAAGATGTGAACAATTCGATACATGCATTTAGCAAAATAGAAGGGCCTTTTTTTTCAACCTCCGATAGGCTATAAATAAAAGACAAGTTCATAGCAAACAATTATTTTATTACTAAACATTTTGTACATTTCTGATTACTTTTCAACATAATCATCGAAAAGATTGAGACATTTATCGTACCTGTGCACAATCTTTGCAATATCCGCTTCAAAAAATGTTGCTGCCAATGATTTCAAATGAGCATTGACGTTGTTTTGAAGATCTTCGTACTTTTCGACGTTTGCGGAGAGCCATTCAAAACAAAACGAAGAGGAGTGCTGACTTCAAGAATTGTATTGATCAATGACAATGCTCGTCCACGCACTGCTGGCACAACCCATCGGCTCCTTGAACAATTTCAATGGGATATTTTCTATCGTCCACCGTACGGTCCCGACCTGGCACCCAGAAACTTTCACCTTTTCCCTGAACTGAAAACGTGGCTAGGAGGGCAGCACTTTCAAACCAACGAAGATATTCAAAACAACGTCAATGCTCATTTAAAATCATTGGCAGCAACATTTTTTGAAGCGGGTATTGCAAAGATTGTGCACAGGTACGATAAATGTCTCAATATTTTCGGTGATTATGTTGAAAAGTAACCATAAGTGTACAAAAATTTTATTATCAACATAATTGTTTTCTATGAACTTGTCTTGTATTTATAGCCTATCGGCGGTTGAAAAAACGGCCCTAGTATATTCAGAAACATTCTACTTTTATTTTCTATTTTCTGGAATTTTTGACATGTTGTCATAGGTGTAAATTCCAAGTTACATTAGCATGGATATAGTATACAGTCTCATTTACTTTTCTTAGATAGAAAGCAATATGTTGTGCCTTCTTCAACTTAGAGTTGAAACCGTTTCTATTGAATTTTTCCATGAAATTATTACTTGTGTGTTAATTATGATCTGCTCCATAAGTTAAAGATTTGGGAGGACACCCACTATGCTTCTACAACTTGTCTTCTGTTAACAAAATGGTTAGATAGTTACTTGCTTATTTTATTAGTTAGTAAGCTAATAAGCTAGTTAGTTCCTGTAATAACTAACTGGATCATACGGCTTCGTTATTTCATTTCCATGATCGAATTTGAATTTCTAGTTCGTGAGTTTGCCCTTATCTGCCATGGTGTTGACGGTTCAGTTCGTCAACCACAGATGGCACTGTCGGACGAAACCACAACTTGTGGACGCGAAGTGGCCGAATTTTGCCCAGGAATTTTCTTGTTTCAAGCTATGGGGTACTTATACTTGCAAATAAACATCACATGGGACCACCACATTTATTTCCATTTGAAGGAAGCCATACAAAGAATGTTTGCGTCCTTAAAGTTCCATCACCCTCCGCTAGGTTTGAACCTGATACCTTGTTTTTAGAGACTAGCATGGTAACCACTACACTACGGTAATATCATAATGAAATGCTTTTCAAGCAAAATATCGAGAGGGCAAACAGTCAAAGTCTCTTACAATCATACAGATGGAAAGGACGCTTTTTTACATCAATGGATTCAGAGCTCTAAGATATTAACTGAGACACAGCATGAGTAGTCGATATTCCTTTTCTAACATCAAACTGCCTTAAAATTTTAGATACATTTGACCCTCTGAAACGCTACAGAAGGAATAGAAGCAATAGAGATACACCTGTATTTAAAAACAGCAATCAACTCACATTTATAAAATCTCGTGTCATCTTTTAGAGCTTACGCATATAGGCAACTATTGGAAACCATAATAAATGGATTAATAATAAATAACAGTCTAAGTCTTCCGCGAAGGCCGCGTCTTATTTGAAAGCAACTAACAGCAACAACAGCAACATATTCCCGTGTAATTATAAATACGGTTCAGAGTTAATGCACATATTAGATATTAACTTTGAGATCCGGTAAAAGCAAAATAACAGGAAATGATTTAATAAACTGGCATAAAACTTTGTGATATATTTGAAAGCACATCTTATGAGGATTTGTGTAAGTGGGCAAACCGTCAGTATTCAAATACACAATCCAGTAGTATAGCAAATAATACTGTCTAGAATTTAAAGTGAAATTTGCAAGAAAATGTTAGAGTGTTAATGTATAACGGATTTTGATATTCAAATTTTTGAAGTTACTGTTGGCTTACTTGGATGTGAGATAAATAGTAGCTATTACACTTGATATATAAGATAATGGCGTGTAGCTGCAGGATACCCGTCTATGTAATTTTTGAAGCCTACAAAACAAATAAATTATTAAAGTAGAACCCCCGCAAAACAAAGAAACCAACAACAACAACAACAAAAAACAACTAATTTTACACTTAGTTACTTAGACGTGTGCTATTTATAGCACTGTGCAGATTTTAAAGGTAGTCAATGACGAGTAAATAATACAAGTGATATAAGATATAATCCTAAAAACCACTTCATTATTAAGAAATTCAGTTTGTATGAGCCGCATGCAAAATGAAAACGGAACTTGGAGACTCAATCAAATTTAGAAGCATCTAAGAATAGCATCTTCCCCCCTATTATATCGATGCACATGAACCTTTAAAATGGAAATGTAAGAATGTGAATGATTTCATGTTTATTTCAGTGGAAAAATGCTAAAAAGTTCTTGTAAAGCATCTTAGTATGTTAAAATTGTTAATACTCCTCCAATATGTGTGTATGTATATATAAATATATATGTACCTATATATATAAATTAAACACGGTAATGATTTTGATTATTACAACCAGTTGAAATATTCAATGCCACACCCTGAATTTGAACACTATTCTCCTGCTCAACACGCGGTTGCTCTAACCATTAAGGTACTAAGGCCAAATGCCGGCATGCCATTCAATGTTTCAATTGATTTTATGTTTTACCGGTTCAACCAACCAGTATAATCCCCTTCAGAGAACTATCTTAATGGCAACTTACCTTGTAAGTACTTAGTATCTGGGAAATATTAACACGTAATCATTAATTAATTATCAATACTATTTATGCTACTTATATCATTATGTGTGTGAATTATCTGCAACATGGCCGTCGTGGTCCCAGGGCCTTCAGGTTCTGGCTATCTCTTTGCTTCTAGGAGATTTATTTGTGAATTAAGGTTTACTTTCAAGACCTACCTTAGACTAGAGAGATAAAGCTATATGGAAGTGTCTAAATGCTAGTTGAGAGTGGTGACAGCTTTATGCTATGTTTACAGTGACACGGAATCACGCCAATAAAAACGTAACATAAAAGAGCATCGTAAAAGGCTTGATCATGCTGTGTTCATGGTCTGTTAATCATGTGACATTCCCTGCTTTAACGTGTATACTAGGCTGAAACGGAAATGAGTGATCAAAACAAGCTGGAGGCTAGACTATCAGGAGAGACGTGATTGCTCAGTCAGGGTCCGTTTCAGAGTAATTAAAGAGCATATAAATAAATTTTAAGATTGTATACAGAAACGTTTTGTTTCTTAGTATAGTAATTCGTCATATTAAGAAGATATACTCCTGCCTATTGGCTATAGTGAAAGTACACACAGACACTATCTTTCTTTTTTTTTTTTTTTTTGCTTCTACGATAAACTTTAACTGCAGTAAAGTATTAAATCTTAATGGCCTAAGGAAACCAAAACATGATAACGTTTTCTTTTTAAACATAGATCCGTGAGGAGTGGAAAAATGGCTCATGACTGTTATACCGACTATCGGGCTTACAGCTCAGTTACCTCTGTTTGTAATTTTAGATTTAATCAAGAACAAATGTCTTGAACACAACTGAGGCAGCTGCTGAATATTGGAAAAACACGTTTGATTTCCTGCACGTATTTGTACGTCCTGCACACGCATCTTAACATGACAAAAATTACGTCAAAAAAAATTAGAACTTCGAAGCTCTGCTTCTAGGCACTTCACCAGCAGAATTAGGGTGACGATTGCACACCTTTTATTGAGTATATAGGATATCCTAGAATTCAATTACACAAACTGGGAGAACTTTAGAGGAAAATATACTTTTTGAGATAGGGAACTTAGTGTCGCTTTTGCCAGATATAAAAAATAATGTCCTATATTCTGGATCCCACATAAGTGGGCGGAATTCAAAATTACGTGGACCTGTGTGCCTTAGTTTAGTTTAGAATGACTCATTTGTATACCAGTAGTCGAAGGAATGCAGTATTGGTTCAAGTCAATACGATATTTAAAAGTATTTGACTTGCAACTTGTTGAGGGTGTGACAACCAATGATAACCGTTTGGTCGATTTCAGGTCAAATTCAGTTAGCTAGAGCGGCCACCTATAACACACCGGTAGGTGAGTCGGTATATCGCTGGTCATCGAATCCAGATAGTAAGGTTGAGACAGTAACTCTTCTATATCCGCGTAAACCATCGAAATTATGTAACTAACAATAATATGTAAAAAGAAGATGTATTGTGCAACGAACCGATAGTGATAAGTATACTTAATTAAATAGATAGCCTTTGTATATAGTAATGTAATATTAATCATAGTAAGGGGAATAAGTTTTGCTTTAACCATTATTTTATTTGTCAATATTTGTATTTTGTTAGTATTTTACACGCTAAAACGACAAGGGTTGAAACGTGGTTTTAACGGTAAATGCACAGATTTCCGTTAGCAAAACCTTGAAGTATTGTTTGTGGAGCCTTCAAAAGGAAACATTCTAAAAAGGTTATTACTCTGTCATTTGTCTTTTGTTGAGTGGCTTTAGGGAATAGAGACATAAGTACATGCAACCAATAGAAAGAAGGAACACTATTCATATAGAAGGATGTTTAAGTTTAAAATTCACAACCGTTTTGGGCAGTTCTTCGCCAGATTCCATGGGCGACACTATGTCGGTCGCTGAAACAAAATCGCGTCGCATCGCTCAAGAAGTCATGGTTTTGCGTTCCCCAGGTTTATAATCATCACCCACATGTTTGCAGGTGTCACTTGGTTGTCAACGGTTAGGGTTTATACAGTGTAATATTATACCATGCAATTTTCTTCAATAATATTTACGAACCAGTGATTATTGTCATTTTCTTACTACCTCTTGCATTTCCTTCTGTACCACGCCCTGTACCGAGGAATTCATGTTCGCCGATGAAGAAGAAAAACCTGAGCTAACACCGGAGCAGCAAAGACATCCAAAGGTAGGGAAATGTCACTAGGTTCCACCCTAACCAGACCAACTGACCCACACAATAACGCCGACGCTACTTTGTCATTACCATTTAAATAATATTCTGGACAGAATAACCCCATATAAAAGTTGCAAACTTTGGCGACCAACAACGTGGGGCTAAAGACGAATTAGAAGGAAACCTAAAAAAACGTAAACTTCAACTCATTTGACCATCACTGCACGTCTTGACGACCACGGCTACCACGCTGCACTGACAAGGAGAACTTCAAGTAGCAGCAGGCGCTTATTTTTAAGGACCGGGGCAACCTACAACAGTGGATCTTCAATTTGCACCGAGAATTTCAAGTCCAGAGGAACGCCAAGTCGACGCTGGAAAGTGAAGTGAAAGTGCTGAGTGAAAGTGTGTTTCTCTCTTGCTAAACCAAAAGGCAATTTAAAATCAGTCTTCCAAATTCAGTGCAAGTGCTACAAGGAACTTCAAAATTAACAACAATAAAGGTCAGAGAACATATATAATTGTATGTTAAGTAGTTATTTTTAGATGTATTTCTGTTAACTGTTAATGTTACTTAGGAATCAGAAAGTCACTAACAAAAAAAAATGTCTGTAACGAACGACACATATGTTGAGAGAGGGGGCCTATGCATTGCTCACAGAATCTTTCCTTATCTCCAGAACGTTCCCAAACACCCGACCACAATTTTGCACCAGCTGAATCCCAAACAAATGTTCAGATCAACAACCTTACCGACACTCCATCCTTGTCAGTAAACCCACAGAGCCTGAGTGAACTTTTCAATATGCTTGTTGTTAAGATGTCAGAGCAAAAGGCTAAAATAACACAACAGAATGACAGACTTAATGAGCAAATTAATAAGAGATTTGAGGAACAAAACCGTCAGCTACAACAATCTTTTGATGGCCAAGTTAGCCAGTTTGTCCAATTTAAAGTAGAAACATCAAAACAGGTTGACAATATTGCCAAATAAGTAGAGTCCAAATTTATAGAAATTCAGGGTGAAATTGCCAGCAAAGAGCAGTTAATTTTAAGTAATGTAGATAAAGCCTTATGCAACCAGGCAACAAAAATCTCAGATATGGTTGAAGCAAATAGAGAAGTGATTGACATAATTCATACTACCCTTAAGGGGGATGTTAATCTAATTAATAGGCAGCTCGATAAGTTAAGTACATCTTATGTTCAGGTTAAAGAAAATTGTGAAACTAATGCAAAGAATGTTCAGGAGGAATGGGGACGGAAGTTAGCAGAACTGAGAGCGGAAATGTTAGACAGCAATTCTGATCTGCAGAAAAGGCTGGAAATGTCGCATAAGGAGTTAAGTGAGTCACATGCTGAACTCTGTAAGAAAATAAATAGTTTCGAGTTCCGTAATGCACCCGAACTCAGTGAGCACACTTCCAGACCCACATCTCGTAGTGAATCTTGTCACATGTCACATAGAAATTCAGAGGTCAGAGACGCAACAAGCCTAACTAATATGTCAAACCCAGGACTCTCACAAGCTGTAAATCCTGACCTACCGTGCTCCAATGTTTCAAGAGGTGTTAACAATGCTTATTGTCAGTATAATACAAACAATATTTATACAGATATACCTCTACCGAAATTTAGTGAAGTAGAAGGGGGCTCGCCGCTCATATTTTTGGAACAGCTAACTGAATATTTCAAACTGAGGAATGTTCCGGAAGCATTAAAAATGACCATAACAAAGAAATGCCTAGATCACAGAACACTCGACTGGGTACATTTAGCTATGTCTCCTCAGGATAATATTGAATTGTTTCAACATCTATTCCTGAACAGATTTTGGGACGCAGCTAAGCAGCAGCGTATCCGCTCGCAACTGTGTTATGGACAGTACACTCCGAACAATGAGTTGACAATGTCAGATTATGTACTCTCTCAGGCAAAATACACTAAGCATCTAAAACCGCGAATATCTGAGGTAGAATTTATTGCACTACTAACCGGACACTTTCCACTGAGGATACAGAACTATCTCCTAATAGCAAAACCCAAAACCATTCTAGCCATGGTAGACTTACTTTCTACCTTGGAAGCCCATGAATTTGAGTTTGGCATAAATAAACTAAATTGTGTGTTTGTAACTATGTATGTATGTGTGTATTAGAAAAAAAAAAAAAGGTAAATAAATAGTAGAACAAAAGAAATGTTAGCAAAATAGAAAAAAGGGGAGGAATAAGGAATATAGCACCGGAGTCCTGACAAGCTTCCGGAACTGTATTGTCCGAGGGTCGGCTGATAAATCCTGGACCTTTCAATTAAAACAGGATTAAAAAAAATGCTTTATTTTTGGGGGGTTTGTCAACAGGTGGTGGACACTGGGTGCTAGATCTAGTGAATAGGGTGGATGTTCAAGCAATTCGAACTTTAATTCGCAAATTTTTCCCATTGCAATTACTGAAAGATGGGGCATTGTCGTGACGAGACAAGTTTTTTTTTTTTTTCAAATGAGGTCCTTTTCTTTTCACCTCATCACTCAAACGTTGCAGTAAGTACGCATAGTAGTCACCAGTGATACTTTAACCCTTTTCCAAGTAATCAATAAAAATAATTCCCTGTGCATCCCAGAAAGCACCCGCCTTAACCTTGTTAGCAGACTAAATTGACTTTGTCTTTTTTAGAGTTGATTCACCTGGCTAAATCCACTGCTTTGACTGTGATTTACTTTCTGGAGTGTAGTGATGTATCCAAGTTCCATCCATGGTAATAAGCTGTCTCAAAAATTCACTGCGATTTTTACAGTACAGCTCCACATTCTTAACAGAAACAGTTTTTCTTTGCAACTTTTGATCAGGTGTCAACAAACGTGGCACACATCTGCACATAACTTGTGAAAGCCCAAAACATTACTTAAAATATTACTTACACGTTCTTTTGATATGTCTACAGCCTCTGCTATCTCAAACAACTTTAATCTGCAGTCTTCGAGTGCTAAACGATGAATTGTTTCAATGAGCCGGTCCCCATGGCCACGCTCGCTAAAGCGTCTCGCTTTGGTGCTTCGTGGGCAGGGGATCGTGGGTTCGAGTCCCGCCTTGGGCATGGGTGTTATATGTTTGTGCAATGTGTATATGTTTGTAAAAGAAACAGTAAAACCAGTAAACCAGTAATCAGTAAAATCTACGGGGGGGGGGAATGTAAATAGGGATACAGTACCGGAGTCCTGATCAGACTCCATTACTGTTTTTAAAAAAAAAAAAATGATTTTTGGAGTTGTTACTTTTACAGGGCGTCCAGAGCGATGCTCATCACTAGTGCTCGTAAGTCCCACTTTAAGCTCTACAACCCACCTTTTAATCATTGAATATGAAAGGGCAGTCTTACAATGTACTCTCAATTTACTCTTTGATTTCATTAGGCGTTAGGTCTTTCAAATGGAAGTATTTAATCACTGCTCGTTTTTCACAAATCCTCATTTTCGTGAAAACTCTAAAGTTGTCTTGCCTAAAATGCTGTCATTCGGAAACTAGAGAAGCTATTGTTCTGTAACTATGGATGCAAGCTAGACTAGAGTTAAACTGCGATGCTACCGTCTAACTGGTCTAATGGCGCCATATCTGTGTGAGGCCCGGGACTTATCAGCCGACCCTCGTATATATAAATAAACACTAGAGCTGAAGTGGCCCTACGACGTTGCGCTTAGTCTTTGCAGGGATGTTTCAGGGGGGAATGTGTTTAACTCCCACTTTTACTGCATGTGGTACTATAGGCCAGGGATGTTGCGGGTTGACTAATGCAACAGTTTCTATGTTAAAGTTATTTTTATTTTCCACTTCGAATAATGTTTTATTAATCAAAGTCACTTTCTATTTTCTTTTCATGTAGAGATGAAAAGGTGGTATATGCTTTCCTTTCTAGTGCGTAGTAGTTCTTAACTAGTTTTATGTGCTTAATTGTTTTATTATGAATGTGGTTGTTCATTTTGTGTCAATTTGAGTTCATTGGAAAAAATGGTATCGTTACGTAAACTGGGAACAGCTGACAATTGTCGTATGTAGATACACAACACGTCAATGTGTGATACACCGTTCTTTAGCAACTCCTTCGAGAGGTACGGAGAAGTGTAGCCGTTCAGGTGCTTAGTGTAATTGTTATTGAAACTTTTTCCGTTACACCTACATGTTAATCGTAGAATATGTTTATTTTATTTGTGGGTACAAATAAACCATATTGAGTAAGGCAGCAAAATATGATCGGCTCATTATAAAATTAAGCAACGGAAACAATACAGAAAGGTACCTACACAGACTTGAACCTTTTTACTGCCCCAAAGCCTTAAGCTGATGCCCACACACTAAATAACGCCAGTCTATCTACGCTTTCCGAAATTCGAATGTTCAGTAAACGGCACAGAGCGGTTTAATCTATAGCGTGCTAACTCTTAATACAGTTCATGCTGTACCAAATAATTTAGAACCCTTAACTGTAGGTTCCCTATCTAAAAATCTTTATTTTGGGCTCTTCTACTATCCTACCAATCTACATATGCGGTTAAGTTCTGACAGCTGTATATTTAAGCGTCCCTTTTCTGGGCTTTCTTTAGTAAATTGACTTCAGGAGTCATGATCATTAAAAAACAATTTCTATAATCAAATACATTATAGATGCATTCGTAGCCGAAATGTGGGCTATAAGAGTCTACTTCTTGTCCAAGAGCAGCTAACTTTCTTTGTGTAAGTGTTTATTTAAAATGCTGTCCTTTCTAAAATTGTGAGCATAGGATGCTTTAGCATCGTAAAACTCATGCAGCATTAGTGCCACTTGATACTTAATTGTATTTATGTAGTTGCCGTTATACAATTATAGTTATGATTATATATACACACAATACTATTTTTTTCAAGTTACATTTTTCTCTAGGATAATTCGCGAAAATATGCCGCGATAACAATTAATGCAATTTTAATATTCTTTGAGAATGGTGACATTTAAAATACAGGAATATGCCAAACAGTAAATATAAAAAGCTGAATTCAGAGAATCCTACAGATATTTTCATTTATGTACAGCGGAAGTCAAAAATGAAGCACAGTATGCAGAAAATAAAACTTAAAGATCCACGTTCAATGTTATAAAAACTTCAATAGATATTTTTGAACGAAACATTTCCTTAAACAACGCTATATGGTCTTATCGTGAACCAAAAAAGCTATACAAGACAGTGCCACCGTAAGTTGTTCATAAGTATTCGATTGCCTCTTCAGACAGTATTTAGTTTTTTGAAAAACAGGTAAGGTATTTTGTTTAGCACTAGAAATAGACTCTATTTTCACGTTAAATAAGTTCAACAAATCTTTCCAGATCTGAGCATATCTCATGAACTGGAAACTGGAAAGTGATAAGATTGCTAACGTAAGCGACTGAGAGTTCCGGTATAGTATTTAACTAAATAAAAGTTTTGTATTTGCAAACTAGGTGGTCTCACTCTAGTAGCGTGGTAACCTAAGTCTAAGAGATGGTCACCTATTGTTCTCCCTCAGCTTGGGAAGACCATAAACACTTCCCATTCTACCACATCAGTGTTTCTTGGCAAACATCACCATCCCAAAACCCAGTTTCCTCTGTTATCTGATTAGTTCTTCTTAATATCAACAAAAAGCCTCGTTATTAATTAATGGGGCTAGGTCACATATGTAAAACTATACCTAACATACATGCGTAACTTTTAATACAACTGCTTTTTTATTGTTGTGAAGCACTGGCTTAGTCAATAAATCAGTGTACCTAATTTAAGAGCGACAGATTCTCTGCAACAGAAGAGCAGGAACGAAAAATGTTCTTGCTTCTTGTGATTGTCTTTCGTTACGATAAACTCAAGATGTATGAATGCGACAGCCCCATGTAATTTTAATCTAACCAGGTGATAAATTAGGCAAGCCATCGATGAAGCCTTTCCTTTCGTGAAATCGGAGAAATCAAAAACATATCTTATACCCAGCCAAGCATTGAAAGTGGCCTTTTTGTCTACCCATTGATAGAATTTCCCAGTTGCACCTTCACTGAGTTCCTCAGCATTGCACTAACGTATCTCCCCAGCAACATAATACCCTAAAAACCCCGCACAAAATAATCTGAGTTCATATGAAATAGTTGCTAGCCAGATAGCACCAGTTCGTAGCTCAGAGCTGCAAAGCAGATCTTTAATGCTTTTCGCGTAATTAATCAAGATTTTTACGTATTAACAGCTACATTTATCTCTCACAACCAATCTTAGAAGTGAGATAGAACCATGTAGGAGATGTTAGCAAACATTTTATCCCTACCTGGAGGTCTGCACACAAAAAGAACACGGCAAATGAATCTCCCGTCTTGCTGAATAAAACCGACATGAATGAGTATAGGTAACACTTATCAACGAAGGTAGAAGAAAAGCAGGTTCGCATAGGAGAGCAGCACCTCGACAAACATGTTAAACCCCTAAAAAGGAGGAATCGATGGCAGAACCAAGAAATTCCTGACTTCTGGTGGAGTATGCATGAGGAAGATGATTCCAGGATTTGAGGGTCAAATCCCAATTTCGTGACACAATATCTTCATGTGTTGAACTAGCCGAGCACTACGGAAAATCCACTTGCACAGGCTGCTGGTTCATTTTAGATGAATAACCTTTAGCGAAGGTACAGTGAGCTTGATAAACAGCTCAGCATACTGTTTATGTTAGAATAACAAGCAGTTCTGTTTCCTTATGACTGCCTTTCGAGAACACACCGCGTACAGTTGAATTCAAAGAAATGTGCATTACGGGTTCATGTCATTGCCAGTGTTTTCAACCGCGCGACCGCTGTACCCAGCAGCAACCAGCACAACATCACAATGAAGGTATCCCGGAAATTTCGGGATACTTCCACAACGTTGCAAAGACACTACCTAAGGGAAAGGGAAAGCTACCGGACAAAGGGTCAAGTCACAGTGGACACCCAATCACCCGCTCCAGATGAAATTTATTCATAATGGAGTTATTGTATTATTTTGTACAAGAGGCGTAGAAAATTCACAAATAAGCTGGAGCAGAAATAACCAAACACATACAAAAGTCAAAATAGCACTATATAAAACTATATTGCAATGCCTGATAGAATCTGCAGAGTCGCAAACCTAAGAATTATCAGGATCTCAAAGAAAATTGTTTTCCTATTATGTAATAATAATAATAATAATAGTTATAATGATGATAATACTAAAAACAATAATAATAAATAATAATAGTAGTACTACTAATAATATTAGCAGTGATAATGATAATGATGACAATAACAATAATAATAATAATAATAATAATAATAATAATAATAACAGCAACATTAATAATCATACGGCAGTGTAGGCAGCCCAAAGATAATTGTGATATGTTTGTAGGCTACTTTGCGCCGATTCATCACATATGTAACGGTTAAAGATTAAAATTATGTCCATAAGTTGCATCATTCCAGCTGTAATTGTGTTTGTTTTTCTGAGCTTCGCGCATCTGCTGTTAGCTCAGTTTTACCTATTTACCTTCGGGTCAAAGAATTCTAGTCACTAGTGTTTATGCGAAAAATTATGTTACATGTTTTTAGAAAAACTAACTGTAATGCAAAATCATTAAAATATGTTTCACGAAGTAAAATCTATTGCTAAATCTAGAGTAACAATATAGTAGCAGTCGCAGTATGGTTCTCAATTGAGATCGTTAATTAGCTTCTCTAAAAAAACTACGGTTAGTGTATTAATTATGGAGCAGTGTATTGTTACAGAGAACAAATGCTTATTAGCTTATGTATTTAGCAGGGTAAATTCAGCTTGGAGCAAAGCAAAAGCAGAAAGATGACGCCGGGCTAGAAGTGTGGTGTGGGAAGCTCCTTTGTTAACAAGATTTCTTTTGTCCAGTCACGTATGAACGGCTCACGCCGGGGGTAAACTTTAAAATTCGGAAAAGAGTAATTTTCCATTACTCAACAAGTGTCACGTGGGTGTTGCGGTACATCCTGGGTTGAAAACAGTGGATTTTGGGTAATATTTACGTCAATTGCGTGGCCTTTCTATCCAATCAGAAAGAAGCCGCCATGACGGTATTTTTAATATGTAAGGAACAGAGGAACGCACATCAGGGCTGTTTTGCCGCTGTTCGCCGCTATATGTTTGTCGTCTGATGCTGCTGTCATGCTGTCAATTGTACTGCTTAACGTCACTTCTTCGCACAAAGTGAAATATTGTAAATCATAGCGATACTTGGTAGTTTACAGCGCTCTGAGTCAAGTGTATTTAAAGTCAATGACGTGCATTAAATTATATTGTGAAAAGCAAGATCAAAGAAGAAGAAGTATATATAATTACGTGTGATTAGCCAAGTACTAAAGTTCCTAGCAAGTGTTTAAGTGCTTGTCTCGCAGCTCCCAGTTAAAATAAACTCCAGGAAAGTTAAGTATGTCTTTATCATTTATAAGATCACTCCCTGAACTACCCCCATTAGCTGTACCACCCCGAGAGAGTCAACTATCATGCAGGCTGAGCAGCACCGAGGCATTTCACCGGCTGTGGATTCACATCAACAGGTACGTGGGTCTACTCATTGGTAGTGGAGTGAATCTTAGAGCACCGCCAACGTCACCAATCTAGGCACGAAGCCGAGAACGCAGCATCTGGTGCTCCGAACGTGGTGATTAGCAGAATACGCCACAAAAATAAGTCCACCGTATATGGCACCTAACGTATAAGCCCACCCCACAATGTTGGAATTAGACGTTGTTAAGAACATTACCGGAACAACTGCTGTACCCTTGTCACATTCAGCGAGTAGAGCTTTTGTCACAGAACGATTATCCCCACTTGTGAGGTACACAAGTGTTCTCAGAATCCAGAGTGTGTGATGGCTACGGATGAAGCTTGTTTCAACTGAGACTGCATTATGAACTTTCGTAATACGCACACGCGGGCCTGTGAAAATCCACACTTCCAGAACATATGCTACTATTTACAAACTACTATAGATTTTTAGAATTTGATTTGCCAGAAGGTTTCCAGGTCATTGGATTACGATTTCAGCCAATATCATGGTCTCAATCCACTGAACTTTTACTACTGGGTTGACATGAAAGGCAAAGTTTACAAGCGCGAAGTAGACTCTTTGGAGGAACTTTATCAACGCATTTTCCAATCATCTAAGATATTAAAAATAATATAAACATCTCACGTAGCGCGTCAATTTGCAGAAGAGTTGCAAAGCTAGCATGCAGGCATGCGCTACCCACTTTGAATATTTAATTTTATGCTCTCAGATGAAGCACGTCATATCATATGTTTTTACATCACTTATGCATTTAGATAAAAAAAAAATAAGCACAATTTTAAAAATATCATTGACTTACTGTCATTTTTGTGACACTGAGCTGTGTACAGTGTTGTCTCTCATAATAAAATAATGGGATTAGAAAAATGGCAAAACGAAATACAACTGTTATTCCATTACTTGTTAGTGTCACGAATTTGAGGATATTCAGATGCCTAGCCATTTAGGTAATCAGTTTTTGGCATATCACTTTGCCAAAAACTGACGTTAACTATGAATCTTCATCACCATTAGTATTTACCAAAACACGCCAATTAGGAAACCTAAGGCTACCTGCACCCCTGTTGGTTTGTTTGTATAGAATTCTCATATTAGATATACGAAAGTACCAAATATGAAAGTGATGTAGTTGGAGGGGGTATAAAACGCAATGGCAGAAGGAAGCATATTGATAAGAATCATAAGGACCTTTGAAAATTAATATCGGGATTGCCAAGAGCTTTACCGAACGCAGTAGCACAGCTTGAGCAGGGTAGAATAGAAAGTAAGGGGAAAGTGTTCGAAACCGGATTAAAATATTTATATACAGCGGAAATGTTGGAGGGTGGTAACATTGTCAGGGAATGTTTGGTAATTCAAGAAAGGGCTGGCTGGAAATTCAGTTGGTATGCAAAGATGGGGAAAAATTAGAGGAAATAAGAATGGGAAATGTTTGGGAAGAAAATATGGGCATGAGAAAGGGTTTCTGGAGAGAAGAGAGAGCACGTATTGAAAATATTGCAAAACAAGATGGTTGAGTAGCTTATGAGATAAACATTCGCTGGAACTATAAAGATATCTAAAATAAGGCAGAGAGATATATAATGAAAACACTGGGAGTGGAGGGCATGTTTGGGTAAGAAAAGGTGTGCTAAAATTAAGGGGAATATACCCTCTATTATGACATTAATATATGCCCGATGTGTGGGGAAAATGAGGAAGTACTGTTTTTAAATGAAAGAAAACAGAGGTATGGAGAAGACAATTGAGATTTTATAAATGGGATAAGCTTGGGATAGAGTAACTAGCTATAAGAATGTTTAACAATAATAAAAGAGAATTTATTATATTGTGCGAAAAAAATACTGCGTGAGAAATGGTGTAAAAATTGTGAGGCAGTGCAAAGAGGAGGAAATTAGTTGAGGAGAGAATGGGTTCATCTGTATTAGTTAAATATGATTCTCATACACCAATAACCAGAGTGTTAGTGAGTGCAAGATCCAAAGGAACAAGCAACTCTCAAGGATAGAAGCTTAGCTATGTGTTTAAAGCAAAAGAAAGGAAGAAAAGTATGTTACTCTAAGAAATGTAACAAATGTATATATCGTGATTTATTTTATATTGCTAAAATTGATTCAAAATACAAATCTCAAGCACTCATTCATACTTCCCACTAAGTTTACATGCAACTGGAAAACACAAGCCCTCGCCTCTGTTTGATTGCATGTCTAATCTATTTCAGCGTTTTGATAACCTAAAAACTTGTACCCAAGTTATTAATTAAATATGCACCTAATTACAAACTGCCGCATTCACATTGTGCTTCCTATTATTGCAACTTCTCATTCCCTAAATTGCTGAGTATGAAATGGTTAACAGCATTAGGTTTGAAATTTACCGGAAAAAGTTCTCTTTGAGAGGGCTCTTTATCAACTTCTGCTGACCATTTGTTCTTTACTTGGGTTTCACCCGTTGCATTTTACCATTTGCTTTTACACCCAATATAGCATGAGAGGTTGATTATAAAAGTAGTTAAATGCCGTTCATAAATAAAACTCAAGTTTAATGCCCATGAAAATAGCAATGTCGACGATATACGCCACAACAGAATATTTACTGTGGAATTGACGTTCACCAGAGATTCCCTATCCAGCTTCCTTATCCGAATTAAATATGTATTTACTGCTCATATATTTTCGCTACTATCTGTTTTATTTATCAATTGCAAATGCCTTTTTGTGGAACGGTTTTCAATTAGTAATACCAATCTTGAAATACGATAGTGAATTGCTTGTTTAGTTGAAGAACAAGTTTTTGCATTTCAGGAAATTAATAGTTCATAATAAATGTATGGCATTAATTAACCAGTGTTTCTATAACATAGTATACTGATTGATTATACATTATTTCTCTAATTCGGATCTTTGTGTATAGTTACTCTTGATTATATGCAATTTCTACTCGTGTTTAAAATGTTTCTGACTAGTATATATTTATGCCATGTATGTGGCTCCGTTTATTCTTCAGCTTGTTTTATGTTGTAGCGCCTCTCCTCCCTTACCTGATTTAATACCTGCAAGCACTGTTTTAGAACATGGTGACACCACGATTTAGCATAAGAGAATTTGGTTTTCGAGGTTGCAATGATGCTTCCGACGGGTTGGTTCCAGATCGGAGTTCAGAGAGGACTGGCAGCTACGCCATGTCTTGCACCCCGGTGTTTTGGATCAAGGCTGAAATCACTTTGCTGAACCTGGACATCCCTTCTCGTAAGCATCGAATTCGAAGCGTATCAGTTGAGTGATGCTATGCGCATATTCATGCTGCAGTGACTCTTCAATGTTTGACATTTCACCGGAGGTGTCGAAGTACACGCTTTCCTGAGAAAGTTTGCAGTGAAAGGGTGCCTGTACTGCGGTAGTGCGAGGCACATATGGTTCCCCCAAAACTGGCTCCTCATAGTGATGAGCGTGTAAGTACTTCGGCAAATAAGTCTAAGGAGATGTTTCCATGTTGCCACTTTTCTATTGTGCAACCTTTATGTTTTTTTCATTATATCCTGGAGTGCGGGAATTTTGGCGGGGGGTCCTGTGCCGATTCGAGATATTTTGTAACATATGTTATGGTTAATACTTAACTTTAGTCCCAAAGGTTGCGCTATTGCAGCTTTATTTGTGCTTCCATTTTTCACCAAGCTTGGCGCCCCTGTCACTAGTTCCTGTTTTAGCCACTCAGTGATTCGGATTGTAATCTCGAAGTGACGCACGCCAATCCGTGGTAACTGTGCTGCAATGGCCGCGAAAATCGCCGATTAATATTTTCATATGTAGTGTAGTCATTTCGCCGTTACCTACTGGGTTTCCGCCTTTACAATTTGCCATTTTCTTTATGTCGAACAGTGTTCAATTTGTAATAATGACGCAGCGCCAAGATACGTTAAGTTTGTTCCTTGTTTTGCTGGAAATCTCTCGTGGCGGCATTTTGTAACGTTATGTGATGGTTTGGACCCAGTGCCTCCGGGGATTTGCTAAATGATTTGAATGAAACTGAAATTGAGTTTTATTTATGGACGCCCTTAAAAGCTGAGGCTCTCAGCGCTCCATTCTATATTGTCCGTGAAATACCGCTTAACTTTGTTTAGAGACCTCTTAATAAGGCTTGAGGTACTTTTATATGCGTAAGTTTACAACACAGCTTTACGGCTTCATTTCCTTTACGAATTATTGACCATGCTAATAAATATACACAGAAAAAAATCGATCGCCCTTCGCCGGGTTTGAACCCGCGACCTTGGGAACCATAAGCTATTATGTAATCCCTCGATCACGGGGGACGACAAATTATTTAAATGGTCATAACTTGTTCTGAATGGACATAGGATCAGTTTCTCTAAATTGTAATTTTCATAGCATAAAATAATATATCAGGATTCCTTCCTAAAATTTGCTTTTCATAGTGTATTGTAATTCTGATCAAATTTAAGATTAATAATTTTTGATATTTGCAAAATCCTCAGTATGAAATATATCATGTTTAAATTTATACAAGTAATTACACAAAATAAAGGTTATATTTCTTCCATTTGTCAAAATGCTAGCCTTTCTGGCTATAACTAACAATTGTTTATCGTCAAAACTCTTTGTTGTAAAAATAAATCCCATGAGATACATTTTTAAAATATTCACATATAATTCAAGTTTTATGGTAAATGAATTTACAAATAAATGTTGTACATTTTTTTAGATTAATCTCTAATTGTTGTAGAAAACCCATTGGTTTTTTTAATCTCCAAAAATCCTGATTGTTCGAAGTTAAAGCTGTATTTATCCATATTGCAGCATTGCTGGAAAAGTATGTGCACATTCTCCTCGATGTACCTTCTAGAGACAATACACTTTGGAATTAAATTAGCAAAAGAAAAAATTGCAGCCTGTGGAGCATTTTTAGAGTCGAAAAATGCTGAAAAGAGTTTGAGAGTAAACAAGGTTTAAATTTGGGTCAATCTATTAATAAGCATTCCTTGTAAATCCAGTGTTTCAGTTTATTCGCAGCTTAAAAGTGCCATGCGGAAAATACAATATATTTTCTTAAACTTTAGAATTCATATTAATTTTAGTTTGAAGAAAGGCAATATTGTAATTAGGGATAGCATCTTGGGGACACGCGCGAATACCAGTTGCATACCTACCAAGTGGAGACCGACCTGCATTGGCGACTGCACGCGCCGCATGTAAACAAACTATAGTAACGTGTTGGGGAACATGGCTCCACGCAACAGTATTGTGCTGTATAGTATAATATTGCTTTACAGATAATTAACGCCTTTTATGATATTGCATGCTCTTCAATCAAGATTGTAAAACCTCCTTCTTTCAAATGGAGTGCATCAAGATTTGCAATTCACGCAGAATTTTGCAGATATATCTACTACAATAAGACATATTTGTAAACATCGCACATTGAAATATCTCCAGCCCTGAAAGCTGTCAATGAACTTGTGCAAGCAATTAATCAGAGACCCGTGACTCCTGTTTAGAAAGTGTGAAAACTAAAGTGAAGACAGTATTTGGAAACAAAATTTCGAAATTTCAATAATGCGCGAAATACGAAATTGCTAGGAAAATAATTGCTGATGTAGTATCTTACACAATAGTCGATGATATACCCTATTTCCGTTTTGTTCCAATCACATCTTATGATGTGGAGCGAAGTTTTTCTCCATATATAAAGCCTGTTTACGTACCAATCGGAGACGAGTCACATTTGCGACGTTACGAATGTATGTTGTTGTGAATTGTAATATATGTATCTTGAGAGAAAATGAAACGGATAATGATGCTGATGACTTGTTGCACAACAGTAATTGAATGTTTGCAAATATTAAAATTGTTAGTTATAGTAAATCAGTGGTATTTATGTTTACCACCCAACCAACCTCAATCGCTTTCCGCTGCTAGTGAAAATATCGGAATCTACCACTCAACCACTGCCCCATTTTCGTTCTATTAGTACCACTACGTACACGCTGCATTGTCAACACATCACAACTGTATGCCATGCTTCGCTAACTTAGACTCTGTCCCGCTATCGGTCCCACAGATGCTATCCCTAGTTATAGTTCTTCATAATTTTGTCAAATTTCATCGATGTGTTACCTAATATCCCTGGTGTTTCATTGGTTATAATTAGAAAGTTTATCATAAAATATGTATAGCAACCGCAGAAGCATTGTAAGAAGAATCAAAATTATTTGTATTTACGGCAGGGAATCGCTCAGCGAACCAAGTGAATTGGAGAAATATGTTTATGGTAAATATATAATTTGTGGAATTATTAATTTATATCTTAGAAGGTAAAAGCTTGTGTATTAAAGAAGAGCTTTCCTTGACATGAGTGTTTTATGGATATATTGTCTGGGAGCAATCCTTTACCTTATATTGGGTCTGCCATCGCTCCGACCTATGACCAATGCTTCCTACAAAATGTCAGCTGTAGTTTAAGTAAGGTTCTGAAAATGGACAGCTTACTTGTAAAATAGTTTTTGATGATTTCTTTTGGTAAGAAAAGGTACTTCAATGTTAGAAGGAGGCTAAATTATTTTTATTCTAAAGAGGCAAAGAAAAGTATCAACAACAAACCAGATCCAAAATCCTACAGACTAATGTGTCCCCTTAAAACTATGCGAATGTTGTTAGAATTTGTAATATGCGAGAGGTTAAAACAATAGAGGAATGATTGTAATGAATAAAGATAGTATAGATTTCGGAAGGATAGCATAAAACAGGGCGCAATTACTTAATAAATGTTGGATACCTATCTGCCTTAATGCCATTTTAAAAGACTTATGGAGACAGAAGTGTTAAGATTAAAGGAGGTACATATGCGGCTTATCGAAAAATAACACAGGTATGTCCCCAAGGTTCAATTCTTAGGCTGAAATTCAGGGACAGGGTATTTGTAATGTGTCTAGATAATTTAAATATGCGAACTATGTAAAGAAAAGCTGCTAGATACGCCGATGATTTATAATGTGTGAAAGAAGAGATAGTGAACGACTCTGTAATGCGTTAACAAAAATTGGTTACTCTACACAAAGGGTGTGGTAGTAACGCGTTTGTAGAGCGGCTGATTGCCAAGCGGGAGACCTAGGTTCAATTCCCGGTACCGGCGTGGGGATTTTTCCTCTACATGGGAGACCTTCTCCGGGATGCACTCAGCCTCGCGAGGTCTCAGGAAGGCCAATTGAGGAGCTACTTGATGGAGAAGTAGCGGCTCCAGGTCGAAAGGACCGCAATAACCGGCCGGGAGGGATTCGAGGCGCTGATCCCGTCTTATACTCCAATACTGCCCCCCCCACCTATGGCGAATGCCGTCAGCTGAGATGGGGGACGCAGCGGACGGGTAGGTAGACTTTGGCCCCTAGTGGGCTGTTGCGCAGGAGCTTAATTTAATTTAGGGTGACCAAACTATAGGTAGCACTGAAAACTTCTAGTATGAAGATATTTAAAGGTTTTAAAGCTCAGAAAGTCTGCAATAAAATTTAAAACTTCAAACATAAAACGCAAATTATTTAGGCACGTACTTATTTGAAAGAAAAAATTGAGCTTTAGGAAACACAAATTATGTTAGGAATAAGGCAGAAAAAATAATGGTGACTTTAGCAAAACTCTCCCAAAGGAACCACAGTTAGATAATTAGGATTATTCACGGATGAGGCCCCCAGGACTATCCAGTAGAACCCCAGACGTAGACCCTTGTGGTCCCTAGCAACTTACGTGACCCCAGAAAGAGAAGGATGAGGGGAAAGGTCCGAAGGGCGACCAGGTCCTGATAATCCTGGTAAACCCCCGAAAAACACCATGGTTTAGGTAGGATGACCACGATGATCATGCCCGCAACTCATTGCACACCATGATAAGGTGTCATAAACTCCAGAAAAGAATCAATTAGTTAATTGCCGATTAACAGATTAGCAAAAGAATCATAAAAGCATATATTTACTACAGTTTATGGGAGCCCTTCACACTACCATATTTATGGCACAGTTGGAACTAACCTGAGTTTAACCGATCAAATAAATGTGACATATAGCCTTAAAGGAGGTAAATCATACAGAGTAAAGGAAATTATTGGAACGAGACATGGACTTTAAAACACTTTAATGCAAACCGGCAACCTGAATGCCTTAGTACACATCAGCGAAGAACATTAAACAAACGAGACATTTAAAACAACTACACACAACCAACTCCATATTTCTTCATTCCACACATCCATCCATCCACAACATCCATCCGCCCTACTGCCCTGCCGCCCGCCATACCATCCATCCTCACATCCAGCCATACCAACCCACCCACCCATCCACCTACTAACCCGCCCGCCAACCCACCCAACCACTCATTCATCCATCTATCCATCCATCCATCCATCCATCCATCCATCCATCCATCCATCCATCCATCCCTCCATGCATCCATCCATCCATCCATCCATCCACCCATCTATCCATCCATCCATCCATTCATCCATCCATCCATTCATCTACCCACCCACCCCTTCAACCCATCCCTCCACCAATCCATCCATCCCTCCATCCATCCATCCATCCACCCATCCATCCACCCATCCATCCATCCATCCATCCATCCATCCATCCATCCATCCATCCATCCATCCATCCATCCATCCATCTATCCATCCAAGCATCCATCATGTTGACCCTGATATCTAGTTCCCTAAGTAAGGGCACAGGTTGGCGAACAATTGTGTTATAAAACGCCTATATTTACAATACTACAATATAAAATATATAATTAACTAACTAGATTAAACTACCAATTAAACTAAACTACTGGCCTCCAGTAATTCCAAACTACATTATTCAACTGTATCAGGTATCAGCAGCTGTTTGTATCAGGCAACTGCTTTGTACATTCACAATTTTAAGATCTCATTTATACATATACAACTTTCAAATCCTTAATCAGCATGTAGTTTAAACCCCTTATTATTCAAAGTGTAAATAATATTATAATGTTAATATCAAATAATATTTAAATTTCTCAACTTAAATGCATATTAAGTTTCAGAAGTTTCTAAATTAGTATTCAAGAAACATTTCAATTTGGTTATAAATTACAATATGCTTAACAACTAAATTTGCATTCATATGTTTAGTCTTCTCAATTTCCTTAATTAATATTACTCAGTTCCTTTTTTCGAAATTTAGTGCGAATTTTAAGCCCCGGGTGAGCATCGAGCATCGGTGAGCACTCAGCATCACGAAGCAAATGGGTAGCTGCGATAGGTAGCGATACCAACATAATAGGCAACATTCAGACTGGGAGCTGTACTATACTGGCCACATCATCTCCCCATATCGGTTGGATAATCGTTCACCTCTGCCGTGCAGAAATGAGTGTGAGACCGGCATTTGGATTGGTAGCCCCTGGATTTTAAGGGATATTTTTATTTGTTGCTCAAATTTTAATATCAGATGTTTAAACAACTATAAGACTGAATGGACACAGTCCCTCTAAGACCTATTGTTTTAACATTAACAAAACAACGGATAATACATGCACTTTAGGAAATAATATATTAACGTCAGAACATACGCTTAGTGACTATTAAAATATAATAACCAAAATTGAAGAAGAGAGAAAAGGATTGTGTGGATTTCAAACAGAAAGAGTTATACGGGACGAAATTTTATAAGAAGCACTTAGATACTTTACAGAAAACAATAAGGAGACTAGTAATTGAAGAGATAGTGATTAATAACACGATTGGCAATCGTAATCTTAGAATCAAATACAGCTAAGGAGATAGAAGACGTTACGGGTAAGAAAATTATTGAGACCTAATACTATTATCCCAATTATAGTCCAGATGTGTTTTATTAAAAATCACCAGGAAATGGAACTAAGTAAGGGAAACAAGAGACGGTAGGTAGAAGGTAAAGGAGAATTGGAAAGTGCATCAAATGACAATTGAAAAATAAATATAGTGAAAGGACATAACTATGGTAATTTATGAGAAGAAGCAGGTGGTAGGATTATAGAGGAGTAACATCCAACAGAAAAAATAATACTGTTATTAAGTTTACACAAAGAAAGTAGAGGAGAAGTTTTGAAGAAGAGGATGTCAAAAAGGAGAGAAATGAAAATACTAAGAGTAGACTGGACGAGGTGGAGGAGGATATGACGAAGGAGTCAGAAGAGGCCATGGAAAGTAACGTGAGGATGCAAGAGTAGTGAAAAGAGAGGTAGTAACTTATAAAAGGATAAGGAAAGCAAGAATGAGCAATGCATTAGAAAGTGATGTGGTCGTTTAAGCGAACATGGAGGAGGAGGAGAATTCAAAAAGAGAGCTGACGCAGGTCGCACCGTAGTAGTTAGGTGATGGAGGAGTCAGAGAAAGACGAAGAAAACTTCAGCGAGAATATTAGTGAATAGTGGTGATAGTGGAAGTGTAGTAGTTGCTATAATTAAAATGATAAACAGATTAGAAGATTGGGTGATGTTGAAAATGAAGTATAAAGTACGTTTAATTTTAAATTGAGGATAAACTGAATATTAAAGCGAATATTAAGTGAGGTAGAACACAGGTATAATTTAGAAAGGCAAATATAAATTAATAATATATTGGTACAAGGAATCAACTTCTATGAAGGAAAATTTAATAATGCGTACGTATAAAAATAAGATTAGTTGGAAAGTAATGAGGTTCTATTTTATGAAATGTAATATAAACTGTGTAACTAAGAAATGTTTCCGGGCTGTTTTGCCGTGGTCTGCTGGTGTTAGAAGTCCCAGACGTTTCGTCCACAACTTCGGCCACGCCACTGAAGATGTCCACCGTAGTTGTGGACGAAACGTCTGGGACTTCTAACACCAGCAGACCACGGCAAAACAGCCCGGAAACATTTCTTAGTTACACTGACTCCGGCCGTGAAAGCCTACGTTCTCTCGTAATATAAACTACAAAATTTTAAGCATGATGTGCTGGTATCCATCTTTAAAACAATGATCAATAAGTTAGTATTAGTTTTAAAATTGACGGAAGTATTGCAATTGCTGGTTATGAGGTTTGTATTTGGTGACTCTTAGCAAATAGTAAATATTTTAGCGTGGGTAACAAATTAAATTTATTTTTCTTGTTTTATTATTACAACATTATTAATATTATATACTTTTTTCCATTTTATGTATTTTAGTTACAGGTAAATCTGTACATCATCGAATGAGCAAATTGTTTTCAAAGAGTTCAGTAAAAGTGTATATTTGCAATACGGGACTTTGTTTAGCGAATCAGATATCAGCTTCACGTATATCAGATTTTATTTCATTTTTTTCATTTTATTATGGAAACCCCGGGCACCATAACCTGATAGATCTCACAGACAATTTATACCGCATGCATGAAATAGCCCGTCAACATGTGAAGGTGGAGAGCGATCCCATGATGACCCGCTACACTGGGTCCAGGTTTTCAAGAGTGTGACTTTTTCAATATATTTGAACAACTCTACCATGTGGTGAAAATGACTTAAGATGTAATCTACTGCACCCAGAGATTACACGGTGGGGAAATTTAGTGGTGTATCTGGGCCTCATAGCCAGGTGCGAGAACACTAGTTGGGATGGCCGACTTTGAGGTGGGAGCCAAAATTGTTGGACTCTGTCCGCCAAAATATCGATGAAGGCTTTCGACCCAAGGAATTCGAGGAAGCATGCTCGCATTCTTCAATCAGTTGCTCATTGTAAACAGCTTTGACCGACTACTTTTCGAGACATTTCGTGTTCGGTATAATGGTAAATTGCAGAACAAGATATTACCGTGACTCCCTAGCAGCAGCGGACTGTAACAAGACAGAAGAAAATAAACGTGTAGCAGTTACGAAATAGTTGCCATGTTTGTGAGATATATAGCGTATTTCTTTTAATAAACAAAGTTTATTAGGGTAAACAGGTGCGTTTATCTGTCACATTTCTTTTGTAATAAGAAACGCATCTATTTACTGTATAATATTCACTAGACTAGTGTTCCTGTATCATTATGCATGATTGTTAGGGACCACTATTATGTGTTTTATCTGTTACCATGTAGCAGCAAAGACATGTGAATTCAATTCATGGAGATTTCTGGAGCGTCTGATTTTAAATTGCTCTTCAAGCATTCAATTTTAAAAAATGCCTAAAGCCATATTTGCTTTCTATTCATCATTCTCTTTTGATGTGTCTAAACATTCACATGCTGAAGCATAATCTGTTACAAAAGTAGCTCATTACATATACTGACATTATATGCATCCTTCTAATTCATAAAGTAGAAAAAATACTTAATAATATCTATGATTAGTAAATAAAAACGCCTTGTACTTTTACAAATAAAAGTAAAAAGCTTCGTACAAAATTTCAGGATAATAATGTGAAGATCTTTGAAAAGATAATGAACATAAATCAACCAAACTCACTCAGAATTCACTACGATGAATTACAAGATACATCTTTACTGTATCGAAAGAAATGGCTCTCCTTCCGTCACTCAAAATATATTTAAATCATCCACATGTTGGTTAAGAGTCTAACGCCTATCCTTTCCTATTTTCGACATTTTCCAATCATCGCTCCCTCTCAGTGAAGGAAAAAAGTATATATATATATAAAAAAAACTAGCAGGAACTGAGCAAGGCCACGCAGAGTGCAACACGTTTCGAAACGGGCTTTAGAGACCACGCCTACTCATCACGTCATAGTTATACTCTGTGCACACCGAAATTCAAGCCGGCAATTTTGTGACATTGGACTTCATTTCTAGTAGTATAAAGTTTCTCGTTAACAGTGTTAAGCTAAGTAAAGTTAGGGATAAGACAAATTGAGAAATATAAGCGTATTTTCTTACAAAGCATATAGGGATATCAAGGCACAAATGGAAGAGATTCCATTTGGCCACCAAGATGGAAGGTTTCAGAGCATACAAAATCGGAAATGGAAGCTTAATTTAGGGATTTAGACTAAACTAATCGGCTTTATTGAAGTGCTCGTGTAAGTATACAGTAATATCAGTAATAGCATCATATGCTTATTCGTATTGTGACTAAGGCATCACAAAGGATGACCTGTGCTTCTCCCCACATGCCACAGAAATGCAGACGGGAAACGGCAGGCGCGTGTGAGCTTATGTGGCTTGATACACAATGACACATGAAGACATGTAACTGTTGAGTGAGCAATGGTTTAAATTTACATTCTAGAACTGTTTCTAAAATATGCAGCTTGTCGGAGATAAGAGAGAGAGAGGAATTAGTCACTGGCAGTACTAGACAGGTTTCACCTTATCTGAGCCGAGAAAATGTGTGCTTTCTGGTCCATCTCGTGGTGTTTGGTACTTAAAATTTAGTTTCACCGTTAGAACGACAGCGACGTAGATCCGTCTAGCAATGGACCTAAATACACATCTTTGAACTTGAAGAGGGGTTAAATATAATTTACATGCATTTACAGTGTCAGCTTAACCCGACCCCAACATGGCGGATGTTTTAGACCAAGTCGGTGATTTACCTCGCACCGAATCCAAAAATATTTCCGCCCCCTCAATTATCAGACTAACCTCTTATAACTTTAGTGTCAGGTGTAAAAGGTCTCTAAGACAAATTATGGCCCGCCAATTATGATTTCATAAATGTGCATTAAGTTTAGGAACTATAAATATATCTTCACAAAATAGCAAAAGGCCAGTTTTATATTCTACAGTATTTTTATTCAATTGGAAATGTAACAAAATCCCTTTGGGTAGGGCCCAAACCTAATGCAGTTAACCGATTTATAATAAGCAATTACCGCGCTTGAAAAAACAGAAATTTTATCGCAAATATAATGTCTAATTAATACACATTTTAATGTAGCTTGCATTTTTTAAAATGTATATAACACAGCCCTAAAATTTGTTTATCTAGAGGCATGTAATATAAGTTCCGGGTACATACTAATGAGTATAACTCTTTTACACAAACGACTTGTCCGGCTGTATTTTCTTTAAAGACCAAGAGAATGAGTATTTGTGAATTTACTGTTAGTATCTCAGGGGACATAGACACAGACATTTCGTGATTTTGATGCTATATTTGCAGCATTTTATCATGCTTTAACAATTTTGAGCATTTTTCCAAACATTTTGCGGTATTTGTGGACTTTTTCAGCATTTTTCATACTTTACCAATCTTTAACTGTTTTTAACTTGTTGTTTGAGAACATTTTCAATACCTGACATGCTTTTAGCAATGTTAGCTCTCTGTTTGCTATTTCGTGCAATTTGAAGGTACTTTGAGTGCTGGAGCAGTAGTTTCAAGATGTTCATTCCATTCTAAGCTAATTTAGAGCTGTGGAACAACCATTTACAGGCTATGGATCTGGTATTTTAGCTCTTTTTTCAGTCAGTTTGGTGTAATTGTAAGTGTTGCTTGAGAGCTAGAACAGGGATCTCCATTTGCTTTTAATATCATTTAGGCTATTTAGACTATAGCGCAGGTATCTTCAGGCAATTGATCAACCATTTTAGTACCAATTATAAAGGTCCTTTGGTGCTGAAATAAGTATTATCTGGTGCTTTTGTTGACGTTCCAAGTCACTTTTAGCGTAATTAGGGCTTTAGACGGGGCTTTATTTTCGGGTTATGGATCAGGTAGATTATTTGGTTTTCAATGAATATGAGGACTTTTCCTTCAGTGCTTTGCAACGTTCTGCAGTGTCTTGTAATAATTTACAGGACATTTGGACGTTTAGAGCTATTTTTCAGTATTTTCCTCCGTTTTATAGTCATTTCAGAGACCGTAAAAGCCATTTGTGAAGGTACGAGTATATAGAACTCTAGAACAACCGTTAACACTTTAGCTCATAATTATTTCAGGGCACTTTTAACGTATTTTTTAGGTTTCATTTAAGACCTTGGAGCAGTGGTAAAAGCAAATGGCGTACACTTAGGAGCATTTAAGAGCATTTAAAAGTATTTTAGTCTTCGTATAAGGTAATTTTTGTGGATTTAAAGACATATCAGATGATGGAAAAGTTATTTTTAAGCATTTTACGGTTATTGGTATTTTATAGTAATTTATGACATTTAATCGTAGTTGTGCCGGTCATCTCTCCTGCCTTTAGTGTAGTTCTAATGTGTTTCACGGTAATTGTTACGTTTTATGGCATCTCCACATGTTCCCATGTGATATTTTGAGCTCTTTGATAGTATGTATGGCCTTTTACAATTTAATTTTAAGTTTACTTTTCACTAGTGGAGATCGTATAGGGGCACTTGGTACACATTACGGTATTTTGCTGTATTTTAAAAAGCATATTGTATTGTTTTATAAACTTCTGCGAGTTCAAATACTAGCACATGAAGCGAGGAAATAAGCTGTGTAGGACTTACATCCTTTTTTTTTAATCATATAAAGCTAACCTAATCTCTAGGTGGAGCTGTAGCCGAGTAATTAGACCTGACGTCTCTCACCGAGGCTTCTGCATGTGGGATTTGTTGTGGACAAGGCGGCGCAGGGGAGGGTTTTCTCAGGGTTCTCTGGTTTCACCCGCCATCGCATTCCACTGGTACTGCATCTTCATTCCATGAATCTTCAGTGTCATCGCCTGCGGGTGTAGTAATGTGGGCGTTAAACACGATGAAACAATAACTTAACCTCACTTAATCACAAACTTATCCAGTTGTTTATTTTCCTTTGCTACTTTTGATGTCACTTTTTGATATGCCTTGCTGATTCTCCCATATTTTTGAAAAGTTTCGGGATACCATTAGAAGAAAGATCAGAGTCTTTGTTGTAGAATTAACTATCTTAGTGTTATGTACTATTTTTTGTGTTCTTACCAAAATGTTCAGCTGTATTATTATTATTATTATTATTATTATTATTAATATTATTATTACTATTATAATGAAATTGCTATTATCACCATTATTACTATGTTGTATGATGTGTACATAAAGCTAATCATCAGGTAATTCATATAGCATTGGAGGTTAGGCGCCTCTCCTCTTTTATCTGCGTTTGAGATCAACTGTAGAAATTATTTTAAGCAGAATTAACGGATTTTCTCTTTCTTATTATTCTTACTTTTCTTTCATCAAGCGTTTTCTCTGTACATGGGAAGGATAGTTGAGCAAACTTCCATTTCCTGCTGCCAGGCACATTATAGGTAGTATGTCTAGCATTGTCTTTCAGAATGCATTCACAAAGTTTTAATATAAATAAGCATAGGTACATATTCCATCAGTATCAGTCATTCTTTTTTATCATTTAGAGCGATTTTGACTTCTACAGATAATCATCATGATGTTGTGACGATCAAATTTACAGGTGTTCTTAATATTTCATTACCTTTTAACACAATTTACATAGCTGTCAACTGTGGTGTACTGCTTAATGGCGGTACGTTTTATACCGTCTATCTTTTTATCATATCGCCGTCAATATCGGGATGTACATCTAGTACACAGTCCAACAAAACGGTGGATGAGTTTTCCGCAGGCTTTATAGTAATCAACTCTATTCACATATTCAGGAAAACGTAGTTTGATTATATATATGGTCTTTAGATTTATTCGACCTTTGCCGCCAGTGGTTTATGACCGCATGACGTCAATACTAGGTAGCATGTTTATCACGCATTGCCTCTTGCAGAGGACTAGCGACAGATGGGTAGAAGAGGGTGAATATCAACACTTTCGAGGTCACTTTGGAGAAATGGTTCGTGTACCGTAACCTTACAATATTTGGAACATTTGTTTGCACCTCATTAACTCGCAATCGCAGCATTTATGTTGATAGATAACGTATTCTTCCAGTTTGGAAACAGCACTCAACCGTGGTCTCTTGTAGAGTTTCCAAGCTGATATAGGATTGGAATTTAAATGATATAAATGATCAGTAATTTTGAATGGCGGCACCTAACTACTTGACCAGGGGAGTGCCATGTGTGTTTCGATACATCGTTGGAGTTGTTGAATTAATTTATTAGTAAAAACATGTTTGCCCCGTAGGGGAGCAAAGTGACATGGAGCAGTGATGACCAAGAAGACGTAAGAGTACCAAAACCCGGGGTTTATACATGTTTCTTAAAATCGACATTAGAAAAGCATTACCGTTAAAAGTCAGAAAGGTCGGCCGGTTGACATCAGCAAAAGCCAGCAGGTCCAAACAAATTGGCAATGATATGAGAAATTACTTCATCCCCAGACCGGAAAGAAATTAACTGGCCCAAAGATAACACCGGAAATATTAATTCCATGTTCTTGGGCTAAGATAAAGTTAAATATTATTCTGTAAAAAGCATAACGACAAAATTTAATCGTCACAGTGCAAACACCCAACACACTTATTCAAGCACTCAAATAACCTTCAAATATTACGATATCACTGAAAAAGAGCTAAAATACCTTATTCGTAGCCTGAAAAAAAAACATTCTAGAACTCTAAATATCCTCAAAATGGCATAGAATGTCATTAATAACACCCGGCAATAATTGCTCTAAACCTTAAATGACCTGCAAAATTTGCGGAAATGACTGAAAGAAGACCTAATATACCCAAAATATAGTCATAAAGTACTTGATCTATAGCCCTAATTAACCTCAAAAGGGCATGAAATGTCATTAAAAGCACTCGATAATACTTGCTCCAGCACTCAAAGGAGCTTCAAAATGCCAAAAAGGGCTGAAAAATGAGCTAAGTAACCGATATATACACGCTCTAAACACAATCAAAATGACATGAAGTGCCATTAAAGGCATATCGAAACATCTGTTTTAGTACTTAAAGACCGTCGAATGGCACGAAATTGCTGAAAAAGAGATCTTTCGATAAAACTTGCCAAAGGAATAAAAAAAGTGAGCAAAATCCATAAATTGTATGGGAAAACAATGTTTGATAGTTCGTAACGCTCGTTTTTACTGTATGTGGTACCGCAGGTGATGACACTGATTATACATGAAGTGAAGTTGGAGCACCGGTGAAATGCGATGGTGGGAGAGAACGGAGAACCCGGAGAATACTCACCCCTGCGACGCTTTGTCCACAAGCCTACTGGGATGAAACCCGGGCCGCCTAGGTGAGAGACGAGTGGGCTAACCATTCGGTCACGGCGCGGCCGCGAGTGTGTATGTGAAAGTACTTAAAGTTGCATAATCTGCCAAAATAATGAAAACATCCTGAAAATGTCTAAAATTCCCGTAAAAGTGCTAAAATCGCTAACATATTTCATAATACTAAAAAGTTCCTCAAAATCCTCAAATCTCCCAAAATGCATGGAAAGTGATACAACCTCTAAAACTCTAAAATTTCTCAAAATACTAAAAAGTCCAGATAATCCCTCAAAAAGCATGTAAAAGTACTAAAAGCTTTTAAAACGTGCTAAAATACTGACTAAATATTCTCCAAATACCCATGTCTGGTCCTATGTCCCATGAGTTGATTAAAAATGACTACACTGGCATTAAAAACCCATCAAAATACCTTCAAAGTGTCTTTCATATTCCTATCAGTAGCCTGAAATGGTTTAGGCGAGTTCTCAAAATAATTCTAAAATACGCTAAATCCAGTATAAAATCTGTTAAATCATATGATGGAACCCACTAAAGTTACCCAAAATTGCGTTGGGT
Source organism: Hymenopus coronatus (assembly GCA_030762935.1). Taxonomy (NCBI): domain Eukaryota; kingdom Metazoa; phylum Arthropoda; class Insecta; order Mantodea; family Hymenopodidae; genus Hymenopus; species Hymenopus coronatus. The sequence goes on from CM060900.1 coordinate 385,550,865, forward strand.
TAGCTGCCCCTTTATCTAACAACTCACTTAGAAAAACAAAGTTATTTAATTTTTCCGAATGATCTACTATAATTTTTGTTAAATGACAGGTATGGTGGAGAGGTTAATAGGCCAGCTAACCCGATCTAGCTAATTGGTATAACATGAACTACCAAGCTGAGTATTTCACCAATCTTGAAGTGACTGACCTCGAAGCTGAGTTCGTTCAATAAAATTCGTATATATATTTTAATAGAAAGGAAATATTATTACAAACAGACATTCAGAACGATGTCCAGATAACCGCTCTCTAGTTTATTACTTCTTTAAATAATCATCATGCTGAATACATCACAATTAATAGTACTTCGATCTCCCGTTCATTTTTATTTGTTTTTGTTGCGCTGCCGCTTGAATTTAGTTTCTTAATGTATCTATGCTGTAAGAAAGGTTAGTGATACTCTTGAGAAGAATAAATAAAGTAATTTACTTTAGAGGTAAAGCAGTATTCAAAAGAGAAGGGTCTTAATTATTATATAAATTTCTCATTCTCCAACATCTGGTTTATAATATACCCTACAGATTAGTTAGTAAGAATTATCATGTTCTGAATATGTAATTCTAAACCACACAGATATTTACCAGCAGACTCTGAGGAATTTATTTTTCGTCGTCGGTTTACATTCCCCTTATGTAGGACTGACACCTAGCCCCTATGACTTACAAGTAGATGCCTAGGGATCAGAAGCCTGATGAGGAGCCAACGACACGAAACTGCAGAATGAAAAACCTGGAACGATTGGTCGGCCCGTAGTCAGGCATGAGCGTGGGGAAGTGGATAATATGAAATGCAAACGAAATGGACAATAGGAAACGTAATGATGGAGGAGCTGGTGGTATGAGTGGCGGGGGAAACCGAATGACCCAGAGAAAACCCACTCAGACACCGTTCCATCCACCACAAATCTCACATGCGGGCGCTTGAGATCGAACCCGTGCTGCCCAGGTGGGATGCGAGCGGTGCAACCACTCTGCCACGGCACCGCTTTCTGAGCTGAGGTATGATGCCTTAAATGGATTATTGGTGCTTTGTAAAAGAACAGCGCACCGTTTGGTATTCAATGGTTTTATTGGCTTATATCTATAAAGGGACCCAGCCATAAACTGGAAACAAAAACAAACGTTCAAAATGTGACGTCAAGGACATTATAGTATTCTCTAGGTATGTAGTGACTTAATCCATGCATACGACAAAGTGGAGAGACAATAAATGAGATAGGGAATTGGCAAGCGGAAGTTACAAGAGAAACGTGAGCTTTGTGTAGAAGGATTATAAAGCCGCTCAGATGCACAAAGTTCCTAAAATCCCCTGTATCCTTCCTGCAAGCATTCATTCCAATTCTATGCAGATCCGTGCGCATATCTCGAGTATTCGTAATCACATTAAGTCTGTGAGCTACTCCTTAAAAACAGCATGGCCGATGACCACCGTCACTTTCTGTTTCGAACTTTTGTATTTAGTGTGAACCATCTTCCTGTATCTAAATAATTATATATGCACATATTAAAACGCTGCCAATCTGATTCTCTAAGGGACTTTTTTATAGTGTTTAACGCCGGCTTTTATTACCTGGCACCGCAGGCGATGACACTGGTGATGCATGGAATGAAGTTGGAGCAATGCGATGGCGGGGGAAACAGGAGAACCCGGAGAAAGCCCGCCCCTGCCCCGCTTTTTCCACCACATCACTAAGGATTGCTAAAGAGTTTCGAGACAATCATTGTTTTCAAAACAGAAAATCCTTAGTACAAAGGTTTCTCTTTAACCAGAACAATTTCTGGATCAATTAATCTTCAAGCAGAATAGTTAATCCATTTTTCAAATAATATTTAATAAGAAATATTTAACGCTAAAAAGTACATTGTTGCTTATGTTATAAACATTGCAAGTCATTAAATAAACAGCAAAATTATTACTCAAAAGTAATCAGCCTATATATAAGTAAGCAACACTTTTTTGCCAAGTATGAAGCTAAGCTATTAGTATTACAGACGTTCTATTTCCTACTTCTGGTCGCTAGATAGATCGAAACTCATAACTCTTCCTCCCAATTTACCGTGGAGAAACCACATTGCTCATCCCCAGCTTTAAGGGGGCAAGGTACTCTAAAATGATAAAAAATAATATATTTTGTATTAGACACTAATAAAACCTTATTATTTCTAGTTTCAGAAAATGTATACTTTTGGGAGGTTAAGCGGATTTTAATGAATTTAAATATAATTTAAATGCTAGTCTGCATTTCTTTAACGCTTTTATGCAATGCCTCATTTTAGAACATTTGTATCTTTAAATTCAGTTTTCTCAAAACAGCATTTTAGGATAACTATGTACCTTTTTCTCAGAAACTATGAGAGCTGGAATTTTCAGCACATATATAATACACATAGTTGAACTTACTGAACCACAATCGAAATGTTGTAGTATATATTGTTCATTTTAAGAAAGCAGCAACATTATAAATTTTCCACATTTTTACTTTTTTGAATTTGCAAATATGTTTATTTTTTAACTGAAATTTTAGCATAGCTAAATAATTGAGATTCAGAAGATAGCTGCTTATATTCAGAACCAGCATGTAAAAGTGTGATTTTGCATTGCAAGCAGTGTCAGAGAAAAAGGTAAATGAATTCATAGGTTTCAAGACTAAGTTTTATTATTTTTCTGCTGCATGAAATACTTTTTATAGACTCAACCGCATAAGCTATTAATGCAAACAACCACTTTAAATAATACTCAGGATTTAAGAATAATTAATAAAATTTCAGAAAAACTGTTGAATACTTTGAAATCAGTGGTAATTCAACTCACTTAAGGTGTAATTCCCGTATATCCAGACTACCTTGTCCCCTTAAGCACCTCAAATCGGTTCAGATCATATAGTCTGTGTGTGTATTGTCATAGCAATTGCATTAATAACATTCTTAGTACCGCGATACCAACCGCCCGGGTCTTAGGCTGTTGTTCGGCAGGTCGTGATTTCGATAACCGCGGCTCACTTCTATGACCCTAGGGTTATTTTCGGGGGGGTTTCCCGGATCACTAGGCTAACGACAACAATAACAACAATACTACTACAACAAATAATAATAGTAATAATAATAATAATAATAATAAATGCAGTGAAATGCTGGGTACTCCCATGCGTGGTGTTTGTTACGGTACCTTATGTTTTGAATTATCCTTTAGTGAGCCTAGTCTCTAATGTTAAATAAGGACAGCGTATACATAGTTACAAATTGAGCTGTTGCTGAAAACTGATGGGTGATTTTATTCTCTCAAAAATAAAGGCCGTATAACTGAAGTGGAAAGCCATTACCAACGTTTTCGATCCCTTGTATATCATCACGAACTCCAGTTCAGGTCTGGAAACTGCCTCTGGTGAGCGCGATTCTCTCACCGTGTTTGCTGACATGTAAAAGGTGTGCAACGAAGGTTCTTCGCGCTACTTGCGAACCCGCCAATGACCGATGCTTATTTCTACTTGCCTTGTTGAATTCCTCAACAACTTTATTGCACAAAGGCTTATCAGAACATGTGAAATAAGGCGTTATAGGGTCCCTGGTAAAATGAGCAGAGTAGGTAGAAGGGTATTGACTTCCGTCCAAAAATGTTATATGGAAATTTCAACGGAAATAAATGTTTTGAGGACACTTGAATAAAAGCAAAGGAATTCTTAGATAAAGATCCGTGTGTGTGTCAATGAGTCTGTGTGTCTGTGCCTGTGAACAGCATAACTCAAAAAGCTAAGTACCAAACTTGGTAGTGTAGTTTTTTCCAAGGATGGGGCATCAAGATTTTCAGGAAATTCCCCAACTGCAAGTTTTAGATGAAGCAGTTTTTCAAAATTATCCATGTATTTAAAGTGGTTCTAACGGTCTTCTTTAAAATTCCGTACATCAAACATGTTTATATGGGAAATAAAGTGCCTATATTGAAATTTCTGAAAATATCTTCTGATGCGCTCTCCATACAGCCGGGTTTTTGGATATTCGGTGAACCACAAGGGTAACACAAAATATTCTCCGTAACGCAACAGCCCAAATTCGGGCCAAGGCTAACCACCTGACCGCTGCATCCCCCGTCTTTTCCTATTACAGGCGTCATGGGCAGGGCACAGCACTGGAGGGTGGGACGGAGTTAGCAATCCGAGTTCCTCCCGACCAGTTATTCGATTTACGCACCCTGGATCCACTACTTTTTCCTCAAATAGCTCCTCAATTGTCCTCCGAGGGACCTCAGGCGGCTGAGTGCACCCTGGACCAGGTCACTCAGCGGGAGAAAATCTCCACGCCAATACCAGGAATCGAATCCGGGACTCCCGCTTGGTAAGCAGCCACGCTACCACCGCGCTAAGGAGACGATCAGATAAAATATTAGAACACGAAGAATTCTAGATCTATGTCTGTGTATGTATGTATGTATGTATGTATGTATGTATGTATGTATGTATGTATGTATGTATGTATGTATGTATGTATGTATGTATGTATGTATGCACGCATGCATGTGTATGTATGTATGTATGTATGTATGTATGTATGCATGCATGTATGCACGCATGCATGTGTGTATGTATGTATGTATGTATGTATGTATGTATGTATGTATGTATGTATGTATGTATGTATGTATGTATGTATGTATGTATGTATGTATGTATGTATGTATGTATGTATGTATGTATGTATGTATGTATGCATTGCTGTATGTGTGTATGCGTGTATGGTGTATGCGTTTATGCGTGTATATATGTATGAATGTATGTATGTATGTATGCAAGGATGGATGGATATATGTATGTATTTACGTACTTACGTATGTATGTATGCAAGGATGGATGGATGGATGGATATAGGTATGTATGTATTTACGTACTTACGTATGTATGTATTTTTTTAATTTCCTGGTGCACGACCAAGCTGGCCATATTAAGAAAAGGGGTGAATGCACTAAGACGTCACTATCAACGAACCTTTGAGAATCAGCCATTAAGAAGAAAGAGGAAACATCAATCTTTGGTAGAGAATCAAATGTATCAAAGGAAGATCTTCGTACTTTACGACGTTTGCGGAGAGCCATTCAAAACAAACGAAGAGGAATGCTGACTTCAGGAATTGTGTTGATCCATGACAACGCTCGTGTACACTGCTGGCACAACCCATCGGCTCCTTGAACAATTTCAATAGGATCCGCCGTACAGTCCTGACCTAGCACCCAGCGACTTTCACCTTTTCCCTGAATTCAAGACGTGGCTAGGAGGGCAGCACTTTCAAACCAACGAAGATCTTCAGAACAACGTCAATGCTCATTTGAAATCATTGGCGGCAACACTTTTTGAAGCGGGTATTGCAAAGCTTGTGCACAGGTTGGATAAATGTCTCAATCTTTTCGGTGATTATGTTGAAAAGAAACCATAAATGTACAAAACTTTAAGTAATAAAATAATTGTTTTCTATGAACTTGTCTTTTATTTATAGCCTATCGGAAGTTGAAAAAAAAAAAAAAAAAACGTCCCACGTATAAAGTGTTATTTGAAGACATGAAATTAGCACCTATGTTTGGACAGGGCGTTTTCGGAGGAGACTTGGCACCGATCCAGTGATATTATTGTATCTACGCCCACGAAGAAGTGCCTCTGAGAGGGAAGGGTGAGTTAGAGGAGACACAGGGCGGGCGGCATCAGGAGTAATGAAATAGCAATTACAGAGTCCCAACAGTTTCCAGATTGAGACGTCCTGGCTGTAGGACGGGTAGACTGGGTAACACCCCCAGCCAGAGGGTCCAGGGGTGTGGTCCATATACCCCAACAACCAGCTGAAGGTCGAAGAATGGAGAAAGATTCATAAAAAGCATCCTGTTTACCCTACCACGCTGCACAAGAAAAACTATCGTCGTCACTTCTAAACCTGAAACACACCAAACGTATGTGGGACGAGTGAAATTATTAATGAAACGATATAGAGGAGTTGGAAATTCGAGGGGAGAGAGAAACCGCTGTAGCTCAGGGAAGTATCTGAAAAGAAACTGTGGGTCAGAGTGTGCGGTTACCGGGAATCTCACACGTATCCTAAGAGAACGCAACGGGATGAAGAATGAATGACTTGACATGGAGGGATATAAAACTCGGGGGATGGAAGAAACCTACCCAGAATTCACCTGGGGACCCGGGAAATCCCGAAAGTAACCAATGCGTCAGGTAGGTCAGCCATGGGGATCGAACTGGCGACCTACAAAATCTTGGCTGCAATTAAACATATATCATCTCACTCTTGAAACGAATCTTCTCATTGTAATAAAACAAAATATATAAGCAACGAGATTTAGAAGAAAGTATGCCACGTTTGTATTTTGAAGATAATGTTTCATGCAGCTTTCCTTCAGTCGATGCTTTCCAATTAATAGTCGATGCGTCATTAAAGTTTATATATACGTCTGTTTTAAAAGGATATATAACTAGCTATGCCACCCGTAACTTGGACACGTCTTAATAAATAATAGTCACACTTACTTACTGTACGGGCCCCCACCTCGGCGAGCACTTTTTATTTATTGTGCTACGTGACCAACAAATATGCTCCATTGTGGGCCCAGCCAAGCTCCCTCCAGTCTTCATATTTTCAACACACGAATAATAAATAACTTTGCTCAGTCGTCTGTCGGCGTGCATCGCCTGTAAGATACTGGCAGGAAATATCGTTTGTACATGTGCCATATAAGGCTCAGCTATGGAGTAATTCCGTGTAATTGATGCAGCCTTTCGCAAACCAAACATGAAAATTGCACAATGCTGTCTGAATTAAAATTAGCGATCTACGAAAAGTTAGCTTATAAAAACATGTAGATCGCGCAGTGACCCCTCACTTCGATCCCAAGCGGGATTTGTGGTGGACAAAACGGTGACGGGCGGATTTTCACCGGTTTCACCCACCATCACGGTTTTTTGCGGGTTCACCGGTTTCACCCGCCACTGCATTCCACCGGTGCTCTATCTTCATTCCATGTATCACCAGTGTCATAGGCTGCGGTGACATGAGAAGTAAAAATGGTCGTTAAACACTATAAAAATAAACAAAAATGTGCTACAACTGGTGGTGAACCTCACAGATTCCCACTGACTAACACTGATAACTAACGAAAATTATTCGCAAGAAAGCTTTGATAACTGATCACACACTAACACAACACTCACGCACACTCTTAAACACTCTCACACACACATTCACACATACAATCTCACACAACACTAATGCTTACACACATTTACACACACTTAAACTCACACATTTACACACTCACACATGCACAAACACAGGCCTCGCATGTCTGTGGTCAGTGCTACCAACCCTGTTTGAGCGAATGAACTAAACGCGAACCGCAATAATGATAATTATAATAGCAATGATGCTAAAAATAGTAATAATAATCATAATAATAATAATAATAATAATAATAATAATAATAATGATAATGATAATGATGATAATAATAATAATAATAATAATAATAATAATAATAATAATAATAATAATAATAATAATAATAATAATAATAATAATAATAATAATAATAATAATAATAATAATAATAATAATAACGTATGTCAGTTTAACCGCAATTAGTTTTAAGGCGAAAGACTTTGCCTCGCTATCCCAAAAAGTTAGTATAGGTGCTCAGGATTATTCCACTACTTAGTGGGCGTTTACTCACAGCATCCATTAGTGCAGCCTCGTATTCTGCTGTGGTAACAGATAAACGGTAGGGCTCTCAGTTTGTTCCTAAAAGTCCCCTTTCGCGATATTCCCTCCTCCAATGAGATGACATTCATAGCCTTCTCTAGCTATTGCAAAGAAAACTCCTACTTCTTCGTTTAGTCCTTGTATCCATTGCGATAAGCAAATAAGGTGGAGACTTTGTGTCATTTATACTTAGATAAACAGAAGGTTCCAGGTACAATTCGTAAGTGTAGTTCTGAAGAAATGCTCTTCAGTGATATGCATATATTTTGCTATAAAACCCATTGAGTATAATTATTGTGTTTCGGAGGTTTATTGAATATTTGAATAAACCAGACACGGTCGATCGCACGCTGCCCCACCTGAAGGGTAAATCGTGTGTGATGTGTATCATTATGAACTAACGCTCTGAGAGTGGTTATTTTCAACACAATTCAACCTAAACGAAACCACAAAAAGTAAATCATAGTTCGCTGCTTGTATTTATGGTTTGCTCCTGTCGAACATATATTCCCGCTTGACCTTTGAACAGTTGCTTGCTTTTTCAATCTCATGGTCTTAAAAATTCATGGTGTTTAATAATTGAATTTTGAACAGTTGATTGTTTTTTCCAATCTCGTAGTCTTAAAAGTGTTAATAATTGAACCATTTCTAAAGGATACGCCCAATGGTCCAAACGCTTTTACTAAACGCATCGTATCCAATGGGATTGTAGTGAAAATAAATAATCTCTGTCAAACATTGATGCATTTTGGTCCAAAAGCAAACGAAGGTTCTCATAGCACGTTTGAGAAACACACATAGCGGACGCATATATTAATATAATTACTGCTATATTAAGTGAGATATATTTCCATGGCAATCGGCACAAAGAAAAGGTGCAATAGAAGTAAAAGATGTTGGTGAACACGACCATAGTTCCAAAAAAACACAACAGTACAGAGCGCGGGCTGAGTTATACTGGTTATATTATAAAACGAATTGAGGTTAGAAAGTTGTCGTTTGGACTGATGATTATATCGTATCGAAAGAAAAGTTACCCAACGGGACACATATGAGACAATTTATTCCAGCGAGAAAGAGTTGGCAAACAATTGTAATAGCTTGAAACTTAATTGTAGTTGAACGGGATTTTTTAACTTATTTTTAGAAATTATACTATTAAAATATTCATAGCCTTGAAATAACCAGGAATGCAAATGCTAGTGAAAAGTTTTCTACCCGTCCATAATTTTCAGCTGTATACATATATTTCTTTCTACATATTAAAGGTACAACTTTTAAGGCTTGCAGTCATATGAAATTCTTCTCCACCGGGGAAGCTTAGGAAAAACTCAGCTTTGTAACAAGAATTGGCCACAATACGCCGAGTAAAATAATTCCACAGGTATTGACAGCAATATTGGATGTTTTGCAGCATGAATATATTAAGGTTAGTACTTCATGACTATTGTTCCTTTTCTCTTTATTGTGGTAATTAGAACCACCATCAGTCTATAACCTTAAATAAATCATTTGGTCTCAAAATGAAGTAAATAATCTCAGCTTACAATACAAAAACAATAACACAAGTTGAAATTATTCAAATATGAGAAAATTTGGAGTGAAATTCAAATGTTAAATGTCCAGTCATAGCAAATTATTTTTATTATTTCCTTTCTTTTAAATAAAGACAAGCCATAAGATTCCAGTTCAGTAAAACCAGTATCAACGCCTTAATTATCTTACTCATTGTACTATTACAAATGAAAATGAAAATGCCTTTACTTTACAACCTATAATGCATTAAAAAAACAAATGAATGAACGGTAATGTATCAGCTCTTGTGAAGAATCTTAAAAGTTGATACTCTGTAAGCAGAATGAAAATTTACTGAATGAGCCTAAACAGTCCGCTTAAAAGTCGGGAAATTGCATCTCTTAAACATGCAATGCCCTTTAAGTTGCCCATTTTTTATGAGATGGTGGGGATGAAAAATGCTCAAACGAGCCTGAGGGCTACATAATTGACTAGCAAATTGACTGCTATGTTAGCAACTAGTATAGTATTAGAAACATACCAATCTATTTTAACATGCCGTTAATTATTAACGGAAGCCATACGATATCTTTTACGGTTATACCATTTGATATTAAAAACTGCAGCACTAGTTTTGCACTACGATAGTACTTAAATACAGACTTTGTTAGTTAACAATTTTGCAATTAAACTTATATTATAAAATATCAGTTTCTTGTATATAAAAGAGTTCCTTTGAAAAAATCTGAAACAGCACAGCATCAGTAATTTCTACAATGAATATTTGATATTGCACAGCACTAAGATTGTGTCTTAACCTTGTAGAATGTATTCCAGGATGAAATATCAAAATTTATCATTGAAAAGTTCACACCAAAGTGAAATTTGACCAAACATTTTAATACTTTTTTCATCAGAAAGTGATATTAATTTTAAACTAAAAAAAATAAACGCTTTTCTCATTTTTCCCATTTTAGATGTCAGTTAACTGATGCTATAGTTGGGCAGGCGTATGACAATTAATAGAAAATTGCAGTTTGAAAGCTTACTTTCTCGCATACTTTTTCCAACATTTTTCCATAATAAAATTGTTCTACACGATGCACCTTGTCACTAATTTGTTGCAAAATTTTGTACTGTTTCTCAGGGTTATGGTTAATATAAGAAGTATAATCTAACTGATCTATTTGTAACTCATTTTTAATAAAACGGGATATTTATGTGAATATTTCTTAATAAATGCATCACGTAGCTACTTTTATTAGAACAATGAACTTAAACAATAAACATTATTATGTAAATAACTATGCAAACTACAAAATTGACACATGATAAAAATATCACTATTGGCGAATAATAACTGGTATAATTGCATAAGGTCTATTACCCACAGCGGACTTTGGAAATTTCCCGATGCATCATCTTAAGAAGCTGAAGAAACAAAATTGCATATGCTTGTGGACATCTGTGCTTTGGTTGCCTATCTACACAATATAATGTTTCTAATAATTCTGTGCATTAAAAACAGTTAATAAATACAGTTGTGTTATATGCATGCGCGATGCTCTTCATTTATATTCTGAAATTTAGAAAAAAAAATAACCTTAACATTGAAAACCTTCCCAAAGTTAGATTTAGGACTATGTAGTGTACACAAGACCTTATTTCTCATTAGTGTGTATGCAAACGGTAATTTTCCAAAATATCAAAATGCGAAAAAAACCTGGTTTTTATGCAAAAATGTCTTTGTTATTATAACAACTAAAGCAGAAATTGTGAGTTATCAAGTATTGTAACCTATTTAATAGTAAAAATTGTATCCTCACCAAAATGTTTTTAACTAAATTAGATTATTTTTCCCTATAGGAAAATAATTAAAACACGCAAACGGAAGTTTTAATTGGTGGCAGTTAGGATATTTCTTTCTTTCCCACTGAATAAAAATTACTTACTTTGAACATTTTGTTCTCAGAAGGTACTGTGGGGACTTTTAGAATACTAATGCGTTACAGAATAAAGAATCTTGTTTCTAATAGAAATGCTTAAAGTATTCATAAGCGCTCCAAAAAAATACTGCTTCATCTGAAACACAAAAGGGATAGAAACCAATCTTAAAACTATTTGAATTAATTCTGACCAGTGGCAACAAATGAGAAACTGGCCTCTTAGTTGTTGATGCATTTCAGCACTTAATTGAGAGGCAGCATCCTCTTCCCCTTTATCAAATACACTTTTGTTGGTATCATTGAGACGGAAATTTTCAGAATCTGGAATAAAATAAGTAATATCGTGTCGGAATGTTAAAATGATAGCTCAGTGGTTAGAGTAACTGTAAAGAGACTGGGAGATGTTTCAAATTCTGTCTGTGGCACTGAATTTGTCAGTCCAACTCGAATCTTTCCAACACTAGAAGAAGCAATAATTGACAGATATCTGCTATTGATACAAACTAGTCATAAAGGTAAGCTATTATCTGAAGAACTCGTGTGAATTGACAATCTATAAAGAATGCTTATTTTGTGTCCTATTCACTCCCTCCCCCCTCTGTCGGTCACGCGTCACTCATTCTCTCTTTGACTAATCGTTGTACTTGTAAACGAAATCCTAAAATTGTGTTCACATTCAGTGTTAATCAAATAGCACTACTACTAAAAATAATAGTAGTAATAATAACAACAGAAAGGATAACCACATGGTGTTATATTCCCTCTTTGAACTTCAGCAAGTGGATTCCAGGTGAATGAGTGGAAATTTGCAAATGACATAAACGAAGGTACATGTAATAGTAAAAGAAAACATGGAAACTGAGTGTGCAAACATGACGAAATAAATGTAAGTTCCCGGGATAGATAGCATTACCATTTTGTATTGTTGCTGCACTTCCGGCAACCGTTGCGATGATTCCGGAAGTGTGTGAGCTGGGAAGCTAGTCACGGCGTGTCGCATCCGACACGGCTCCGGCGCGTGACTGGACTCCACCAGGGATTCCAATAAATCTTTCCCGCCGAGAAATGTACGTGTAGAAACAATCGAGACTTTGTCCCCAGAACGCAGACTACAAATTGTGTCAATTGTTTGTCTCCCTTGCACCTGGACATTTCCTTTCCTGATCCTCCGGAGTAAATGTTTCTGATGTTGTTGAGTATTACGCATTCTCTTTGCAATCTGCTCGTTTATTTATCGAAAATAAACGCTGCTTTCTGTGAATTTTCCTTTCTTCTTTATTCATAAATTTACAACACCAGCAGGCAAGATACTCTACCTTTATTTCTTGCTCGCACACCTTGATTGCCTTTTCATTTCGGTTGTCCTAGTGGTGTGTCGTGTACCGGAAGGAACTCCGCAACTCAGCCAGTTTTAGGCTTTTAGTAGTCAAACCTTGAGAGGAGAGGATGAGATGAGAGGAATTACAGAGGGCAGCCGAAACTAGATTGCGACAGGGCATCATCGTGGAAAGTCCCTAACAGTTTCCAAGCAGTTCTTCATGTCGACGCGGTGAGTGCTAGAAGCCCGCGTCTTAGGTTTAAAGAAACGCCCCGGAATATACCGACGACCCCCAACGTCATCCTGCCACCGAGAGCTGAGTTTCCAAAGCGCAATCATCTCCACGAGAGGGTGCCACCTCGGCAACACAACCCTGAAAAAAAAAAAAAACAGACGGGTGAAATGGAGATGAAATGGTGGACAGGAAATTGAGAGGAATGAAGAATTATGCTCAGCATTCGCCTAATGACCCAGGACCCCCCCCCTCGAAAAAATCCATGGATCAGAGAGTTCAGCCGCGGGGAACCGATCAAACGACCTCCCGAATGTCAGTCCCAGACGAAATACCTGAGCCCTCTGGTTTGTTCCTGTTGTCCTAACTTTCACCGCTTGTGATATTCATTTCAGCAACTACTTATTCTGATCTTAGCCCTTTAAGCCTAATATTGCCAAGTTATAACATATCAATTTAATATGTAAGTGTATGTACCTATGAATCTCAGTAATCACCAATAAGTTTCTCTACCAATAAATGAATTAAAGTTCAGAGTTTCGTAGGGTGTTGGAGATAGTGTTACAACGGATACAATTTCATGGAGAGTCATCCAACTGGTTGGCCTTTGAGTAAAGCAGATAGAGCAAACATTATCGATGCTTCTGCAAATCGCCTACTGTGCATTGCGTGACCAACTACGCGGAAAGCAAAAAAGATGGTTCCTTCTGTGCTGTAGCATAATGCAACATTTGCATAATCCATTTTTCATAGGTTGACACACCTATAAGGTTCATTATTGCTGTATTGTATCTCTTGCATTAGTATTTGTAATCGAATATGAAAACAAATCTATTTGAGGGTAATTGGTAGTCGTAATATACTTAACTGTTTACCAATAATGGCAATTATTTAACTATTAACATAATAAAACAACAAGCTGAGTACCGTGTTATCGCATTATAACGCCAACAGTTTGACAACTAAGTTGTAACGAAGAACTTTCAAACTTACAGCAGTGAGTATGGACTGGCATTTTTTAAATTGATATTGGAAATAACTTTAAAGTAACGTTCTTCTCGTTGGTAACTACCGTACTCAGTTACATAGAATGATAGTGGCGCTGAGAATTGGATTTCCTAAGTTCAGAACTTTCTCGCCAACTAAACACTTATTTCGCCACTTTGTACAAAGAAGAAAGATTCCTCCTATGTAAACATAAGCGTAGAAGTCGATGGCAGGCGTGCTGAATGGCTTGCTGTTACCGATATTATAAACTGACACGCGGCACGCTGTAAAAGGAAGAGAGGCAATCTCTGCTGTCATGTGTTCACCCACAGCTTGCTCCTGAAAAATGAAGTGAGCTGGTGACGTCTGGTCTAAACAATGTAGGAGTCCGACAGATCTTATAACATATGGAGTGTCATTGCCACTATGCTACTGAAAAAGTGCAAAATGTGTCAAACTAATGAGTAGTTATGTGCTCCGGTATATTATGCTTTAGTAGAATTAGATTTACCCACTGAGGGAGCAAATAGATCTTTCACTATTTTAACATCCAAATGTTTGTAGATAAAAATCTTCAAGCATAATTTGAATAAAATTATAATTCCTTATGTAACACCACTTTCCTCCCTAACATAATACTCAGAGTTTTAAAAGTTTGAAAACATCCCAAAATTTACATTGAAAGAGCTATAGCTCTAAGGAATTGAGTCAATGTTCACTGAGTATTAGACATAAAAATACACTCCATTTAGAATAATCCTTCACTCAACTTAACTAAAACGTTTGTAAGACGAGTAATGTTTCTCAAAGAGGAGCATGGTAAATGCTGCATTATAGTGAAGGGTATTGTGCAATATTTCATATATAACTTCTGAATAACTTCTGAATTACGACGGCAGCTATGTCAAAAATTAAAATTGCTATAAACTACAGAAGCATACATAAGTTTGGAATTAGAGCATTTAACAGAGCTCTTAAAACTTTTTGAGCCCCCTTGGTGGTGTGGGGGTAACGTGTCTGCCTCACATTCAAGAAGTCACGATTTCGTATATCGGTGAGTAATCCAGATGAGGTATTTGCGAGGTTTTCCTTTACTTTGAGTTGACGAATGTTGAGTAACTTTAAGCTCCATGGACCCCGAGATCATTTGAGCATAAATTCACCGATTTCATTCATCGTCCCATATGACCAACAGGTTAAGCTACATAAAAAGTTGATGTTGATGGATACGCTTTCACAGTTGTTCTGCATATTAAAGAGCAAAACTCATTATATGAAGAACTATATAATCTCACTTTGTTAATCCGAAAGCTGTGCCTTATTCCTTAAACGGTTAATCCAAGCTATTGGAGAGCTTCCATGCTAATGCCAACAAGCTGAATTAAATTACCATAAATAATATATCTGCGAATGCATTGCAAGTATAAACAACAGCATTGCTTTTTTAATCCATTACTTACATTTTAACGTTATTCAAAAATCTGTAAAAGCAATTTGAACATCAGATTTCTAACAGTTAACTAGATGCAGAGCAAAGCAGAGGGATTCTTAAAGGCAGGGAGTTTAGAACTGTAAAAGGAAAAAAAAAGAGTTAGACAGGGATGGACGTTAATGGTAGAGA
This sequence comes from Hymenopus coronatus, assembly GCA_030762935.1. Classification (NCBI taxonomy): domain Eukaryota; kingdom Metazoa; phylum Arthropoda; class Insecta; order Mantodea; family Hymenopodidae; genus Hymenopus; species Hymenopus coronatus. The sequence goes on from CM060900.1 coordinate 385,566,263, forward strand.
AGAAAGAGGGACAGAAGGAGAAAAACAGGAAGGAAAATTCATGAGAACGTGTCGGTTTGATTACACACACATATGTGATACACATTAATCCTAAATGTGTATCACATAAAGAAATGCTCTATTTTTCCACTTGCTGGAAATGTATACTATTTATGTAGATCTTCAGGTGCTTCAAAAATTTAGAAATTAGAGGCCAGTGGGATACTTTAGATATGTTTATTAGCTTTTAAACGCTAATTAAGACACTGTCAGGAATAAATTTGGAATTAGAACAATAGGCATTAGTACAACCAAAATATATTATATGATGACCGGAAGAAGCTGTCTACTGTCACCTGACCCAAGACACTACAGCTTTTTCGAGATATTAAATTTTATTAGGCTTTCTAGCTCGTACACTTGGAGGTTATAGCGTGACATTGTCACTAACATCTCTATCATCACTTTTTTATTGGAGTGCCGACGAGGAAGGAGTAGCTATAAAAATTAAAACCACATTATATGGATCCCTCGTCCGTTTGGTTTGCTCCTGAGTTATGAGACTGTTTAAACTGTAACGACTCAGCCAACGCGGCTCTTTTTCCATTTAATTCCGTTTACTCCCCTCCCCTCCAAGTTTTTATGTGTCGTTTAATGCTCTGGGGTAATGGATGAAGTTGTTAGTTGATTGTTGCTTTATTAGACGCAACCAGCCTTGGTAACAGCCGTCTACAGAGCTCTGATGAAGGTCTAGGTAAACATCTGCATATACACCACCAAACATGGGGAATTATTTCAGCGGAGTGTAAATCGTAACCTACCAATTATGTATTTTCCTCTCTGGTAATATTTGGTGTATTTTGTGAATTTAATTATGACATTCGGGTTCAGATATGTAATTAAGATATGTAGACAGCCTGGGCTCGATTCCAAGCGCCCACATGTGGGATATGTGGTGTACGAAGCGGTGTCTGGGCTGGTTTTCTCCGGGTCCTCCATCATCATTTTTTCTATCATCCATTTCGCTTGCAGTTCATATTACGCGCTTACTCTCGCTCATGCATGGGGCCGACCACTCGTTCCAGGTTCTCCATTCTGTGGTTTTGTGTCGTTGGTTCCCCGACAGGCTTCTGCCCTCTAAGCATCCTTTTATAAGTCCTGTGGGGTTGCCAGTCCTAAACACGAGGAGGGTAAGCTAACTACGAGAAAACGAAAATAAAATTAAGACCTGAGTGGCATGATTTATTTACCAGTATGTATTACCTTTATAACATGCGTTCTATTGTTTTCTTTCACAATCCTCATATATAAGAATCAATGTATGTATTTTTGTAGGTACGTATGTGCGCATGTTTTATAGGATTCTGCACAGTTGCACCGATTTTGACCTGACCGGTCAAAGATAACTTGACACAAGGCAAAGTCTGCTACTTAGATTAGAATTCTAAAACTCATCCCATTTCAAAAATTACTTATTTAATTTTATGTGATTGTTATTAAAGTCTCACAAGAACATCTGAATATTTCAGAATCTTTCAAATAACCGCATTATATTACAAATACAAGAATAATAATAACTTAACACTTTCATATTTCACAAAATAACAAGCAGCAAGTTAACGTATGACTCACTTTATATCGCCTCTGTCATTGCTCATGGAATATGTATACATTTTTTTTAAAAAAACGCTAGTCAACTAGGTTGGCAATTTGACAAAGTTAGACATGTACTATGTTAGACTATGATAAAATAGCAGCATCAAATAAGATTGATACCACTTTTTACGCTTCAACTTCATACGCCATTATGTATTATGCTTTCCTTTATTTTGTTTTGCCTTACTTGTCTTCTTAGTGATTTTATGTGTGTTGTTTACTCAAAATAATCTGTTTCATAAATTTGACTTAAATTTCTCAAAAGGAGGAGTCGGATTGTATGCCCTTAAACTGAAAGATATAGGGTTATTCTATTATCTGCTTGCTTTATAGTTTTCGTTAAATAGCCATGTACCTCTAGTGACAGAGAGTAGATTATCAACTAAACTTTCTTTAGGAAGATGATCTTCTGGGTTTATTAAGCTCAGTAATTCTGATTTTTTCCTACCCAGAGCTTTGCTTTGAAGATTATATGAGAGGCTGTTTCTTCCTCTGCATTGTAAAGCATACATGCCGGTTCTTCTTTGAAAATTCCCTTCCTCCGGTTTCCCCCGCCACTCATTCCACCAATTGCTCCATCATCACCTTCGCTTACATTTCGTAACACCCACTTCCTCCTGTCCATGCCTGGCTATGGGCTGACCCCTCGTAACAGGTTCTCCATTTTTTGGTTCCGTATCGCTGGCTCCCCGACACGCTTCTGATCTCTAGGCATTGGTTTGTAAGTCCTAGGGGGGTGTCAGTCCTATAAATACGGGGAGGGTGAGCCGTTTACGAAAACGAGACTTTCTTAAGGCAATCTCACAGAACCACGAACACTAGAATTTTTGCAAGTAGGGTTGCGATTGCTACAAGAAGAAATGCCGTTAGTGAAAAAGACGAGAATGTGATTCTAGCAGGATGGAGCTTCACCGCACTAGTCATTAATTGTGGGGAAGACCTTACGCACTAGAACCACAAATCCCAAATCATTAATGGCACACATAAATGAAGAAGGTAGTCACCATGCAAGTATGGCTCTCCGGTAACGTACCCAAAGTATATTAATGAAGAGATAACCATTTTAGGCATTTGCTTCCTTAATAAAGCCAGTCTCTTTTAACAATTGCTTTTTACCCGTGAACTTAAAGTCAATAACGCCGGTCCCCTTGGCCGCACTATCTAAAGTGTCTCGCTTTGGTGCTTCGTGGCGCAGGGGATCGTGGGTTCGAGTCCTGCCTTGGGCGTGGGTGTTGTGTGTTTGTAAATGTGTATGTGTGTATTAAAAGGAAAAGATTAAAAGGTAATGAAATACAAAAAAAAAAAAAAAACAATGTTGCGAAAATGGGAAAAAGGGGAAAAAGGGGAAAAAAGAATACAGCGCTGGAGTACTAACAAGATACCAAAACAAAACAAAAACAAAAAAAGTATAATAGTTTACTTTACTCAGTAAACTAAGAAAAGCAAATCCATTTAATATGAAAAATAGCTGATTACAAGAACTGTTAGATTAAACATCTCTGGTATATACCCAAAAGAATAAAAGCTAAATAAGCAACATAGAACAGCAGCTACGGTACAGTATAATAGAGCTCACCAAGCTAAATATGATACCCAATTATGTCATTAGTTTTCTTCTATTTTTCTGTTACAAAAGAGTCAACAGCATTATATATATATATATATATATATATATATATATATATGTATATAAACATATTGATGAATACAAGAGAGTTGAAAAGCAGCAGGAGTGGTGTATTCGAACCTCTGAACTTAACGGTTGCTTCAACACACTCCGAAAGCTAGTTCATTCGGCCATAAGCCTCAGCAACTTCGAAAAACGTATCCATATCATCTTGCTAACTTCATTTATTTTGGTAGTGTTTAACGCCCGCTTTTACTAATTGTGGCACCGCAGGCGATGACACTGGTGATTTATGAAATGAAGATTGCGGGGGAAACCGGAAAAGGTCTGACCACTCGGCCACGCGTGGCCTTGCTAGCTTCATAGGAATGAAAAACCGTCCTTTTTAAGCATCTCACAGCACTTTGGTCCATAATTAATGCTGGTTGAGCATTGTAACAAAACGTACAATAGAAGGGCAAGGCTAAATGAAGTGTTTGTTGGGCAAAGTGGACAATGAATGTAAACTAAAGGTTGTATAGATCTGAGTGCCTACTGGCAGGTGGCTCACCACATATGTTAAAAAGCGTCACTTTCACGATAATATCAAATTGAAATGGGTTTCAAGAAAAATAGAACTGAGTATATAATATTATGTGGATGTATTAAGGGTACAACATATATGCATATATTTAAGCATAGTGTTTCATTTAAATTGGCATACGTCATTCAGTGCCATATTGATTTTCGTGAGTCTATTGGAATTACATTTTTTAAATGCACTTTTTGGTCATTAGAGTGCCCGAGTGTACCGGTGAGTAATATTAAATTACACATTTTATGTATGAATGATAATAATATACTCCAAATATAATGCCCGTGTACCTGGCGAACCATCCCTGAAATCCATTGTTATATTTTACGAGATCCCATTGTTTTAATTACAAAGCCATTGGGCAATATATTTTCCTTTACTGGATTATAAAATCCTCCATATTTACAAGCTATTACAGTTTTACGGTTAAAACAAAATAAATAGTAGTAAATATATTTGTGGCTGCGGTATATGTGAACGGGGGACGTGGTTTATTGTTGTATAAAAATAAGCTCGGGCAACGCTGATCTACCGTTTTTCCCTCCATTTCGGTAATGAATCATTTTGCTTGTGATCAAATTACTGTGTGTATGTGGTCCATGCATGTTACGTACGGTTGGTTGGTTTCAGCACACTTTCATTAGTTGCAACTCGAAACTCTCCTAACATCGTCGTGCACAAATACGCCTCAGTCAGCTGCACCTACACTTTAAAATGTCTGAGCCTCACAGCAGGAATAGTACGCTATTCTTGTGTCACCTTTCGTCCAAGTATATACGTATAAGTAGTACAGAGTGATTTATGTAGAACTGACATATTTCTTTCTTTAATTATTCCGTTGGAAATTCATTAAATGACCCAATTTTAGCACCAAATTAGGCAGAATGTTCTGGAGTTTCGATTCCTTGACACTAGATGCGCAGATGTTTATGTTTTATTCCCAATTGCATTGTTGGCAGCTGTTTCGACATTTTGTTCTTGTAGTCAACCTGAAAATGCAGTACGATGTAGAGCTGAGTCAAGGATAGTTACAGCAAGATGGCGCTACATGCCATACATCAAATGAATCCCTGAACCTAATTGCAAGTTTCTTTACGACCGAATAATTTCAAGGAACTTGTGGCCACCGAGATCTCCGGATTTGATATCGCCGGACTTCTTTTTATGGGGTTACTTAAAAGACAGGGTTTACGCCACACGTCCACAGACATTGGACGATCTGAAGCACAACATCACAAAGGAGATTCAAACTATTGAACACAGAGTCCTCCAACGAGTGGCCAGTAACATGGAACGACGTATTGAGTTGTGCCTTATGCAGGATGGAGGACATTTTCAACATTTGCTATTGAGGTAAATAATCTTCTATAATTCCTTTACAATTTAGGTATAATAAGTTGTCGCTAGCATAACACGTTTGGAATCAATTAATGAAAGAAATATGTCATCTCTATATAAATCATCCTGTATATCAAAGCATTTGTGACAGAGAGTATACCTTAAAATTAAGGGGCTCATCTATGCCATCAAAATGTCTTCTAAGCCAGCCAAAACATGCTGGTTAACTACTTGGCAAAGAGAATGCTAAAGACCTAGATTAGATTGTCCTCGAAAATTAAAATTAGTTCAGTGAATTATCAGATAACACCACTGAATTAGCAATATGCGTCCGAATAAAAGATATTTCATTTATTAAGGGACACTTCCAGTCAAATTTTAAATCCAAAACAGTTTTTTTTGTAAAAAATGTTTTTGGAAACTTTGGGCATCCATAAAGGGTCAAAATTTACATATGCTCCCTTGCTTTGGACTTTACTTTAAGTTAAAGATCCTGCAAAACAAATGTTTCGTAGTACTATTTTATAAAACAGAATCTTTCTTAAAACTATATTTTCACACCACTAAAATCCTGTAGGCTCCTGTATTCTTTAAATAAAACGAACATTTCCAAAAATGAGTAGAGGTATCTAGTACTATAATATTACAGGTAAAAAGAACTATCCCAACAGCAATAGTAACTTTTCAACAAACATTTATGAAAAAATTATTAATTTTAGAGAAAAATATTTGTAACACTTAAGAAACATATATGACAACTCGGTAAACAAGTACATTTTTTGTGTGTGGGATTCAAAGCTCGAATTCAAAAATCTACAAATAATTGTATATAATTTTGAAACGCGCGGATGATTTTGATTATGCAATGCATTTAAAAAATAAAATTTATAGAATAATTTATATCCTGCAAACTATTTTGTCCCATTAATGCAACTTGGTAATCATGTTATTACAACAGGAATACAATCACAGTCAGAAAAAGCCATACCAGCTGGCCCAGCAGCACCGTGTTTCACATGTGCAGATATCCCTTCGTGCGTTTAAAGAACCGCTCAACGGGGTGAATCTAAGTGAACACTGCTCAGTGCAGTGTTAGGGCGAGCGAACTGTCTTCTACTCCTCCTGCATATTAGAGGAAACAGTGAGGAAATCTTGCTTATTGAGAGTAGTCACCAGGTTTGAATTAAGGCCTTGTGATCTCCTATACAACAACAGCAATTTTTTTCTTCAGTTACAGAACTATATATTTGAGAGCATAAATTTCCTTTTAGACTGATAATTATTTAAAATGTCTTTATTTCGTCTATAAGTATCAGGCAATATTTAAGTTTTGTATGTCTGTATACGCTGTTTTTATTTAACATTAGACACTAGATCCACTGTAGGCTAAATCAAAACATAAACGTACCGTAAAATAGAAGAATGCACGAAAGCACATAGTGCTTAGCTGTATTATTATTATTGTTATTATTATTATTATCATTATTATTATTAACCATTATCCAATTCAAGTCTACCATTGAAATGTGTATTTATATAATGAAGTCTATAGGCTAAAATAGAAACTTCTATACGCGTATTTCTTCTATGAAAATTACAATGAAATACAATAGTGCTCATATCGATATTTCCTGTTGAATAGAATGTTTCAAAATTCAAAGGAGGGGTCTATAATTAGTTATAGAATGTTTTACATGTAGAAATAACTGCTACTGCATCACTCATTTGAACTATATAAATCATTTTGAATGTTCGGCTGGCACATCAGCAAGGTTTAATAAAAAAACTCAAACACAGAGGTATAACAATTTGCTCTCATAGTTTAACGGTTTCGAAGCAAAAGTGCCTAACGTATAAAATCCTTTAAGATATTGTATTGGTAAACACCTTGGATATATTTCAATATCAATACTACTTAGGGGTTGTAATCGGAAAAGTACAACCCCCCCCCCATTGTTAAAAAAACATCCGTAGTTCTTTGCCCATTTTGTGTTTTAGAGCATTAACAAGTATTTGCAATATTACAGTAATCAAATCCCCTCTTATAGGTTTCGCGTTTTTACCCCAAAGCCCTAATTTAGACTCCATTTTTACTTTCTCTACCGAGTATCACAAGATTACATAGTAGGTAGAGCATGTATTATATTCCATAAAAAAATCAATACCCGGCTATCACATTAAATACATGTTTTGAGGTTCCCTGAATAAAAAAAAGCATTTTTACTTTCTCGTGCATGTGTGTACAACGTACAGAGTAGGTAGAGAAGCTATTGTATTCCACCAAAAATATATGCGAAAATGTAACCGAAAATATATGTTTTGAGGACCTCAATATCCAAAAACTTAGAAAAAGTTCTATATGCCTCTCCCTCTTTGCGCCTCCTGACAGCATAACTTAAAAAGGAAAAGTATGTTAGGTACCAAACTTGGTATTAAAATTTATTTATCTTCCAAGGATGCGACACGAATGTTTTCAGAAATATTCCGTCACCCCAAACTACCTACTGCATAGAAAATTTTTCTAACATTTTAATTTTCTAAAAATGGCTCTAACGAATTTGACTAAAATATCGCATATCAAAGATATTTATATGGCAAAGAAAATAGATATCTATATTGAATTTCCTTGGAATACTTTCTGAATTCCACTTCATTCTGAGTGGCTTTTGAATAACTGATAAACCGTAAGACAAAAACAAAAACTTACTAGAAAATATGTAGATCTCTTCAATGCACACTGTTTTTGTTGTGGAACTAATATACCGAGATATTCCTTGTTATTGGTTTCAATTTTGAAACTAAGCTTTTCTCAAAGAAAAAGTCGTTTATGTTTCCTTTGTTATTCTCCTGATCATGAAAAGAAAGGAATTTCAATGACAATCGCTTAGTGACAGCTTTTAAAAGATTTGACTATCGCTTTAGCCTAGTGTATTCCCTTAGTTCCCACCTATTTATAAGGAACAAGACCATTTCTGCTAATGTTTTTTGTTTTTTTTTTATCTAGAAGTAAATAAAAGAATACTCTTTTGTAAGAACTTTGTTTGTAGGTAGGGAAAGTCATTTGAATGGAGCACATCAGACTTTTAAAACAGTCCTATGTGTGTGTATCTGTGTGCGTGTGTGTAGGGGAAGAGTATGACTCAAAGACGAAATGCGGTTAAATACCAAACCAGGTATTTAGGTGCAGTATCCTCCAAGGATGCGACATGAAGATTTCGGGAAAATCCCCCCGTTCCGAAATACCCTCTGCATGGAACATGTTTAGGCATTTTCTATTTTCTAAAAAAATGGCTCTAATGTTATGGATTAAAATTCTACATATTCTACATATAAATCCATAATTTCTTGAGAATAGTCCCTGAAGCGCTGTTCCCTCTGAACGACTTTTAGATACATGTTAAGCCGATAAAGATAGGAAAAAGTACTACACAAAAATATAGTTCTCGCTAAAACCCACAATTTGGGGACAGTCAAGTGAAAATTCTTAATTCGTTGTTTTAAAAGATAAAGCTTTGACATTTAGTTTATTTGTTTTTCTTATTTATTGTGGTCTTTTTGCACAACATCAGTCATTTGCTCCATTTAGTTTCTATTTTAGAATTTTTTTAATTAAGAATTTAATTGTTCGTACAAAATGCTCCTTGCGGAACATTTTTCATGTGTCATGTAAAATATTTGGTAAGCATGCTCTTAATGCTCATACAAATCAAGTTTGGTTTGGGTTTTTCTGTGTAATGAAAGCAAAAGACTCAGGAATTTTTTTCTGTCTGCAAATTTTAATTTTCTCCAAAAAATAATAAAAAGAAATGTTCTGCCACATAAATGCTAAAGTAGCAAATTCTCATCAAATTATGAAACCAGCATTCTAAACAGTTTATATTCTAAATTTCATTGCAATCTGATCAAATTTGCTCACAACGGATTTTTTATGCCAGGGAAAATGTAGTTTTGAGAAACGGAGAAAATAAAATTTAATGGAATGCACTCACCACTAGAACTGCCCTGCACCATATGTTTCATCTTCTGCCCTCTTATGCATCTCCCCAAATGATGTTTTCAACATCTTAGCTCTCTTTCTTTGTTGTTGGCCTTTCTGGTCACTCCTCTTACTCTTTGCGATACACCTACTGTCACGTTTATGACATGTTTGCAATACAGATGCTTAAATGGTCTCGCCTCTCAAAGTACTTTCAACCTCCAATGATTTCTTGCATCCCATGTTAAGCTCAGATCCTGACTTCATTACAGCATATTTCAATATATTTTTTGAAATGATTCCATAAAACACTGCGCAAACTTTCATTTGCGTTCTGTGTGTTTTCCCCTAAACACTTCTGCAGGATGGTATCTGATGCAAGTCTCTGATAAATTGGTATAATTTTTAATACTATTTCAGGAGAAACTTTACATGTCAATTTGTAAAGACTTTCAACTATTTTACCTTCAGAAATCTGCCTATTAAATAAACACCAAAAATCTTTACCTTTTGAACAGCTTCCATTATTTGGGCTAGCATCTGTAAAGGTACAATGCTTCAAAGTTGCATAAATAGCATTCTTCATATCTGAGACATTAGGAATATTGCTTATTATTGCATTCCTGTAATAATGTGTTAGTTTTAAAATGGTACTTTCCTTTAGGCTACCCTCTTTTCGACCACCTAAAGTTACACCTTTAGTGCGCCATTCTTTTACAATGTTCCTGAGGGCAGTACCTAGTCTGTTTGCAATGTAATTTACACATTCCTGTTTTTCAACATGAATGCTTGGCCCATACACATTTATGTCATTTTTATGAGACCATGTGGATGAATTGCCATCAGAGAGCATGCTGGTGTATCTCACATCGAACTGTAATATTAATCGCTGCCACAGAATTTTGCCTATTTCTTTTTCCATGCTGTTAGATGACATGTCATAATTCTTTTGGCATTTACCTACTCTCTTGTGTTCAGAATACCATTGCTTAAATTCAGGCGAGGCTTCGCCAAAATGCTTAGGATATATCATGCACGCTAAACAAGGTTTAGACAACACTTTATAATGGACAAAAATGCCAGTAAGAGTGTGAATTAGAAATCCAATTTGAATTATGACCCGCCTTATCAAGGTGCCGTCGAATGACAGACTAATATCCAATAATTGGGATGCTACTACAGGATAATTATTTATTTCTTCATAAACATCGTGTAGCCATGTTAAGGATTTCCATTTGCATTGTTTTTCCTTCCTCTAAAATTATATTGAAGTGGGTTGTAAATGATTGTACACTCAATTTACTTATGCCCATGTGAATAGAAAATTTCTTTATGCTGCTGTGGTCTTTCCCCAAGTTAGTAAATGCTTCTACAGCCATGCTATTTACTAGGAATGGGAGTCTGGTTGATTCAGAGTTGTTTTTTTTTTACCCTAGCAGAACTGGGTACTTCTGTAGGAACTACTTTACAGTGAGTACATTTCACTGTCAGCTTGCTACAATGCCCTACACTTTCACTAATCTCAATTAGGACTGATTTTGTTGTACAATCTTTGCACAGAAGGTGTGTTACTAGTTCTTGAAAGATAGAATTGTGTACTAAAATGAAGTCGGAAAAGTTTTCATTAGTAGACAAATCAGTTTTGGGCATAAATTCAGAGAATTTCTGAAGCTGTAGGTACGACTTCATTGGTAAGTCTAGAATCTTCAGTATTACACTTACCAAGTTGTGACAAACAAAATTAGAAGAGCCTGGACTCACAGATTTTATTATTTTATAAACAGACAAACCTGCTGTTTTCTTCTTTGAGGGTCTTTTCTTAGGAATTCCACAACTACTTCGTGGTGATTTTAATTGTTCCATGTTGTAATAAGCCTATCACACACTGACAGATTTGCAAACAACACAAATATTTCTGTTCCTATCTGTTTGAACCGCCAAAGCTATAAACATAAACATATGGTAGATTATTTATTTCCGAACATTTCGTTGCTTATTTGACTCCGCATGTACACAGATGCTACAGTAAATAGTTACCCAATAGCCAAGGCGGTACTTTCAAACAGTTCAATTTCGATCAAAATTATAGTAAAGCATAAGCATTGAATTGAAGAAAGGGGCGTGTACCAGCGCACAGGTCAATGAGTGGCATTTAAATGCTGCGCACTCTCATGTTTAAATGGCCGCTTATGCATTTAAAATGACACATATAGGAAGAAACAAAGAATATTTTAGTAATACAAATAAAAAATCACAAATTTGTCTAAAACCGTTGATATTCACTTGAGTGTCCCCTTATGTCACAAACAGTGTTTTGTAGATATTCCCTATTATTTGTTTCAAATTTAAAATAGTTTGAACTTTCCTCAAATGGGAAGTTCTCATCCGTTTTATAGCTCTTTTGTTTTACTCCTGGAAATTGAAAGAAAACCGAATTTCAATAAATCTCATAGCGATAGCTTTTAAAATATTACACTGTAGTTTTAGCGTAGTGTATTCCCGTATTTCCCTTCCATTAATAAGGAATTAATTAGAGCATTTCTGGTAATAGTTATCTTGATGATCATGATTTATAATAATAAAAATAGTAATAATAATAATAATAATAATCATCATCATCATCAGAGAGGGAAAGTCATGTCAATGGAACGCATCAGAATTTTGTTGGGTGTAATCATCTCACTCAATTGTTAATCAGTAGACTTATTCCTATTTGCAGCAGTAACGATATGTGTAACTCTTCCGGCAGCAGCCCCTAGGCAGCAATAATGGGAACTAACCGTAAAACACCACATATCTGTCTTATCTTCCTTTACCAGCACCAAATGCAACATAAATGTTTAGGCTTTCCTAGCCGGCGTTAATGCAGTGGAATGTAGTTTCCGGATTAGTAGGCCGTGGTGGTGAAGATGAAGAAGCACCTCACGTTTCACCCAAGGCTCCTTGTTGGCTTACTACTAGAGTTATATCCTTTTGGCAATTAACTGTTATCTAACACAATCGAATACAAACATTTTTCACATTTAAAACAGTGAATATGAACAGGTCTCTTGATAAACGGTTGGTAGATAACTAAGTTTGAAAAATTCACATATTAAGCAATGAATATGAACAGGCCTCTTGATGACCATTTGTAATCTAACACGATTTGAAAAAAGTTTCACATTTATAGCAGTGAACTTGAAAGCGAATCTTGGTAGGTAAAGCTATCTGATGCAATACCAACATAGCTTACTTCATAGCTGAAACACAATCAATGCATGACACTTTCTATTAATAAGAAATTCCTCCCAGAAGTAGTCGATGGCCTGCTGTTAGATTGCTTTCTATTCTCGAAATTATAAACTGACACGAGTCACTGTGCAAGGGACGAAATACGCCAATGCTCTAACTTTTTTTTGGGGGGCAGAAGCCTTCAGGTAAAAACAATTTGGCCATCAGGAGAAAGAGGAAATTAATGCTATGTGGAAGGACATAAGGCTATATACTTCAATTGCAGTCTTAAAGGAACTTGTTGTTGCATGGTAAACTGGATTTTGGCAAGGTTGTAATACAGTACTAATGCTGGCGGGAAAAAAACGGAAAACTTATAAAAAGTGCAAACAGGGAAGACCGTTGGGAATTGTAACGGGGACAACGGAAAATAATATGATTTAGGTCAGCACTTTCTGTTGGTTCAGAAGGACAGGATAGGGTGTCGATGAGATGAAGACAGTAAAGATGTTGAGTGTTGCATCCATAAGCTGATCAACGTGGTAAGATATCGGCGTGCTGTGGTGTAGCCGGAGAACCAGGGAATCTTGGGAACCTTGAATGGTGGCGTAATATTTTCCTTTGAAAGTTTTGGAAGCCTTATAGGCATCATTCCCGCCAGCTACGGTGGGTATTGATATTTGGAGTTGGTTGAAGGTCTGTATAAGGAAGTTTCATACCTTGGAATATACCCTGATTGCTGCTCTGTTTAGCCAGGTGGTCGACGACCTCGTAAAAATGCATGGCCCTTAATCCAGAGAAAGTGAACTTACTGCCCCTCTTCAGTGGCTGAATGTACAAAGTGCAGAATGTCATGCAAGTATTGATGCATTTCTTTGTTCCACAGGGGTTGTTGCAATGTTTGAAGCACACTTTTGACGTCCGTTAACACCCCTCTCTAACTTATGCGGCATGTTTACTCAATGCATGCACGGAGCAAGCTTCAGAAGAAAATAAAACAAGTTGGTGACACGTAGTCAAAAATGTCTCGTATGGTCGTTCTTTTAATTGCATTCAGATCACCTCTACCTTAAAGCGAGTATAGTGATATCTCTTTAACGGTGAATGTACGTGTATACTTATTGCATAACTTTGGTTTGGAATTAAATATATCTTTGTTATTCTCTGACATCTCTTGTAGTATCTTACATTGCTGAGAAGTTGGGTCATGGATATTGTGTACTCTTGTACATATTCGGTTATATACTTCGGCGGTATGTTGTATTTCCATAGCATTTGCAAAGTTTACCTTTTCTTGTCGGCAGCTAAGAGTCCTGATAACTACATGCGCCATGGTGGTATTTTTCATGTATTTATTATGATATTCCCTTTCGTCGTTACCAATGGTCATACCTGAAGACATAAAGGGCTGCCGGAACGTTATTCTGTTCATGCAGAAAATTAGGGCATACATTTGTAATCAAACCTAATCTGCTACTATATTACTATGATAAACCCATCACTACTTTCATTTATTGTTATTAATATTGTATGTGCTAGCAAGTAATACGCATTTCATTGTAAATATCACTAATATGTGTTTCGACCTATTATATGAATATTTCACTTAAAATAGCATTGTTTGCAGTTTTTCTTTTCTTTTTATTTCAGTAAATTTGTTGCACCTTTTTATATGTTTTTATTAAGCTCTATAGAATTGCACTTTTGTTCTTTATTTTTTTATTCATTGTATCATTGCTGTATTGAATTTAATGTATTGCCTGGTAGAGTGGAAGAGAAGACCGTATGGTCTTAACTCCAACCAGGATAAATAAATAAATACATTAAATAAATAAATATTTTACCTAAACATACCTCTCTCGTGCAGTTTTCATATCTATGATTTACATCATGTTCTAATAATGTAATAATTTGTTTGCAGAACTTTCATATTTATATTTTCATTTCATGCAGATTAAATTACCAAAATAAATCCTGATATATTGTGACCTGATTTGGCAAATGAGGCATTAAAATGCTATACATAATAAACGCCACACGCCTATTCCAGCTTATAGGAATATCTGGCATTTAATACTTTTGTTGTTATTCGCAATAGCAGTACTATAAAATATAATGTGCCAGGTAATTATGCCATTCTCTGACTGCTTAACAGTTCCAGATACAATTCTTCACAAACCAATGAAGTGTTAGTTGCTTTATGAAACAGAACAATGTATTCCTGATTCCAAATGCTCGGTTTTATTTGTGGTCAATTAGCAAGCTCTTTCATCGTGTAAGGTGTGGCTTGCTTTGCAGTTCTATTATAACTGTACCGCACTTTACTCATTTCGATTGGGTTTGCCATGCATTCATATTGTGCAGCTCCGAAGAGTGTAATATTCCTTTTATGAATGGCTGGTGTTTGTTGAATGCCTTAGCAGGACGTTGTCGCATGTTCGTCGCCATTATTGCCTGTCTTTGAATTGTGTATAGATTCTCTGTGTAACTCAGGTACTATAAACCTAGGACCTTGTGAGAAGTCAAAATAATTATTTACTTTACAAGCATGACCGTTCGTATTATTATTTCTTACTTTGCACATAATCACTGTAAAACCGAATATAATTTTGCCGACTATCCTTGTCTCAATCTCTGTTTCATGGAGAATTTACTCCATCCAATATTGGCCATCCTGTCGTCTTAGGCGATCCTGTGCTATAGAGTTGCTTTAGAAATCCCGAATTTTACAATTACAATGTCGAAAATACCACTTAGGTTAGTTTGGATATTATTCCTTGAAACTGTAACCGTAGTCCTGCAAATTACGACCGTTATTTGTTTATCTATTCCTGTGAGTGTTGCTACTGTCGTGTAGGTTGTGTGGGAACTTCTCTGTTTCAAACTATGTTAACAATACACTCATAACAGAAAAATCAACTGGCTTTGCTACTATTAAGCTTTTTTCCTATTTTCGGTGTGTAGTGTTGAATAACGGTGCTCAGAACTCAGATCCCAACATTTATGGCTTTACTTCACTTGGTTATCGCGATCACTAGCTGTGATATAGTTCAGTTTTTATCACTTCACTTTCTTCTGGGTCGTCACCGCTCGGTTGTCGTGCCATATAAGTGGGCGTTAAATACTATAAAAATTGTCATCACGTGATGAAATACGCTCAAAGTAGCAACTCCTTCAGCACACTTCACTCGCTGGAGATTTGAAGGCAAGACTTCTCTCAATTCCTCGCAGGAACGTGTTTCACTGTGCGTTGCAGTTGTTACAACGCACTCAGAGGACACACTTGACGTCGCACCAGAAAAGTACTTGCAAACCCATTCACTAACTCATTGACACAGTCATTCATTTTCTGGCTCAGAAACTGGATTACGTTTGAAATCTCACATATATGTCAGCTAATATCTGTATAAAACGTTTTAGTAGCTTAAAGGTGGGGGAAGAGCAACTTCCAGATGGATCTAGTTATCCCTCCATAGCGGGAGCGATACGTATCCTTATTTATCTCTTATTGGTACGGCCGGTCGACGCCAAACAATTTATGCTACATTCACAATTACAACCAATCGCTGGCGTAAAGTACCATAAGCGCAGACGCAAGGAGACACCATTCACAATGCAATCGTAAGCGCAACACAAGAAGTTGGTACGGGTTTCTAGATCCGCAAGTTACATGCGAATATCTTCCAAGCGCTCCGCAAGTTACAAACTCAATAACATAACCAACAATACCACATAAGAAGATTCACTCAATCTTTTACAAATAAATATGTTATAAAATTACATACTAACAACTGACGCTCGTGGCAGTGATGTCACAATGATTACGCATTCAAAATTACTGAAAATAGTACAAGCATAGAGACTTCAGAAATTGATAAAGATACACATTTAATGAACTAGGAATTATCTCTCTGCGTCTTTGATTTATGAGAATCAAGAAATCTAGACACAGATGATAGTTACATCCATTAAATCAAAGAAGGATTTGCAAGGAGACAGTCATAACCTCTTGAGGGAAATTAGAGATTGAGCTGCACGGCCAAATAGAAGAGCATGCATGTACATCAGGCCTTGTAAAATCTTGCAGTGCGATCGTTTCTTTTTGAATTCATAGGCAATGCATAGAGAAAAGAAGCAGAATGCCTCCTCTTTGCATAAAACGCTAGGATATAGTTTGGAGTTTGCAAACTCTTGCGTTGCATTGCATTGCGTTGCGTATTGCGTGTTTCTATGTGAATACTTACATTAAATAATATGAGTCCAAACTCTTGCGCTTACGTTGCGTCTGCGCTCTCATTTCATTGTGAATGCAGCCTTATATTTGGCACGTAAGTGCGTCAATAACTCCATCCTCAGAGCTGGTCGGTCCGAGCGGCTCCGTGATCTGCTGCGAGGCAGTCACGATGAATTGGCATCAGCTTTCCTCGGGGTAGACACCGAATGTGTGACGGAGGATCTTGAACCTCTTGCCCGGATATTATGTTTCTGGTACCACCTCTTCGCGTTTCTCCAAAGATGCAACCAATAGACTCAGCGACTTACCTTCTTGAAGATCTGATGAGCACTCAGGTGCTCTCCGGTAGTATAGACATGCGTCTCCTCGAGTACTATTTTCACCTTGCTGCTTGGAGTACTAGCGGTCTCACTTTAGGACTGCCGCTCTCTTTGATAAAGCGTTCCTGACCACTAGAGTCCTACAGTGTCCAAGATCTATTGGCCAAAACATCCAACGCGGGTCGTATATCATCCTATCTATCTTTCATAATCGGTCTCATGTCTGAATGCTGCAGTTGTTCTATCCTCAAGGTCACATCTCCCCCCCCAAAAAAAAGGAACTTATGTTTTCACTATGAATGGCTTGGGACGGCAACACTCTACTTCGTATGTTGCTTTCTTTCATCTGCACGTCTTGTCGTTCTCCTTTCTCATCTAGACGCTCCTCCATGGTCGATTTAATTTTCTTTATCTTCTTTGCAAAGTCTCTTTCAGGGCTTTTACCGTTGTCTTTATCTGAGATTACAATTTCAAAGCAGCGTTCAGATTTAATTTTCTCCATTTCTTTCTTTATATCTTGGCCAAGCACGAATTTGATTTTCTCCATTTTGTTCTTCATTTCTTTTTCAATACTATTCATATAATATTCCATCCTCTCTATTCTGAGCTTTACACACCCCATTTCATCTTATATCTCCTACAATACGACCATAACTTTTAAAACACGTATGTTTAGTCTCTTAAGAGGCACTCGGAATTAATTTTTGACAACAAACAGCCAAAAGGGCGCAAATTGATTTTTATTACAAATAACTGTTGGAATCCTAGAGTATCTAAAAGTAATCAACATTTAACTGTTCTGTCATTGCTTTGGGCTCTATAGCCATTTAAATATTGTACAGTACATCTGTTTCCTAGCATACTATTTCTTAAATGCCGTTTCTATCAAAACTACCTTTTTCACGCCTTCAAAATGTTCCAACGGTCTCAATTCTTTTAATGCAAGTGAAATTTTCCAGAATGTGCAGAAGTTATTATCGTAATATGGAAAAGGGAAAAATTGTCGCAATACCAACAGGTGTTTTTAAACAATACATTTCTATGAAAAATGATTAATTTTCGAGGTTGCAATATCTAAATCCTTTAAAAAGTACAATAATTCTGCATCAAAGGAATTGAAGTAGGTATTTTTGTGTAGCTCAAAGCTCCAATTCATAAGATGTCAACCAATTTTCCCAAATTTTAAAGAACGGGGACGTATTAATTTTGCAATATATTTATATACTAAAATGTATAGAATCATTTATATTTTTCAAAGCATTTAATTAATTTGAATTAAATTTGGCATTCATATTAACTTAAACAATATAGTTGTACTAAAGGATGTTAGAAACATTTATACGGAAATATATAAATTTGAAATTTCACTCCCAGCGTCCCTTAATCCCATTCTAACACCAGTATTATTTTGTGAGTGTTTCACTGTCACCACTTTCATCTCAAAGCGATTTCATTTGGTCATCACCAACTCACTCACTAGTAAAACGTTTAATTTTACCTAGCACATTACTTTCTTCCACATTGTCGGCGCATGAGAAAATTAGAAAGACATAGTCTCTTCTTCCGGACACTTCACTCGCTAGAGAGTCGAAAACCAGACCTCTCTCAATCCCTCGTAGAAACAATACTCACTGTATGTAGCATTTTCACAGTATGCTCAGAGGACGCACCTGATGTTGCTCCAGAAACTACTCGCTAACTGACTCTTACTGACTTAGTCACTTACTCTCTCATTCACTAAATGAATCACGTGAAAACGCAGACTTAATAGTAGCTGCTAAACCTATAGAACCTCGCAGAACAATTTTGAAGCGTTCTAGGCTGAGGGAAGACGAATCTTCAGAACATTCTGGGTATCTCTCCATAGCGCGGTGGCTGCTCAATGCGGGAGCGATGTTTATCTCTGTTTATCTCTTAACGGTTCAGCCGGTGGGCGTCAGCCGATTGATAGCCCAATGGGTAAATTTTTCAATATACGCATACTCCATTTTCACTTCATATATATTATGCCATACTTTAGGTCCTAATCACAGAACACCTAACATGCACAATAATTATTACTCTCTATGCAGGGTATTAGGAAGAGTAAGTCAGAAACTTTAAACATCTTGCTTATTCTTTAGTTGTGCATTACAAAAGCTTAGTTTTAAGTCCTAATTTGGTTCAAAAACTGTCTACAATATGTCAAAACCTAAATGAGTAGAGTTTAGAAGTCGATGAACATTTCAACAGTGCGGCCAAGACTAGATACCTACTAATCTAACGGGTAGATGGAATGAAGAGAGAGAGAGAGGGAGAGAGCACCTCCAGATATAATGACGAAAGCGGTCTCCTAAGTTTCCATATGGAATATCCTCGGGCAAAATTTGGATGGCTTCCTGTTCACACGGCAAATCCATCACATGCGTCTTTTTTTCTCTCTCTCTCTCTTTCAACAACTGACAATTTTTTTCATAATTTTGGTTAATGTTAATAATTTTCATTTCATTATAGGTTTAAGCCAGCATATATTTAATAAAATGAGGTAATGGTGTGTATATTGATAAAAAGCGATGAAAATGAGAATAAACATGATGATGGTGACATTAATAATAATAATAATAATAAGAAGAAGAAGAAGAAGAAGAAGAAGATCAATTGTAATTTACTCTTTGGCTTTATGATAATTTTCAGTTAGGGGTAAATAAGTGAGAAGGAACCGTAGTCTGTAGTCACTTTGTATGAGGTTTATCACTATTAAAATAGCTTTACACAACGATTATTGTTCTTGTTGAATAGAGCAGTAGTAGTAGTAATAGTAGTAGTAGTGGTGGTAGTAGCGGTAGTACTGGTAGCAGTAGTAGTAGTAGTAGTAGTGGTGGTAGTAGCGGTAGTACTGGTAGTAGTTGTAGTAGCAGTAGTAGTGGTAGTAGTATAGTAGTAGTGGTACTGGTGGTAGTAGCGGTAGTACTGGTAGTAGTTGGAGTAGTGGTAGTAGTAGTAGTAATAGTAGTAGTGGTGGTAGTAGCGGTAGTACGGGTGGTAGTTGGAGTAGTGGTAGTAATAGTGGTAGCAGTGATGGTGCTAGTTATTGCTAGTAGTAGTGGTAGTAGTGGTGATGATAATAATAGTGGTAGTGATAGTAGTGGTAGTAGTAGTACTGGTAGTATTAGTAGTAGTAGTAGTAGTAGTAGTAGTAGTAGTAGTAGTAGTAGTAGTGGTGGTAGTGGTGGAGGTAGTGTTAGTAGAGGTAGTGGTAGCAGCAATTGTAGTAGTAGCAGTAGTAGAAGTACATAGTTGAAGTAGTAGCAGTATTAGTAGTAGTAATAGTAGTAGTAATAGTAGTAGTAGTAATAGTAGTTGTAGGAGTAGTAGGAATAGTAGTAGTAATAGTAGTAGTAGTAATAGTAGTTGTAGGAGTAGTAGGAATAGTAATAATAGTAGTAGTAATAGTAGTAGTAGTAATAGTAGTAGTAATAGTAGTAATACTAGTAGCAATAGTAGGAGTAGTAGTAGGAGGAGTAGAAGTAGGAGTAATAGTAGTAGTAGGAGTAGTAGTAGTAATAGTAGTAATACTAGTAGCAGTAGTAGGAGTAGTAGTAGTAATAGTAGTAGTAGTAATAGTAGTAGTAGTAGTAATAGTAGTAGTAATACTAGTAGCAGTAGTAGGTGTAGTAGTAGTAGTAGGAGTAGTAGTAGGAGCAGTAGTAATAGTAGTACGAGTAGTAGTAGTAGCAGTAGTAGGAGTAGTAGTAGTAGTAGTAGTAGGAGTAGGAGTAGTAGTAGTAATAGTAGTAATACTAGTAGCAGTAGTAGTAGGAGTAGTAGTAGTAGTAATAGTAGTAGTAGTAGTAATAGTAGTAGCAATACTAGTAGCAGTAGTAGGAGTAGTAGTAGTAGGAGTAGTAGTAGGAGTAGTAGTAGTAGGAGCAGTAGTAATAGTAGTACGAGTAATACTAGTAGCAGTAGTAGGAGTAGTAGTAATAGTAGTAGTAGTAATAGTAGTAGTAGTAATAGTAGTAGTAGTAATAGTAGTAGTAATACTAGTAGCAGTATTAGGAGTAGTAGTAGTAGGAGTAGTAGTAGGAGTAGTAGTAGGAGCAGTAGTAATAGTAGTACGAGTAGTAGTAGTAGCAGTAGTAGGAGTAGTAGTAGTAGGAGGAGTAGTAGTAGTAGGAGTAGTAGTAGTAGTAGTAGGAGTAGTAGTAGTAGGAGTAGTAGTAGCAGTAGTAGGAGTAGTAGTAGGAGAAGTAGTAGTAGGAGTAGTAGTAGTAGGAGTAGTAGTAGCAGTAGTAGTAGGAGTAGTAGTAGTTGTAGGAGTAGTAGTAGGATTAGCATTAGTAGGAGTAGTAGTAATAGTAGTAGTAATAGTAGGAGTAGTAGTAGGAGTAGTAGTAGTATTAATAGTAGTAGGAGTAGTAGGATGAGTAGTAGTAGGAGTAGTAGTATTAATAGTAGTAGGAGTAGTAGGATGAGTAGTAATAGGAGTAGTAGTCGGAGTAGTAGTAATAGTAGTAGTAATAGTAGGAGTAGTAGTAGGAGTAGTAGTAGTATTAATAGTAGTAGGAGTAGTAGGATGAGTAGTAATAGGAGTAGTAGTCGGAGTAGTAGTAATAGTAGTAGTAATAGTAGGAGTAGTAGTAGGAGTAGTAGTAGTATTAATAGTAGTAAGAGTAGTAGGATGAGTAGTAATATGAGTAGTAGTCGGAGTAGTAGTAATAGTAGTAGTAATAATAGGAGTAGTAGTAGGAGTAGTAGTAGTATTAATAGTAGTAGGTGTAGTAGGATGAGTAGTAATAGGAGTAGTAGTAGGAGTAGTAGTAGTATTAATAGTAGTAGGAGTAGTAGGATGAGTAGTGGTAGGAGTAGTAGTAGAAGTAGTAGTATTAATAGTAGTAGGAGTAGTAGGATGAGTAGTAATAGGAGTAGTAGTAGTATTAATAGTAGTAGGAGTAGTAGGATGAGTAGTAATAGGAGTAGTAGTAGGAGTAGTAGTAGTATTAATAGTAGTAGGAGTAGTAGGATGAGTAGTGGTAGGAGTAGTAGTAGGAGTAGTAGTATTAATAGTAGTAGGAGTAGTAGGATGAGTAGTAATAGGAGTAGTAGTCGGAGTAGTAGTAATCGTAGTAGTAATAGTAGGAGTAGTAGTAGGAGTAGTAGTAGTATTAATAGTAGTAGGAGTAGTAGGATGAGTAGTAATAGGAGTAGTAGTAGGAGTAGTAGTAGTAATGGAGGTGGTGGTAGTGGTGGTAGTGTTAATAGAGGTAGTGGTAGCAGCAGCAGTTGTAGTAATAGCAGTAGTTGAAGTATATAGTTGAAGTAGTAGTAGTAGTAGTAATAGTAGTAGTAGGAGTAGTAATAGGAGTAGTAGTAGTAGGAGTAGTAGTAGTAATAGTAGTAGTGGTAGTGGTGGTGGTGGTAGTGTTAGTAAAGATAGTGGTAGCAGCAGTTGTAGTAGCAGTAGCAGTAGTAGAAGTACATAGTTGAAGTAGTAGTAGTAGTAGTAGTAGTAGTAGTAGTAGTAGTAGTAGTAGTAGTAGTAGTAGTAGTAGTAGTAGTAGTAATAGTACGACTGTCCGATACAGAGGTCCATATCATTTTCCCTTTCCCAAATCATACCCTTTTTTCGTAATTTTGCTTGAAGTTTAATTTCTTTTAACCTGGCAGAGCTATGAACGAATGAAATAAACTAAGTGATCCTCAAATGAGCCCATGGTCGTGCTTGTTGAAGTCTGGTGGTATTTGGCAGTAAACTTTATGTTTGGTATCATAAGCTATACGAGTGAAATGGAAAGGTCCTGTTTCCTTAAAAAGTTCGCTATGTTCTCTCCATAACTCAAGAGCCCCAAAGATAAAGGAAAATTATATTAGTCACCGGAAAATTTATAGCATTATATCATTCACACAATCAATTGGATTTCCACATGGGAAAACCAGAAAAAAATCTCAAGTGTTCCATTTCTATTACTCTCTCTGTCTCTGTTCTACAAATAAGTTATTCCTAAGAAGACTATGCTTTAATCTACATCTTGCTAATCCAGGCAAAAATTACCAGAAATTGCTTGTTATAAGTAGCAGGGACATAAGGAAGTACACTTGGCTAAAAGCACAATCAAATCTTTAAAAAGCTGTCGCTATGCGGTGCTCATTGATTTTCGGTTCACTTTCCATAGCAGTAGTGAAACAAAAGAAATATGTATGTATTTATTCTCTGCAATTGGGTACTGCCCAGCGGATAAGGACTTTCCATTTGAGTAAAATTTTGGTATTTTGAAACTAGAGCCAATAACGGGGAATATCTTGCAAACGGTTGATTACTACAAAAAATATATATCAAGTGACACAGCAGCCCCATATTTGAATGCGTGCAGGCATCTCTTCGTGCGTTAAGGGGTTGCAGAACTCAACGGGGCTGTTTCAGGTTAAAACCCCCAGTGAGTAACTGGCCTGAGCGACCTTCATTACACACATCTCTGTGAAAGCAACCGCTCTGTATATCCGCCGATAAGCAAGAGGATGAAACGAAGCTCACTCAGGCCAAGGAGGGTTTTACTTAAAATAACCCCTTTGAGTTCCGAAGATCTTTTAACGCACGCAAGGATAACTGCTGGGCCACCTGGTATCATAAAACCTGCGTGTTTTAAAGAGATGTGCATTTTATCTGTAGTAAGTCCTTGTCTGTCTCTTACGGTTTACCAGATATGCAAAAGTCATTCACAATGAAAAGGTCTTGAGGGCTATTCTCAAGGAATTCAGGATATACATTTTATTTGTCATGTTGACATCTTAAATATACGTCCTTTTAATGAAAATTAGTATAGTAATTTTTATATATTCAAAATTTTCAAAAAATGTTCCACGTAAGACGTAGTTTGGGCTGAACGGATATTTCTGGAAGTCTCCGTGTCGTAATATTGTAACATACTGAACTAAACTACCTAGTTTGGTATTTAGCGACTTTTCGTTTTTGAATTATGCTCTTGATAGGCAGTCAGGCACTCACACAGGGATGTTTTTTCTAAAAACATTTCTGGTGAAATCTCGGCATCGAATTATTGAATGGAATACAATGCCTTCTCTGCGTACTATGTACATTGTATATACGTGCTAGAGAAAGTAAAATACCTGGTTCATAATTACAGTCTAACTAAATCAAGACCACGCTACACTTTAGAATTAAGGTGCAAGAAAGGAAACAAGAACTAAGAGAAAATGGAAAATAACGAGAAGAAGTGTTTGTGCACATATGGAATAAACCTACTTTAATTTTGGGTGGATTAGGTTCTATAGCTTTAAAATGTTTTCTGAATTATTACCCACTGAATATATGCCAATATTTTATGTTTTTGCGTAACTCTACAGTAAGTGAAATAACGGAAGCTAGTGAAACCACTAAAAATCTTAACGATATAACCATTAATTAAAACATGCTACTGCCAGATCGTGTATTTCTAAAGTTCTTTATCGTCACATTTTGTGTTTATCTTTTTCTCCATGTCTCAACGGTGCCGCACATCGCTCACTTGTGCCACATTATTACCGCGTTTTTTGTTTTCTTTTTTCCGGTCTCACTAATAGTAGCAGGTTTTTCATGCAGGTATTAAACAGTTAATAAAGGGCAACCTACTGCAAGAAGGACATTCACATCGACAGTAAAACATCAGGACATGAAACGTTACACATCAATTGGGATTAATCAGACTTGTTGTGGTGTTGCGTTCCCATAACATGACTGTTTTTTTTTTATGATTCTAAACTGATGTAATTGCTATGACTTGCTGTTGAAATTTGTGCAACCAGCTTCCGTGCTTCATTCCAGAGAACCTTTAATAGCAGGAGTGCAATGTAGTAAAAATATCTGCTTAGTGAACATAGCGGTTGTATTTCAGTTTACAGAACCAAATGAGTTTCATTAAAAGAAAAAAAAATCTAATGTCTTACACACACATGACATTCTCTAGCTGTCTACAAAATTCTTACATAAGATTATTCTTGTTTCTACACTATGCTAATCGAGATAATCATTAACAGAATGTTTTTATTACTTAGTTCCTTGTGAGTAGAAGGGAACTAAGAGAATACACTAGGCTAAACCAATAGTCAAATGTTTTAAAAGCTGTCGTTATGCGATTGTCATTGCTAATCGCTTCTCTGCTTGGCCAGGAGTAGAACAGAAGAAACACGGCAATTTCCGTAGTCGAGTGTTCAGCGACCTGACTTTTCACCTAGAGTACCCGGGTTCAATTCACGGCTGGGGCGCGGAATTTTTCTTTAGTGAGAATTATTCCCCAACCCCCACAGAGTCTGGTAGTATGTATGTGAGAGTGAATGTGTATGTGTTTGAGGAAAATAAAATTATTTAAAACAAACGTTTTGTTTCAAGCGAAAAGCTCCCCGATATGATCTTAGATGTTAAAAGGGGCCATATAAATGAAAAACAATAAAAAAAGAAGAAAAATGTCCAGTTTGAGAAAAGTATGAGTACTCACAACTGAAAGCAATAACAAGGAATATTTCGGAAATGATTACCTCCACAACAAAAATGCAAAGGACATAAATTGTGTATTTTGACGAGATCTAAATTTTTTGTGCAGTAAGCTTTGTCGATCTCTTACGGTTTAGCAATAAAGCAAAATTGGGCAAAACTTATCCAAAATAAAGAGGTCTTCAGAGGATATTCCCAGAAAATTCAAGATATTTATTTTATTTTGGATGCAAACATCCTTAATACACGATATTTTAATCAAAATCGTTGGAGACATTATAGAGAAAATGAAAATATTCGAAAATTTTTCAATGTAAAGGGTTGTTTGTGGTAGGGGGATTTTCTTAAAAATCTTCGTGTCGCATTTTTAGAAGATATTAAAATTAAATACTAAGTTTGGTATTTAACGGTCTTTTCGTTTTTGAGATATGTTGTCCACAGGCACACTCAGAAAGACACACACGGCCCTTTTTCTGAAAATGCTTTTTTCGGGCTCAGGTGACCCCAAAACATATATTATTTCCCGTGAAATTTCTACATATAATTTTTGGGCACGTTACAATAACTCCTCTATCCATTATGCAAGTTTTATATACGGGGATAGAGAAAGTAAAATTACTATATTGGTTTCAGAGAATAAAACAAAATGTGTAACACTAACGATTTCAATTTCCAAATCTTCTTTTTGCAGGGACTTAATGTTTGGTGTCCCTTCCGGTGATGCTCATATTTTAGATAATATGGCTTTCCTGAATACATAGCTACCAACCTACTGTAATATTTCAACCATTTTGTATTTTAAATAAACCAGATGTCGACTTATAACACAGAGCTAAACTTTAATGTTTGTACAGAACGTTGTGTTTGACGTGTGAATTTGTCCCTTCATGCCTTAAAGGAGTTATAGAGCTCTATGAAGCCATTTAAAGTCAAAACCGACCAGTGGTGAACTGGCGTGAGGGACCATAGAGCGTTGTGCATGTCACTCACCCAGCTACTACACACATTAACGCCTCTTCTACCCTTACTAACCTAGTTCCAGTAATAGGTTTTCCACAGCTACCCTAATGTGGCTCTTTGCTAACTATCTTTCTGCGTTATCTAGATGCTTTACAAATATTGCACATTACCACACTTTGTTCTGCACGCTTATATATACATTATTATGTATATAGTTATATACATTACTATTTACTATTCCTATAATTTTTCTTGTTTTTCTCTTCATTCTTATTTAACGTTTGTTTTACTCCTTACTTTAATATGTTTTCTGTACAGTTATTCTTATGTCCTGTGTTCCTTTTATTTAATTCCATTTTATATCTAGCGCCACAATATATGGTTTCTCTCACCCGAAGACATTCCTTTTCCCTGCTTAACGTTTCTTTAACCATTTCATCATCCTTTCTTCGTCCCATAGGTCTATTTCAGGGTTGTAAAAGTTGGGTTTCGGTGCGGAGTAGCAGGGAAAAATAATGACATGCAGAACGCAATACTTTCCTCGGTCTTCGGCTGGTCGCCAAGGTATAAAGACAGCCCTGGAGGCGTTGCGCCCTAAGTGGGACAGACTCAATCTACAAACTTTACCATAACTCCTAGTTTCGGCTGTCCGGTGTCTATTCCCTACTCATCACAGAATAGGAACAATAACCGCCGGATCGGTTCCGACTCCCTACAAATCATCCTATCCTATATAACAGACCAATGTTTAATGCAAAGTAGAGAATTCCCCCAAAATGTACTTTTATAATCTTCTAAGATTTTCAAAGCCCGCCTCGGTAGTGTGGGGATAGCGTGTCTGCCTCATACTTCAAAAGGTCGAGAGATCCTACCTCACTTAGGGTGAGTTCCCCGGATAAGTTTTTTTGGGAGATTTCCCTTATCTGAGAAACTTCACCGACTTCATTCATCGACCCGTCCGATATGACCAGGTTAAATGACGTTAAACAAAAAAAAAAAAAAAAAAAAAGAAAAAAAAAATAAAGATAATTGGGTTTTGGGACTTCGACTAAATGTACGCAACCAAAATAACACTATTTGCACAATAAATGAAACCGAGAATTAGATGTCATAACAACCTTAAACTAACTAAAATTACATAACCCAAAACCTACACAGCTAAGAACAGACTTACATCACTTGATGATGTATTATTGTTCGTTTGCCATGCACTGCTGTGATACTCAAGGTTAGTATTTTGACTGGTAGTCCTGTTTGAGAAACAAAATCACAGGTTAACTGCACTATGGTTTGTTTTCGTCCAATTCCTCTAAACTCCTATCTATAGTTTCTATGGAGCACTTTTCTATTCCTTGTATTTTAATATTCACTATACTCACGTCATCACTTCCTAGAGTTAGCTGTAAACGTATGTCCGTTAATGTTTGCACGCGCTCACAGCAACCAATATTCCATAATAAGTGGTTATATGCAACAAATATAGAGCTGTAACAGTTATATTTGAAAACTTCATTTTTTGTATCATAATAGTTTTAGAACAGATTTAATTCCTCACTTAATTTAGAAAAGCATTTACGGTGCTTATGTAGAACACAATGTCAAATTATTTTCAAGATTTAAGTAGACATAGTAATTCCTTGTTGTAGTTCTCAATTTTTAGTGGCCTCCAGTATCCTCAAATCCTACACATGCGAGCGTGCGTGTGTGTATGGAACTGTGCAATGTTCATGAGTGGGCCTTTGTATAACAGGTTAATTTTTAGGTATACATATTTCATTGATAGCCTCTGAGCTTTGTTTCTTCCTAATCAAAACTAATCTCCAACTTTTGGTGTCCATTTTGCCTTATTTTTGCTGAGCTTTTCGCTTTCTTCCTCATTAAGTTCCAGGCGCTCATCTAGGTCTGATACTGTTTAGAGACCATCTAAACGTGTCAAACTTCAATCAAAGCAATCAGAGATGGTTCAACCAGGGCTTGTGTGCAAATCAGACATTGGCTTCTAACAATATTAAAAACCAACAGTAAAGAATCCTCAACATGCTAGGTTCATGTGTATTGCACTATCTGGGCGCTGCCAAATTACTTTATTGTACAATACTCGTATTACACCCTGTTTATCCACACTTCCCATTTTCTTGGTATTAGTATGTGGAAAGGTCTCTTTCTGTTTTATGCCAATACGTTACATTGGGTAGACTTGAGAGAGCGTTACTAAAGATGTTTGTCACTCCTAATTTGTTTGTCTCAATACAAATGCCAAAATTGTGTGTGACCAGACATTTTACTGCTTCTCAACCTGGACTGCTTAATATCGGTAAACTCATAGGATCGTTGCAAAAGAAAAGGATTCCGCAATACATAAATTACCTTAATGTTTGGAATGCAAAATAAAATATACAGCAACAATTTTCAAACCCATTGTGCAAGTATTACTTTCCATCCATCCATCCATCCATTAATTGCTCCGTCCGTTCGTGTACCTACCTACTTACCTACCTACCTATCTGTCTGTCTATCTATTCATTCCTAACAGCATTATAGAGGTAAGGTTAACAGTTGTAATGAATAAGAATATTTATGATTTAAAATAATGGTACAAATAATCTAAATAATGTACCATTAATTGCATTTTCGTTACAATACTTGATAGTACACATGATAAATGGTAACGTTGTACTGAAAGTTTCAGCATGACAATCAGTGTGTTCATTGCTTTTAAACTTCCCTTGAGGATACTCAAGGGTGAAATAAGACTAAAAACAGCTAAATATCATAAAAAGTGGATTTTTAGTGTTATTAAATACAACATGCTTTTTACTTTAGTTTCTGTGCAGGTTTTATAGCAATGTGGCCATTTAATCATGGGAAATGTCTATTAAAAGACTGCAAACCAAGGCGTTCCTACAAAACTGTGGTCAGAAAAGGATACGTTTTTGCCCACAGTAAACTGAACAAACCATTCAAGGCCAGCAGCAACAATTTTGAAATATCTTAACCCATGTACAGATGACCGAAGATAGTGGAGAACATGCACATTTATTGTATTTAAACATTCTTTAGTTCAGAAACAATCTTATTTTAGTGTCTTAATTTAAAACTCTGTTTTCTTTCTTTTTCTTGATTTCTTTTTAAATGTTCAAACAATCTTAATTTCAAGTTGTTCATTATAACGCAGTTGTCGGTATATATGTGCGAAATATTATATACTTCCTTATAAACAGCAACATTAGAAATGACGAGATATTTTCTGTTAATATGCCTAACTGTGAAGAATTTAGTAATATGAATATTGTATAAATGTTTATGTTTAAGTTGAGGTACATATGTAATATTTCACTATAGCACAATGAAATATTTCTGTAAATTTTTTTCATATAGTAAATAGAATTATACGACATTAATTTTTATTAATATTAATATAATATGAATTTATTAGTATATTATTGTGTGGAGCAGTTTTTCAAATAGGTATAATAATAATAATACTAATAATAATAATAATAATAATAATAATTTTATTATTAATAATAATAATAATCTTGGGGACGAATGGAACAGATGCACGTGACTTGACAACATGAACATCCTAAGTGCTATATTAAAATTTCAAATGAATGGATCTGAAAATTAATTCTAGAAATTTCACAAAAAGGAAACTTAACACTAGTACCCCGTTATCGGTCATTTTGACCGTTCTTAGAATTTAATTAGCTTTCACTCTGTCAAATTTTTAAAACGAAGCTTGGTTTCTTATGATTTTTTCTATCATGAAGCCTACATTATACAGCATGGTATTTTTCGGCCTGTTACCAGTTCACAGCTGTTACTATAATTTTATTACCATGAACCCCAGTTACGGTCATTTTGACCACTTCGGTATTTGTTATATTATTCCGCGTTCGGATTACCAATTGTGTTAATCATTGTTACAATTTTTAAGTCAACAACTGTTCAGGGTTTTCGTGCCAGATGTTCATTATAGCAGTGCTCGTTAAACTTCTGCTTGCAAAATGTCTCGTGGTTTGAAGCCGGCGGAAATGCTAGCAATACTTCACGACATACTGGACGATATATCAGAAGGCGACCTTTGTCAATCAAGTGAAAGTGATGAAGATGATTATTAACCGCCAGTGGAGAAGTCGGACGCATTGAAAGATGGCTTCTTTGATGAAGACAATGTTTTCAATGTTAAGTTATATTTATGCTTTCTTCGCATATTACACAAATCAAAATGTAGATCTAGTAATTATTTTACTTTGATATTTATATGCATATGTAATAAAGTAATTAATGCTCGATTTAACAACTAATTAACTATGATTTGCTGCACTATGATACTCCTTCCACATCCATGGATTCTCAAGGAGTAAGAAAAATAGAACATCTTCATGTAAATCTACAGTTTCAGGTAACGCAACTGCCTCCATACAACAGTGATAAAAAGGGGAAGAAAAAGATACCATGAAGATGATAACCTTCCTGCAGGTACAAATATTCTTGGTGTAGATAGAGTACTTACTGAATGGTAGATCATCGAGCCAGGCCAACATGGTGGTAGAATGGGGCAACAAAATGTTTTGAAAGTAAATGGGGCTCCTAGCGCTTATGCTAAGAGACATGCGAGCAGTGATAATCATACATATGCCTGGAAGTTATTCACTGATGAATCTCTTCTAAGACATATCAAGAAATGAAAGAGATTGAAGCTAGAGAAAAGAAAAATAACAATATCTGGACCGTCTTCTTGGAAGAGTTGGACGCTTTCATCTGCATAATTTACTTCCGGGGTGCGCCTGGGTTGCAGAAGCCTTGAATTAGCTGAACTCTGGTAGAAAATGTGTGAGCCATCTATATTTTCGGATACCATGAAAAGGGCCAGATTTGTAAATCTCATGAGATCTAGACGTTTTGCTGTCAGATCTTCTCATTCGGAAAGGCTAAAGCCCTACAGGTTTGCATTGGCTTCATCAACATTTATCGAAAACTGTAAGACTTGCTACATGCCATGTGCATTTATTAGAGTAGATGAACAGGTTTATCCAACTAAATGTCGCTGTCCATTTATTCAATATATGGCTAATAAGTCTGATGCATTTGGAATAAAATATTGGTTGCTCGGAGATGCGGACTGAGAGTATATCTGCAAAGCTATCCCGTATTTAGGGAAGGATCATCAGCGACCTGAGAACGAATCTGTTTCAGAGCACGTCGTGATATCTCTACTAGACCCTTACTTGAGAAAGGACGAAACGTCACCACCGACAACTATTTAACATAATTGACATTAGCTAAAAGACTAGAGAAGTCGGGCACCAGTATTGTAGGAACTGCGAACAGGTCCAAATGAGAAGTTCTTGTTCACATAAGAAATTTCAGTGCTCCATTTTAAGATACTATTCTCATGAAAACGAATGATAATATTTTGACAACCAGGTTCCAAGGACAGCTGCAAAGGAATGTAATCATAATGAGCACAATTTACAATTCCTGTACAATATTTGACACTTCTAAGGAACTTCCTGAAACAGTCGAATTCTATAATAAGACAAAATTTGGTGTGGATGTAACAGATCAGATGACGCGACGTTATTCTGTACGTATTGCTACCCGCAGATGGTCAATATATACTTTCTACAACATTTTGGATCTAGCTGCTATCAATGCCTGGGTAGTATTTCGAGAGGTAACTGACAAGAAAATTTCAACTTGCCGATCAACTAAGGCAATTTTATTTGCAGTCTAGACAAATGTGCATACTGACTGCTCCTACCGAAGAACATTCTAGTTCTCATTGCCGACGTCAGTGTCACGTGAGCTATATGTGGCGCCAGAATACAACGGCCAATTACTGTCACATTTGTAAGAACCTGGTGTGTGGAAAATGTACAGCAGAAGTGATAAAAATTCTTACGTGTCAAATGCAAAACACGAGTAAATATTACTATACAAATTGAAAGAAACTTTTGTTTCCATACGTTTATGTCTATCATATAATTGATGTTATAATTATGTGTTTTTGTACTTTCACATATAAGAATGTTTTCATTTCCATACAATTCTATGACTAATTATATTAACACAAGTCGCACATCGAGACATTTGAGTTAAAAATGAAAAAATGAATAACAATAGCAATAGTAGTAGTAACAACAACAATAATAACAATAATAATAGTAATGATGATGATAATAATAATCATAATATTAATAATAATAATAATAACAACAACCTCTACCGTAGTAAACAGTAGCTAGCAACTACCGGGTTACTAATGTTAAATAGTCCTTCTCATCTTATTTCTTATTTTTGAGCTTGTTTTTAAAGTTTTATTCAACTCCCTTATAGTAATAAATGTTTTCGTCCTATTCAATGTTTTTACTACTTCCAAAGGAATTGTAATGGTTATCTCCTAACGCTTTCAATTCTTTCATCCAGTCATTCTAAAGTTTTGTTGATTACATAATGTTAATCATGGACCTCAAACCTTGTAAAATATGTTTTATATAGTAATGGCAGTCAAGCTAGAACTGAAATTCCAATGGAAACAAAGGAAGTACAATCGTTTTTGTCAGATGGCAATACTTTTGAATATATTCTGAGTATGGCTTAACGTGTTCAAATGCTGCATAATCTGGAATATACTTAATTAAGCCCCTAATTCGCTTTTGTGCCAATATTTCATAGATCCTGGAGTATTTTATTTCTCATGTCCTTGAGCTTCTACACCATCAGGTTAAAGGATTTTGAAATATTTCTACCGTTGTGCAAAGCTTCAGTTGCAATGCATCTGCTTTTCGAGGGGAAGGGAGGGTTCTCTTACAAACATAAGCTATTTCCCCCTTTACAGACATAAAATCAGAAGTATTATTTCTCTGACGAACTCAAACACAAAGATATTCCTGAAATGTAGAGAAACAAAGTGCTAAAACAATATATTAAATTACATTGTTGTAAAGTAATTAGTAATACTGTTACTGTTGCTTATATTAATTATACAGCGTAAAGCTACGTAATTCAGGAAGCAAGTTTTGCCTTCGGTAGCAACGGCTGCCTTATGAATCTGTTCATCGGAAATGGAAACTATTTTGTCATTTCTTTTTGTTTTCTTTTCCTAATTATCACACCCATTGGGTACATTGACTTTTTTTAAATTTGGAGCTCACATAGAATTAAAGAAAACTAACAATGCAGTATCAGTAACATGGTACAAATCACTTTAACTCCGTTGTCATCAAGAGTGACATCACTTACTCCCACGAAACTGCGCTCTATATGTGCAGTCCTTCATCTGTATATTTCCACCATGGTTCCGTGTAAAGATTATTTGCAGTCCTTCAGCTAAATGCTGTCAGCTTCATATTGCGGTCGCAAATCGTGATTTCGTCCTATGGTGCCATCTATGGCAACACAGTGCCAAAATCTCGAACTAGAAATTCCATTGATCAAGAAACCACTGGAGGAAGCCAACGCTCGAAATTGGACTGTAGTGTGATAGATACGTGAATGGTTAGTGGATATCTTACGAAGCAGCAAGCAACGTGGCATTAGATTAATCAACTGATATTTAAGGTAGCATAGCATTATGATGAGAGTGTTGACCTCATTACGTAGTCTGATTTGCTTTACGCTGGTGGAAGGATAGCCGTAATTATTTAAACCTTGCTAAGTAGGTCAGGTGGGGGCTCTGGTGCACTTTCCTCTAACGTTATTGCACGATATCCGACAGATTGTCGAGCCAAGGACATTAGTGCTATTTCATCACCGGCATCAATAGGCAGTTCTGAACGTTCCAGGCGTGGTCCATAGCAGGATTATAGTCAGTTACCTCAGTTACTATGTATCAGTGTCTTTCTAAGCTGCAAGTGAAGACTCTGAATCTCTCCGCATCCCTAATATTCTATTTACCAATTTCCCAAGCCTCATTTTGGTTCCCTTGATCGCCCCAAAACTCAAGAGGTAGCCATCTCCCCTCTCGTAAGCTACGAGTCTTCACCCTAAACTTATCTAGTATCACACTAGTATGCTCAGTGTTAGGGGTGAATCCTACCCCTTTACTGGCCACGCTACGATAGTATAAATACCGTAACGAAGATAGTTGAAACTTATGTTCTGTATCAAAATTCTAAACTACAACTAAAAAATGTTAAATGTTATTGTTTGAATACATTTTAAATAATGAAAACTTTCTGCTTACGTGACAGAGCTCATTTGAAATCTACTTTTCAGTAATATTCGTACTGTGGCTTAAATAAGTTTGCAGCATATGGTGCCTAAGAGTAAACAGTATGGACAGAGCTGTAGTTGAAATATTTGCCCTTCATCAGTAAGCCATATGTTGAATCCTATTTACGAATTATGCAGTACTTGCACTCATTACTTTCGAGTTCTCTGTCTTTCTCTAGAATTCATTGCAATGAACCCACTGTTGTTATCATATCAATACAAGTATATGTATTCCAAGTTATGTATAACCGAAATAGTTTGTGCATGCTGGAATTGCTTTAAAAAGACGTTATTCTAAATTGTTAAACAAAAATGTTTAAGGTAACTGCTGGTTTGTTTATACTTCACTGTAACGAACGACACTACACTTCATATTTGTACCGACTATGTTTCGATAGCTTTTTTTCCCAAAGAGTTGCATTTGTATAGGTATATAGAAAAGATGGTATTATTATAAATATAAGTTTTCAAGTTCGCGAACTCTTAATCTTTGCCACAGAGAAGTGTTTTCCTTTTAGTAATCAAATAAAAACGTTAACAGTATTCGTGATTAATGCAACGCTCTGTATAGTGATCCATCCTGCCCCTGAATGACGCCAAAACGAGGAGCTACAAACAGTACCACACCAACGAATTTGAATACACTTGAATACTTACACTCACACACGATCCTTAAAATAATGCACCCCCTGAATGCAGTAAACTCGGAAGTCTTGAGATTAATAAGTGCAGGTATAGATGTTGCTACATAATGTATTCTAGGCTAAGGTGATTTCACTTTCAAATTCTAGAACATTATCATTCACTCGCTCTCAAGTCGCAGGTCTCGGGCTGCTGTGTATGGAGGGTTCACACACAAACAAATTACTGTTTTAATGTTGGCGGTGGAAGCTGGCAGTAAAATGAACAGAAATAAACAATGGAACCCAGGAGAAATGGAGATAAAACAGGGGAGATAAAGAAATAAACAAAGCACGGAGCAAGGTCTGGGGTTATTATGGAAAATAGGTGTTGATATACGCTCGGCCACCTACCGCGTAAGATTCTGCCTGTTTCCTGAGGTCTTAGCATGAGCAGAGGGACCGGAA
Organism: Hymenopus coronatus; assembly: GCA_030762935.1. Classification (NCBI taxonomy): domain Eukaryota; kingdom Metazoa; phylum Arthropoda; class Insecta; order Mantodea; family Hymenopodidae; genus Hymenopus; species Hymenopus coronatus. Next base: position 385,601,915 of record CM060900.1, read on the forward strand.
AGGAACATTACCTTCGGAATAAACTCAGCTTAACTGAAGCTTTCAAAGCATAAAAGGCATACTTCATTGTTTTAATCTGTAGTAACTAGGCCCCTTTGTTGACAGAGACAGAAACTTATTATTAAGAGATTGACTTTTCATCGGGCTACAACGGGGCATATGTATGCTTTGTGGCATTTTCATAAAAATGTAACCTACAGAAACTTAAAATTTGTGTAATTTTTAGAAGGCATGGACAATTCTCTTTAGTGACCTTTTATTAGTGGTTATAGCTGGCAGTACTTAGCTCAATGTTTTACAATATCGACTGCTATGTATTACATTTTTGATTTTGTTCTCTTTATCTGAGGAGTTGTAACTTCAACATTCCAATCGTAAGGCGCGGTAATTGAATAGTTTTGGTGGTGATGTTAATATTACGACTATAAGAGTAGTCTCATTAATAAAAGTAATAACATTGTTTGTTTATTTTTTTCAATATTTCTACCACACCAAATAAATCGTACCTATTAATAATAGTGGAATATCCATATTTAATTAAAACAAACTATGATTATTCTATGAAATTTTAACAGGAATGAAGTATGTGCCTAGCATTAATTTGCTTTGTATAAAATATTGTTTCACCTGATACTGGGAGAATTCTACTTCCATTATATTTTTCTCTTTACTCGTTTCCGCAAATATTATTTAAAATACTAATATATTTATTCATATCTTAGTTTGCCTTATATTTTATATGGCTTACACATAATATATTTATTTTATGACGTCACTTTTAACAAAAGCAACTTTCTATACTTTATACTTCTTTATTGTTGATTCCCCTTCACAAGTAGGTCTCATTGGTCGTCTCTTATTTCTATTATTACCAAATTTACTGATAATTTCTCATAAATAAAAACTAAAAGAGTAACTTACTATTGGTGACAAATTATCTTATGACTGACATTCCTGCTGACACGTGGCTGTCTCCGTGCGCTGCTGCCATATTTGCTGCTGCCATATTTACTCGCTGTCCATCTGAACTCACAGATCATTTTCTTCCGGTCACTGATAATTAATTTAATCACATTCACTTTCACCATCATCATTGGAATCGCTGTTGTTATTTAAGTTTATAATCACACGTTTCTCTGCCCCTTCTAAAACGCCTTCTTTTTGCTCTGCATTTTCTATCACACCTCTCTATGTTGAACAACTTTTTCCTATTTCTCACTACCCCATATATTCCTTTCAACATTAGGACCTGTTCTTATACTTCATTAAACGCAAACGTTTAATTATTTCGGCTAACGTAAACTCAACTCGTTTATCATGCCCTTAAGACCTTTCACACTCATGGTAGTTCTAGGATGAGAACAAGAGCAATTTTCGCGAGATATAAAAGATAGCAACGACTATTGTAAATGTACATTCTTGCGGAATCGTATGTATAAAACAACCGAACTTTTCACATAAATAAATCAAACAATTAGATTGCAAACAATCAGATCAGCATAGGCACGAAAATAGGTGCGTAAATTTCCACTGAACTTGTAGGTGTTGCAACGTCGATGACATCATTCCTCTGACGGTACATATGTATAGGCCATAGCCCTTGTAAACACAGGCCACAGAGCACTCGGAAGTCCATAACTGTTTCGTGATGGTTTTTCATCTTGGTGCCAGGAGAGCCAGGCAGTCAACATCACGGATTCCGGGTGACGGTAAGACAACGCCCTCCGCTCCCGAAAGGACACCAACTACCACACCACACCAATGCCGAGAACAGCATTCTCAAAGGCCATGTATCTGTGCGCCAATGCCGGCACTGCCATACATCATAAGAGGCCCATACACCTCCAGGATGATAAGGAAATAACTTGTAAGGAATGACGGAAAGGAAGTCGTGGAGAACAACTGCCCCAGTACTCGCCTAAGCAACCTGTGTGATGGCATGCGTGAATATAACAGGGTTACGTTTGACTACAGTTGCATGGATTTTGCATTTCTTCTTTAAAAAGCTACAATAATATTCAAATAAATTAGTTTTCTTTTATATAAATTAACCATAAATACCTTAATTTCATTGTTAACAAAAATTTAGATGTAAAAAGGTTAAAAGGAACAAAAACGACAAAGGCAAAGTCACAGTGCGCGGTCGAAGGGGATCGAAGCCACTACCTCCTGATTGCAAGACGCACACGTTACCGCTGCATCTCTTCGCTCAGTAATAATATTAAATAAGATGAAAAACATAAACAAATGATTTTTATAAACGAACTCTCAATAAAGAAAGAAACATATCTCATCTCTAAGAAACTATACACATACAATGCAATTAAACTCATCGGTGTACATTCGAACATCTTTATTTTTACAATGCTGTGAACTCTGAATTAATTATTTTTATTATATGTATTTTTGTACTAAAAGTTCATTCCATGGGGTGCCATTAAGTTTTTCTTGGTGTAATTCTCACTTCAATACTCAATGAGATTTTCTTCCTCTGTTACATCATTTTGTGAAAGAGAATTTCGGGGTTGTAAACTGTAGAGTGTTATAATTTATAAACAACCTTTTAGGTTCGTGCTACTTAATACTAAAGCAGCGTCTACCCGAGTACAGATGAGAGTAACGTACTATCGTAATGCTGGTAGTGTGCTTGTACATGTGTTGAATTACCTTTTACTTTCCTTGCCACATAAATGTACAAAGTAAGTGTAGAAGGAATTGCTTTCCACCCAAAAATAACATACCAATATTTCACTGGAAATACAGTTTTGAGGATCGATATAAAAAGGCGTTTTTAAAAGAGCGTACGAAGAGCATAACTCAAAAATAGAAAGTCCGTTAAATACCAAAGCTGATATTTAAATTCAATATCTTGCAAGGATAGAACTAGAAGATTTTAAAAAAATTCTCCTCATCGCAAATACCCTTCACTTGGAATATTTTTTCGAAAAGTTTGGTTTTCTCTAAAATGGTTCAAACGATTTTGATTAAAATAGTGTATGTTTAACATATTTTATGAGAAATGAAATGCGTATCTTGAATTTTCTGGGAATAGCCTGAGAAGTCCTCTTCGTTCTGGATAACTTCATATTCGGTAGGAATATTCACGCAACATATTCTTCTTCTTGATAATGTTGTTTGAAATCCTTGAAGGACACACACGTGGATATATTTTAAATATTATGATTTTAAAATCCATTGGACGCTGTGTACTGTAATAGTCGAGGCTACAGCGGCGGTTATTACTAAGAACCGATACAGGTAACCGACCTCAACACGATCCACCTATTTGCTATCTTGCCTTTTGGAGTGTTTGAAAAGACTGACCAAAGAAAAATAGCTAAAACGTGGTGTTTACAATATTTTGTTTATACTTGTTTAAAAATATCTCCCCTGTGTCCTAAAATTATTCGCAATTGTGTCGTCAATTTTACCTGATTGTTTCAAAAACATAAACCGGTCAAAACGCAGCAGTTTTTCAAAAGGAAAAATTACATGAACATAAATTCTCTGGATTACGTGAAGTGGTTTAAACCAGAGGATTTTTGAGAACAGACTCGATGTAAGCCGCACAAAATTATAGATGTTACAGAATGTCTTGTTACTCCAGGGCTTTTCGTGCAAACTACAATGGTTCATTTTCATCGCTGCATTCTCCGCTCAAGCCAAAGTGGATTTGAACCGCCTCAAGTCAGTCACGTTTGCTATCTGAGCTACCGAGGCACGCAGTAATCTGTTTTCAAGACGCGTGTTCCTACAGCATTTGATTATTTTTCTTGCAGTAGTCTCGGCTCCAAACCCTGAAAGAGAAGTACGGGCATAAACAACTCAAACTCGTGATATCCTGAACACTTTGCTTGTCTTCCTTGAGGTTCCTAAGAACGCCCACAAAAAGGGTAGAAGGAGAAAAACAAGAAGCTTGACCTTTGAGATGCTACTTCCAGTTTTCTCTCCAGAATATTTCTTTTTTATTGATTACTTGTTCGAAACATGATCTACACCACAGAAAATTCAAGAGGGCAAGAATATTTGATAAACAAAACGCGTAGATTTAGAAGATGCAAATTTAAGCTTTTAGTTAAAGCTCTGGGCGGCGCCGGAGTCTAGTGGTTAGACCACTTCCTCCTGAACAACGCAGCCTGTGTTCGACCCCCAGGAGACCGCATGAGGGATTTGTGATGGACAAAGCGACGTCTGGACGGGTTTTCTCAGTGTTGCCTAATTATCCCCGCCGTCAATTCCATCAAATATCGATAAACATATTTCTTTTCATCCATTTCATATCATCTTCTTTTACACTCCCATACAGGGCTTTGAGCTGATCATCCATCTTGGTTACTTTCTCTGATCCAGCGTCTGTCTGCTTCTCAACAGACATCTGATCCCAGGCGTTGGTTTGTAGGTCCTGGGGGTGAAAGTGCTTCATACGAGGAGGGCAAACGGCGAAAGAAGAATTAACACTCTACATTTCCAATCTGTTGAGCTAATACACAAATAATGGCTACTATCAATGAAACAAATATTGGAACTGATTTTTAAGACGAAAATTACACTTTCGATAGTCAACACGCTTGAATCATTTCGGCTGAATGTTTTTCAGGGTCCGTCATTTTTAAAACCCCAACCAATGCGCTACATTTTATCCACAATTCTTATTTCTGTATGTGCGTCTTTCTCAGTTTTATATTTTTGCAATGGAAATTTAGCACTTATATTTTCGTTTCCTTCGGACTTTTATGTGAATTTGCATACATAATCTCAATGTGCTGTCTAAATATTCAGGCAAACTTTTGATTATTATTTATTTTTTAGCGCAAAAGCTATTTTATACCGAAAATATGGTCTAATTCAGTATCAGCAGTTTCATAAAAATACAGTATAAGATGCAACTAATAATGTCAACATAAATGAAACCAACATATCTCCAGTATACTAAAAGATTAGTAAATATCACTATTATACTTACCTAATAAACGTGAACAGAGTAGTTTTAGAAAATTTGGATTGTTTCGCTAATTAAACATATTTAATTCTATTATATCGAATGTATTTGAGCCTTATTAAAATAGATTTAGAAATATTCTGTCTCAATATTCTTCATAGAATTAATATTCTGGAAAGTTTACGACACAAAGCAGTTATGTGGCAATTCGAAGTTATACTGATATCAGTATAAATTCCTAAAAACATAACAGCATATAGTCACTAGCCTTTCTTAGATCGAAATTAATGCGTTGTGTATGTTAAGGTTTAAGCCATTAGCTTTGAACCACTCCATCACATTATTGGTTATATCCTCGTTATCATCAAGATGATACAGCAGTATCATCTGCGTATAAAATAGGGATTTTATTTATCAAATAGGGTATATCATTTACTGCAACAGAATATCCGTTGTAGGAATGGTTCAAGGATTAGAAAAAATATATAACAAAATAATGCATGCAGTAAATGGTTAATATTTTAAATAACAAATCTTGCTACAGTATGAAAAAGGCCTATAATTACTCTAACCGGCTGCGGACCTCTAGCCCACTTACGCACGGTAAATGTTCTTCACATAGAAGAACTTTCTGAGAAACTCCGCTGGTGAATAATTGAGAAACAGTTTGAGAATTAGGTTCTTTCCCTCCTTACAACATAAAAAACTCATAAATTTTGTGGACAATTTTGGGACATTGTCATTAACTGAAAATACACATGTATGAAAGCTATTTGCAAACATTTATCAATGTCAACGCTTATAAGTAAAATATCGCTTTGAAATCAAGAGTACTTTTCTGAGCATTGTGTCTCAGCTTTGAAAGCAGCCTCATGACAGCTAAGAAAACGCTTGTCTAAAGGCAAGCGCATTTTCATTAATGTTGTATCACATACTTTAATTACAAATTTCCACCTAAGCTGTTCATTTTTTCAAATTTCAGTTTATACCTTCTTACAGTACACTCATTATAACATGTAATTTTTTTTATAATTTATTTATTTAATATAAATGATACTGTCAACACTTCATTCACACCAGAGGTGACACAATCATAGATGTTATACCTATATGTATAAAGAGTTAAACTTAAACATTAGCTTCAAGTCTATTGTTTCAAATTTTGATGAAATAGGTTACCTACCCTCAAATTATCATAACCTGAAAGATTTGCTACTGAATGCCATTCTCAGCAAACAAATTCTATTTGAGGTATTCTGTAACGGTATAAGTAAGTTTAGTCAAGGTAGCCCTATCTGCACTTTATTGGAGTTATAAAACATCTGGAAATTTCTATAAGCACCTCACAATACAGGCTGGAGCATTAGAAAAAAATAGCTAATATCAGTTCTATTAAAGAAAGCATTGGCTCCTAAATGGAAGAAATATCTCTACAAGAACCGAGTGAGAGGTCTCCGCGGTAACGGAGGCCCTGGGTTGGATTCCCGGCAATTGCCCACTCTAACTATGGTGTTCTCCTTTCCCTAATTTCCTTTAGTTTCATTTCCATTCAAGTTTTAGCTCTGCTTTCAGGTTCAGCAGTGCCAGGAGATGGCGCAAATAATTCTCCCCTTGTCCATCTGAGTTATGCACCATTCACAATGAGATGTAAGCGCAGACGCAGCGTAAGCGCAGCACTTTGCACCCATGTTATCCAATGTAAACATTCATATAGACACACGCAACACGCTATGCAATCTAGTTCAACGCAAGAGTTTGTGAACTCCAAACCTTATCCTTGTATTGCATACACAGAGAAAGAATTCTGCATCCCTTTCTCTATGCATTGCCTGCTGTTTGACAACAGACAATCGCAATGCGAGATTGTACATACATGCTCTTCTATTTGGACATTTCTCATTTCCCTCAAGAGGTTATGGCAGTCACCTTGAGAATCCTCATTTGGTTTAATGTGTATCCGTCATATGCGTCTAGATTTCTTGGTTCTCATAAATCGTAAGACGCAAAGAGATAATCCACAGTTCATTATATGTGTAGCTTTATCACTTTCTGTAGTCTCTATGCTTGCATCATTTTCAATATTTCAGGATAAACAATTATTGTGACGTTATTTTTGCGAATGATACTATGTAACTTTTATAACCTATATATTTTTTAAAGATTGAGTAGGCTTTCTTATATGGTATTGTTGGTTATGTTATTTAATTTGAAGCTTGCAGAGCACTTGTAAAATATCCGCATGTACGCAATGTACAGATCCAGAAGACCTAGAAATCTAGAAATTTGCACAGCTACTTGCGTTAGGCTTACTACTACATTGTGAATGGGTTTCCTTCGCGCTTGCGCTTATGCTGCGTTTCGTCTGCGCTTGCATCTTATTGTGAATATGACTTTAACTGTTTCGCCCGAGATTGGTGCGTCGCCCTCTTGGGATTACTCTCTAAAGGTGCACGATTATTCTAGCTAGAAATGTTAGGGATTTTAGGGGTCTAGCTGCCTCCACGTCTGGGACTTGCTCCGGATGCTTCACCTCTTCGATGCTTCCAGGGTGTAGCTGTAATCGATCCATCACGGTGTCGCAGTGATCGAGATATCACCCTCCGTTTCAATGTACCACATCCCACATCCTACCTATACAAGAGATGAAGCTCAAACGCTCCTAGAGTCTAAAAAGGAACAAATAGCAGTATTGAAGGACAGTAGTTGACTTCCTAAATCTCTGGCAACCCTATACCAGGTAGCTCAAGTGCCTCGTATGAGGCGTGTGCAGATATCCTTTGGTGTGTTTAAAGAGTTGCAGAACTCTACTGAGCTAATTCAAGTTAAAACCCGGTAGTGGAGAACTGGGCGGGAGTAATCTTCGCTTTACTCTTCGCAATTAGCGCAACCCGCTAACGGTCTTCGCTGACAGCAAGACTGTAAAGCGAAAGTCACTCGCGTCAGTATTCCACTGACAGGTACACACATTAAATAGCACCGTTGAGTTCTACAACTCTTTTAACGCACCAAGGGATATCTTACAAATCAAATACTGGGCAGTTGGACCAACTCGTCCAAAACTCCCGATTGGAGAGATCAGCTAGTCCACCACAATTGATGGCAGCAGAGGCAAGAAGTCTTGATTCTACATTGTCAGAGGCGGTCGTCCGCCGTAAGCCACCTCGTCATAAAGTCCTGGATTTTCGGCGTATGTACTAAACACTTAAAAATTCCCAATAGATATATTCGTTTTCGTGACTACAGTGCTGGTTTCGTTACGCATTGTTTAAACATCTCTTCCTTATCCTCGTTAAGGACCAAGTACATGCTTGCGGGCCGTCCTGAAACGGATTTGGTTGGCCTTCGGGTTTCTCCCTTAATCCCTACCTCCCTCCCTGGGCTCACGTAATAGCAAAGGGACCCAAGGAGCTATATGCGGTGCTCTACGCTTGTGTTTGAGGACCCCGTCCGTCTGTAATGCTAATCCTAATGCTCTTTATCCTATTAGCTTCGCTCTGCTAGATTGTAAGTCACCTACGATATGAGGCTATACAACATTTAGGTTTTATGGACAAATACAATGACTACATATATGATCTAATGTACCTTATTCCAAGTGCTTTCTCTAACCGGAAGAGGAATTAACAGAGACGGAAAAAGCTTGTAAAGAAATTTATGAAAATATTAAGACATTTTTAGCTGTAAGCTTATATAACGGAGTGAAATCCTGACTACATCGGTCAAAAATCAACAATCGTTTTTTTATAGCAAATAGTTGTTGGGATTTTTGGGCATCCGTAGAGAATCAACATTTGCTCCCTTGCTTTGGGCTCTATTGTCATTCAAAGATTTATAAAACACCGTTTCCTAGCATATTACTTTACATATACTTACGTTTTTACACCTTCAAAATGTTTCACGTCTCAGTTTTTGTTTCATTGAAAAATCTATAAAGGGATATAGACATCTAAAATGTCATTATTAGTATCCCTTAAAGAGCGTAAACGGTAATCAGAAATCCCTTTTAAATGCTCTCTTTAGTTTATACATATATATGCGAAGCATTATTTTTCTCATATGTTAGACATAGAGGTCCCGGGCTCGAGCCCAGGCGACTGCCCGCTCTGACCCATAGGTTTTTCGTCGTTTCTTCTAGTAATCAGGCTTATGCTGGGGTGGTTCATCTTCTACCATGACTTCCCTGTTTACCATTGCTTGCATCTAACATTTTCTTGTCATGTGTTTCAGGGGTGAAGAACCAGGTGACGTGTTCGGCGTGTTGCCGCTGGGGAGTGACTGTGCTGTATGTGAATGTTTGTTCCTGGAGACATTGCATTAATACCCGGTCAGGTGATTTCAGAGGGCGCTCTTTCGTAGGAGCCTCTAGGCTCGGGGCTTTTTGGTACGCCCGGGCGGCGATATATTCGATCGATTTGGAAACGTAATGGTTCCCGTCCATGTTTGTGCACGTTACCATCCAAATCTTGTCGCCCTTCGATCTCTCCACTCATCCCTCCCTCTTAATGTCATGTAAGTGGAATAAGACCACAACGGCCTACGTGCAGTGTTCTAATTCTAATAATTCCAACTGTCTTCAAATATATTACTCTCAAAAATATAATTTCAGTATTCGAAAATACATAAGTAAGCGTCAATAAAGTAGCATAAGAAATGCATTAAAAATCCTTAAGTACAGCCATAAAATAACCCACATGAGGACGTGTAAATTCTATGTAATTAGAGAAACCTGATGTGTTCCATTTACCTGTCTTTCCCAAAACAAACTTTTCTTAAAAGGATTATTCTTATATCTATACCATGCTAATCAAAATAAACATCAGCAGAATTGATCTTATTACATACTTGTGTCCTTTTAAGCAGAAGGAAATTAATGGAATACGCTAGAAGCAAGCGATAGTCAACTTTTTAAAGTTGGTAGCTTTGAAATGATGTTCTCTATGTATGACCTGGACTAAAGCAAATAATATGAAACAAAAGATGGCTCCCCGTTTGAGGAAAGCTATATTAGTTTAAAATTGAAACCAATGACAAAGAATGTCTCGAAAACGGTTAACCTTACAAAAACTATATGATTTAAATTGTGTGTTTTAACGATATCTACATTTTTTGTGTAGTAAGGTTTTGTCTATCTATTATACAAAGGTCATCCAAAATGAAGAGGTCTTCAGAGATTATTCCCCAAAACATCAAATTATACATTTCGTTTGTCGTTAAAACATCCTAAGCATATAGTATACTAGTTAAAATCGCTCAAGACATTTTTGAAAAAAATAAAAATATTCTAAAAATATTTCATGCAAGGGGAAGTTTGGAGTGGTGGTATTCTCCTGAAAAGATGAATGTCGTATCTTGGAGGATTCTAAACTTAAATACCAAGCTCGTTATTTGACTAACTTTTCGATTTAAAGTTATGCTCTACACACAAACGCACACACACACACAAAGACACAGATGGACAGAGAAATACACATTGACCTCTTTCTAATATTTTGTTTTTTCTTCAGGAGACCCTAAAAGACGTATTTCTAGTAAAATATGGGTATCGAATTTTTGGGTCGAACACAATACCTTATTTAGCCAATATGTACACTGTAGGCACCTATGTGCTCAAAAAATTAGTATGTATACAATGAACTATATATATAATTAAATTATTTATGAACAGCGTATTAGGAAAACGTTTACGAAGACGGAGTCTGTTTTAAATAGATATTAGTCTTTATTAGTCTTTCAGTAGATGATGACTTAAGCTCTGTTCAAAATTGCATGTAGATATGTCAAGATATCGGACTTCAGCTTTCAAACTGTCCGATAAAAGCATTTGATAGAAACTAGTTTTAAACATTAGATTTAAAATTTTAGTAAATACTAATTTTATGTATATGTAAATATAAAGTTAATATTGAAGAAACAGTCACGGTGGGCGCGCAGTGGCTGAGTGGTTAAACCACTAGCCTCTCACTAAAGCGGCGTGGTTCGATCCTAAGTGGCCGCATGTGGGATTTGTGATGGAGACAGCGGTGCAGGGACGGGTTTTCTCCAGTTTCCCTTGCCATCACATTCCACCGGTGCCCATCCTCATTCCTTGTACCACTGGTACCATCGCCTGCGTTGCTATAGTAGCAAAGCGGGTGTTACACACTATAAAAACAATGACAAAAAGGAACAAGTCGAAATGTTATTATTTTAATTGTGTTTAATAACATTTGGTCATTTTATTAACTTAGCTGAGTTTCAGTAAAGCAAATGACTGTGTTTGATGGCAACATTCACTTTTAATGTCATCGCAGCATAAATCAGAGACATTAATGACCTCATACAAACATACATACATACATTCATACATACATACATACATACATATATACATACATACACACATACATACATACATACATACATACATACATACATACATACATACATACATACATACATACATACATACATACATACATACATACATACATACATACATACATACATACATACATACATACATACATACATACATACATACATACATACATACATACATACATACATACATACATACATACATACATACATACATACATACATACATACATTCATACATACATTCATACATACATACATACATACATACAACATACATACATACATACATACATACATACATACATACATTCATACATACATTCATACATACATACATACAACATACATACATACATACATACATACATACATACATACATACATACATACATACATACATACATACATACATACATACATACATACATACATACACACATACACACATACACACATACATACACATACACACATACATACACACATACACACATACATACACACATACACACATACATACATGCATGCATGCATACATGCATACATACATACATACATACATACATACATACATACATACATACATACATACATACATACATACATACATACATACATACATACATACATACATACATACACACTATGGTATATGCGTTAGGTATAGAGTGGAAGACTTTCTTCCTGACCTCAGCTCTCTGGTCTCCACTCACGGCCTTACAATAATAAACTAGGCTTGTTGTTATGTCAGTAAGCTGCTATGTGGGATATCATATAGCCCTTCCACTCAAAATCTACAGAACTGTAAAAAAGTGTTCCAACTAAACAAACAAAAATGTACTCCAAACTGGATATTGAAACCTTATTAGGATGCCAATGTTGGACCCAAGAATGTGAATGAACTCCATTGTATAGGTAAGATCAAACTAGCTATGGACTTGAAGGAGTGACTAAAGTAAGAGCGACAGTTCTGTTGTAGTAAAAAGAAAGCCATATAAAAGCATTAACTCCATAAATGAGATTGTTCACCTTCCTACATGAAATGCATGAAGGAACAATACCTACATTTACTTTAAGAGATGCAGTTTTTATGAGCAATAAGTTTTCTGCACCATCCTGCTTGCGTGGTCTTTCTGCTGATCTTCACATGTTATAGAACACCATTGTAAAGTTGTCAGAGTTGCAAATTTAGGCTTTTACAAAGCTATATTTCACTGCATGCACTACCTTTTATATATTAAATATTCCTATTATTACGCAGATGTCGTGTATAAAATAACTTATTGAATGCAGTTTATCACTTGGGTTTGTCTTTTTTGCCTATTTTCGTTTCATTGTTAATGTTATCCAACACAATTAACTCATCAAGTTAATCTTATGTGGCTTACTAAGTTATTTATTAGTCAGTATCTCGTGCATTTAACAGAAAATTGCAGTTTTAATTTATTTTCTCGTTATAAATGAGGTCAACTTTCAAGAAACATTGGTATTAGATAGATAGAGTCAGACAGATACATTCAGAGCCATACCCTGGATTTGAACCAAGATCTTTCGGGTTCTAGCCGGTTGCTCTATCACTGAGCTATCATGGCAACATGTCGGAACACCATAAAATTTTGCAACTAACTCGCATGTTTCACAAGAAATTTAATGTCGTGCCAGCATCTGAAGGGATTCTCATTTGCACTAAAGGTTTATATTTCACTCTCACCTATTGCCTTTTCTAGGTGTTAATTGTTTTAAACCATGCAAATGTATTATTGATCAGTCTTTTTAAATAAGTACGTTCATACATAAATGTGTCACAAAATTAGATACTTCTAACCGTGGTATCTTCTTCATCATCACACCATCATCAATAACTTGTGAACATCATCATTAGCAGCAGAAGTATTGGATGACTCACATATACATGTATGTATGTATGCATGTATGTATGTATGTATGTATGTATGTATGTATGAATGTATGTATGTATGTATGTATGTATGTATGTATGTATGTGTATGTATGTATGTATGTATGCATGTATGTATGTATGTATGTATGTATGTATGTATGTATGCATGTATGCATGTATGTAAATATGTATGTAGGTATGTATGTATATGCGTATGTGTGTATGTGTGTATGTATGTATGTGTGTATGTATGTGTGAAAATATGTTTGTAGCAACACATTTTAAAGTATTTTACTCTCGCTTTAGTCTAGTATATTCTAGTGTATTCCCTTATTACGGTTTGTACTTATAAGGGACAAAATATTCAACCAATATGATTAATTGATGAAAAGGATAGGATTTTCCGAATGGAAATTTGATTAAATCCTCCAATTCCCCAATAATAATAATAATAATAATAATAATAATAATAATAATAATAATAATAATAATAATAATACCACTTCTGGAAATGTTTATCTTGATTAGCAGGATGTACATAAAAGATTAACTTTTGTAAGGATCGTTTGTTTGCCGAGCAGATGAAATTTTGTGAATAGAGCACATGATATATTTTTTCCAAATAATTCTTCAAGACGGAGGATAGCACATCTGGCAGATCTAAATTCCGGGCCGATTCTTTGTACCAGCATGAAACTATTCTCATGCTGTGAGCCACGCTACCATCTGCACTCAGGTTTATGATGCCGAATTGAGGAGTTACTTGATTTAAAATTAGAGAATCCCAGGGGCATTAGGGGAGCCGGGGAGTTTACCAAACTGAACATTACTATGTGATATTTTAAGTAATACTTTGAATTAAGTTTTCCAGTAAAACTGGCCACTAAAAAGAGTATGCCTTTAAGTATGGGTATATACATAGGAAGTTATGTTCGGCCGAATTAATGGTAAGGAAAAATAAAGTCGATAAGCAACGAAGTTTTAAATGATTATAAACAACTTGGTCATATATATATATATATATATATATATATATATATACATATATATATAAAACAATGTTGAACAATACGAAACAAACAAGTGTTATACCATATGTTAAAACTGCAAGTAACAGATCTAAAGCTGCTCAGATTCCTGTTCGTTCAGAGAGTAAGGGTAATGTTTAGAATAACACTTCAATTAACCCTGAATTTTTTTAGTGATAGCAGTAATAGACAACATAAATAGGAGGATTCAAGTAATTTCATAGGTATAAAATTCTGCTGAAAATGTCATTATAAATTACAGAGTTATATTTTAAATAAGAATATCTTTCTGTATGATATGTAATTTCAGTGGTAAGCAATCACAGAAAATGATGTTATATAGGTGGTAAGTAATATGAAAAACTCTCGCAGCATTTGTAGCTTTTTAGTCAATGCAATAATATATTTAATTGTTACCATTTCATGTTATGTGAAATGTGGAGTTTTTGCTAAATTGCTAAACAGTTAAAACTGCTCCAGAGCTTAAAAAAAGTAATAAGAAGTAATTCTGAAATTCGCAGTTCAATTACCATTGGCCCAGTGTTAAGGAAACATTTGACCTGAAGGAATATATCTTAAGCTAGAATATAGTTAATATAATACAGTATGATATATAATATGTATAATATGATATTAATAATATAGTATAGTACGGTATAATAGAATATATGTAATACTTAAGTAGTAGAATATTTGGATCTTATATTTGTAGAAGTACTATTTTGACAAATGAAAACTTAATAACCATAGTATGCAATACATATTAACGTGGAGATTATACACCTGATATACTTAGTGACCTAAGTAAAGCCTTTACAATTTATTACTCTCAAAATTAGTCTATTATGGACAAAAGTATAGAGAATTTAAAATGTTACAGTGGTATTTAAATGAGCGTATTGGAAAGAGAAAATCTGATAGTTCTGTGAAGTGTTGTATCCCTCTTTTACTACAACCAAAAAGATCTTTAGCGGGTGGATAACCATACCATTGGAATTATAAATAAGATAAGATTGTGCTTTTCGGCCAAAGGCTTTAACATTAATGAGGCTAAGGGATGGGACATTAATTTTACCCTAAGAAACGTTATTGATGATCTACACATGTATATTGATAGAAAATGGAGTTGGAATGAGCACATTAAAGCAAACCAGCCAAATGCGATCTAGCATTGTTTATCTGCGTTGATTTTTATCTTAAAATAATTTCGAAGTTTTTATTAGAAGTATGTTTTTTTTTTTTGGCTTTATTGGAAATTGTTTATATATATTTTAATAATCTGTGGCTACGGCGCTGGCCTAAATGATATTCTACGAGTAAGAGTAAGAAAGAGAGCTCTGTCTTAGACCACTGACAAAGTCACAATCCCGAACACCTGGTAAACCACTGTTTATAAAGGAGGTTATTGTGACAGTATATAGTCTTTACATTCACTGTTTCTTATTATATGAAATGAGAAATGCAGAAAATTACCAATACACTGCTAAAACATACATTCACAGTTATAATACTAGAAATTCAACTAAGGTAGTTGCTCCATTTATAGAACTGCAGAAAACTGAATCTAGCTGTGTCATTGCAGCTATCGAGGCTCTTAAAAAACGGCCTGGCCTTATTAAAGGTCTTAACTTGAGTAATTTTAAAAATAAATCCAGTAGATGGTTAATGTTTACAATATGAATGAATATTTATTACTATTGTTGACATCTTTTGATTTTTAATTAATATATCAGATTTTAATCAACAATGTCTATTACTGTAGCACAGTTTAAAGACAAGTCAGTATTGTGTTTTATTGTATTGTATATGCTAATATACTCTATCCATTTTGTTCTCTGCGGTCTGAGGTTAAAAATCCAGGACTCGCACTCTGGATAATAGGGTAAGGTATTTCCTGTGGATTTTTAAAGCCTGTCATATATTAGTGCAGTTAATAATAGTAATAATAATAACAATAATAATCATAATGATAATAATAAAGAAGAAGAACTGTTTTCCAAGAATAAGTACGATTTGTATAAAATAAGTAGAAAAAGAAAAATCAATAAGTAATTACAAACTGTGAGATATAATTAAGTATTTCAGCTCGAATTCGTCATAACTAACGTAACCCCATGACACTTAAGTCCATAAGGGACCTTGACATACCGCCCCATTTCGGC
Source organism: Hymenopus coronatus (assembly GCA_030762935.1). Taxonomy (NCBI): domain Eukaryota; kingdom Metazoa; phylum Arthropoda; class Insecta; order Mantodea; family Hymenopodidae; genus Hymenopus; species Hymenopus coronatus. The sequence goes on from CM060900.1 coordinate 385,618,304, forward strand.
CCGTCGGCGTCATGAATGAAGTGCAGTGTTGGAGTGCAAGACGTGTACCTCCCGGCTGATTAATGCGGTCTTCTCGATCTGGAGCTGCTACTTCTCAATCAAGCAGCTTCTAACCAGGCTGAGTGCACCCCTGGCCAGAACTCCCAATGGAAGAAAATTCCCCACGCCGGTACCGGGAATCGAACCCAGGTCTCCCGCATGGCAAGCAGACGTGCTACCATCACGTTAAGAAGGCGACCTCCATTTCGTCATAGGCTCTCAAAAGTTATACTTCTGTTGCACCGTTATTTCTGTGGAACAGTTTGTGGATTTTATTTTACGGTTGGCAGTTTGCGGTAAAGTGTAGTTAAAATTTAATTATAATTTTACTGTCCAACTTGTAATATAAACTTTTTCCATTAATGAAGATTTTACTTCTAAACAAAAGTTATACTGAAGAAATATGATGGACATGAAAAAAGTAATATTGCTATTAAAGCAAAGAATAGATTAGAATTTTTATCTAATAATATACTGTTGAGCTTCTTAAACATTTAAGCGGATCTGATGTGTGGCTTATCTCATAAAAAGCATGTGATCCCTGTCACATTTTCTGATCAGGAGGGAAACAGCTCTATCGAAATATGGAATTTTATTTCACTGATCTTTATGAATTGTCACATGGAGTGAGATATTTTAATTATTTAACAGCCGGTTTTATTTCAAATTAGCAGTAAAACTCATTTTCTACCTCATTGTTATTTATCAACATTTAGAATATAATTTTGGAGAAACTATTTACACTCACAAAAACAAAGGAATTAATGGATTCATAAGATGTCTCATTAATCGAATTTGATTAATAGCTAATATTATGTTATTAAAATTCGGTTCTCTTTCAATGGCCAAGACTTACGAAACCAATGTAGACTTCCCAGTTGAGAAAAGTTTTAAGTATTTTAGAATTTAAACTTGTATCAGGGAATGTCTGAGAAATCGTTAGCTCTACATTTAAAAAGCTGTAGGTGACATAAATTGTGTATTTTAACGAAATCTATATTTTCTGTATTGTAAATTTTTTCTCATCTCTTACGTTTTACCAGTTGCAAAAAATCATTCAGAATTAAGAGAATTTCAGGGCCTATCCCCAAGACATCCAGAATAAGCATTTTAATTACCATGAAAATATCTTTAATATGTAGTATTTTAGTAATATTTCAGATCGTTTGAGCCATTTTTTAGAAATTCCAAAATTTCGAAAAGTGTTCCATGTAAAGGGTAGTTTGAGGTGCAGAAATTTTCCTGACAATTTCCGTGCTGCATTCTTTGAAGACACAACTTAAATACTAAGTTTGGTATTTATCCGACTTTTCTTTTTGACTTACCATGTTCAAAGGTGCACACCCAAACTTTGTTCTAAACTGTTTTTTTTTATTTAGTGGCCCTCTACGTGACCTTCCGGTATTGAGTTTTTGGGTGCAATGCAATACCTTCTGCAGCTTTGTACAGAGAAAATAATAATTATCTACATATATCATTTATATTCAATTTGTAGCTTTAGTATAACATAATTTTATTGTATTTTCAAAAAGAAAGAGCCAAACATATTAAAAATACATTTTATTATTTATTCTTTCACTGAAACTTATTATAAATATGTGTCCATCTTTAATTCTCAATATACTTCAAAATTAGTGCTGAAAGCAGGCTAAAAAGTTGTCATGAGATGTAATACCGTATTTCATGTAACTCACGGCAAAATTTGGAAGCTCAGCGCAACTGTCATTCAACCCATAATCACATTTTGTGTCACATGGTTGCTGGACGTCCTCGTGATCCATCCAGATTTCTCTCTGTCTCTACCTCTTTCATTGCTAGGAGTAAAGTACAAGGATAAACTCGTTAACGCTTTAGAGAACCTGCATTAAACTGAGGATGAAGACTGTATTCCAGCTTTCGGCATATGCTTTCATAATGGGACACGCATATTAGAGTACAAATTACGAGGAAAAATGACTGTCGGATGTCACGGGAGGCGTGTGTTTATTGGCCAGAGCTACCAAGCAGTTTCAAAATGCATAAACCTCTTTACTAGCAGCATATCTAAAATGGAGGGTCCATAAACATGTCTCTTTACAAAGCTTGACCCTCGTACACCATTACGTACTACAGCGGCCATTATGCAGCCTACATCCGTTCCATTATATGTTGGGTTAAATACGAGCTGTTGTTGAAACCTTTGCTCTTGCACCAGCTGAATCTGTAAACTGTTGGTCCCATTTTCACTTTCCCTATCTCTAAGGCCCACTGAAGTATTAGCTTGGTATGCTGCTAGCGTTTCTTTCTTTTTTGTTTCCGTCCTGTCCTCATTTACTCAGCACTTTGTTGATATTTTGCGGCTACTAATACATGATGGATGTTTTAAAGTGGGATCCGTTACACAATAAAACAAGAACTACTCAGTATTTTGATGATCAACTTTTATTTAATTCCGCAAACAGTAAACTTTCTTTCAACACAGCCTTCGCACTCATTTAAATTTGCATTATAGTATAGAATGCATGCACTTTACCATGGAAATTAGCCGCCAGTGCGTGTAACCTTTGAGTACTTCGACATGTATGTTTACGTATTTAAGATGTCATGACAGAAGAAAATGCATTATTTGTATCATAGACTTCAGACGGAACTGAAACTTGTGGTGCAGAAGTACGGCCTTCCTCACAATACTGTAAACAATATTGTTAAACGGATGTTCGGCAAAACAGAACTTATTTGTCCTAGCATAGCATAAGTTTAAAACTCCTCACTGACTTCGTCTGTCTATCCATTTAAGAAAGTAGAGGTGTTGGGAGGTAAACGCTTTCTATACTGAAAATGATCTTTGATGTACTCTTAGGGGATTTTAGCGCATATGTGCGAAAACTTCTTAAAGTACTTACGGAGAGTTTAAATTGCCTCTGAGGTAAGTCAAATCAAACCAATTTGAGGTCTCGTAATTTGCCGGAAAAACGCCAAAAAGTTGGAGAATTTAGTGCCGTGGCAGCCTTTTGCCATGCTAGCTCAGTGGTTTGGGCAACTGGACGAGACCAGGAGATCCGTGGCTCAAATCCCTGCTTTGGCATTGGACTTTTCAGTAAACAGAATATATAAGTCATAAAAATTATGTTTTGTGAGAAGCGAAACTCTGGGATAGAGAACATCCTATCGCCTCGGCAAGATAATCTCCCTTCTAACCCCTCAGCTGAACTCTAATCCTCTGAGGGGTATATTAAAACGACGCTGCTCATTGCCAGGATCGTATCAGCCCCGCCGGTGTGCCGGAATTTCATCACGCAGGAGTTCTTTTACACGTCGGTAAATCTATTAGCATGTTTGCTTTTGGTTGTGTTTAGCACCCGATTTTACTACGCACTGCAGGCGATGACACTTGATAAATGGAATGAAGATGCAGCACCAGTGGAATGCGATGGCAGGAGAACCCGGAGCAAACCCGCCCCTGCGACGCTTTGCCAACCACAAAACCCATATGCGATCACCTGGGATCCCACCAGAGCCGCCATGGTAAGAGGCGCGGCCTGCTATTGTAATGAACTATCGCTTTTTAAGCATACCTAGAAAATTAGTCTGAGTCGGGTTTGAACCCGCAAATTAGGATGACAAGGTTAGCGCCTAAGTAACTATACCACTCAGACCGACTGATGTAAAAACATGTTTTCATAATATGTTACGTAACCGCAACAGGTCCTACCAACTTGGATGTCTATTTCTATATTCAAATAACTCCATTACATATTCGGTTTTTGAAATCGTCATGTCAATCATTTCTGAATTAGTTTTAAGAGGAATTAAGTTAGAATACGAATAAACATCATATTTTGGGAACTAAACCTGAGATTGCCAAAAATCTAAAAAAAACATACTACAGCAGTTGCAAGGCCATGCACAACTAAGTGAGGAACATAACACTGTTAAGTTGTACAGGTCAGTATCAAATGAGGTTGTTTATGCTGATTCCAGTGGCCGAGAAACCAGAAAAGAAACTTGCTGTTCATGGCTAAAATCATACGGGATGTGTAAGGGAATATGTGCTTTGCAACACCAAAAGAATTGGCAGGCAATCTAAACTAGAACTCTATACTTTAATAGCATGTGAACGCCGAATCACCTGAGTAACGTGTCGTCCACACGAGTGCTGAATATAAAAGGAAACATCGTAAAATTACATATTCATGAATATATAATTGACTACTTGTATCCTCGGGGCACTAAAAACCGCTTCCGTTTATACCCTGACGTATATCAGAGTTTTTCTTTCATTTTGTATTGCAATAAACAATATATATCATAATACATGAGCCGGCCTTATAATTATTTTAAATTATAGCAGTTTGGATGAAAAAAACCAAAGCAGGATGGGAGCTAAGAATGGATACCCCGCCAGGCCCCATGCTAATGATATGCTACAGCGACTCATTACGCCCACATTGTCGTGCCCAATGTGGCTGCCACTAAACCATTACCGGCGCCAGGTCCATCTCTCCTGATGACCGTTATCATTGACTCTTACAGCCTCCAGGGTCCATGCAAATCTTGGAGAGTCTTGGGTCATAACCTCCTATGCAAGAAGCGTTGGTACAAAACATCAGCCACTTCTTCTACTTTCTGCAACACCGGACGAAGATAATGCAATATTCTATTGAAAGCTCAAACAGCAATGCTGCCCGATTCAAGTAAAATATTTTACCATATAAAAACTATGAATATGTTATACTTATGTTTTATGTACTTAGTAGATAGAGAAGGTACTGTACTCACCAACAATACGATACCGAAATGTCATCGGAAATACATATTTTGAGGACCCCATGAATAAAAAGAAAGCACTTTTAGAAAAAGTCGGTTAAACACCAAATTTCGTATTTAAGTTTAATATTTATAGGTGATGCGACACGGGGATTTACAGCATAATACCCCACACTAACTACCCTTTAAATTTAACATTTTTCGAAAATTCTGAATATATAAAAGTGGCTGTAACGATTTTGAGTAAAATAATATATGTATAATATATTTTCATTGCAAATGGAAGCTATACCCTGAATTTTCTGGAAATTGCCTCTGAAGACCTGGATGACTTGCATAACCGGTAAACCCTGAAAGATAGTTAAAAGCCATTGTGCAAAGTATGTAGATGTCGTTAAAACACACATGTCAAATACATTACTTTTTCTTCTTTCTTTGTTTCTACCTTTTATTTTTTTTAAAGTTAACACGTACTGAGATGTTCCTTGTTAATGATTTCCGTTTTTAACATACTTAACTTTTCTCTGCTTCATATTTCTTTAGTTGTAAACCTAGCCATACAAAAAGAACCAAATTTAAATGTTGTACTTAGCGACCAGCTTTTACATGATTTGACTATCGCTTTGGCCTAGTATATGCCCTTTTTTCCTTTCTACTTACATGGGACTACGTAAAAAGACCATTTTGTTAGTGTTTATCTCAATTAGCTAGATGTACCTACATAAAAGAATAGTATTTTGTAAGAATTGTGTTTTTAGAACCGGCAGAGAAGGTATCAGAGTCTTTGTGGTACAATATAATGGAACTGCCTTTACCAACACTCGCGAGCTTTATAGTAACCTGAGAGTAAATATCTAAGCTTTTAATAAGTAAACGACGTATTTAAAGATTGGCGCTATAAATATGAGGAGCCAAATAGAAAATGATGGTGCATAATCTCAAAATTTAAGGTTTAATAACGTGAGATATATCCCTACTACGTTGATTCAATTTGCGAAAATTATTGCAGCATTGAAGATTTTCTTGCATTACTTTAATCGGTGGCACTCAGTACACTAAAGTTAAATGTGGATAAACATTAGTTAGGAATGTGTGTATATTTCTTTTTAAAACCCTTAAACCCATACACGCCAATACTAATTTCAAAGTGTGCCATATGTAATTATTAATAAAGTTATTGTCAATTTTTCTAGGAAAGGAAATCAGTTAAGACTCTGCATCCAGATTCTTATTCTGATATTCATAAATCGTATTTGCCTGCAGTTAAAATATGTTATTACTACTTGCTAAATGATAAAATATTGCGTCTACTTATTTTGCCTTCGTATATCTATGGAAAATTTTCTAAAACGTGATTTTAGAGAACATTTACTTACCATCGCCGTAAGATGTTTGGGTATTCAAGGGCTATCCAAAACGGGATACCCATCAGGTTATCAGAGGAGAGGGAAAAAAAATGTAAATGGTGTGTTATTTATGGACGCTCTTTAACTAATGTGGTTCTCAGCGTCACATTCTAAATTGGGCGTGAAAGACCGCTTAATTTTGCTCAGAGGCCTGTCTATCAGGCTTGAGGTTCTTTTACGTGCCGTAAATCTACAACACGGGACCAACGGCTTTACTTCCATTCCGAATGAAGCCGAGTTTGAACCCGCGACCTTGGGTATGCTATATGTAACTGACCATAACACCACGGAGGGTGACGGAGCAAAGGAAAGCCAACCTTTTCAAATGACAATGAAAAAATCTCATGTGTTCCATTCACATGAATTTTTCTAGCTGTTCTGCAAATAAAATATTCGTACAATGATTTATTCTTTTAGCTACATCAGCCTAATCGAAATAAACATTAACAGGAATGGTTTTATTACTTGCTTCCTGTTAGTAGACAGGAAAATTGTGAATACACTTGAATAAAGCGATAGAAGGTTCCTTTCAAACCTGTATTATTGAAATTCGGTTCTCTTTGCATGGTCAGGAGTAAAACAAAAGCCTTATGAAATGACTGGCAGCTTCTTATATGAGAAAATTTTAATTTTTGCAAAATTGAAATTTATAAGAAGAAATATCACGGCAATGGTTTGCTCAACAAAAAAATGTATATGACATACGGAAATCAACATGTTTAGTAATTTATTGTCCATTTCTTATGCTTTACCAATTATGCATACGTCATCCAGAATGAAGAAGACTTCAGAGGTTATTCCCAAAAAATTCAGGATATACATTATGTCATGGAAATATCTTTAAATATACTGTACTTTAATCAAACTTGTTAGAAAAATTTTTTTAGAAAATCGAAAATTTCGAAAACTCTTCCATTGGAAGTACTTTTGGGTGGACGATATTCTTAAAAATCGTCGTGACGCATCCTTAGAAAGTACTGAAATTTGAAAGCAAGCTTGGATTTAAAGAAATTTTCGTTTTTGCTATGCTGCTCACAGACACACAAGCATATACAGACGTGGATAGACATTTTTCTAAAGATGATTTTTATTCAGAGGTCATTAAAACTTGTATTTCGGGTGGAATCTCGGTATCAAATTTTTGGGTGGAATACAATATCTTCTCTACCTACTATTTATATTGTACATAGTAATTGATGTTACTTTACGTTTACATCTTTTTACCGTTCATTAATTTAGTTTTTATTATTATTTTTTTATTATTATTATTATTATTATTATTATTATTATTATTATTATTATCATCATCATAAGTATTTAGCTTATATGTGTTAGATAATTATGTTTGATAAAATTGAAATGTGATAAATAATAACATGTATAACGCTTGTACAGTGAACTCGGCAGGAAAAGTAAAAATATTCCATAGCTTCTAGTGTACATGGAAATAAAATATTTATACAGCAATTTTACAATTTTATGCCATATATACGCGTGAGTGCACACGTGTGCTTCTGTAAAACCGATTTCGGTTTACTAGATGGATATTTTTCCGGCACCTTTGAATATATCCTTTCAACTTCTTATTTCGTGTCTCTATTCTTCTCTGTTTACCGTAGGTCCTTCTTGATTTCCCATTCCATCATAGCTTCTTAAATTTCTTGGAAATATGTGTGAGGTGATCTGGTCTGTCTTTTTTCTTTCTTCCTGTTGGTGTCCACTTCATTACTCTCTTAGGTAATCTTTCATCTGCCATTCTTTTAGTATGCTCGTATGCTAACCTTTTTTGTTGAGTAAAATTTGCAAACGAATTTTGTACATTAATTTGGTCTCCTATAGCTATGTTCTCTAATTTATCTAATCTTAGCTCTCCTAGATATCATAGCAAAGATTCTCCTGTAGCCCATTTCTGGCTCCATTAATTTCCTTCTTAATTGACAATTCGGAGTCCAACTATCTGAGCCTTGTGTCACAACACTTCTAATTATTATTCTAAAAGTTTGGGTTTTAATTTCCTTCGATATCTCTTTATGCCATAAAATACCATTTATGTTACCTATATAAAACCTCTCTCGTTTTGTTTTATTTCTTATTGTGTGTTCTTCCTTTCTATCGTGTCTGATTCTTATACTTCCCTACCAATTGCTCCACCAGTACCAAATCCTAATTGGTGTCTCCTATGGTCATATCTTTTGTCATATCCATATTTACTTTTCAGCCCCATTTATTATATTCTAGAAATATTCGATATTCTGTGTCTTTATAATCTTATGTCAAAATTACTTGACTATCCGAAAATTGCTGGAAAACTGCTGCTGATCCCGCTTCCACTGGAAGTCTCATATTTTACATTATTTATTCCAAGCTTCTAGAGCTTTGTATACAGTTTTTATAATTTACGTACCAATTTTAACATTTGCTTCAGACTTTTTGTATAAATGTATACAAATATAACAGATTTAAATGTAGTTTTACGTAAATCACCTGTTTAGCTTCGTAATTAAATCCCACCATAGCTTCAGCTCTTCTAACATATATCCTATATTTGCATATGAGACGCTGGACATGTTTATGCTGAAAATATCGTCCCCATTCAAGCAAATACATTACGAATTATAGAATTGGGTTCTATACTGCACTGAATCTAGTTTTATTTCGTATATTTTTCTTGAACTTTTCGGGTGTGTGAAGCTTTGTTTTACTTTTCCTACCGAGTTTTGTGTACGTACATAGTAGGTAGAGAAGATAACATTCTATATGAAAATATAAACCGAGATTTCACTAGAAATGCGTGTTTCGAGGAACCCTGAATGCAGACAAAGCCTTTGCAGATAAAGGTCCGTGTTTGTGTGTGTGTGTGTGTGTGTGTGTGTGTGTCTCTGCACGCGCGTGTGTAGAGTGGGCAGAAAAATTTAAAAACGCACATACCGTTAAACACCAAACTTCCAAGAATGTGACAAGAAGCATATTCAAGAAAATCACCCCCTCCCCAAAATACCATCCTCATGGAAACTTTTTAGTGCTCTGTTCTCCTCAAAAATTATTTTGACGATTTTAATTGAAATACCATATAGTATAGATATTTAGATGGAAAATAAAAGTGTATCTTAAATTTTCAGGAAAAAGTGCCTGAAGACATCTTCCTTCTGACTTTTGCCTACCGTAAACATAAGAGATAGACAAAAAGCTTAGTACTACTAAACACATTTAGATCTCGGTAACACACACAATTCATGCCATGAACATTACTTGCGTACTTAACCATTATCGAGATATTCCCTGTTATTGGTTTCAGTTTTAAAATACTTAAACTTCTCTGAAACTGTAATTTGCCGTTCCTTTGTCTTTTTTTTTTTACTTCTAGTCATGCAAAAATGACCGAATTTTAACCAGCGTTTAAAATGATTGAATATAATTTAGTCTAGTTTGTTCCCTTATTTCCCTTCTACTAAGTAGAAGGACCACTTCTGATAAATTAAAAATAATATTAATTACTTAAGAACCAATAATGCTCATTCGATTTTGCTGTCTAACCGCGGATGCTGGCACAACCTTTACCAAACCTTAAAATACCTTTACTAAATCTAAACTAATTATATTGATTTTTTTCACTTTATATTCCAGACTACCCAGAAATAAAAGGTGGAAGGGGATAAAAAAGCTGTCAGATCTGGGGAGCAAGAGCGCCATACCCGGCACCAGTAACTTTTGTTGCAAGCCATTTTACCCATAGGTTCCTCTTCTATCATGCCTTATAATTGAAATTTAAAGTTCGAATTCCGCTGAGGTGCCTCTTCAGTAACTGCCCGCTAGGACTCTTGCGACTGGCGCTTAACGAACACGCGTGAGCGAGGAAAGTGCGGTCTTTGTCGAGAAGCAAGCTTCCGTAGGTGTTGAAAATACATTGACCACAATCCCAACATTATTTCTGAGAACCACACCTTTTTTTACGTTAAAATAATTTCATTTATTTGTCGCAGCATAATATATTTATCTACTGAATATTACTTCGTTTTCACTTATATTATCCATAGACCGATATTCATTTATAGCTTATGACTTCGCGAATCTCAGTTCGATTAATTCTTAAAGCGCACAAATGTATTGTATAAGGTATATAGCAGGAATGATTTATTCGTATGGAAGAAAAGCAGACGAATTTCTCCTCAAGAAGAGAGCGGGAAGCACAATAGCAAATATTGATGTGACTACAGAGTGATTCTAGTCCGACCATAAAACAGATGGTGTGTGGTTCGTGAGTTGAAAACTGGAAGTATGCGATCGGGTGGAAAGTGCACAATGATATGGAGAATTGGAGAAGAATTGCTTGAAAAGGAAGTTATAAATCCCGAGCGAGATAGAGCCACGGTAGCGTGTGTGTATCGTATTTGGGTGGTACCAGGTTTGCTACCTTACAACCCTGACCCATGGATTTTTCAAAGTTCTCCTGGGGTCGCTAGGCAAATATAGTATGGATTCTCATCTACCACGATTTCCTTTCTATCTTTTCCACATCATTCCGTTTCCTTCTCATCTTTCAAATGAGCTTCCAGGTTCATAGTATGGCAGTGCACATATGACGCGGAAACATGATGAATGGAAAGATTCACCGAGGACACTAATTGGTCGCCAGGTCGATAGACCGTTTACACTCTCTTTCTGGTGGCGAGCTTGGAAACGTTAGGGACTTCCGCGCGTCTCTGGTGACCTGTATGCCTGCGGCCAGTAGCCAATTACATAATCCAATCGTCTTGGGATGTCATCCACAAAGAGCTGCACAGATGGGTTGCGGTGAGCGAGGTGTTCTCCTCCTTTGTCTATCCTTTACTTATTTATGCCATAAACAGTGACGGAGTGAGAATGTGTTAATATAAGGCTGTAAACAATGGATTGAGAGACAAAACTAAATTCGGAAGAATTTAACTTTACAACTAAAGTTAATAAAAAATATATTCAATTTTTCTAGTGCCATAACAATAACTACACAAAGCGTTCTCTTACGTTTTATTACTTTTTCCAGTCATTGAAAACAGTAACATTCGTGTCACGTACCCTTAAATATCTTTGAGCCACACCTAAATTCCGCTTATGATCAACTGATAATTGGTAAATAGAAAGTCAATGTATAAGTTGATGTAAAATGTGACCAAATTATTTGCAAACACCTGATAATCTACTGCCCAGTTTGATCAAAGCTTTGATAACCGGCAACTGATTGAGAGATTTCCACCTACAGTGGTTCTAATTGAGGCTAATGGGCGTTTCCAGAAGATCTAATGGCACGAAACATCATAAGCGGCAAGTTAATGGCTCTCACAGCGAAATGAGTATATGCCAGAATAATTCCCTTCCGCAGATAACGCTGCTGTGCTTCTATTGTTTCTGCTACAAAATTATCTGGAAATGTAGGCTGATTTCGCTTTCCATTATGCTGAGAGAATAAGCAGCATACATTAAAAACACATAAATGGGTGTTTCACTGTGAAATACATATATATTTACCGGCTTGCTTTTGGAATGGGAAACGTTCTGAGCTCCCATGTGCAGTCGCGAGCAAAAAGAAAATAAAGAAAGAAAAAAAACGAACTGATATAATGAGCTCTTTGTTGAGAGATTCAAGCCAGTTCCTTCAGCACCGCCTGGCTCTAGTAAAGAAAGGTTATTGTTGTTTTCTTTTTTTTTTTTTTTTTTTTTTTTTGTGATGGCGTATATGCACCAGAGTCTGTGTTCTATTGGTTGAGAAAATATGTTATCACAAGAGAAGTTGAAAGCGCCTTGTATTTTGCTGGCAGAATTCGAGTTACACGGAAATTTTCATGCTGCAAGTACTAGCATGGACTCAGATGGCAGAGCGGTAGCACTGGAGGATTAAGATGGGTGGTTTCTGACCCAATTGTGATGGTGATTTTTTTACTCTGATTATACCTGTCTGTAAATACTTCGGAAGAGGGATTAACTTAAATATATTTTATTATAAAAGTTTTATAAAAAAGTTAATGTATTAAGGAGATTCGGAACTTCTTTCAATTAGGGCGTAATGTCGACACTTTTAAAAATAATTTTTCATTTTACGTAGTTCATTTCTGTACAACTCAGATATATATATATATATATATATATATATATATATATATATAAATTCCTGTCTATTATTTGTAATAGGAAACATGTGGCACTTCTTCCTCCAGACAATTTTTGATTTGCTGTCCATGTCTTTTGTTCCTTTCAAATTACATATAACTATAATAAAGAGAATGTTTTTCTTTCGCCTCCATCCTTTACTTCGTTCCTGAGTCAGAAACGAATATTATTCATAAGTTAGGGTTGCAGTGGCAGAATTTTGCAACCCTTTCCTCCGCTCATTTTGTTCTATCCAATAGAAGGCCGAATAGACGTGCAACAAAACTGATGTCCTTCTTGATTTACGGCTAACAGACTCGCCTCTATTTCCAAATCCCGAGTTGTTTTCGGGCATAAAAATCCTTAGCATGGCTTCTTTGGGAAGGGAAGCAAAGCTCAGTCTCGGGTCGTAGATTTATGACGCGTAAAGAGGCCTCTGAGCACAATTAAGCGGATTTCCACGCTCATTATAGAACGCAACACTAAAAAACAGCAGTTAAAGAGTGCCCATAAATTAACCAGAATTTAAATTTTAACTTAACTGATTAGGGGATTCTGCCAACATTAAATAAAGAAAAATGCAATATATAACCAAAAGCATCGGCACGTGGTTTGCTCTCACTGTACAATAAACATAATGTGGCATATTTCGCATGATACCATAATTGATTGTAAAAAGGTTGCATTGGTGCACTATTTACGATTCCCATAGGCTGATCCGTATGGATTCATCGTTTTGACAATGCGTGTGTAGCTTTACAAAAATAATGGATGCATGTAAAGCTAAATTTCAAAGCGAGTCCTCGTGCTTATATAAAGGGGCATCTAGTGCCAAACCCAGTGAGTTATAAGAGATGTTCATTGTCCGCTCGGCCGCGCCGTGGCCGAGTGGTTAGACCACTAGCCTCTCACCTAGACGGCCCGGGTTCGATCCCAAGCGACCGCATGTGAGATTTGTGGTGGACAAAGCGGCGCTGGGGCGGGTTTTCTCCGGGTTCTCCGGTTTCCCCCGCCATCGCATTCCACTGGTGCTCCATCTTCATTCATGTATCATCAGTGTCACCGCCTGCGGTGCCATAAGTAGTTAAAGCGGGCGTTAAACACTACCAAAAAAATTAAACACTACCATTGTCCGCTCAGTCTCATAAATAGTTTTTGGAATGAGCTGAATCGAGATAGTTCAATTAATTTGGCACAGTAACTAAATGTAATACTGAGGCGTGAGTTATATGAGATGAATGTGTTGGCATGTGCAGGGAAAATTTAATTTCATAAGATAACATGTCCTTTCGATAAACCGGAAATATATGAATAATATGTAGCTTTCATTTGTGACAATATACTAGCATTATTGCTTAATGCATTTTGTTGTTAAGTGCTCCACAGTGATCGCTCCAAATCGCTTTTAGCGTTCATACTGGTAGCTAACATTACACAACAGAATTTATTGCCAAACTAGTTTGCTCTATCACACAACTGAAATTAGCCATTAATATAAATAACTAGAAAGAAGAAATACTTGGTAATTTGTAAAAGCGTGCACATAATACGACGCTACACCGCACAGGAAGCAAATGCGTCTCAAGTCGTTGGTTTTGCTAATAGCTGTAGTCTGGAATATACCAACTAGTGTGTAAAATAATATAAATGTTAAAAGGAGGCTTAAGACCAAAACACCTCCATCGTCAATTTCCGGAGAGTATCAACAAAATGTTTTCTTTATTCTTAACATTCTTACTGGCTTTATCGTTTCTTCTCAAGGATAAGTAGGAAGTGCATAGAATTGTGGATTTTATGTGACTGAAGTGATAATAAGAATTGGAGTGAAACCTTTAGTGATAAAAATCCGTTTTGGGTTGTTGGTATATTATATGTAGTCCCAACAGCCCAAAATGGAGCTATGTATTCAGGGCAGAATTGGACAAATGCTCAATACGGGAAGGTGATGTGGCCAGCTTCACGCATCCCCCGATCGGAATGCTGGCTATCATAGCCAGGATCGATGCCTATCGCAGTTTCACACATTCATCAAGATGCTGAGTGGGCACCTGGGATTTAAAATCCACAGCCTTATGGGTGGGAGCGAACCATTGCGCACATATATAAAATTACTTGTCATGTGATAAGTATTGTAAATAATGATATATCCGTTTTTGATCTTAATAAGTGCAATTTCATTTTGATGTCCTTGTTACTGTAAAAAATATAATTAAGCGTAGTAAAAGTCGATGTAACTGTTAATATTTGCATCGTAATGCAAGAAAGCTGTCAGTAGAAGCAGAGTTTCGTTGTAGAAAGCTCTCTCCAAAAGAAAAAGTTACAGTTTTACAACACTTGCGCTACATTTCTTTTGTTAGCATATAAGAGGGTAAAAGTGCTTTGTTCCTTTATTCCCTAACAAGCATGACCGGATCTAAAAAAACGAGATCGACTAAAACATTTTTCGGCAAAATGCAGTGGCCATATTAGAAAAATGCCATATTACGTACATCTAAGCGATCGTGTTTAAGGTGATGCAGTTATGAAATTTGGAAAATTCGCATTATGTAAGATATCTTATTGAAACCTATAGCAATTATTATACACAATAATGCTAATCTTTTGTCATGTATCAAAATTATAGGTTGTGTGGTTTTTAAGTAAGAGTTTTATTGTCTAAATTCATTGCTCTAATGAAAATGAGCCACATGATAACTTTTTAAAGATATACACATATAAAATCAAGTATTACAGAAGATAGTTTTACAAAAATATGTGTCGTATTATGTTTTTTATACTAGCCCTGGCATAAAAAATATTGGGACTTGGGGAAGAGTTAGCAAGGAAATAAAGTCTAAGCAGGCAGTGCCTATTAATAAGTGTTCACCTGCCCATTTATAGCTTCAGTTAATTAGTACTTAAAGTACGCCGATTGGGAAAATCTACATATTTTCTTATAGTTTAAAATTCGTTTCATTTTTAATGAAACAAAATAACCTTTTAATTTTTCGCAATTTTCGGTCAAATTTCACTGAGTGAAATAGAAGGCAAATTAACGATTAATTCAGCAGCGCAAAACTAACAATTAGGAAGCCGAAAGTCTTCAGGAACAATATCTGTAAATAACAATCGAACAAAATTTCGCAGCGCTCTTGTGAACTGCACGTATTATTGAACATGTTACACCCTAGTTAAAGAAAATTACGACGGGCCTTATATATACTTCGTGCGAGTAAACATCTAAAGACTCCATTATGGTACGCCAATGGCCTTCTTAATTTATCATCGTAAAGAGTGTGACGATGAAGTCATCAAAACCATACATCTTAAAATGTATTGCCGCCTTTTTAAGAATCTCAAACAACGCGTAAATAGGTGCGCGATGAAAGAAGGTAGAAGCCGTAGCAATGTTGAGGTGACAGTTTTCGTGGTTGACAGCAATGATGGCGGGTGTTTAACCCGAAGGTCGGTCAATGCCGGGACGGAATTGTAGGAGAACGCACAATCCAGCGCCGACCCATGGTGCTATTGCCATCACGCTTCCGCGGGATGGTGATGATGACACGCAACCAGTTCTTCCAGCGGGGGAGAAAATTCTCCAGGCTGGTACCGGGAGGGGAACCCGCGTCTCCGAGTCCGAAGAATATACGCTATCGCTGCTCTAACGGAACACCAATATTTCTTGGTTCTGTCTTCTAACATACCAGCTACCATTATTGTGAATCAAACCGAGTGAAGTGATTTTGGTCCATCACACACACACACACACACACACACACACACTGATGATCACATAAAGCTTGAACAATAAAAGTGTTGATATATTTGGTGAGAACCTGTGTTGTAATCTACACACGAAATTCTTAGGAATTATTTTGAGGATATTCTATACTGGAGACCTAATTGGGTTTAAAACAAAATAAGAAAATAAAATCTTTGTTTTCAATTACACGTTTTCGTTTTTGGATGCTATACTAATGTTGAATCTGCACTTTTGTTTTACTTCGCACATATAATCTGGACTGGCTAAAATTCAGGATCCGTGAGGTATTTAGTCGCATAAAACGAGTTATATGCACTGTGGATACTCACACCACAGAATTCGAATACTTTGGATATTTTAATGTATTGAGAATATACAGAATGTATGTTTCAAATGTTTTGAGTTAATACTTATTAACAGAGAGTATTTCTTAGAAATATTGATATTTTATACTCTAATACTTATAAGTAGCACATTTCTGCGCACAAATGTGTGAAATTTCATATAACTCCTATGATCTATAGGTTGAAGTTGTTCAGTTCCGTCCCTAATAATGGTAAACATTCGACTAGTTTTATTAACTTATGATTTTCTTGCAATTAATTTAGGTTGAAATTTTCTATGACCTACATTACGATTCTAAACTCTATATACGCACCTTCCCACCTACCTGCTTATTTAATCCTTCCGTCCTTCCATCTATTAATCCTGTGCCTTGGTGCTGTAGCCTACATCATGGAGCTCAGGTTTCCGGCTACAAAAAGCGCCCGTGTTAGATCCTGTCCATGGGAGTGTGGATTTTAGGTCCAGGTATAGACCGGATGTCGAATGAACGTTGAGAGGAAGTTGGGGAGCAGCGTTAGGCAACGGACCTGGCCTCGTGACCTAACTTTCCGGCTAAGGGATGCGTGATGCTTGCTACATCACCTCCCTGTATTACATGAACGATAACTACCTCTGTTTTATGTGAGCGGGCGTGAGGGCGGCATCGGATTGACAGGTCCAGGCTCTTTGTGTACTGTGGCGTTATAACTTTCATCCGTTCACTTACTCATCTATTTATCCATCATAAAATATAATCGCTTAAAAATATATGTTATTTAATCGCTGTATTTTCATAATACCTGCTACTTAATTTTCATTTCAGACTACCGTAACTGCTGTGAATTCTATGAAAATATCCCCCTAAAGTCAATAGAGCTTGTTAAATTTATTTACTTTGGTCTCATTATTGTTCACGGACACGAGGTAAAGCTTTAGTAAAGATGATAAATCAGTGCAATTCAATTTGACTGCAAATTAAGCGAAATTGAAAAGTAAGTTTTTTCGTAATAAAATAATATGAATTCCAAATTATAATAATTAACTGAAACTATAAATGGACAGGCACATATATTATTAATAATGACCCAACCTTGTTTTCTCGCAAACATTGTTTCTACTTTTTTTTTCATAAAAAATGCTCTCAAGAGAGCAATTGTATATTAATTCGTTTAAAACTTTTTCTAATACCTCTGAAAAGTTTCTGTAAATATTGCCATTACATTTTTCGAACTTATGCTCCGATTTTGAGAAATATATGTTGAATTTTGAAACATTAATTAGGAGTGAACAAAAGCAATCTCATATGAAACACCCATTGGGAGCCTCATTTAATATAAACTTTCATTTTGTATGTGCATATTTTTAAAAATGCATTGTGTGGAGCATTTTATTAGAACAATGAATTTATACGAAGATTTTTGTTTTAATTTAAATAACCACGCAAATTATAATTTGAAACATGGAAAAAATGTTACTTAGTTTTTGCAATAATTGGTATACATTTCTACCAGATAAGTCAAATACTGGTGATTTTCCAAATTTCAGAGATGTGCTCTCCTAAATATATACTCTCACCAGCATTAAAAGTAACTTTGAAACTTCTCTAATGATTATTATATTGAATATAAAAGAGCGTATTATGGCAACTGTAATTCAACGCTGGAAAAGGCAAGATAAAGTCCTCGCAACAAAAGCTTTAGTTCTCCAGCGTGAAATAAATAAATAAACCTAAGCTTAACGCTAAATCATTTCAATCCAAATGTTTCTGAAAATCCTCTACACTCATACTGAGTTATTAACTGAAGCAAACGAAGCTAATTCGCACATTTTTAATCTCTCCATGAATGTTGCTTTAATCTGCTGTGCAACATGAATCGTATTACACTTTGAAAAATATATGACGGTGTTCTCTAAGCCCCAGGCAGCTACAAATCCCTTAGCAAAACATCCAATTATATTTAACATCGGTTGCTTTCTAGAACAACAAAACATGCTGCTCGGCCGTACGCTCATTTGCCGAGCTCAATGAGAGGAATATCATTCTTTTCACAATGCGATTACCCTCAGTTCTCCGCTGGATTTCTGGAGCTTTAGTGAACATTATAATTGCTTCCATTTCCGTCTCTCATTTTCGAGCAACAACGAAAAGTAAAGGGGTGGAGGACGATTTTAAAGAAATACTGGAAGATAGAACATGATTACAACTATTTATTAAATGGATTAGGTTTGTAATAAGCTTATATCTATATATTTTTAAATTTTTGTTACCTTACACAGATTGTTGCAGAATCACGTCCAGTCCGTTCGAATAAGCAACCCGCATTACAATATGAGAGATGGTAAAACACCTATTATCTACTGAAGTACAACTACATTAGGTACTACTTGCTTGAGTTTCAGTGTTTTTATTTACAAACTTTCTCGCATTGCTAACAGTCTCTCTGTGTACGAGGCAACTTAAATTGGTGTATCAACGTTTAGCATTGATTGTTACTTCGATTAAAACACACACTGTATTTATTAATTGTTTTTGAAGTAAGGTATAATGTTCATAATTATAGATACGAATTTAATATTCCATTATGCTTATATAATAAGAGCAAAGAAAGTAAAAATACTACTCATAATAAAAACAATAATAATAATAATAATAATAATAATAATAATAATAATAATAATAATAATAATAATAATAATAATAATAACACTTCTCGTCAGTTATGAATTAGAAATCTGGAGTATCTGTCAGGTCGCTTTAATCTACATATCCACAGGTATGCTTTGGGTACGAGTGGTTAGGGTGACGGGTTTCTAACAAAGATGTGCCAAGTTTGAATCCCGCTTTCGCCTTCAGATTTTACGTGTTCAATACATACTAGTGTAAAAATTACATTGATCATTTTTCGATTATTTTATTTATTGAAGCGTAGGTCCAATGTTTGGTAAAATACCACATCTTAAATATATTTATAAGACAAACAAAATTTTATATTTGGATTTCTGGGAAAGGTTTACGAAGTCCTCTTCTTTTGTAAGGAAATGTATATAATGTTGTATAACCGGTAAACTTTAAGTGATAGAGGAAAATGTACTACACAAAATTGTATTTCTCTTCATAACACTCAGTTTATTTAAATAGCTTTTGGCATAGCCTATTCGGAAATAAGAGTTATTAATGTTTAATATTGTTAAGTACTTATTCATTCCTTTTAATGCCTGTTGTTTCTAGCGATGTCATGGAAGACAATGCGATTTTAAGGTCAGTATAAAGCGTCCAGTTCAATAATATGTGACTATCAATATTCCCTTTGTATCTGTAACGAAATTTGTAATGAAGCTTTTAAGTCAATTAGAATGAAATAAAAAAATGAAGTAAATAGGCAAACAGAATTTAATAAAAGTAACGTGCAACCCCCCAAAACTCTAAAGGATAGATGGTAGGGAAAGACACGTGAATGTAACACATACGATTTTTTTCATGATGGAAATTGCAGAAACAAAAGTTTAGTTAATTACAATACGTATATACGTAGATATGTAATTCACTTGACGTCATTAGGTTATTTTTCCTATTATGTATCTGTGTAATTAAAGTTGTGTGTAATTAATCATATAACATTTTATATCAAGATACACATAGCCCGAGAATGTGGCGTATTACTTACTGTATGCAGAGTTCCTAATATTTCCCCTTTGCAGTAAACAGATATCAAGCGATTGCAGTGCCCTGACTCGTCGCTTTGTCGTGTAGTACCAGGGAGTCATTCAACAGCAGGGCAACGAAGATATACTGTAACGGTGAATACGAAGCGATGGTACAAAAGTTGGTAAGGTTAGAGGGAACATTTCTGCTGCACGAAGAATGTATCAACGCCAGTTTCCATGACGTCTGTCTAAACAGCCAAAAACATTGCGGTTTTCCACAGAAGCATAAAGACTGCTTGTCACATTTGACACCGGAGATGTTTCTGCGGGCACACAAGGATACTCAGGATATCTTCAACACTGCATAGGCCTGGAGGGAATAGCAACCGAAATCGAAGATTAAAGAGCTACAGCATCAATGCCTAGGTTACACATAAAGGTACTCTATTGTTTAATGAGTTGAATTTCAAATGCAAATGGAGTGGAAGGCGGAAGGTTCAACGACAAATACATAATTGTTGATTGACTAACAATCAGTAGGCGTAGCGTCAATGGGTGTGGAAGATATACTGCGGGCCCTAGCAGTTTACCTTACTGCATTAATCCTTTTGATATAATCTTGTTGAAAAGTATGTTTGAACAATCGTTTTTCCATGAAATGTTGTTCAGTGTATCACGCCAGTCATGGGAAGAGATCAGGTAGATGGATTTCCTTCATGACGCACGCCAGTCCCGTCAAACGACGTGCGCGCACAGTGAATGCAATGGGACAGATTATATTATATTGTTTAATAAAATTAAGGCGGTTTATTATGAACTTTTTCTTTACTCTTCTTAATAGAAGAATTTAATTTCGTACTTTTAAGTTCTTTATTAGATTACAATATGCAGCATTTTGGACGGTAATTGTGAGTAAACGCGTAAGGAAGACTACACCAAGGAAATGAGATCACAGTATGTAGCTGGTTGAAATAAATCTGCATGATTCACCACGAGGCACAAAACAGTAAACCAAGTGCACCGAATATGTAATCCGACAGTTTTACATAAAAAAGCTGAAGGCAAAAGAATTCTTAGTTTTATTTTAAAATGAACCCTAATTAAAGCATGAGCCGAGAAATTCTCTGTATATAACACTAAAAATATCAGACATATTAGTCGTAAACCATACTGAATAAAAATAAATCGCGGCTCTGTGGGTGAAGTATCTTAAATCCTTTTGTTGGTCATGTATTTTGTTTTCTAAGGAAAAGTAGTTTTGTAGCCTAAGAGATAATGCCAAGTATTATAATTATATAAACCCGTAAAACAGCATATATTCCTGTACACAAATATTTTTTTGCGAAAAAGAACTAGAAATATTCAGACAAAACTTAGAAATTTTGTTGTGTATAAACTACCAGTTAAATTAAATGTTGAGCATCATAACAAGTGGGTAAGGTAGAAAATACATTGAGCACACTGGCACATTTTATTCGAGTTGCCAGTTTTGGGGAAAATTAGAGCTTGCATTTTATGTCCACATTGACAGTGATGAATCATCTAAAAGAGATAATTTCACGAATAACAAAATATAATGTGTTTCTCAAATCCTACCTGGAAAACCCACTTCATTTTGTGCTACGTCGCCTCATAGACAGAACAACTTAATTTTCACATCAGCATAGCCACGACTAACAGAGTTAGAGAAGAGGTTTCTGAAGCATACATTTTTACTCTGTTAACAGGGTAGAAGTGGCGACTGTCAAAACTTCCATCTGCAATGTGACAATCTAGGGAGCTGAAGAACGGGACATTGGTTTTACGGATGTTACGCAGAACTCATATAGAAAAGTTAGTTCAGTATTGCAACAGTTTCGATTGTTTGAATTAAAGCATTCACTCTCGTTCCCTTTCATTCATACTTTTTCTCCTTTTTTTTTTTTTTTTTTTAATATTTAGACTTCGAAGTGCATATTATAGTCCATATGTCATTGCTAACAATCGTGTATTAGCTGTATTAATGAAATAAAATATAAGCTTTGTTTTGTCACAAGTCATGCTGTTTTAGTTTACCGTAAAATCCGTCTTAAATTGTTATCACATAGCAAACAATTTTTACTGTCTTCAGTACTATATTAACTAAAGTCGATGAAAGTATTTTCATTAGTCCTTTAATGAATCATAACAACTTTATTGACGATCACGCCACTGCAACTCGTCACAACTCGTAATTGAGTACAGTATACTTTGTGTATCCCTTAAACCCCTGTAACATCCAACCCGCATTACCAGCGCACCATGTGTGTTTACAACGTATAACTTCAAGAAGTGGACGGCGATTCGAGAACACCTGCATGCTAAAAATCACGCCACAATATAACAAGCGTACGATGCGGTAGGTGATCTCATTTGCTCTCAGGTTTATGGCGGAACCACCTTCTGACACTTTATTTGCATAATGCAGCTTATTTCACGAACAATTAGGGTTCACAAACCCAGGTCATAGAAGCACTCCACTGCTCGTCAATGTGATTCTAGTGTCCACTTCACCTGAGGAAGGGGTGCATCTTCAGTACAGAGCCATTTGGTGTTTAGACTAAACATAAACCCAACTACTTCTCTAAAACAAATCTCGCTAAGGACAATGCAAAGGTGTTATTTTATCTAGAGAGGAGGATGTTTGGACAGAATGTAGCCATTGACATCAAGAACACTAGCCGAAGATTAGAAGACTTTCTCTACTGAACAATTACATTTAAATTGAGTTTTATTTGGACTGCGCCATGGCCAAGTGATTAATCCGCTTGCTTCTAACTCAGGGAACCGTGTGGAGGACGATGAGGCGTCTGGGCGGGCTTTCCTCCGGGTTCTCCGACGTAATTCGCCTTTCATTCCACCCTTTGTCACATAATAATGTTTCCTTTCATCTCTTTCACTCTCATTTCATAGCATCCACTTCTCAACTTTCATACCAGGCATCGGACTGATCACCCATCCTGGCTACTCTCTCTCTCTCTCTCTCTGATCCAGAACCTGTGCACCTTCACTGGGTCTGATCCCAGTTGCTGGCTTATAAGTCCTGGGGGGGATACTAAGCGCGCATATTTTCTTGGGTTTTCACCCCTTAGTCTTCATTCAGTAGGTTTCACGCAACTTTAGATGCAAAGCAGAGTAACAACATTGAGACATGAAACACGTTATACACCCTGATATCTGGTGTCTTCAATACTAAGGTTTCATTCTGTCTGTAGATCCCAGAGTTCACGCATATTCACATTACTCTGTTTAATAAAATAGCTAGTTTGTGATAATCATTATAGAAAGAAACTTTCGTAGGTTGACAACAATACGCGGAGACAGACGGGAGTTCTCTGACTTCTTTCCCAGGCTCTCGCCTCCCCGTAAAACTAGCGCCCAAAGAATCAGCGCGCATAGTAAGTCTTACATATGAGGAAGATAAACACAGAAAGAAGACTGCTGTGGTTCTAAGCATCCTGTTCTATATTGGGGGAGAAATCTACGTCACAGAACCACAGGCTTTACTTCTCTTCCTAAAGTAGCCATACTAAGGATTTTTATACACGAGAAAAATCAATCGCTCTCCACCTGGTTTGAGCCCGTGAACTCGGAAACCAGACGCTAGCATGTTACCCCTAGATCATGGAGGACGACGCCCACATTGAAACCCTTTACCAAGTTACTGTGGTGTTTGTCGAACAAACAGCAGTTCCTGCAAACAGCACAGACCCGGAATATTGATCCTTATAGTATTCTTGTCCAGACTATTCATATCATACGTATTAGTCTACGGCGTGTACCACAGAACTCTCTTGCTAGGAATAATTTGTTTGTGTTTATCAATAAATGTAATAGAAAGAAAAGGTGTATATATGTACTTATAAGACATTTTAGCTAATTTCTATTCGACTTATTCCACTATCTCGGCCAGTCACATGTTAGACCTTTTAAAACCTACACTCGAGTATTACTGCTATTCCTTTTATTTATACTTGGATATTCTGGATTGGTTTTGAACACAGTGTTGTATTTAGTGCATGAAAATATGCGTTTACCAAAATTAATATGGGTATTAATGCATGAATGTTAAGCTAATCTCCTTATTTCAGCTGATCTTTAAAGTGCGACAACGTCCTCATGAGATCTATTTGTTGGTGGACAACTTCGAACTGAAAATCAGTATTGGGAAGGGAATACAGGTACGAACAGTTTTTTGTGTACAGTAGTATTTGGTAAATGAAGACTCCGTGGTACAGCTCACTGAGATCTTGGTATACCGCCTGGCCACTGCGTTCCCCATCTGGGTCCATTACAGACGTCATGGATGGGGTGCAGTATTGGTGGTCAGCACTTCGAACCCCCCCCCCCAGCCCCGGCCAGTTAATGCGGTCTTCCCCACCTGGAGCCGCCACTTCTCCATCAAGTAGCTCCACAATTGGCCCCTCAGGGACCTCAGGAGGCTGAGTACACCCCGGTTTATTAAATGAAAGCCATACTTTATTTAGTTCACTGTGTCCACGTCCTTTCTATAAGGCAGAGATATCACTCTTACATGTGCAGGTAGCTTGTATGCACCGCTAGAGTCGCCCTCCGTGGTGTAGTGGTTACCATGCTAGCTTCATATACCCAAGGTTGCGGGATCAAACCCGGCGGGGGACGATGGACTTTTTCGTCATGGCTTCCTTCGGAAGGGAAGTAAAACCGTTGGTCCCGTGTCGAGGATTTAAGGCGCAAAAAGAACCTCAAGCCTGGTAAAAGAGACCTCTGAGCAAAATTAAGTGGTCTGTCACCCCCGATATGGAATGGGACGCTGAGAACCATAGCAGTTAAAGAGCGTCCATAAATAACAATCCATTTCCATGCGCCGCTAGAGCACATGGAGCATGAAGCTTTAGCCAGGTAGAAGGCTCTAGTTTCAGGAAGGAGTATACAGACACATTACAGTAGTCACACAGGAGTAAGGCAAACAGGCAACACGAGGCACTAACTCCCCATACGGATATTGTAGGTCACTATTGCAGTTTGATGGAAAAGGAGACATTTCTGATCGGCTGTTCAAAGTTATCACGTACGTAACATTTGCACAGTGAGGAAGCAGTAAAAGAAACGAACTTCAATGGTGGGCAACAAAAAGAACCATCTTGGATGCTGGTATCAAGAATGTTTTCGGTTTCGTCCGATGTATTTTGACGAGGAACAGAGCAGAAAAAGCAACTACTTGATGATATTCCTGCTTGAATAAATTTGTTTATAATAAGGGGGTTCTCTATTAATTACATTGAAATTTGTAGTAATTAACAAGAAGGTGTTAGACGCTTTTAATAAGTTATTGTTTGTGTTACAAAATGGTATATTTTAATGAATTCAGTTTCAGACACAGCGCGCCAAATAGACAGAATGGGATATACAATTGAAGGTTGGAGCTTCAAATATTCCTGCAATTGTGAAGATAGTGTTTGTGAAACTTAAAAGAGCCTGTGCACATTTGTGATGAGAGATAGTTATTCAAACCAAAACACAGAAGACAATGATGGTGTTAAATAATGTGAAACTATCGCATATGACATTTATTGCTTATAATCTATACAGAAGTGCTTTTTAAGAAATTGAGAAACTTGCTTCTGTTGTGCAAATATTCAAATTATGTTGTGCTAGCCAGAAAGTAGAATAAATAATAAGTGTCCAAAATGTGTTTTTTTTTTTTTTTTTTACTATTTTCTGTCAAAATCCAGATCCCACTGTTCATTGTTTGCGAGTTCACGAAACTTTGAGACAATTAAAATACAAATGCTTTTATTACGAAACATGCAGAAAAATTATTACAAGGTTATTAAATTGATAACCAGCTTCAAAATGTGAGACTAAATGTGATATAATTATGCATTATGTCATAAGACACTTCCAATAAATTTCCTGAACCAGCAACCTCTACAAAACTCATTAATATAACATAAAATCAAGTTATGTACCGAATATAGGAGTGTTATAATAAGAATTACACAAAAATAAGGTTTGTTTATCGTAAAAAAAAACTGTCAAAATTTCGTCTGATGATATGTTTTAATACACTTTTGCTGTAGGCCATATAATCAAGTTAATTTATGTGAGCTGTTGTCAGTGCCTTGAAAAGCAATTTGAATAACCCAAATGCAATCAAGACTACTAAAACTCACCTGTATAACGTTTTGTGTCGTCAATAGTGATACAGTAATGAACATAAGATCAGCTAGACGAGATAGCTAGTCAGGTATGAAAAATATGGCTATAGTAGCTATTGGTGACGTAAGTAGTCTGGTTGGTGATTTTTCGTAGTTAAGTTCGCTCCCCCATCATTACTCTCCATTGCGATCACTTCGTATTGACAGCATTAAACAGTAGGGTTGCATATCTATTAGTTTCCTGTTCTGAACGAGGCAAAGAAGGCACACGTTGTTCCGGTCCGACTGCTCATGTGGTTTTCTATGTAAGAGAAAATATTCTGTGCAATACAATATGCGTACAATGATCCAGATTTTTTTTATAGTGTGTAACGCCCATTTTTACTATATAGGCATCGCAAGCGATAACACTAATGATACGAAGAAAGAAGATGGAGTACCGGTGGAATCCGATGACAGGGAAAACCGGAGAACACGGAGTAAACCGCCCCAGCGCCACTTTGTCCACCAAAAATCCTAAATGTGGGCGCCTGGGAGCGAGCCCACGCCGCCTTGGTGAGAGGCAAGTGATCTAGCCACTCGCTTACGGCGAGGCCAATAACCCAGTTGTAATGTTTGAGCTTTTGACATATTCGCAAATTTGCAGCTGGAATTATGACATCAGCCAGCATTTACATATGCGAACATTTTGTTTTAATGAAGCTAATAGAACCAAGATTAAGGATAAAACTGTCTGATATGAAAATGGTAGCTAGCATTAGACCTACCTTTCTAGTAACAGAAAAAAAACAACAATAAACAGAATTTCATATCACTACAACTTCAGATTTATAGTTTTAAAATTCTATTCTCATTCCAACCAGATTAAGCTGAAACCTACTGTATTATTGTTGTTATTATTATTATTATTATTATTAAAAAGGCTATGTGTTAACTGGTTATAGTGAGTAGTGAAGATAACGGTATCCGCGTAATACTTTGTTGTCTTATGGAGAAAGCTTATATTATCTGTTCTGTGATAGAATAATGTAGTTTCATTTATTAAACCTAGTCGTATATATCGTGCATACGGACAACCGCATGTCATATTCTACTGTGTTCTTTCTTCACTCCTAAACATTTACTAGTATACTCAGTACTGGTAGCCCTCAAAGTCATGTAGCGCACAGCCAACTGCTCTAAGGCGCTGTGTCGACACTACTGCGCGCAGAATGCAATGTGCATTTTGTCCAATCTTGCTTCTTGCTCACTTCTGTTTTCTTTAGCCGGCCAAGCCGCGATAGCACACAGCACAGATTTATTCACGCCGCCGTTATGAAGTGTAACCACGTTACTGCGCGAGGTGGCACCTCGGTAATGTGAGAAGGTCGTGGGTTCTATTCCCGGGGCCACTCTTCCTGACCCATGAGTCTTTTAACCGTTTCCCCCAGTAGCTGTGAATCCTGGAAAGTATATGTAAATCACCTAAATTGTCCTGTTCCTATCACTTCCGTATGATCTGTTTCAGGGTTGCAGGACCAGGCGGCAGTAAACTGCGGTTTGCGCTGTATTGTTTCTTGCACAATGTAGAGTCGCACTACCGTCCTATCGGGACGTGCTGTCGTGGTGTGGATCTACTCGGGAAATCCTGGAGGCTCGGAACTTGTGAGTTCAGTTCGGTCAGTATCGAGAGCATTCAATCGCGAAACATTAAGGACCCCGTTTCATTCTTGAGCCCGTTGTTTACCCTTTAGGTCTCTCCCCACACCCCTTTCTCCCTGGGGTCAAATAATTCGCAAAGGGCTCCAAGGGCCGATGGGTGTTGCTCTGCCACAGTGACTGGGAATCTCGTCCTTGAGTATGGTTGTTTAATGTAATTTGATGGAAACTTTTATTTCTCCTACAAAGCATTGCAAACTGCAATTTAAGTGTGGTGTGATTAATAGATTAGTTTTACAAGTGTTAGAATGTAAGAATTATAGCATACTTAAAATATTTGAAAACACGTAACGAAACTTTATATTCGCCTTTGATTTCGGTGACACAGTTGTCTTATTTGTGATTTAGATCTATATGTCGTTATAGAGCAGTCCTTTATCGATGTTACCACTGTTAGGACGCTACTAATATCTACAATTTCTTAGAAGCACTATACATCATATATCTATAGGTGCTAAACACAAAAGGTTAAGAAAAGCAAAAACAATTGCAACATAACATTAATCCCCTGGAATTTTCTAAAATTAAAAGCAATGTGATGCGCATCCTGCCGCCTTAACACATTTTCTTAATTTTCTTCTAAACCACCAATTACCGAGTGAGCCGATGCCGCGGAAACATGTGCAGTTCGCGTTCAGGAGCGTGGAGGTTCCATCCAGATTAACAATGCACTCTGAATTAGAGTTTATTATGATTCCCCTTGTGAATTAGGGAAATGTTTATTCTCCACGATTGTCATTCAATAATTCCCTTTCATATCATTTAATGATCATTTCTCGTGTTGTGTGGCTGCGCTGACAGATGTCGCGTATGCATGCGCATTGTAACTGCTGTCCTTGGCGTTGAGGCGGCGTTGTGGTTGCTGCCCTCATGGGGGCTGGGAAGTTTGAGGTAACCCGAAACCTGCGGTGTTGGCAGATGCATTGTGGATTCTGGGATGAATAATTTCAGTCACTGAGCTATAGGCCTCCGCGCTACCTCTGTAGCTTCTCTCCTTGCTCTCTGTAGATTCCTGAGATTTTCTCACTTCCTTCCTGCTGGAAAATACGCAGTGAATGAGCTGTCTCCCGCCGTTGTCTAGACTTTACCTTTACCCTCAACATTGATTAACCGTTTCATACTCTAAAATTGCTGTACTAAGCTTTAACGCATCTGACTTAACCCTGCGAGTCTTGCCTATAAGAATACAGACATGAGAACTATATCATGGAACTGGTTAACTGAACGCACGGGGCTTCAGCCTGTCGATTTCCTCTTTCAGAATTAGTTTAGCAGTCCAGATAAATATAACCATAATTGCCTTCGGTTGCCATACTGTCTAAAGTCAGATTATTCTATTGAAATGTTCGAATATCATGAAAATCTAAGATGATAAAGCTCTAGAGAGAGAAAATGGCTTTTTTTTTCGTATATAAATAGTCAATTTGAACAGCGATATAATTCTGGTAAGAATCTATGTGTATTTTGACTTCGTAGTATCTAAGTAAATTTGATTGCGATACACTAATCACAGATTCCCGCTCTATGTGGTGAAACAACTGCTAATCACAGCTGCGACCTTTGAAGTGAAGTTAGATGACCGCATCAGGTGTTTGTTATAAGATTAGAAGTGAAGCTCATGAGACATCTGCAACGGTCTAAAGAATTAATTTTCACCGACTCTCAGTTTCTTCCTCAATCAATAAGTCTTCCGTTCAGACCTTTAACAACCAAACAAAGAAACATAATCTGTTGGCTGCAGTTTTGAAATTCACTGCTACAAAATACATTTCGGCAATCACTTTCTGAATGCTCAATAATTGGTGGTAGCATTTGTAGAGCCCAACAAAAATTAAACTGATCAGCAATTAGACGAGAGTCAATCAGCAGGTAATTTGATTTACTTTTCTACAACCGGGAATTAATCTTAAATACTCATATTATTTTCTGTAGTACTTAGTGTATAAAAAGATGGGAATAGTATAACTGCAAAAAAACCATTTTGTGAGAACAAGTATATCGAGAAACAATTTTTTTATGTTTTGGTTTCATTTGCTAGAAACCACGTGTATAAAATATTTTGGTATATATTAACTTGTTACTGTGGCAATGTTATGTATTATACTACGAGTATATCCAAAAAGGGGAGGATATATTGTGCAATTTATCGAAAAGCAGCTACCGAAGATGCTGTTGAGGAACTAAGATACAAAGTCACTTTAAGGCAATACTGAGGTTAATCAAATCTTTTTATAGGATTTATATTCCACAAAACTTCTGATAGGTTTTTGAGACTTTACGCAGAATTCGAATGAAACCACTCCCAGTGTCTCTTAAATTAAAACAAGCTGCAAGGAAACAAGATACAGAGGAGAAGAAATATATTTAAGGGGAGTAGTAGTTTGCTTTTTTTACTGCAGCTAGGAATCTGAGGTGACGTACTTTGTCACTTCCCAAAAACAACATATTTCAGTGGCTTCACATATAACAATCTTAATCAAATATGGTTTGCATATTATTAAAGTAACTATCTGCAATGCTAGTGAAATGATTTTCTTTTTTTATACAGTCTACAGGCGATGACACTAATGATACATGAAATGAAGATGGACCTGTGGAATGCGATGGCGGGGGAAACCGGACAAACCGGAAAAAATCCACTCCAGCGCCGCTTTATGCACCACAAATACCACATGCGGTCGCTTGGGATCGAACCCGGTGGTCAAACCACTCGGCCACGGCGCGCCCCTAGTAAAATGTTGGCAGGAAAATTTACATGAATTAGAACTTATGCAAAACTAAGAATTTTAAAAACCATTTATTAAATTACTAAACCTACATTATGCACAGTAATTTCACATTAGTTCAAGTACAGGTCTTACGATTCTTTTAGATTTTGTAATTTATATTAAAAAAATTATTGTTTCCCACAAAATCTTGCATAAGAAACGGTGGGTACTAGTAAAGCGTAGGGAGCTAGCTATTTTGAATATCCAATTAAGTTATATATTTAGAGATGCTTTTTAATTAGCAACGTGCCTCCAAAGAGCTATTTCCTGGGATTAAATTTAAATTTCTGCTTCTTCAGTTTAGTATTACGGTAACCAGGAGAACAGACAGTGAGGGAGTGTAGTTGAGCTTCCTGACGGTAGCTAGCGGGAAGAGCGTTATCAGCTTCGGCTAAATTTTATCGATCAGGAGAACAGAGAGTGCCTAAAGGTAATCTAGCTTCTTGGTGGTAAGAGTGAGTGTGTGTGTGTGTGTGATGCTGTGTTACCAGCTTCGAATAATTTTTGTGGATCAGGAGAACAGACAGTGCGGAAAGGTAATCCACCTTCTTGTCGTTAAAGATGCAGTTGTAATGCGTCTTCGGTTACGGATTAAATTTGGCGATCAGGAAGTCATACATTGAACAAAGGTGAATGAAAATCTTGATGGTAAGTGGTGGGTAGAGCGATATCAGCTTCGGCTTACCCTCATCGATCAGGGGAACAGAGAGTACGGAAAGATAATCGAGCTTTTTGAAAGAAATATGAATGACGTGCTCTCAGCTTCGGATAAATTTTGTCTATCATAAGAACAAGCAGTAAAAGAAAGTATTAAAGCAAGTTGGCGAAAAGTGGCGGGAAGAGCGTTATCAGTTTAGGCTAACCTGTATCGATCAAGAGAATATAGAGCGCGAGAAGACGATCGAGATATTTAGAGGTAAGTGCAAGTGTTATGCTGCACTATCAGGTTCAGATTACGTTTATCGATCAGGAGAACAACAGTGAGAAAGAGTAATCGAACTTCTTGTCGATAAGTGGTGGAAAGAGCGTTATCAGTAGGGAGCTGATTCTTATGTACATAATTTTTTCTTCAAACATATAAACGACTTCAAAAAAGGAAAACACCGAAAAAAGGATCATGAGCACAAATATGAAATCCTATTTCACATAAAGATACACTTTTTTAGGGAAAAAAGTTAGATATATTAGAGGGGATACCCGCCACATCACAAGGATAAGTTCACCAAGTTTACGCATAGTTCTGACGTACGCCACAGCGGCGCTAATATACATAAGGTTGATAACTCACCTCAATAAACATAGATGACGCCACAGGTAATTGGTATGCCAAAGCAGACTTAATTCTATGAATTGAAACTTAAAGCAACCAACGATGGCTACAGTAATTCTAGTGCCAACGCGGACTCACAACAAATTACGCAAAACCACTGTAGTTGTAATACGTTGGATTATCACCATAAGAAAAGCCCCAGGGACAGACGAAACACTAAATGTGGTACTGAAGAACTTTCCAGTTAGAGCACGGAAGCTTCTAGCCGAAGTATTTAACTTCACGCTCAACAACGGCAGATTACCTCCAGTTGGGAAGGCAGCTGAAATACTTTTGTTCCCTAAGGAAACTAAGAATTTGGCATTACCTATCAATTTAAGGCTATTTATCTTTTAGCACCATTGGCAAGTTATAGAAAAAAGTAATATTAAACCGCCTCCAGACACACATACACAAACACAACTTACAGATGATTTCACGGGGAAGCAACCGCGTTAAATTGGAAACGGAGTAATTCAAGGGGTCGTCTCCTTAGCGCGGTGGTAGCGCAGCTGCATACCAAGCGGGAGACCTGGGTTCGATCCCCAGTACCGGCGTGGGGATTTTTCCCCCGCTGGGAGACCTGGACCGGGGTGCACTCAGCCTCGTGAGGTCCATGGGGGGCCAATTGAGGAGCTACTTGATGGAGAATTAGCGGCTCCAGGTCGTGAGGACCGCATTAGCCGGCCGGGAGGGGCTCGAGGCGCTGACCACGTCTCACCCTCCAATACTGCACCCCATCCATGACGTCTGTAATGGACCGAGATGGGGGACGCAGCGGCCGGGCGGTGGGCCAAGGCTCCCCGTGAGCTGTCGTGCCATGGAGTTATAGTAATTCAAGGTATTTCCATACTGACTCCTTGGTATTCGTCAGGGATCTGGCAAAACTGGCGTAGAACCGAATATTTATAGCCTCGGCGTGTACCTATAGTTGTGTTCAGCACCACCCAATCCTAGATTCCTGCTCGAGATCTGTGATAGGGTAAGACGAGCTCATTTTCTGATTTTTGAGCCGTGTAGCGTTCTTCCATCCAAGTGTAGACCACGCCCAATACTGCTTAACTTCCTTGATCTAGTAACAGGTCTATACATAGCTTCCAGCGTGATCTTCTCTCTAGTCCGCTTCTGATGTATTGAGGTCATGCATACAAGTAATGTCGACGCCCAATATTGCTATTCTCTTAGTACATATTTATTGACAAATCTTCGCGTAGTTTCTAGCTTATGTCTTTCTGTGATACACCCTTGCCTCGCGATGCATCCCCCCATTCATAGTGTTGCTCACATCTAATGCTGCTGAACTTCACAGACCGTTGAGAATACTCAGATGGAGCGTAGAATCCTTTCAATTTGTTTTAAACATGTTGGGCAGATTTTGCCAGGCCTCACTTAGCTGATTGCCCCGGTCCCTGTTATCCCGAATCCTAATTTCAGTGCTCTCCTTGAAGACATGACCCCAGTAATTATTAGCTTTCATAACTATCGCTGTTGTAGGGTCATTTTCAATAGAATGTTCTGCCACTGCGGATTTGTCCACATAAAGCAGGCTAATGTGGCGTTCATGTTCTTGGCATCTCTCTTCATAGTTCGGCTCGTGTGCTCTAGGTATGAGGGACAACATTGGCAAGGAATCTCATACACCCCTGGTGTCCTGCGTCCTACGTCATCCTTAACGGAGCGCATCGTGATTTTGATCTTACTGGGCAATATGTGTATGGTACAGATGTAACCATGTAGAATTCCCTAAGGCAATTTGGTTGGAAAGACTGCCGCAGTCAGCAATGTAGGCCTTGATTTTGTTTTCTTACTCCATAATGGATACATTTTCCTTCCTGTATTTTCCTTTAACCTTAATCAGTGCTCTGCGAATATCCGCCATATGGTAACCATTCTCGCTTAATGTATGAATGAATGAATAAGTGTATTTATTGACATAGCAATATCATACATAGAATTTCAACAGACGCACGGGTCCACAGACCGTACGTGCTTTTGTAATACACATTACAAGCAATATTAAAACAGCAACAACAACAAACAATTAAAAGAGTAAACACGAAAATAAAAAGACAAAGGAAATACACAGTCAAAAGCAATATTAAACAACAATAAAGAATTAAGAGTGAACCCAAAAACAAAAATACAAAGATATTCAAATATAGCAATTTAAATTTACAGCACAGAGTACACTTTCATAAATGCACTCTCTTATAATAGATAGTTACACTTAAAATACTTATATACACATAATATATACACCATATATAAAACCATAGCACAACAGTGACCTAAGTATGACATAATATTTATGTATGTAGAACATTGTAGTCACTTTTGTTTAGTTGATCTTATTCCTCCCCCCCCCCTTCTCTATTGGCAACCTCCTCAGATCTCAGCTGTCTTGCCTTAAGTATAAATTTACCTAGCCCGTCCATGTGTTCCGTGCTTGCCAGTAGCGTCCAACAGGCTTCTAGCCCTACATTCACAGTGGTAAAAAATCCCGGCAAATATTTTTCCCGCCATTCCTCCGTACCCCTACATCTTGCCAAGATGTGAGTCCACGACTCTTCCTCCTCGCAAATGGGACAGATTCTCGTACCATTATCGTCAGAAATGTTCGTGCTCCTCCATGCTCCTAGTCTAATCCACGCGAGTCCCTCTCTAATGAGTTTGGTACCTGTTTAGATGTATTGCTCCATACCCCATTCCGATTTCAGCCCAGACTGTACTTCTAATGACACCTTCTCTGTGCATTGCGCAATTATTTGCTGTCTGTGAATATCACAGAGACGTTTCTTAATTTTTCTCCAAATACTTCGCCTGTTTTCCTGCCCCGCCATCCAAATGTCTCCCATCCCAATGGTTTCCAAACCTTTCTTTAATTTTGATGCCCACGTCGAACTACCTTCCATTCGCAACTGTTCACGATAGCCGACTGCCCTAATTAGAGATTGGTTTCCGTGAACGATTCACATCCAATATTTAACTGCTCTGATTTTGCACTCTATCGTTTCACTATGCCCCCCGAATTAGAAAATAAGGTAATGTATAGTTGATTTCTGACTGGAGACTATCAGAATCAGATATACTAAAGAATCTATGAAATAATGTTATTAAGGCCCCTTGTGTTTGAGCAGGATAATGGCAACTCCGGCAGTTGAGCTACACATCTGTATGTGGGGGCTTCCTGTATACACTATTTTCTATGGATCCGTCAGTGTTCCTGTAAATGAAAATATCCAGGAAAAGCAAGGTGCCCTTGAACTCAACCTCCATGGTGAACTGCATATTTGGATTCTTTTTTCAGTGGAGGGGAAATATGCATTATTACATTCGACCCCCAACAGAAGTGCCATGGCTGGGAGGATTTGTGGGGTTCTCCGCTTCACTGTGGCACGTAATAAAACGTAGATAGCTTAAATACTCGTGCAGTTTAGCTAAGCGTGGTCCCGCTTAGCACCCGCTTTAGTAAGGCAAAAGATGGAAATGGGTGGGAGCGGGTGATAATTTGCTGCTAAGCTATACAAATGAAACCTGACTGCAGCTTAGGGGAATAGAAGGTGATATTGGAAAGGAATAATAGAATAGGTTGAGAAGGATTTGTCGTACCTGTAATTCAGCTATACATCAAACGACTCATAAACTCCTGGTAGAAGGCTGACTTCCCTGCCCTGGCGTTAGTTCGACGCTGGACAGGAGGAACCCATAGATCTGTAAGTGATTGCCCCTCAGCTTGGACAGGAGAAGGCGTGGTGTCGAGTTGGCAATTCGAGCGAAAGAGTTCGGCGGAGTATGTCGCTTGCTGTAGGAGGACCTTCTTGAGCTGCAGATCGAGGTTATCCACATGTGCTGACAGGTCAGCTGTTGTAGACTGCAGAGTTGTGGCTGCTGCGGTGGTAGAAGCTTGCAGCTCCTGAAGCTTCTCGACGATAACGGTGATGTGCGCTTCTTCCAGCGCAGCTAAACGAGCACCGAAGTTCAAGATCTCCACATGGAGGTCCTGAATAGCTTCCCGTGTCGCTGCCTCAGTCGAGGGTACAGGTGGTGATGCGTCGGCAATGGCAGTCTGCGGAGGTGCTATCCTGGACTTCGGATATTGAGGGCCCATCCCGTGTAGGGTACTGTGCCAAGACAGGTGGCGACAGAGGCCATGCCAATTGCAATCAGCGGTGGCGGAGCTGGAATCACAATAGTGGCACCGCGGCGGTGAGGTGCAGGCGTCGACTTTGTGCCCGAAGGCACAGCAGCGTGTGCAGGGCCTGATGTTCCCCTTGGCTGCCCTCAATGGCAGGAAGATGCCCTAATAAGGGCAACCCTGACGTAGGGGCAGCCTCCAGAGCCACTGGGTCCCGCAACTGCACTCTTACCAGAGGTGTGCGTCCCCGGTTGACAATGCGAGTGGCTCTTACACAAGAAGGCGTCTGCTACTTCCCTGCACCGGGTAGAAAGACCTTAAGGACCCCGAGAACCACGGCGCTGAACCGGGGAGAGCAGCTCTGCGCTATGATGCCGGCTGTCTGTAAAGCAGCGGAGGCAGGCGGTAGCGATACAATCGAGTCAAAACTTGTCTCGGGAGACGGCGATGGTGAAGGATCCCTCGAGGAGGAGTTGGCCTTCCTAGAGGGAACAAATTGGCGTTGCTTATTCTTTACCATCGGAGCAGAAGGAAAAAAAATGTAAATGCCGTGTTATTTAGGGACACTCTTTAACTGTCGTATGTTGTCCTTCTCATATTGGATGGATAGATGAAAGGCCGCTACACGACACAAAAAGCGGACTTCGGAGATAATGAGCTCGTGTTAACCTATCGCAGATCTCGTGCAAGAAGCCGCTACTGACTGGTTGCGGCTGAACACAACTACAGGTATACATCGAAGCTATAAATATTCGTTTTTACGCCAGTTTTGCCAGTTCCCTGACGAAGATCACAGAGTCAAGACGGTCTAAAGCTTTGACTTCTCAGATTTCTAGCTAACTCAGTTGCTATCCCGTGAAATCATTTGTAATAAACAACACCGAGAACACTTAAAATCTTTGAATACTAATACCTGAACAGTTGTGATTTAGATTGAAAATTTCTATCACTTTACAACTGCTTTGAATGACAGAACAAATTAACAAGGGACTCAATACGAACAAATCAACAGGCGCCATCTATCTAGATATTGAGCGCGCCTTTGACAAAGTATGGCATGGAGGGCTTCTCCAGAAGCTCAAATCATACAAATTCCCCGGTTCTGCCATTGCCCTAATTAGGGACTACCTCTACGACCGACGCTTTCACACCTCGATAGGAGATGCAGATTCAAGCTCAAAACATATAAAAGCCATAGTTCTACAAGGCAGTTTCGTGGGGCTTACCCTATATAACTTACACATAAATGATATGCCGGAACTAGTAACATCAAACAAATACATATAAGCAGACGACACTGCCATCGTGACCCAATCCGCTCAGCCGCGTATCATGCATTTGCGCCTACAAAATATAGTAAACACGCCCGAACCGTGGTTCACAAAATGGAGAACCAAAACAAATGCCAGAAAAACGGAAGTGGTAATTATTACCAAAAGATTACTCCACAGAAAGGGGAAACATGTTTTCCAGCCGCATACATAACAGAGCGAAGGAACAGAATGGAAAGACCAAGTGACTTACTTAGGTCTGGTCATGGATCAAGACCTCGCCTGGAACGAGCATATAGCAACGGTGAGAGCTAAAGCAAATGACCAACTAAACAGACTATATCAAATTATCAATTTAAATACCCAACTAAAACTAAATATGGGACTAACTCTTTACAAATTAATAATAAGATCTATCATCACATACACAGTCCCCGTATGGGGGATGTGCTGCAAAATCACAGATGCAAAAACTACAAAAGCTCCAGAATAGAATAATACTCATGATTGCCTATGTATCTCCGTAGCACCGGCCCATTTTCTAATCTATACAAACGCAAAACAACTAATGGAAATGTCCAAATTCAAGACAACTCAGGAACACTCTAGCAGTGACACGGATAGCGTTGCCTGAAATTCTAGCTACACGCAGTCACTCAAACTGACGACCAACAGATGTTACGGACAGGGTCATAAAAGGGCCGCCTACGTTCACACCACTCACTTCTCATGGACACCGATGAACGGCAGTAGAGGAAATTCACAGCTTTTTAAAGGCAACCTCCACCCATGACTCCATAGGACCCAAGTTCCGAAAGGGGAATAGCATGGCCACTTATTCCGCTTTCACTGCCCCCATGGAGACGGAGGTGGCATTCCGGAATCCGAATTTGATTGCTTTCTACCGGATGAAGAGGCGGTTGGACTGCGTGGTCACAGTCGTTTCCGCCAGATTGTTTGTGATTCACTGTTTCTTTTGGCGGCTATTGTTTGAGAAGCGGCACGGCGGGGTGCAGTTCCTTGCTTCAGGTTTACAGCGCTTGTGATACCAGCAGATGTCTGTGGGGCGTCTTTGTAATTCTTATCGGTTTGTGGGTGTGCTTTTCTCCAGGTGTCTTAAGGCTGTTGGAAATGGTATTACAGGTGAGGCTGCCAGTCAGGTGTGTTCAGCAAGATTTCTACCAGTCTGCGGTCACCCTAGTAGAGAATAAGGTCCGTTATTCGGGTTACTCGACCTAAAGGCTGCCAGCAGAGCCTGAGCCTGAGGTGGTAGCTTGCGTAGGCCAGAGAATTTGGAGCAACTCCTCTGTAGTATTGGTCCCTATTAGATGGCGCACTGCGCGAAGCAGTTGTGATGGTTTCTGGTCACTGAGCTGAGTGTCTTCTGGAATTGTTGCTAATGCGTCGGTATATGTCTCGAGCAGGCATTGCTTAGTGTCTGGTAGGGTTGGTCCTCAGAGTTGGCCACGAGGTTGGCTAACTGGATTACCACTTTTGGAGGTAGTTCCGATGACGTGGTGGGACTGGAGAATGTGTGCTGCAAAGGTCGCATCGGCTTGCAGGAACCGTGTAAATCTTTGTAGAAGATTGGAAGAATGGCGCCGAAGGCTGGAAGTGTCTCCGGAGTTGCTTCGTCATTGTGGGTTGCGTTGAGGTAGCAAAGGCAGTAGTTAGGATGGGTCGTCGCGTGTTACCTTGATGGCACCATTTGTTTGGTTCCGGGCGCTTCCTTCCTTGTGATGGCTCAAGGCGACTTGGTGGGGTTCGTAGTTTTGGCTTGACGGTGGAGTTGAGGGTAGACTAGAGAACCAAAGCTCCACTTGCCAATGTAAGCGCTCCACTTGCCAATGTAAGACACGCTGATAGTTAAGCCCACCGATATCATAGAATTCGCCGGGATCGTCAAGCCGTAGCTAGGCTATCCTTCAGGCAGAAGAGAAGAGCATGCAAGCAATAGGGTGGAGGGTCCCACTCATCAATAAACAGTCCACTGTGTAGTAATTGCAATGTTAGCCACGAGTAATTAGCTTGGCGCAGTGTAAAATGACAATTTTTTTTCGAGAGGAGGGGAAGAGCTAATTTACAAGCCACAGGTGAAAACTCTGCCAAGTGTGGGGGACCTCAAAGCATGAAAATACGCACTAAAATACCCCTCCACGATAAGAAAAAGGATGTGGAAATGCCTCTTTAATGCTAGTTGCACCTACTAATTCAAGCAGAAGTTTGTAAAGGCCAGTCTTAACGGCACAAACCGGGTATGTGTAGAGCGTCAGGACACGAACAAGGCCGTAGCCCTGATCGTACCCTTAGAAATTCAAGGAGTGGAAATGCGGGAAAGTTTAGAGCTAGTCTCCGGATGGAGACGTAGTCATGTTCTGGTTGCTCTATGGGGCGGTACTGGGTTCGTGTCCCGGGCGCAGGTTATATGTACTGTCTCACCTGCAATAGGTCCCAGATATGCTTTTGTTTTTACATATAGTAATAGGGAATTTGAACAAAGATTTAGGTCTGATTAGAACTCATGATTTTCTTTTCTTCGTATTACCTGACAAAATTTGATTAAGACACATTATTTAGTGTAAGCAAGCAGCTGCTAATCACAGCTGAGACTTTTGAAGTTAGTTGGTCAAGTTGGGGCCCATAAATCAGGTGTTTGCTATAAGATTATAAGTTGGACATCTGGGACCCTATAAAGGGATTCCTTTCCACTTAATTCTGGTAGCCACCTTCCTGTAGATAGCCAACACTTTGGAATCGCTTTGTTGTTATATCCTGTAAGTCTTGGAGATGCAATTTTTTATACCTACACCCCAATGTATGAAACGTTTGTCACTCTTACTAATACAAGCAGTAAGTAGAAGGATAGCCATTTTGCAAGAACGAGCATACCGATCAACGATTTATTTATATATTTGTTCCGTGTGCTACAAACCACGTGTATGAGTTATTTTTGGTTGTATGTATTAATTTTTTATTATGGCAATATATAGTGGTATAGACTCTTTCCAAAAAGAACAAGATACATGGGCATTTATCAAAAAACAGTTGCCGAAAATGCGATCGAACAATAAAGGAACAAGAGCATTTAAAGCCAACCATAAGGTTCATCAAATCAGTTTTTAGGAATTCATATTCTACAACATTTCTAACAATGTTTGTGACTTCATACAGAATTTCAATGAAACTCTAAACGCAAAAATTTGAAATCTGTCCCTAAACTAGATTGCTTGGTATGAAAATAGTTCACATTCCAGTAAATGCCGCGGCAATTACCTCTATTGTTGAAATGAAAGCTAGACGGAGGCGCCAATGGAATAGATTCTGATGAGTACTCCATAGAAGCAGCGACTGATGAAAATATTTGGACATTCAAGTAAGGTCACAATTTATTAGTCCCCCCCTGGCTTAGGGTTGTTTAGAAATTAAAGGATAGTACACTAACCATGTTTCCTAACATACCATTAAGTAGCTTTTTGCTTAAACATTTTCACATTTTCGAAATGTTTCACGAGTAAAAACTGTTGTTTGAATTCCAATATGTATGAACTATTGTATAGCAAAATCAGAATAACATTTTCAGAAAAATTCACACAAAAATTAGGAACTTAGAGAATTCACTCCCAGTATACCCTAAATTATAAGAAGCTACGAGGTAACAAGAACGAGAGGAGGAGACATATGTTTCAGGGGAGTTCTAGTTTACATTGTTTACTGCAAACTAGGAACCTGAGATGACTGAACTTTGTCACTTACTTTCCAAAGGTACGTTTTTCTATGGTTTCCCTTATAACCGTTTCTATGCATCAATCTTAATCAAGCACACTTTGCATAAATTCCTAAAATTACTGTTTATTATGTATCTTCATAACAATTGCGCCAAGTAAAACGATGGCAGGAAAAATGTTGTATGAATTGCAACTTATGCAAGCAGATTATAAAACATATGTAAAAAATTCTAAAACTATATTATATACACTGATCTTAGATAAGTCAAAACTAGATCCCTTATATTTTCTAAGGCATTGTTTTTCACAAAATGTTACATGAGAAACGGTGGCCGTATGCAAAGCGAAGGCAGGTATATTGAATTAAATTAATTATAAACGTTTGGAATTAGCAACGCGCTTCCAGAAAGTCATTTACTTGGATTGAATTTAGTGGCGTATTACACCACTTCGCTGCTGCGTTTTCAGTTTAGTGATACGTAACCTATCAGGAGAACAGACAGTGTGAGAAGGTAGCTGAGCTTCTTGGCGGTAAGTGGCGGAAAGAGCCTTAACCGCTTCGGCAAACTTTTATCGATCAGGAGAACATAGAGTGCAAGGAGGTAGTCGATCTTTTAGCCGCTAATTGTGAGGTTATACTACGTCATCAGCTTCGGACTACTTTTATCGTATTGCACGTTCTAGCCAGTAACAGTTGTATCCAAAATTCTTTAGGAAAACTCTAAGATATTTGATTCTTTATTTGCTCTTAAGATATTTTTCATAAATATCTCACTTTTGCTCTGGTAAACAATATGTGTAGCAACATCAGAAAATACATTAAAATAAAGATTAAATAAAGAATTTCAAATTTCACTATAAAAATCAGCGCTTTTAACTAAAAACCGCTCAAAAGCATAATTACTGCATTTTTAAAACAATTAATTCCTCATTTACGGGAAAAAGCTTGGAAGAAACAGTAAGAGCCGAACCCTAACCTCCTACAAAATTGACTTTTTGATATAAGGATGCATTTCTATTCCCCTTAAGCGGACAGTCAAGTAAAAATTATAAACTCTGTATTTTTAAAGATAGAGCTTTCAAACGTTGTATATTTATTTATCATACTTTAATAGTCTCTCTGCAAATTTTAGATACCTAGTCCAAATAGGCTCCAAATCACTATTTGTTAAGAATTTAATTGTTTTAGACAAAATTTTCCTTGTAGAACAGTTAATGTTTGATGTAAACATTTGTTAAACATGTTGCTAATCTACAAACAATTCTTGGAATTTATTTTTCTGTTTAATAAAAGTAAAAGTTAAGATAGAGTTATCTACACTAACGTATAATTATTTGCACTTTTTAGTTTTTGTCTTACTAAAGCATATTTCAATGTTCAAAACCGCAAAAATACTCAAACAGTTCTCATTAAAATAAGAGTAATTACAAAAGAGTGTTTACTCTAAATGGCATAGAATCTGATCAAAATTACATCAAATTGCATCAAATTGGAAAATATGATTCTGAGAAACGGAGAAAATGAACAAAAATCCGTTAATCTTATATATAGATGGGCATTTGGACATTTGGAAAAGTGGTTCAAAGTAAAAATCCACTTTTAAATGGAGAAGAAAACAAAAAATGTTTTCAGTAATTTAAAAAACCCACAAATATGGCCCAAAGCCAAGCATTCTCATTTGACTGTCCCTTTGATGACATGATGAGGAATCAGTACCTGGAGGCCTATTCGTCGCCCTTCGTGGTGTAATGGTTACCATGCTAACTTCATATACCCAAGGTCGCGGGTTCAAACCCGGCGGAGGACGATGGATTTTTTCGGGCGTAAAAATCCTTAGCATGGCTTCCTTCGGAAGGAAAGTAAAGCTGTGGGTCCCGTGTCGTAGATTTACGGCACGTAAAAGAATCTCAAGCCTGATGAGAGGCCTCTGAGCAAAATTAAGCGAGCTTTCACGCCCAATAAAGAAAGGGACGCTGAGAACCAAAGCAGTTAAAGAGCGTTCATAAATAACAGGCCATTTCCATTTGAGGCCTATTCAAATTTGAGGAATCGGTTGCGTCAATGTATTCAAATAATTAAAAATATTACATTATTTTCATATAGTACATATTACAGTATTTTCACAGATTCCAGTTACGTTTTTGCATATAACACCACTTGTGCTTATTCGTAATTCGTTAAAATAATGCATGGATATTCCAGTTTAACTTTTGTTTACTGAATAATGAAAGTAAAAATGAGGTCTGGTTAGGGGAATTTGGTAATGGGATTGCACAGACGTTACATTGTTAACTGTAGCAGAAATATTGGTTTATCAGTAGTAAGTTCTGTAAGGGAAGCTGCAGCCGTCAATAGCAAATGTAAAATTCTATCAATTTTCATGAGAAATTCTAAGGTTTGGCATTATGCATAGGTTCATGCTGAGATGAAGTTTATCCCTACAGATTATTTAAGGGTAAGCTCCATGTTGGAATGTTTCTGTTAAGTAAAACCGCGGCCTCCTCTGGTTTGATGTATATTGGTTAATAATGTGGGTGATTTTATATGCAAGTTTGCTGATATATAAAACACTGCTGTTTAAAAACCTTGTTATAACTTTGAAGTGAAATTATTAGGTATCAGTTGAGTAAATAAAAAGTATAACATGACAAAGGAAGGTAACAAAATAAATTCTTCTGCGGCATGGAGAGAAAAAGGAGAAGCA
This sequence comes from Hymenopus coronatus, assembly GCA_030762935.1. NCBI lineage: Eukaryota > Metazoa > Arthropoda > Insecta > Mantodea > Hymenopodidae > Hymenopus > Hymenopus coronatus. Next base: position 385,662,095 of record CM060900.1, read on the forward strand.
TGGGAAAGGTCGTCTCAGGTCAGTAAAAAATTACTGTTGAATATCATAATACAGGAACTAAGACAAGAAAAAGGTTGCAGATCATAAACAAGATCTGCTAGAAAAGCAGCACAAGTCTACAAGTAGTTACGTAGCTGACGATACAAGTTTTTACTCTCTGCAGCTATACTATATCTCTGACTAGAAGGATCTTAATGTAAACAACAATGAGTCCACTTGCCACATGTTTGATTATGCTGTGAAACATTAACTGTAGTAGCGCAAACTTCTTGACAATAAGTCGAGAGAGACATTGCCAGCAAGTTATTAAATCTATGTGTTATATCATTAATATCATCGTACAATAGGATAATTATGTTTCGGAGTTTCCTTCTTAAGTATCCCGAAACAACGCACAATCTTCTGCCTCTCGCCTTTCTTAAGAATTGCGTCGGTTGTGTTCAATTCCACAGATGGACAGCATAGCTCCGTCATGATACACTGACACCTTTGAATTTGTTCTGGGTTTGTGCGTTATGAGAAATAAGGTGTCGTATAAATTAATATCACAAGTGACTCTGCACGATAGACAAAAGCATCTGAACGAGCATTCATCTCGAGTGCAATTTTTTTGCGAGAACGGAATAATGGCAGTATGTTATAGGAATATAACTTACAGAGCTGTTTCTTTAGTAATACAAATATAGGCGGTGAATTAGTAAACAATAAGAATAATAAGTTAGAGTCAGACTGAAAAATTCAATGCCAAAGCCGGGATTTGTACCACGGATTTCCGGATCTCTAGATGGTTGCTCTGCCACTGAGCTACAATGGAAACATGCCGGCATAGCATTGAATATCTCAACTGACTCGTGTGTTTCCGATGATTCATGGAATGAAGATGGAGCACCGGTGGAATGCGGTGACGGGGGAAACCGGAGAAATCCCGCTCCAGCGCCGCTTTGTCCACCACAAATGTCAAATGCAGTGGCCTGGGAACGAACCTGGGCCGCCTTGATGGGAGGCGAATGGTCCAGGCATTTGGCCACGTACGTCTTAGAAGTGGTAATTGTAGGATGGTAAATAAAATAAAACACCCATGAACTTCACTTCACCAATCAACGGTCCAATGTGTATTATGTACTATCTCCAACACTCTTTCTTCCATACCATATGTTGACATTAGGAATATTCTTGTGTGAGACAGATTACAACGCTAAAGGAACACATTTCGTATTCCTTGTTCAATGCTTTTGTGATGGAAAAATTGGAACATGCCACTAATTACTTTAGCATGAAAGGGAATCTGACATTAAGAACAGAAATTCAAAGAAGATGAAGAAAATGGTTAAACAATAGATTTTAGAATGAGGTATAAAAATATTGTTTACATGAACTGAGTTGATATGGCTTGAAATTGTGAAGCAGAATTTTACGCTGAAGAAAGAAGACCATGATAGGAAAATGGAAAGCTAAATTAGAAGACAAACTGAAGACTACTTATGTTTAAAAGAAAAGAAAGTTAACTCAGAATTGAACTCAATTTATCAGTTTTTTATTTAGTGTTACACTTGCGATAAAGATTGACTTTAATTTACAAAACCTAATTCATTTCAATTGCTGTTGCAATAATTTTGAAAAGTAGTATATTATCAGCACTGGTCTTATAAAATCACCAATTTATGTCTCGCCTTAATTTATGTTGTTCTTTAAGAAATGACTCTTCGTCATCGGGATTTCAGTTTGCCACTGGTAATTCATTTCCTGACAATATTATGAAAAACTGCACATGCTCCAATAGTTACTACAGTAAATTTCAGTTCGTTCTTATTCTTTGAGAGATAAGATATTTGCTTCCATTATACAAAAAGTCTTAGAACTAGAAGACTGCAAACGAGTAGGCAATCTTTAATGGTATCGGCGCTCGGCTTTAGTGCTCTCTTACGATGCTTAGTCACTCGCACTCGTATTTTCTTTTCATCTCAACTTGTATCGACAGGCGGATTGCTCGCCTTCAGATCAGGTGCTCGTGTTCTGTGTTAACCACGATAGCAATACTGCCAGTGAGCAAGACTTAGCCTCCAGCTTTTTTTTTGTAGTGTTTAACGCCCGCTTTAACTACTTATGGCACCGCAGGCGGTGACACTGATGATACATGAATGAAGATGGACCACCGGTGGAATGCGATGGCGGGGGAAACCGGAGAACCCGCAGAAAACCCGCCCCAGCGCCGCTTTGTCCACCACAAATCTCACATGCAGTCGCCCGGGCCGTCTAGCTGGGAGTCTAACCACTCGGCCACGACGCGGCCCCTCCAGCATTAAGTACTTCACTGTACTGCGGTTAATAACATCTCTACTTGTGATGTTAGAAATAAAAGTTACATCTCCCATGATGAACATTTTGTTGTTAGCGCTGCACAAGGTTTATACATATTTAAACATACCTTTGAGGACTTAAAACTAATTTAACACAATCTGGAATACACTTTTAAGATAACTTACAGATAGCTGTCTGTAAGTTAGGTTTTCCAAAAATAAGCTTTATTCCCAATGAAGGCATAAATGAGAAAATGTGCAGACGTTTGATGAGCTAATGTAAGCACTCAATCAATGTCTACTGTACTTCAATACGGTTTAGCAGCGACTTAGGTTACGAGCCTGATCACGTTAGGCAGCACATGTGTGTCGTGCTACATAGTTTAGGGGTAACATGCTGGCCTCTAGTTTCCAAGGTCACAAGTTGAAACGATGTGGAGATCCATGTCCCATGTCATAATTTTTCGTTAAAGGACCCTAAAGCCTGATAGAGGCCTCTGAGTGAAATTAAGTGATCTTTCACGTTCATATACAACGAGACGCTGATAAATATGACAGCTAAAAGGTGTCCATTAATTGGAAAAAAGAATCCTCATAATTTCCCAGCTTCCAGGGATCTTCAGATGCTTTATCTCATTTTCTACCAATGCACTTTTACCTACTTGCAGTTCTCCCTATTATTATTATTATTATTATTATTATTATTATTATTGTTATTATAATTGCTATTATTATTTTTATTATTTTTATCATCATCATCATTATCACCATCATTATTATTTTTCGGCTTCGTTTCGCAGAATCACACTTATAGTTATACAGGGTGTATATAAATGTATATCGGGGTTTTAACTCTTTATACTATTTATTACATTCAACTTACAGTTATGAATGATATGTCAAAAGAAAAAGCAACTCAAACAGTTTTACCAATAAGCTTATAAATGTTCAATGTGATTACCCTTTGTCACACGACACACATCAAGTCTATAGCCGAGTTCTTCCCAAACGTTGATATGTGTGTTTTCAGTAATTGTAGCAACAGCTGCTTCAATCCGGTTTCTTAATTCAGGGAGGTCAGCTGGTAGCGGAGGCACGTACACAAGATCCTTGATGAAGCCCCAAAGGTAAAAATCGCATGGCGTTAGGTCAGGAGAACGTAGAGGCCATGCATAGCAAGCCCTGTCATTGGGGCCTTTGCGGCCTATCCAGCGCTCGGGTACAGTGACATTCAACCAATTGCGTACTTCGTTATGCCATTGAGGTGGCGCACCATTCTGCTGGAAAATTAAGTTCTCTGGCTCATTTTCTTCCAACTGAGGGAAGAGCCATTGCTCTGGTGTATCAAGGTAAGAAGTGCTAGTTACAGTAGGTCCACCAAAAACGAAAGGCCCATACACTTTTCGCCGGGATACGGCACAAAAAACATTCACTTTAGGGGAATCTCGTTGCATTTGTACCATCTCGTGAGGATTTTCTGAGCCCCAGATGCGCACATTATGAGTGTTAACATGTCCACTAAGGTGAAAGCTCGATTCATCACTGAAGACAACACGATCTACAAAATCGTCATGAAACAACATGTCGTTTGTGAATTTGGCACGTAATCCGTGGTCTGTCGGCTTTAGAGCCTGTAAATATTGTAAACGGTAAGGACGTAGCTATAAGCGTTTTCTTATAACTTTCCAAATAGTCGACACAGGAACTTGTAATTCACGACTAGCCTTCCGGACTATTTCTTTGGGCTACGAGTGAATGACTTTCTCACTAGTTCAACAGTCTCTTCACTTACTCCTGGTCGTCCCGTGCTCTTCCCTTATCAAAAGCAGCCGGTATCTTCAAACTGATTATACCATCTACGAATGTTTTTATCACTAGGAGGGTCACAACCGAACTTACTAAGAAACACACGTTGCACAGTAACTACAGATTCTGTCTTTGCAAACTGCAAAACACAAAACGCTTTCTGTTTACTAGTCGCCATCTTTGTTACTACCGCTGTCAAGCGGATTGCGGCAGAAACATTGCACGCACATGCGCATTTGTGCCAACAAACAAAACTGTTTGAGTTGCTTTTTAATTTGACATATCATTTATAACTGTAAATTTAATGTAATAGATATTATAAAGAGTTAAAACCCCGATATTCATTTATACACACCCTGTATTTTAGTAACAGTAGACTTCATCTTACTACATACAAGTCTATATATGTATGCATGTATGCATATATGTATGCATGCATGCATGTATGTATGTTTTATAGAATTCTACACAATGTCACCGATTTCGACCAAACTTGACACAGATAACTGTATAGCCAAGAATTAAAAATTCCTTCACGCTTCACAAGATTAATTATTTCATTTAAGGCCTGCAAAAACTCGCAAGACCATCTATATCATTCTCTGTGACTGTCGCAATAGCTGGCTGGAACTTTGTCCATATAAGACAAATTACCTACTTAGGCTTTCGCGAACAAAGTAACAGCGATTTACATGTTATTTCGGGTGTGCGTTCAGGTACTGCAATGTCGGCGGTTCCGGGGAGATGCGTAGTTTCTGGTGCTATGGTAAAATTTCTTACCTTGGACGCCAGAGTGAGTTGTCTAGCCTACTAGAGTTGCCCTTTTGGGATTACTTTCTAATTATGTGCGTATTTGAAGTACAAATGATAAAGACTTCTATGCGTCTGTGTAAGCCAATCTACATAAGTCTCTGGGATCTCCTCAGGCCCCTTCATCTTATTTCTGCCTCCTGGGGCATTTAGTGACAATAGATCCTTCATGGAGTCGCAGTGAAAAGTCGTCCCTCCCCGTTCCAATATAAATACTTATAAGCTCCTGCCAGGACGGCCTTCCATAGCTGAGCTTTCCTCCAGGCATTTCTCAGTTGCCTAACTGGCAAATGCTGGAGAAGTACCCTAACCTTAGTTCCGAAACGTTTGCTTAAGAACGTTCTTTCCCCATTACCACTTAATTTTCTGTTTTATCACTTCCTGTGGTTCGCTGTATAATAAATACGAGTGATGAACATTACTAAAGGAACAAAATAAAAAACAACCAAAAAAAAATAAAGATAAAAGGATTCCCCTCACCCCAGTTCCCCTTGCTCTGCCATTCCTGCATCTTTCTCCTTCTTCCTTTAAAAATTATCTGTCATTCATCTTTATGGCATGCACATATCTTTAAATATTTGGAAAGCTTTCCAGAAACGGAAGGTCGGAAAAAACTTAAAACATCTCTGATGGGCCAACAGGAACTTCTGTACTTCAATTAAGCATTGACTTTCCACTGAAAATAGTCTTGATGTTCCAGCCCCTTACCGGGTGTAAACAAAGTACTACTCTGCAACAAAGCTCGGGAAGATTTCATTTTTGGAAAAAGCGATCCCAAGTAAAAACTTGGAAAGAACTTTTGGATGATGGAGTATGCAAAGCTTTTTTCTACTAATATGGAGCAGCATATTGAAATAGAGCAGAATAACGACAAATATATGAACAACAGCAGCAGTAGCAACGACAACGATAACAACAATGATAATAACAATAATAATTATAATAATAGTAATAATAACAAGAAGAAGAGGAAGAGAAAAAGAAAATGGAGAAGAGGAGGAAGACATTGAAATCATAAAACAAGGACTTCACAGCTTGCCTCTATAATGTGCGGGTAGCACCTGTGCTTAGCTTCAGGATCAAGGTCGCGGGTTCACACCCTGCGGAAGGCCATGTGTGGATTCCTTTGGAAGGGAGGCTAAGCCAGCGGTATCGCGTCGTAAATTTTCGACACGTAAAAGAACCTCAAGAATGATAAAGGGGCCCGGGAGCACAAGTAAGTGGCCTTTTTAGCCAATTATAGCATGGAATGCTGAAAGCCACAACAGTTAAAACGGTTATAAACAAAACTCAATTTGTATTTTTCACATTAAATAATGCAGTGGTTTAAAAAGGATTTTCCTGGGTTTTCCCTTATCCTTGGAAGACGAACATTGGGCAACTTGAAGCTCTGTGGACCCGGGAATCATTTCATCCATTTCATTTATTCATGGTCGCATATGACATATTAAATTAAGTGACGTACCTTTGACAATTTTGCCTTATATGGCCGATATTGACAAAGAACTGGTATAAAGAATCAATTTCGCATGGTACTTGTTTTCAGACGTTGTGGCACCACATTCTGACAGTGCTGGGAAATACAATTAGGTTTTATAAAGCCTGAGTAGTGTTTTGATGAAACGTGCTGTTTCAATTAATTTTATGTATCGTGTGACTTACCTCAGCGCGAAAATGTTTTCACACACCGCTCTCTCGTTATTTGTGGTCATTTCAAAGTGGTTACACACTTCAGTGCAATTTCATTGGAGATCACTGCTGTACATAATGCGCAGCCACATTGAAACAAAATGTGTAACAAAACCTACCGTATGATACAAAATATGGACTGCTGCTACATGGAAAGTATAAACTAGTTGCTACGGTGTGACCACATATTAACAGATGGGAGAAAAACAAATATTTTAACACTGATTATTCTCAGTCAAAAATCTTAGCGCCTTTCTGCCGGATTCATTGAGTATTGTCACTGGTCTTTGTAAATGCTACAATGAGACTTTCATAATACAAGGCTGTGGAAACAAAGGAAAGTGGTGCATCAGCTAAATCGCCTACATTCACAACTCAGTTAATGTTGCAAATTACATCAGTATCTTTCCCTTTTCGAATTATATCTTACTGTTTTATTAAAATAGCAAATAGAGTATTTCAATCATTGATCAACAGAAAAGATGGCAATAATCAGACTGGTTTTGATTTGCAGACATTACTCCCGGTATAGATCTCTGATTGTTTTTCTCAAACTGCGATATTTTAAATTTGGTGACTTCGGGGGTGAAAACACGTTGTTCTTCCTTGGGCTACAAGAAACGTAGTAATGACAATGATAAATAATGTTGAATCCAATAATATTTTGACATACGCTAAGCTTAAAATTCATCCGTGCCCTGCTTCTTTGGTGCCTTTCTAGCACAACATTAAAGGCAACAACACCAATAAAGGTGTATAGTACAGAAATGCGAAGTATAAAAACATTGAGCTGCTAAAAAGCTATCGAAGCTTTATTTCAAAGTATTGTATACATCTATTCCATACCACTAAGTATATAGAAAGCCGAAATAACGACGTCAGTTTATACAACGCCGATGGAGCTCTGTTAACATGTATATCTCTGAAGTATTCAAGTCTTTGTTAAAGTCATGCTTTTGATCTCAGAGATCATTTGAGAGTTACTAGCACTGCCATTATAGGTCTCGTCCTACAAAAGACAATGGTTATCACTGTACTAGCAGACCTGAGATCGTAACCAATTTGGCCGAAGGCACCAATAATACGTGCATGTATGGCCATGCCTATCTCCGTTAAATTTAATATCATTGTTAGCCGTGTAAGAGCAAGTTGAATGCAATTCAAAGAGAGGTCACTCCCAGGTCACTGTAAGTATTTCCTGAGAGCATAACGCTAATTGGCTTCCTCCTCTACTGGCTGTCTTGAGCTCAGGGAAGTCCAAACGCCCCTTTTCGATTATGACTTACAAACAGTACATCAGTGCCGCGTTTGTGGATAGCTCAAGGCGGAAACTCTTATGTTGTTATAAACGTATTTTTCTTCTCTTGACATCACAAAGTTCCCGGAGGTACCTTATTTCATTGCAATATTTTTCTTCGTCAGTGATACATTTGTGTGTTTGAAAGAAACGCTGGGAACCATTTATTGATGTGTTTGGGTTTCCTGGTCGATTTTGCTGCAATTTCGTAGGGACTTATGTTTATCAGAATCATTATGAGCAAAACAAATTGGGAAATCGTGACATGTCGAAGAACATGGAAAATTCGACCAAAACCATTAGTGTTCCGTCTAGGGGTTGCTTTGAGAAGGATCTCTAAAACTTCGTCTTCTTTTTCACTCTTAATTCTTATTTACGTTGCAAAGATCGCAATTTATGCTGCCATAAATATGATTATAGTGAGCATTTTAATAAAATATTGCTAAAATTATACAAGAAAACGTTTTAATTGTTTTGTTAAAATGGATATTGTTGTTTTAAGCTTTTTTATGTAAGGATTGAAAGCAAAAGAGAAAGAAGTATGTGAACTATGTGGGAGCAAAGAAACCATATTACATTATTTATTTGAATATACAGAAATAGCAATTTGGTGAGACAATTTAGTGGAAAAAATGGGACAAAACACATGTTATAAATACCAATGGGTAAAGAAAAACTAGAAATAGGATTGTGAAATTTCTTAGTAGGATAAAGGTCAAATGGATCGGGAAGGTAAAGGAAACAAGTAGTAGAAAATATTACAGTGAAGATAATGAATAGTGAAGTAGATTTAAGCCAAAAGGCCAGAGCCAGATAACCTTAGGTGATCATTCTGTTAACGACAGCAACAAATTTGTACAAGTTTTGAGAGGATTGTATCTATAATTTAAGTTGCGTATGAAAATATGAATAAATTCATTCATTCGTTTATTCATTTAACATGTTTGTAGCCATACTAAATATCAGTAATAATTGTCGTTACCTTACCAAATTCGCCTATCTATCTGTGCTAAAGCAGTTGATTACCATTCACTCAAATATATATCCCACATTGTATTCATGAACATTTTTAATTTAATAATAATTAAACCGAATTTTGGGCCAAATTCTCTTTTTTTTCTTTTTTGGAAGGAAAGGCCTTTGTTTTATTTTACTCAATCCGTACCTCACGAATCAAACCAATCCATCCCCTACAAACCAAACCAACTCATTCCTTACAAACCAAACCAATCCTTCCCTTACAAACCAAGCCAACACATCCCTCACAAACCAAAACTCATCAATTATTAAGTAAAATAAATAGTGAACATTTATAGTTCTGTATCTCTGTGCTATGATCCTAATTTTAATGCCTTGATTACTGAACTTTAATTTGTTTGCTGTATTCGAATAAAATCCCTTTGTGGTGTAGATCTGGGATACTTATAACATTTTAATAATCCTCTACACTCACATGTCCATTATGGCACACTGAAATATGCTTTCGCAAGTTTAGCGTAATTTTTGTACATATAATTGAACGCCCTATATACATTTTATCAGCAAGCTCTTCAGTGCCTTGTCCTTATAGCTGGGTATATAAACAAAATTAAATAATATGCAACATTTGCAATTAAATACGTTTTGCACACCAATGTGTACTGCTACTTCATAGCACAAACGGGAAGAGTTAATTTTGAACACCTTTACATACTCCGTTTGTTACCTAAACAGCCTTGCCAAAGAAGAGATTATGATATATGTTTGATGTGATCCCACGCGATCGACCAACAAAAGAAGACCAAGCCAACTCCTCAAGTATTTGCGTTGTCAGTTTTGAACTTCAGCAAAATAAGAAGAAAATGAATATATACTAAGAAATCACATCGGCAGATAAGAACGGTGGAACTGTTCTACCATAAATGTATCAACTGCTGGAAACTATTGCCCCAAAGATTCCTATCTCTTTTGATTGTGGAGTGAGATAATGTTAAGAGTAACATCAGTGGTGCCCAACCTGTTCACTTCTGAGCTAATGACGTTATCTTATTGCTTTAGAACACCTCGTTCGTTTTGTGCACGACAGGAAGTACTGCCCTCCCGCTCTGCTCTATACAATGGCATGTTCCAAAGTAACCAAACATACCTTATTCCAAAAAGAATGACAGGAGGAATATGGTTTTGTTCAAGAAGAAGATACGGTGATAGTTCATATTGGCAAACTACTTCTCGTGGGGTTTTTGGTATTATATGAAATACCCTCTGAAAAATATCATCAGACTGATCAGGTCAGCAATAATCAGTAACATCACACTGACTGTTATAGCTTTAATTAGAATAAATCAGCTAACTTGGGAATTGATTGCGAAATTAATACATTTCCCTTGCACGGAAAACCAGATTAAAGAAACTGAAACATATAGAGCAACGACTTTTGACGATTTTCGATCTCAAAATGGTCGTAAGTTTCTTATACAATTCCTCACAACATTACAAAGGATCTGAAGTGTTTTAATCAAGGAAAGTTCATAGAAGCTTATTTAATTATAACGCCTGAGGAAGTGTGTCCCAATTTAGCGCATACTTTTAAATCAGTAAGCTTATCTTGAAATATCATAAATAGAAGCATGGAAGAATTGGGTTGTGATATATAGATACGCCTACGGGACAAAATAAAAACGTTAATAGCTTTTCTCTAGCATTCGCTGAAAGCACGGACATAACTGGTCATAGGTAAAACTTACTGAGGTCACCACCACTGTTACAGAGCAGCATTGGAGAGTTTTCTGGCTGCCACTCAATGAACATTTTACTGATAGAACTGCTAAAACTGCTTTACGTAATTTAGAAAACGCCAAATCACATGTAAGCTATTAATACTGTTTTGTTAAAATCTTCTGTTGTGATAAATTATTTGCCTTTGATCTTATGGGGGCATTGTTCGATGTAGCTTTAATACACAACTACTTGTTTATTTCTTGTGAAAACTACCTCAACATTAAAAGTCATAAACTTTAAATTTTGTTGTTCATATTATTTTAAAACTAATAATCCCGTGAAAGTCTGCATTCCATTTTAACAAAGTCATACTGGATGTGCCAGATATAGAAAAATGTTTGTAATTTCAGTCACCCTTGTTTTATGGACATAAATGGAAATGAATACGCGCGAATTAAGTGTGCACAATGTTATATAGTGTATTAATGAGGTGTTTATGTAACAGTTACCACAGTATTTATTTCCCTATACACAAATAACATGCTACCCTTACTGGTGCAAATCACAGCTACTGGGCCCCTCATTCAACTGTCTTTTTTAATACGTGAGGAGGAAAGTAGTACATAAAAGAAATATGACTTTTGTTTATTAACTTAACATTTCTTCCCCAGGTGTCAGCTTCTAACAGTCGTCTGTAAAACTACCTTTTTAAAGACTGCTGTATCTTGAGAGTTTTTGGATTTATTTTATACAGCTTTAGCCCATTTACCTTACTCATCTGGCATGGAGTGCTGAAATGCGTTTAAGTATGAAAAGTTACACAAGCTTCTAAGTACGTATGTGTCATATTTCACATATTAAATTAATAATCTATGATTAACTGACACATTTGAGGTGTAAGACAATAACTTATAAGATGCAAACTCTGTGGTGTTTATACAGCTACAAGAGCTTGAAATTCTGTCCTCAGACCTTTAGGGTTCAATTACCATACCATCACAGTGTATTCCCAATATTGACCTCATATTGCATTAAAATACACTACAATTTTATACTACATAATGGAATCGACCCGTACAAAATGGCGTCTTCTGTACAGATAACGGCTCGATTTCATTCGTAAGAAGTCAGTTTAAATCTCTCTCTCTCGCTCTCTCTCTCCCTCTCTCTCTCTCTCTCCAGTATAAAATCTACTTCCACGGTGCCGCAGAAGTTCTTTAATATGCCAGTAAAATTACTGATATAGGGCTATCCCTTTTAAGCACAATAAAACAATCGGTCTGGGCCGGATTTGAACACCCGACGTCGGGATCAGAAGGCCAGAGTTTAACCAACTGAGTCACACAGACCGACGAGTGGTTATATGGCAATATTAGTAACACTGTGCAGCTTTTCAACTGAAACGTTAAAATATTCTCGAACATGGGCATTAATTACATACGGGAAGTTTTACGTTTATTCCTGAGAAAAGAAATAAAACTGCATTAAAGCTAACTCCACTCCGCCACCACCAAATTTGAACATCAAAACGGCGTATGTTTCATACTATTCGTTGACAGTCTGGAAAGCGGCATCCGTAAATACTTCCATTAGAACAAATGGGCGACGAGAGTGCATGGTTCTGCTCAACAACGTTCAACACCAGGTTTTAATCCTTTAGCACAGCTCGTTGTTCAGATTTTTCGTAATTTCCCTGAGAACCAAATGTGGACCCGTCCACGTGGCGCCGACGGTTCGCACTACAATACAACCATTACCCTAAGTATAATATTTGTGTCGGTGCTCTAGTATATATTCCCCCTTAAGTTGATCCACGCCGAAAGAAAATCCAGGTGACTAGTGCCTCCTTATAATGTAGCATTCCGCCATTCGCGCCAGAAGTACTGTTATACGAGGGCGAAGGGCGGATCGAAAATAACCCACAATTTGTTTTACAAAAAAAGTTTAATAGTTAAAAAAACGAACTCGGAAATGAGCTTACATCTTTACCTACTTTTCCACATGGTCACCAACGTTTTCAACACATTTGTCCCATCGTGATACAAGTTTCAGTATACCCTATTCGTAGAAGTCCGTTTCCCTGAAGTATGGCTATGTGGACTGCTGATTTCACTTCCGCATCTGTTGCAAAGCGTTGGCTGGCCAGGAATTTCTTAATTGGACCAATCAGATGAAAGTTCGACGGTACAAGATCCGGACTGTATGGTGGATACTGGAGCACCTCCCAACCAAAGTTAGTGATTTTCTGACGAACAGCAGCAACATAGGGGCGAGCATTGTCATGAAGAATTTTGACAGCGTCAGCATTAATATTGTGGCGTTTGTCACGAAGGGCACGACGCAACTTCACCAAAGTTCTAATGTAGGTTGCAGCATTCACAGTGGTCGCGTGTTCAGCAAAGTACATCAATAAAACTCCATGTATAACTCAGAACACTTTCTCAAGTACTTTCCTGGCAGATTGAGTCACTTTGAATGATTCTTTACTGGGTAACTGGCATGTTTCCAATATATACTTCCCTTATTTGTTTCGGGCGTGTAGAAATATGCCCAGAGACGATTTCTTTCAGAATGTGATCCAAGCTTGTCATCATTTCCTGGTCCTTGTGGTTGTCTGTCAGATTCTTGGGCACCCAGCGAGCACTAACTTTACGAAATTTCAACGTGTCATGAACAATTTCGCGCACTGCACCATAGGAAATGTTGAACTGTTGCGGTAAGGCTCGGAGTTGCACACGCCGGTCGTTCAAAATTGCCGCCTCAATACCTCTAATATTCTGCGGGCTTGCAGCTGTTACCAGCCTCCCGGAACGTGGCGAATCACTAAGATTCACACGACCCTCTTGGAAGAATGCACACCACCTGTAAACATTAATACGATCCATAAAATAATTCCCATACATGCCACGCATACCCTTTGAATTTCACTCTGTTTATGCCCTTTGGCCCACAAATGTCGAACCACACCTCTCTGCTCTTCACACATGGACGACAGAAGCATTTGCTCCATTTCTGTTGCGTAGTTCACGCTTCTCTTGCTAGAGCTGCACTTGAAACAAAAAAGACTCCCTGTAGCGAAAACTTCAAGCTATTGTGTGGATTTTCATAATTCCAGCTGCAATACTAAGGTAGACAAAAGTATCGTTTGTTACTTCTAGATCCGCCCAAGTGGAGATGACACAAGACATGTAATGCATAAGCCCTTATTCTGACCCTTAAACGGTGAGTGGTATATTCTGTTATTGGTTAAAGCTGACTATATTGATAGTTACAACAGAATAAATATAAATATAAAAGAAGAAAACGAAAAGAAACTAACAGGTATGTGATAACTTACATTTCGGTTTCTTTTGACAAATTCGAACCCGATTCCACACACAATTTTATAAAATATGGTTCTGATATTAGGCAAATATGGATCAACATTTACTTACTGTGACACCTTATCAACTGTTGGGAGTTCATGTTTAAAAAAGGAATTCTGTACTGTTACGCGAATTGCATTCTTCATAAAAAGTTTCACCACTACTTTTACAGGAATTATTGATATTTCTCACAATATGTATAATTAACGTTCAACACTATTGTTCTTTCACCGCTAGCCAATGGTTTACAGCCTTTATGCTTTACGCAACTTGATGGAGACGCAAGACCAAATTCATGATTGTAAACAGCAACAAATATACTCCAGATATCAGGTGGCTCATAAGAGTTGCATGTTGGAAATTGTAGCTGTGTTCAATCGCATAAATCAGCGTTTCTTAAACTGTTAAGTATTTTTAAAGAATATTATATAATTTAAGACATAATTGATTCTGTAATGTAGATTATAAGCTTGGGATTAGCATCCTGAGCGCATTACTACTGTGTTGTTCCTCGGTGCATCGAGTGGATTCGATTTAGCGCGGATCAACCTAACAGGGAATAGAGAAGTTTCTCTAAACAGAGTTTGCCAACCTCATAGACATGCTCGCCGTGTTTCTGAAAACCTCCTGTAGTTGCTCGTAGCAACAATGACTTGAGAATCTCGCCATGCCCTATCACGTCAAATTGTAGTTTAAGATAACGAGAATTTGAACACCAATTCTAAATAAAGCTTTATTTTGGGAAATGTCTCTGATTACACTAACGCAGCACAACCAGCGGTTTGTTTATTTATTGTACTTGTATTTGTTATTATTTCTTGCGGTTATATTCTCTAGATTTACACATAGAAGTACATTTTTTGGGATATTTACTCCAGAATTATTTATTTTATATTACCTTAGGATCTTTCAACTTTACTGAATAATGATACAAAAATTATTTGATAACTTTTGGACAATATATGAATTAACGTAACACTAGTGCTTCTAACCGTTATGTACTACAGTCACGTGTTATCCAAATATGAGAGTCGTCCCTCGTGGTCTAGGGGTAGCAGGCTAACAGCTTGATCCGGAAGTACGGGGTTCATACCCGTTGGGAAGGCGTTGGATTTTTTTGGGCTTAACATCCTTAGCATGACTTCCTTCGGAAGAGAAGTAAAAATGTTAGTCCCTTATCGAAGATTTACGGTATGTAAAAGAAACTCAAGCCTAATAAAGTGGCGTCTTTGACATCCAGTATTGAGTGAGATGCTGAGATCCATAGCAGTTAAATGGCGTCCATCAAATTAAAAAAGAAATCCAATTTTGAGGGCATTTATGCTATAGGCAGTTTCATCCACAATACCTGTACATTTTACTTTTTGTTTGTCATTTGCACCACCTCCAAAAGCTGCTGGCTTGCAGAAGGGCAATGCGTCAGAATTCTTGAGTAAACATTCCGAGTAAGTTTGAGAGAACTAAAGTAACCTGCTGAGTACGGTAATGGAGAGGTTTGATGAAGAAAGTGCTGGACGAAGCGGAAATGGAGTTGAAGCGAGATGCTTATTACAAGGCGAAACTCATTCAAAGAGAGCATTTTAGGCCTTCTTTTTTCACGAAAGTTGCAAACTATTTTAAATATATTAATTTTCAGTACACCATGTTCCAAAGAGATGCTTTATGCTTCCAAACATAAAAATTGTGAGATATATAATAAAGGAAACAATAGTATTGCCATTTTTATTTTCTATAGCAAGCAAGTATCTCCAGATTCCATGAGCCGATCGAAGACCTTCGGGTATCTTCGTAAAAGCTGTACACAGCGCACACTATAAAACTGTAGTTGCCAGTGACTGACAGCAATGAACTGAAAACAGCTCTCGGAAGAACATTACGGTGACCGAGAGGTAAAGAAGGCCTTTCTTCCGCTCATAAGTTCCTAGATTCAAATCCTACCCAGATTATCATTTTTTTATGATTGTTAATTTTATGACTACATATGTAGAACATAATATTGTAATCATATAACTTTGGCATTTGAAGTTATGGACCTATCTATGCACACAAAAACATAACTGTATTAACACTCGTATCAAGTAACTAAAAACATATGGTAAATAAACTGTATCTTCTAAAACTGAAACACAAAAAATAGATACAATTAACATAGGGTTTATGAACCCTCAACCCGTATGCCCTCAAACATCGGGGCATAGATAAAATAAATGCCTACAGTAATGTGAACGAGAAGCTACAACAGCCTAGGCTTCTTGAATTTGTTCCCAGAAGCCATATTTTGTCCTTGGCCCATTTACAGGTAATTGGAGCGCAGCTCCCTTTTTACTTCAGCCCACACGTTCTCACAGAGGGAATCAAAATGTTATCGAATATTACCGTGTATTGCACACCGTTTATTGTATCGTCAAGCTACTACAGCATAACTAGACCGACCCTTGGTATCCAACTCCAGCACGATACAGATACGCGACCATGATGGCATTATGAACCACGTATTTTGCATCATATCGGGTCCCCTTTGTACGATAGACAGTCACCTTCCACTAACGTGTGGAAGAAAATATTATCCCGTATGGGAATATCAGCACGGATCGGTTTATCAAGGGTGTTGATCGCTTTGTGAAAGGTATGTTAATTGAAATATATGAATGAATGAATGAAAGAATGAATGAATGAATGAATGAATGAATGAATAACTGTATTTATTGACATAGCAATATCATACATTGGATTTCAACAATCGCACGGGTCCACAGACCGTACGTGCTTTTGTAATACACATTACAAGCAATATTAAAACAACAACAACAAAGAATTAAAAGAGTAAACACGAAAGTAAGAAGACATAGGAAATACACAGTCCAAAACAATATTCAACAACAATAAAGAATTAAGGGTGAACCCGAAAATAAAAATACAAAGATATTCAAATATAGCAATTTAAATTTACAGCACAGAGTACACCTTCATAAATGCACCCTCTTATAATAGAAAATTACACTTAAAAGACATATATACACATAATATATAACATATATAAAACCATAGCACAACAGTGACCTAAGTATGACATAATATATATGTATGCAGAACAATGTAGTCACTTTTGTTTAGTTGATCTTATTCCTCCCCCCCCCCCTTTTCTATTGGCAGCCTCCTCAGATCTCAGCTGTCTTGCCTTTATAAGTTTACCTAGCCCGTCCATGTTTTCCGTGCCTGCCAGTGGCGTCCAACATGCTTCTATCCCTACATTCGTAGTGGTAAAAAATCGCGGCAAATATTTTTCCCGCCATTCCTCCGTACCCCTACATCTTGCCAAGATGTGAGTCCACGACTCTTCCTCCTCGCAAATGGGACAGATTCTCGTACCATTCTCGTCAGAAATGTTCGTGCTCCTCCATGCTCCTAGTCTAATCCACGCGAGCCCCTCTCTAATGAGTTTGGTACCTGTTTTGATGTATTGCTCCATACCCCACTCCTATTTCAGCCCAGGCTGTACTTCTAATGACACCTTCTCTGTGCATTGCGCAATTATTTGCTGTTTGTCAATATCACAGAGACGTTTCTTAATTTTTCTCCAAATACTTCGCCTGTTTTCCTGCCCCGCCAACCAAATGTCTCCCATCCCAATGGTTTCCAAACCTTTCTTTAATTTTGATGCACACGTCAAATTACCATCCATTCGCAACTGTTCACGGTAGCAGACTGCCCTAATTAGAGATTGGTTTCCGTGAACAATTCTCAACTGCTCTGATTTTGCACTCTATCGTTTCACTATGTGCCCCGAATTCCCTCATTATTCCGCAGTTTGCCGTACCCCTACCTACACCCAGAATTCCTTCCAAAAATTGGGTCCTCACTTGATCCAGATTCCCTGTTTGTTCCCACCCCGATATTTCTCCTCCGTATGTCATCGTGGATCTAACTGTCGCTCCGTATACAATATCCATTAAGGTTATGGATATATTCGGTATTCTGTAGCGTATCCGGAGAGCTTCCGTCGCTTTCACACTTGCCTTGTGTTTCGTAATGTCAATGTGTTTTGTCCATTTTCCGTTCATTGTGAATGTGAGTCCTAAGTACACAAAAGATTTAACATTGACCAGTATCTGACCTGCATATGTCCAAGTCTCCTCCCTGCTATAAACACAACCCTTTTTGAAAGTCATTGCCTTAGTCTTATTCACATTAACTGTAAGTATCCATTCATCGCAATAATTCTTAAGTTTGTCCAGTCCTCGTTGCAATCCGTTTACTGTCGTAGAGCACAATACTAAATCGTCTGCGTATAAAAATGTTGGGATCTGCAAATCCGCTACTACTGGTGCTTGGATATTCTCTGCTATCATTGTATCAGTAATATCATCGACAAAGAGATTAAATAGCAAGGGAGATAAAATACAACCCTGCCTCACTCCCCTATAGCTTCGGCAGCTCTCGGACACTCTGTTTCTGTCGTACTTCACACAGAATTCGACATTTGGTACATTGCCTGCAATGCTCTAACCATTTTACTTGATAACCCCTTTCTGCCTAGTTTGTACCATAATGCATTTCGATTGATAGAGTCAAATGCCTTCTTAAAGTCCACAAAAGCACAATGAAGCTTTCCCCGCTTAATTAACAGTTGCTTCGTCCTTAAAGTGTCTAATATAAAAGCGGCATCTATGGTACTGTGTCCTTCTCTAAAACCCATTTGAAAGTTTGCCAAATTTAGATTCCCAGTCCTTTATCCGGTTATATAACACTCTACAATAAATTTGCTCCATAATTGGCAAAAGAGTAAACCCCCTATAGTTATCCGGATTTCCAATAGTTCCCTTCCCTTTATAAATGGGATGAATAATGCCCTTTCCCCAACATGTAGGGTAATTCCCCTCAATAAACAGTCTGTTACATATCTGGAGCATACTCCTACCAAACTCATTAACATTGGCTGCGCCTTTAAAAACTTCCGGGGGCAGCCCAAATTGAAATATAAATTGAATCTTAAAACATGTTTCAAAACATTGGTTTTCTTAATAATACTTATTTCTGTGCACCACATGCTTTCGTGTGCAGCATATTGATGCTCGGTAGGATAAACACTCAAAGAAGCATCACACTATCATATTATTAATTGTACCGAATGTCATGTAAGAACTAAGTATATAAAATAAAACAAACAGCCTATATTAGTTGATTCAAAATCATTAAGAGAAGGAAAAAAATGTTTGCTAAGGCGAGATGGGAACCTGTGGCCCTCACCAGAGGAATAACCTGCGTTTTCTCACAGCGATACAGGGAATACACATTAAAGATTGTAGGTTTTACAATCCAAACTATATATGTTTTGTGTAGTTAATATTTTTAGTTAATATTGATAGTTTGCTGTTGAAGAAACCAAGTTATGCGTTTGGTTATGATTATTGATCATATGGGTTAGTTATATTAAGATTTAGAAATTGTGACAACTTGTTGCTGTCGCTTCAAAACTGCATCGTTGATGGAGTACACAAGGCGCTGTGCCGTGAGGGCCTTAGACGAATTTGGCGTGCAAGACATGACTCACTTTTTTTATAGCGCGTGTAGATTGTAGGTAGAGAACGTATTGTATTCCACCCAAAAAGTCGATACCGAGATTTCCCCGGAAATACGTATTTTAAGGACCACTGAACTCAAGAAGAGAATTTTTAGAAAAAGGTCAGTGTGTGTCTCTATGTGTGTGTTTCTGTGGACGCCATAACTAAAAAACCAAAAGTCATGAAATATCAAAGTTGGTATTTAAGTTCAGATTTTCATAGGATGCGATACGAATATTTTCAGAAATATTTTTTGAATACTTCCATCTTCTAAGAGTGGCTCTAGCGATTTTGAATAAGATGCCATATACTAAAGATGTTTATATGAGAAATAAAATGTAGATCCGGAATGCTTTTAGAATAGTTCCTGAACTCCCGTTCATATTGAATAATTTTTGATAGCTGTTAAACCAAAAGAGATATACAAAAACATTTTTTTTGTATAGTTAACCATTTCAGAGATACTCTCTGTTATTGGATTCAATTTTAAATTCTTAAAACTTTTCTCAAACCGGAGCACTCGAGCGTTTCATCCCTCTTTTGTTTCATTCGTGACCAGAAAAGAAAACCCAATTGTAATGACATTCTTATCGTGATTGCTTTCAAAAGATGGAATATCGCTTTAGCGTGTATTCCTTGTTTCCCTTCTACTTATAAGGAACTATGTATTAAGCGTTTCTGTTAATTTTTATTTTGTTCAGCATTATTTAGGCAACATTTTGAATGGATCACATTAAAAAATGTTTTCTCTCTCAGAATAATTATTCAGTGAAATTTGTTAAATATTGGAAGGCTTAGAGGCCAAATTAAACTATTCGAACATCAAAAAAGCAGTAATGTTTTAAAGGAATAATGATAATGATTACAATATAATAATATATTGTATATTATTATTATAAAATATATAATAATATAATATGCATCACTGTGGTCGAGTGGCTAGACCGCCAGCCTCCCACCTAGCCGGCCCAGGTTCGATCCCAAGCTCCCGCATGTAGGCTTTGTGGTGGGCAAAGCGGCGTCTGGCCGATTTTTCTCAGGTCTACCGGGGCCCCCCACCACCCATTCTACCAACTGCTACATCATCACCTTTCCTGTCATCCATTTCGCTTTCATTTCATACGGACCACTCGTTCCAGGTTCTTCATTCTGTGGATTTGTGCCGTTAGCTCTCCAACAGGCTTCTCATCCCTAGGCACTCACTTGTAAGTCTAAGCTGGGTGTGAGAGCTGCATACGGGGAGGGTAAGTTGACTACGTAAAAATAATAATATAATAATTATAATATGGAATTAGTATATTATATGTGCCCATTGAAAATAACATAACTTGTAAAATGATTGAAACTGACTTTATTATGTTATACCAGTAATCTGTGCAGAAGTAATATAACTGGTAAAATGTATTCTAGTGGTGCAATGAACTTAATGTGCATGCGTTTTGCTGCATACACATTCTACAGCAGGTTTAAATACATGTGTATCACAACTGATATTTCAAACTGACTGTGCAAGTGTATGATGTGTGTGTGTGTGTGTGGGTGGATGTGTGTGTGTGGGTGTGTGGGTGGATGTGTGTGTGTACCTTATGGAGGGCTACCCCACACTGCAGCAGTGGACTTATTGTAGTCAGACTTCTGGAAGAAGAGGAGGGTGAGAGTAATTTCAGAGGGAGCCATCAGGACAGTAAGAGAGCCACCATTGAGGGACCCTAACAGTTCTTAAACAGTTCTTCATCTAGACAGGAGCTAGTGGTTTAGTCCCGGATAGACTATCTGAGCCCGCAGACTCTGGAAGTACAGCTCCATCTCGCCACCGAGAGCTGTATTTCCAGACCATAGACAGTTTCACGAAATGGCGCCTCTGCCGCCGTCCTCATCGACACTTACAACCCTAAAAGCGACCAACTTGGATGAAATGAAGGGGCAAGAAGTTCGGGTAAATGAAGAATCTTCCTCAGAATTCACCTCGTGACCCCAGGAAAACCCCGAAAAAACTCATGGGTCAGAAGAGGTTGACTGCGGGGAACTGATCCCGCAACCTCTCGAATGCCAATCCCTGAAGATACACCTGAGCCACCTGACCCTGTAAGTGTATGATGTGTAATGAAATAAGAATATCTACAAACATACTTTTGCAGAGACTTACAATGTATATTTATGAGCCGCCACTAACATTATTTGTATATATGTGAGCCCTTTGCATACCATATAGCTGTACCATAACAGATTTTACCTATAGCATCAAATTGGATGCCTCTCTAAATTTTACTATTTAAAGACTTTTTTGCAGTTTGCACACTATACCCTTCAGTATAGCATCTAATAATAATAATAATAATAATAATAATAATAATAATAATAGTAATAATAATAACAACAATAATAACTATAATGTTAAAAAATAGTATATACTTCACTTAGCTACCACTACACTGAGTTGCTGTGTAGCCTGGGGTCCAAAACAGAATCAAACCTAGAGGTTGTGGAGCTATTGTGCCCTGTGAAGATTGACCAAAATTCTTGAAAATGTTGATTTTTTTTTTATTTTAACACATTAATATTCCGTGGTCCTAGTAGATAAATATGCCGAAGTTTTTTTTCAGGCACTTGCAATTTGAACACTTGTCGGGAGATCTTTTTAATTAAAGCTTTAATGGTAACAAATGACACTTTAACTATTATAATATGTGTTTCTCTATATGCATGTTTCAAGTATGCAAATGTCCAAAATACTCCTTGCGGTGCACATTTTAACCAATTAGTTTGATTTTTATACCAGAGAACCTTAATATCATAGTAAATAACAATTATGGAATAAAAATTAATTATGTATTTCTATTAACACAAAACTATAAAAATCAATAAAAAGTATGAGGGAATAGTTTAACATGCCTTTTCCTGTAGTAATATCTAATTAATTTGAAGCTCATGTGATAAGTTTTAAACTGATGTTCCTGGAATGTAAATATGAAGTTTTGTTACAAAATTTGAAATTTGAAGCGCAAGCAGCTCTTTTGGTAGAGTAGAGAAAAACAAAAATATGTTGTATTTTTTTAAAATTTGCTTCACGCATTCGTCTCGAAATTTCATAATTAGTTACACATAAAGGAAGGTGATAAAAATATGAACGTACTTGCTTAAGAAACATTGAATTTGAAATTTTCACAGATTGGTCCATTTAATCTAATATCTACATACTTCCTACCATTGTTTAGTTTTCTTGTTCGACCTGTTTAATAATTTTCCTAAACCATTAGACTCTTACTGTGCTCAAAAGGTATACAATTTCGTTTAAATTTCTCCTGGATTTTACATTCATTAACTTTATCACAGGAATTTCTTTTGGTAATGTTGTCCATTCCTTTCTACCCATCCTCTCCATTACAATTCTAGTTTCTTCATATTCCAAAGCTATATTCCATTCTTTATCCGTCAGGAGACGCAAGGGGCATTTTTCCAAATGTTCTCTAAACATTCAATTTAAGCACCGCTGTCCTACCCCATTCAAAGCCTTTTCTTGCCACCTTATCATACATATAAATGTAGTGTATCTTTTTAATTACAAATCCATATCCGAGTAGTGTTCACTCAAGTCCAGTCTTGTTTTATAAACAGCTTTCAGTTATCACACTGATAGGTAACTTAAACCTTGCTACTAATAAAGTTATTGAAATGTAAAGCAGCTATTTGGGAGGGTTGTCTGAAATTATTACTTACTGAAAATTTTCATTCTTTGAGATTATACCACCTTCCTCTGATTCCAGCAATTTTTTAAAGCAAGTTACAAGCCGAATTTTAAACTCAAGTAGAAAATCGTAGATTGCTTAAAATAATATAATCAGTTGTGACTCGTAACTCTGAATTAATAACCATCTTCTAAACCATTCTTTTGCGATACTTTTGTGACTGGCAAGTTAAAGTGGCTACTTCCAGTTCCGCTCCCCTGTGACGTCATACGCGTAGTCTTAGAGCAAAAAATGAATTGTACGTAAAATAAATTAATAGATGCATAAAAGACAACACAAAAATTCTACACATTGACTGTTCTTTTACACGTTGTATGTATGTTAGCTCTGAGAAATTCAGTTTTATTCCCGGTGTAGCACTGAAAATAACAGATTTGATTGATCTTCCTATACAAGATACGGACAGTAAATACAACATACAGAACCCTAATTATTGGAGCATCACAAAACATGGTTTTATTACAGTATTTTGATAGTATTTAATCATTTGCCTGGTGCAATTAACAGTGAACTCTTCAAAATAATACACACATATCTAACAAACAACACATTATTTCAATCGTCCGATTTGACCAACCAGGTTATAGGACATTAAACTAAACTAAAAAAAAAAAAAAAAAATAAAGCAAAAGAACCACTGATTACAAATGAAAATCTGTTCACAAATAAATGTAGGATTTATTCGATGATTCCTCAACAATTCTGCCGTATAGTTTATTTTCGACGTTCACTGCAGTAGCGTCTACTACTGCACGTTGAGAATTTCCCGTCTAAACTGACGCAACTGCTGCACGCCTTGCACACCTAGATGAAACTGAACTATCTGTGGGGCTTGTTCTCTACTTTTTTTCATGTCTATTGCGTAGCAACAAACTTCCAGAAACAGTCGCACGTGTATTTTAATAAAAATATGTATGAAAAATATTATTCCCTATTAAACCCACGCAGGTACGACAATGCACAAAGTCGATGTCAAAGAACTCGCTGACGAAACATGTGCCAATCTCGCAACAATCAGCTATGACTTTCAAAGCATACTGCTCACACACGTGCGGTAATTAGGGCCGAAAATGTTATTCACAGTATATATATACGCGCGCGCACTCGCTAAAGTCGTAAAATCTGCAATATAGCTACCGTTTTATAACCATTGTTTATGCTATTGCACGCAACATGTTAAATGTCTCCATGGTTCGTAAATTAATTCCTCATGGTTAATTGAACATTCATCATGATTAAAATACTCAATGCAGCGCGTTTTTGGTTAGCATTTTATCAAACATTTATTTTTTATAAGAGATCATGCCAACTTTTATGGTTACATCACAAATATATTTACTATAAACCAATTAATTTCGTCTTATCTTGACATGGAGTTGTTGCAATTTACTTTTATCCTATCCTATAGACGTCATGCATACGTTTCATGTATCCTAGGAAACAACAAAATCAGTAATTATTTTAACTCCTTCGGTAGCTCCCCATTCTTTAAATAATGACAACTTCCGGTCATATAAGTCCTTCGACTTGCCGGGTGTAAACTAAGTACAACTATTTAGCACAATCTAAAACTTCGTCGGGAATATCCACTTTCATTCATCTATTGATTTATTTGGTGGAGTTTATACAACCCGAACTGAAATTGTTTATTCCGGCGGGATTACGCAGCAACGAATAAAGCACTACCTAAGTCATGCCTAAAATTCATTTCCTCGTAATGACTACTCTAACATTGTTAATATTAATAAATATAAGAAAATATCAGTTAATACTAGGATAGGATAAAACATTGTAAACTACACGTGGCTTATTAGACCACTATTTGCTTATGCGCTCGAGCACTAAACACCCCATTCACAAATAATAGTCTATTTAAGCCACTTATAAATAATTTTCTTCTATACACAAAAAATGTGGTTAAAAAGTAAGTATTTCAGTAACATTGGCAAGAAAGGACAATTTATTCACATTTATCAAGCTATAAATATCTCAAAAATCAGTTCAATATCAATATAATCCTTTGTCCATAAGTTTACATAAATAAAATGTCCCTTTATTTGTTTGAACACAGTGGAATTGCAATATCAACAATTAAAAATATCTTAAAACTTAATCTGTAGTAACAATATATTTTATTATTCTACTAAATTTCGTATACATCTGTGGGGATGTTTGTAAGCCAGGCTTAACAACGATTTTCATTCCTTGGACAGTGAAGTAGCGTAACTTTTCAGTCGTAATTTAATCGATATCCAAACACGCTACATTGTTGAGTCATTTTCATGTTTCACATGTGAAATGGAAATGAGAAGATTGATTATCTTGGCTGCAAAGTTAGGTTATGATTCAGGATACCTGAGAAAAAACCATCATATATATATATATATATATATATATATATATATATATATATATATATATATACATTGGAAAACAGACACTGAAAATATAAATATAAATATGATATTTAGCACACAGAATGGAAGACTGGAACTCACAGCAAATCAAATGTAATGTGAAAACCAAGAAAAAAAGTAATGCTTCACTATTTTAATATTGTTAAGAATCTTTCGGCAAACTGAAGATCGATACTCACTTGAAAGCAGTGTTAACATACGGACATCAATGAAATATAAAGCCATTAAAGCGAAACCACATCTTAAACATATTTCCACTAACATGTGTCACTATTCTTTCACTGAAATAAAATAGCACACGTTACAATATGCATATTATGCAACCATGTCATTTACTAGCGGACTTGTACGGACTATAGCAATCAGCTGGTTTAAACTGACCATAGTCTGGCTATATCGTCAACCACAGGTCAATATACCGAGTGATTATGAAATGTACTTTATTTATGTGTGTTCTTTAACTACTGTGGTTCTCAGCGTCTCATTGCATGAAAAACCGATTAATGTTGCTCAGAGGCCTCTTTATCAGACTTCAGGTTCTTCTACCACACGAAGCCAAGGAAGTCAATCCTACGAAGGAAGCCAATCTAAGGATTTTTACCCCCGAAAAAATCCATCACCCTCCGTCGGGTTTGAACCCGCGACTTGGGGTACAAGAGGCTAGCATGGTGACCACTACACCACGGAGGCATTTAAAACAGACCACCTGAATTACAGAGCCATTTGTCGTCACAGAAGCGAATACATCAGACAAAAGCTCCTGGGGTGAAGAGGGACATGTGGTATTGATAGTTTTATAATGAGTGCAGCTTTAGGGGAGATACATACACATATAACAAGTCCATAATTTAAAATGCCTTGATATGATGTACTATTTACCATTTACTGGTACTTTGAAAATACATACAACTGAGTTTGGATGGCTGAAATGTTTATGAAACAGTAGTTCATCTCAATCAACAGATGAACTACTCGGTTGCCCAACTGTATAGTTTGAACCTACTAATTGGATGCAAATAAAGCCAGCAAATGCCCATATTTGACAAATCTTAAGGTAATATGGGCACAGTTGCTTGTAGGGTTTTAATTAAAAAATTACAAACACCTCCTGCCACTGCATTAACAGTTTGCTAGAAAGTTTAATAGCTGTATACTTATTATACATTAAAAACGAAAATGAAACACTGATAGTAAGCCAAAGTTTACTAAAGAAAACCTAGAATTCTATTTTTAAGTCGCTATATGGAAACAGATTTTTGCTCAGTTGAACAATGCAAGTCAAATAAACTACATTAGGTTTGAATTACGCAGGGTTCTAACACAGCAAAAATTATTTAGAGAAATATAGCTTCCAAAGTTTCATTTGCTGCACTCATTACAATAGAAGAAATCACCGAAAACCGAATGCATTCCTCATTGAACCACAGTGAACATGAATCAGAACACTGCAACCACTTCTGACCCTAATTTTCATCGTAATAATTGTCATTTCAAACGAAACAAATGTAAGACAATTTAGAATTTCCTACGCTTCTTGTGGTTTTTCGTTTTGCTCCTAAACCTCTCTTACTGACTTCCGATATCAGCCCTTCTCTTTGCTGAATCCAGAACGTTTGTGTTTCTCAATTCTCTTGTAATTTTCTTCGTTCTCCCACAATTGCTGACGGTGCTTTTGTTTTTTGGGAACTGGGCTTAATTCCTCTAAAAGTGATGTTGCTGACTTCGAAGATACAGATGTAAAAGAAGACGAGTCATTTACTGTCTATTTCGTTGTCATGTCTTAAAGCAGATTGACTAAAGAAGGTGTGCTGGAAGAAGATTCAAGAAGGCCAGAAGTAAATCTAGAATGCAAAGGTGACCCGGGATTGGAATATAAAGATGGACCAAGTGCAGAACGTGAGGACAGTACTGGATTGAAATCTAGAGATGGACTGAATGTACGGCAAGAGGATTGCCCAGAATATGGATGTGAAATTGCAGACTCAGTGGGAAGCGAATTGGCCACTTCAGCAAATATGTACGCACCAATAAACACTTCATCACAATCATGAATTTTGAATACAGCAATATCAGTAAATATACATTTAGGACTTATAATAATCAATAATAAAGCTCGATAGGCATCATGTAAAGAAGATATGCTCATATTGGTTATGCCCATATACCCTAATCACACTGCCCATGTTATGCTTTAGTATATTTTTTTCAGAAATTGCTACTACTGGAAAATAAGCAACGCTTAACCATTTTCCCTCGCACGGGAGAT
The DNA here is from genome assembly GCA_030762935.1 of Hymenopus coronatus. Lineage (NCBI taxonomy): Eukaryota > Metazoa > Arthropoda > Insecta > Mantodea > Hymenopodidae > Hymenopus > Hymenopus coronatus. The sequence continues at coordinate 385,690,046 of CM060900.1, forward strand.
GCTTCTACGCTAACCTAAAAATTAAGTCATTAAAATTGTTCTTGAAAAATAAGCTGATTGTGCATGTGGAGTCTTAAGAAAGTAAACTGAAAAAAATAATAACTTTCCCTCAAACTTATTAGTCAGGATTTAAATTATCAGGTTCATTAAACTGCATCCAGCATATATAGTCACCATGACACTGAAGCATGACCAACCCTGCACAAGAATATTCCATATCGATAATATTGCTTTAAAATGGTAAGTTGCTCATATCAGCTTAATGCTCATAAAGGCCAAGTTTACCTTATTAATAATAATAATAATAATGTGCCTAGAGGTACATATTTTTCAAGAAGAGCACATTTGTATGATTTACAGATACAAGGTCGGCTTGCAAACGTACAAACATGTGCCTTCTGGAAACACAAGATTCTGGTGATAGCACAAAAAGGGACAGAATAGTATAAACTTCCTGTTAGTCGCTAATGTAGTTTCTTGACAGGGAATGCTGTTGGTCGGTAACTCTGCAGACACGCACGTGTCTGTCGTCAGTAGCAGTTCTGGAAGATATAAACCAGAGAAGAGTTGGGTCTCAAGAAGCCCACCCTCCCCCTCTCTGACACTACACAAATACCATCTGCTAGAGATACACTTCTTAGTTTTCTTTTTGGGCATTCCAATGTAGATATTATTCGATATGTGCTCTTCTGTATCATCATAATTAGGAAAAATCTGATGCGTGTCATTTACATGACTTTCTCTACAACAAATTATTGTTAAAAAACTTATTCTTCTATCTAATTCGTGCTAATTGAGAAAAACTTAGCAGAAATTGTCTTCTTACTTGCTTCCATGTAAGTAGAAAGGAAATAAGGGAATACCATAAGCTAAAAGCTGGTTGCCTTGTGATAGAGGCTCCTTTGTTCGTATAGACAGGAATTGATAAATTCTCGTATGAGAAAAGCTGAAATCAATAACAAGGAATATCTAAAAAACGATCAATTCCCGAAAAAAGCTGTATATAACATAAACTGTATGTTTTAACAAGCTCTACATTCTATATTACGTAAGTTTTGTCTATCTTTTACGGCTTACCAGTTATGTAAAATTCGTTCAGAATAGAATCTTCAGAGTCTGTTCCCAGAAAATTCAAGATATACATGTTATTTGTCAGGTAAATATCTTTAATGTGCGATATTTTATTCAAAATCGTTAGAGACAGTTTTGAGAAAATAAAAATTTTCGAAAATGTTTCTATGTGAGTGAGGATTTTCTTCAAAATCTTCGTGTCGTATCCTTGGAAGGTATTGAACTTAAATACCAAGTTTGGAATTTAACGGACTTTTCGTTTTTGAGCAGTGCAGCCCACAGATACACACACACACACTCACACATACTGACAGACAGAGAGACAGAAACATACGGACATTTTTGTAAAAATGTTTTTTTTTTTATTCAGGGGCCTCAAAACATGTTTTGCCGGTGAAATCTCGGGTTCGAAATTTTCGGTGCACTATAATAACTTCTGTATACACTATGGAGAAAGTAAAAATCTAATGTGTTCCATTCATACAACTTTCTCTAGAAACTATGCTACAAAAGATTATTCCTTTATTTACATCGTGGTACCCGAGATAAACATTAGCAAAAATTACTGTATTGGTTCCTTCTAAGCAGAGAAAGAAGGTAATGAATTAGGATAGAGCGATAGTTAAATCTTATAAAAAGTCGGTCACTATGTGAAACAAATGAAATTCGGTTCGCTTTGTACGACCTCGAGTAAAACAAGCAACACTAGTTTCATTGGCTTAAAATTGCAATTAATAAGGTAACAAGGGATATCTCAGAAACAGTTAATTCTACAAATAAATATTGTGCTTTAAGTAGGTCAACATTTTTATGCAATAAGTTTTTGTTGTTACGGTTCACCAGTTATATAAAATCCATGCAGTACAAAGCTCCAGAACATAGCTTATTCCCAGAAAACTCAAGATGTACATTGTATTTGCAATGTAAATATCTTTAATATAGGTCATTTAAAGCAAAATCACTACTATCATTTTTGAGAAAAACAAAAATTTCAAACAATTTTCTTTGTAAAGGGTGGTTTGGAGTGGGGGATTTTCTTGTAAATCTATGTTTCGTATCCTTGTAAATACCAAATTCTATATTTAACTGTGTCCAAAGACACGCGCACATACACACACGGACCTTTTTCTAAAACTCGTTTCTCTGTTCATAGGGACCTCAAAACATATATTTCCGGTGAAATCTCGATATCGAATATCTCAATAGAATTCAGTACCTTCTCTGCCTGCTATATGCATAATACTCGAAGAGAAAGTAATGCCTATATATGAATACATTTTGAGCTGCTTGGATCACTAATGACAAGGAGTAATAAAAATGTTTGTGAATTCCCACATAAAAAAACTTTTTTGTGATCTTATTGGCGGTAAATTGGCATTACGTAGAAATATACTGCGCCTCAAAATGTTGGACACGTTTGCTTTTAAAGTATACTGACTAAAGAGGATCTCTGCCTGTGGTGACGTTTCATTCTAAATAACACGTTAATTCGCACGTGGTGGAATAGCACAGCAAATGTACACTAAATTCTGGAATGACCTTTCAGTTAATTTCTGCAAAAGCAGTGTAAAATACGAAACACTCAAGAGAATTGAGCTGCTGATTATGTTTTACCACAGAGCGGTAATTAAAAAAGAACAGTCGCAAAAAATACTTAAACAGTACTTCACCACAAAACATCGCGCTATATCTCTTTGCGTTTATTTCTCTCTTTCTTTAATCCGCTTTTAAGGGAGGCTTTGTATTACTTGTTAAACAAAGTGTTCGTGATAGCAATTTGCCTTTAAATTTACACAATCCGAAAAGTATGTTAGTGAAATTCACGTTTTATTATCTTCACGAATCACGAACGACATCGTATGTTAGTGCACAATACTTGATACTGACAATACTTGTGGTCTTTTCAGAGGGATGAAAAAGTTCACCTATGGAGAATTGATTTCTTATTTGCAGTTTGAAGGTCATACTAGTTATCTCCAGACATTGCTGGTCTGTTTTATAGGTGTTTTGGATTTACGAAACAAAAATAGGCAATAAGTTTGTGGCTATTAGAGTGAAACTACGTGGTACATCACAGGGCTGTTAAACGCGTAAATAATAGGAAATAGTGTAGAACTTCTCTGACAAACGCCGACAAGGAGATCTTTAAGCACGAGTTTCTTGATAACTAAGTCTGGAGCATAATGGAGCTTTGAAACTTGGGTCACACACAGAGAACAGAATGTGCTTTGAAACTGAGCTCCTTTGAAGTGTAATTTCTCTTACTGCAAATGACTTCTCAGAATTCTGATCGTCTTGCTTTTAATATGCATTAAAAATGTTAGAGATGCTAATTAAAGCCTGGTTCTCATTTTGCTCGAAGCTTTAAAAAATGCAAATTTGGTTGAGAAGCAAAAACCGGAGTTTGTCTTGTAACGTAGCAGAAATTAATGTTACTTTACACGTTTCAGAACAATGGAAGTACATGCTTAAAACATAAAGTATGTATACTAGAAACTTTTAAAAGTGAGGAATGGAAACAATTAGTACAATTAAAAGGTTCCTTTACATGTTCCACCTCGGTCATTTTTGTAGGTTGCGATTTGTGAAACTAAGATAACACTAAGCTGTCTTACCTAGATAATTGCATTTGGAATGTTTTCCTTTCCTGGGCCTGGTTTGATATATATGTAGTCCAAAGATTATCTTCCTTGTCAGTTTTTCGTAAAGCCCAAAAATTCGCAGGGATATTGATGAATCGGCTTAGTCTTATTTCTTTAGCCCTCATGCCTAAATGAAAAATCAAGAAAAAAAGTATGAAAAAGGTATGGGTTTAAAATACAGTGTCCAATGTAGAAATCTTAAGAGTCTATAATTGTAACCTGTGTACCATAGTTACAAGTGGAACGTTTATCTACCTATTTATTTTTTATTATTTTAAATTATTTAAAAACTAAGGTTGCTATATTTTAAAATAAAAGATTCTTATTTCTATAAACATCCTTATATAATAGAGTATCCAACACAAAATGTATGTATTTATTTAATGACCTGGTAAATTTTTTCACTTAGTTTCGGGGAAAAATTCAGTTCATATAAGCTAAAATTACTAAAATCATCCCTTAGCACGGTGGTAGCGCAAACTCTTACAAAAAATTAGGCTCGGGTTCGATTCCTGGTGACGGCTCTTCCGCTGGAGATCTGCCCCGAAGTGCACTCAGCCACATGAGGCTCCTGAGGGATCAATTGAGGAGCTACTTGAGGGAAATGTAGCGTTTCTGGGTTGTGTGGAACGCATTAACCGGCTGCAAGGGACTCGGGGCACCAATCACATCCCAACCTCTAGTACTGCACTCCACTCATTACACCTGTAAAGAGCAGAGTTGGGGGATGCAGTGGTTGGGTGGCAGATTTTGGCGCGATTCCGGACTGTTTCACGGAACAGTTATGTTTAGTTTAGGTTTTAAAATCATTAAAAGGCACACAAAATCACATAACTAGAGTTTAAGGTGAAGCGATCCTGTATTTTTCATTAAGGTTAAGGCATTAATATAAAAATCAAGATTCCTGAAAAAATATGAAGCATTCAACCATTTGTAAAGCAACTCCTGGAAAAGGCTAACATTTGTATGTGGTGAGGAGTTGTCGCTATAAAATAACTTCCGAATGTTCCACTCTATTCTGTGTTAATGTGAGCAAAAAATATGTCGTTTGTTGGTTTCCATTGCTTCCCTCCCCACAAAAAATTGATCCAGATTATATTTCACATTTTCAAAATCTACAATGGCTTCAGTTCTGCAAAATCTTACCTAGTTTTCCCTGCATATACTTCAAAACGATCCTTCCTTGGAATGATTCACTGAAAACGCTGCTCAACTGTTTGTCAAAAGCGAAGGAAATTCCATCATTCCGCTAGGGCCATCCCTTCCAAGAATATTAGTGAGCCGAACTCTGAATATTGCCTCCTTTTTCGAGTTCGAGATAATTATTAAGCCTTCATAAGCCAAAGAATTTAATTTTAAAGGCTGTTTGGACGCAATGACGGAGGGAAATCTTAATTTCCCACGGATTTTATGTATTATAGGCAGAAGTCACTGCCAGAAATATTTGATTTGTTGCCGAACATGAGGTAAATGAACCTTGTAGCACATTGCGGCAGTCAGAGTTGAAAGAATCTTTACTGAGAATATCTGATTAGTGAGAACTCCCCTGCGGTTGATGATGTGGAACATATGCAGAAAAGTAAACGTTCCCTGTTAAAGCATACAATAAGACAATAAATCGCAATGCAGTAAAATGAACCAGGTATATGTGTATATTTCTCCATCTTTGATTTAATTATCGCTGAGTATTTACGAGTCATAGTAAGTCTTTACATTTAATGCAAAGGATAACCTTATTTCTCTGCACAGAAACAGTAAACGGTAAGACCCGGGGAGTTTATTAGTAGTTTTGCACAAAAAATAGTCTATAAGTACAAGCATGGACCTGTGAAGTGAATTCTATGTGTAGTGTGATTTTATTCCCAGACAGTTATTACCATAGCGTAAACAAGTATAGTCCAAAGACGCTAATTATATTCCTAGATAATTAATAAGGAATGATATGTTGCTTTGGATTTCGTGGCAGCTCTGGTGTCGCCGCCAGCGTATGTATGTATGTATGTATGTATGTATGTATGTATGTATGTATGTATGTATGTATGTATGTATGTATGTATGTATGTATGTATGTATGTATGTATGTATGTATGTATGTATGTATGTATGTATGTATGTATGTATGTATGTATGTATGTATGTATGTATGTATGTATGTATGTATGTATGTATGTATGTATGTATGTATGTATGTATGTATGTATGTATGTATGTATGTATGTATGTATGTATGTATGTATGTATGTATGTATGTATGTATGTATGTATGTATGTATGTATGTATGTATGTATGTATGTATGTATGTATGTATGTATGTATGTATGTATGTATGTATGTATGTATCTATGTATGTATGTATGTATGTATGTATGTAT